>JARQAD010000011.1:9699050-10899050 GCA_029955455.1 Quercus agrifolia | reverse complement strand
AGTGAAAGGGACATGCAATGTGAAATTGATTAATTGAAGAAAAAGTTGCGTCGCGTACAGTGAATGCACTCATCACCTGACTCCGAGCTGTCATCCAAGGATACAGATGATGTTACGTATAAGCGAAGATCCAGAACTCCACCCAGTGAGACTTTCTCTGGCGACAAGGAATATCGCCATAAGCGTAAGAATAAGAGCCCAACCCATAAAGGCCTAGCGAATAATGCCATGAACGAAGCGCTGAGTCAAGTTGCTAGGTCTCCCTTCGCGCGAAGTATAGAGGGTGCGAGTCTTCCTTGGTGATTTCATCAACCCACCTTCTCCCTTTATAATGGCCGAACGGATCCAATGGAACACGTCAATCATTTTAGTCAGAAAATGGTGGTCCATTCTAAGGACGAGGCCTTGATGTGTATGATTTTTCCATCTAGTCTGGGTCCGATGGCGATGAGATGGTTTAATGGCTTGAAAGCAAACTCCATTGATTCCTTTAAGAAGCTTACCTAGTCTTTTGGTGCTAGATTTATCACATGTAGCAGGGTTCCTCTGCCTTTAGGATCTTTACTGTCTATGTCCATGCGTGAAGAGGAAACTCTGAAGGCTTATTCAGATAGATATTGGGAGATGTTTAATGAGATAGATGGGAGCTACGATGATGTGGCTATCAGTACTTTTAAGGTCGGCCTACCAACCGAGCATGATTTGAGAAAATCTCTCACCAACAAGCCTGTTACCAGTGTGCGTCTACTAATGGATAGGATTGATAAGTATAGGAGAATCGAGGAGGATCAGATACAGGGAAAATGAAAGGTGAAAGGGATCCCTCAGGAGAGGAGGAATTCTAGGTCGGATTGGATTTAGAATAATCGACCTCAGAGGGACTTTACAGGGTAGTCCGAATCAACCAACACTCAAGCAATTAACGCTGTGTTTTGAGAACCAATGCAACAGGGTTTGGAAAAGGTTAAGAACGAACCATTCTTCAAATGTACGAACAAGATGGCAGGAGATCCCGTGAATCGTAACCAAAACCTTTACTTCCAATATCATCAGGATCATGGACATACCACCGAGGATTGCAGAAATTTGTGGGATCATTTGGAATAATTGGTCCGAGAGAGGAAATTGAAACACCTTTTGCATCACTCCAGTGGCCGAGGAGGCTAGGCGAATTTAGCATTTCGGGGAAATGTTGCTCCGAGACCTCCTCTGGGCACCATAAACGTCATATTCGCTGCCCCAGGGAGAACCGGATCTTGTCCCTCCAGGATAATGTCAGTATCTTGTTGCTTAGGAGAAAATTCTAGCCCAATGCCGAAGAGAATTAAGATGAGTGTCCCATTAATGTTGAGTTTTACAGATGCAGACAAACTAGGAACCATACAACCACACGATGATGCCTTGGTAATCACACTTAGAATTGGTGGGTACGATGTGAAGAGGGTTATGATTGACCAAGGCAGCGCAACTGAGATTATATATCCTGATCTCTATAAGGGACTAGGTTTAAAACCTGAGAATCTAACAACATATAGCTCTCCCTTGGTGAGTTTCAAGGGCAAAATGATTGTTCCTAAGGGGCTGATTAGATTACCTGTGCAGGTTGGTACAGATGTGGTTGAGGTGGACTTTATTGTGGTGGATGCTTTCTCCCCTTACACAACCATTATGGGCAGACCTTGGCTTCACACCTTGGGTGCTGTTTCCTCCACTCTTCATCAGAAAGTGAAATATCCTTCTGGGGATCAAGTGCTTGAGATAGTAGGAAGCCAATCTGTGGCTAGGCAGTGCTTGGTAGCAGTTATTCAATACAAGCCTGAGGTTGACACCTCAACCATTGTTGAAGACGACACATAGCAGTTAAAAATTCCGGCAGCCCTTTCTGGTGAGCCAGCCGACGAAGTGAAATGTGAAGATCTAGAAAAGGTGGTCGTTGGGGATGATCCTGAGAAATTTTTTCAGGTTGGAGCTTAGATGCCCCTACTGGAGAGGGAGCAATTAGTCGATCTTTTGAGGAGAAATGTTGATGTGTTTGCATGGGACGCCTATGAAGCCCTTGGAGTAGATCCAAATTTCATTTGTCATCATTTAAATGTTAATCCGTCCATCACTCCGAAAAGACAGCCACCTCGGCATCCGTCCAAGGAACACGTAGAGGCTGTCAAGAATGAGGTAACAAAACTAAAGCTAGCAGGGGCTATCAAAGAGGTATTTTATTCTTAGTGGTTGGCTAACACAATGGTGGTGAAAAAGAAGTCAGGAAAATGGCGTGTATGTGTAGACTTTACAGATCTCAATAAGGCTTGTCCCAAGGACCCCTTTCCTATGCCTTGGATAGATCAATTGGTGGATGCGATGGTAGGTCATCCTCGGATGAATTTTTTGGATGCCTTTCAAGGATACCACCAGATACCCCTGGCTCTGGATGATCAGGAGAAGACAGCCTTTGTTACTCCTGTAGGGAACTATCACTATAAGGTGATACCTTTTGGCCTAAAAAATGCAGGGTCAACTTATCAATGAACGATGACCAATATGTTTGAACCACAGTTGGGTAAGAATGTTGAAGTCTATATCGATGACATGGTTGTGAAGAGCAAGTTGGTGTCCGAACACGTAGAAGATCTCACAAGTATTTTTGAAATCTTAAGGGAACACAAGTTGCGTCTGAATGCGTCCAAGTGTTCTTTTGGAGTAGGCTTAGGAAAGTTTTTGGGATACATGGTGACCCAAAGGGGAATTGAAGTAAATTCAGACCAAATCAAAGCCATTAATGACCTGCAACCACCTCAGAATCCCAAAGAGGTGCAGAAGCTCACTAGGATGATGGCTGCCTTGAATCGATTCATATCCAGGTCAGCAGACAGGTGCAGACCTTTCTTCCTTTTGCTGCACAAATGGAAAGAGTTTAAGTGGTCCGATGAGTGTGTAATGGCATTCCAGTAACTCAAACAATATCTATCTCGCCCACCCATTATGTCCAGTCCAGTTGTGGATGAAGTTCTTTTTGCCTATATAACAGTGGCCTTCTATGCTATAAGTTTTGTGTTAATATGGGTGGGCAAAAGGAAAGAGTTTAAGTGGTTCGATGAGTGTGTAATGGCATTCCAGTAACTCAAACAATATCTATCTCGCCCACCCATTATGTCCAGTCCAATTGTGGATGAAGTTCTTTTTGCCTATATAACAGTGGCCTTCTATGCTATAAGTTTTGTGTTAATATGGGTGGACAGTGGCATACAACGGCCAGTCTATTATGTGAGCAAGTCACTTAATGAGGCCGAAGTGCGTTACTTGCCACTGGAGAAGGCTATATCGGTGGTAGTACATGCTATAAGAAAATTACCCCATTACTTCCAAGCATACACTGTGGTCGTGCTCACACAGCTCCCACTCAAATCAATACTCAGAAGTGCGGATTATACTGGAAGGATTGCTAAATGGGGTACAGTTCTAGGGGCTTTTGATATAAAATACATGCCTCGTACTTCTATAAAGGGACAGGTCCTCACCGACCTGGTAGCTGAATTTGCTGAATGTCCTGAAGAAATGAATATGGAAAAGCATGACATGAATGAAAAATCAGTTGGCATAGTCTCTGTCCAATGCTCCACGCCTTGGGAAGTGTATGTGGATGGGGCTGCCAATCAGCGAGGATTAGGAGTCGAGCTAGTTCTAATGTCACCTAAGAAGATTACCCTCGAAAAATCTTTGAGGTTGGGTTTTTCGGCTTCGAATAATGAAGCAGAATATAAAGCTCTGTTGACAGGAATGATGATGGTCTAGAAGATGGGTGGAAAAAAGGTGAGGATTTATTCAGATTCAAAGCTGGTGGTGGACCAAGTAAGAGGAAAATTTGAAGCACGAGATCCAAGAATGCAGGAATACCTAAGCCAAGTCAAGAGTATACAAACAAAATTTGAAGTTTTTAACGTGTCGCATGTTCCTAGAGGTGGAAATACCCATGCAAACTCTTTGGCTACCCTCGCCACGTCCTCAGCGCAGGATTTACCCAGAGTAATACTTATTGAAGACTTGTACACTCCCACGCCATTGCACAAGGATATGCCTCGGATCCACCAGATCAATCTAGGTCCGAGCTAGATGGATCCCATATCATTGTATCTTGAAAGAGATATATTACCTGAAGAGAAGTCTAAAGCGGAAAAATTACGAAGAAAAGCTCCTCGGTTTTGGCTGTCCGAGGACAGAAAGTTATATAAGCGTTCTTTCTTTGGTTTTGGTTCTTATTTTCTTTGTGTACACCCTGAGGCGTTAGAATCACTCTTGGAAGAGTTACATGAAGGAGTTTGTGGGAGTCACACAGGAGGAAGATCCTTATCTCATCAAGCTATTACTCAGGGATACTGGTGGCCGAGCATGCAAAAGGAAGCGCAGAAATATGTAAAGAAATGTGATCAATGTCAAAAGTTTAGGCCGAATATTCATCAGCCTGGAGGAGTTCTCAACCCATTTTGTAGCCCGTGGCTGTTTGCTCAATGGGGCTTGGATATTGTGGGACCTTTCCCTAAAACAGTAGGAAATAAAAAATACCTACTAGTGTGCACAGACTATTTTACCAAATGGGTTGAAGCTGAGCCTCTAGCTAACATTAGGGATGTAGATGTCAAAAGGTTCATATGGAAGAACATTGTTACTCAATTCGGGGTGCCTTATGCTCTCATCTCAGATAATGGCCTTCAATTCGATAGCAAGGCCTTCAGGAAATACTACTCTAATCTGGGTATAAAGAATAGATATTCCACTCCAGCCTACCCACAAGGAAATGGACAAGCCGAAGCTGTCAATAAAGTCATAATGAATGGACTTAAAAAGAGATTGGACGATGCAAAGGGAAAGTGGGTAGAAGAATTACCACATGTCCTTTGGACATATCGAACAACACCTCGAAAATCAACAGGAGAGACCCCTTTCTCAATGACGTATGGGGCTGAAGCTGTAATCCCACTGGAGAATGGTTTTCCAATGATGAGAACTAGCACGTTCACCTTGGATGGTAATGACGAGCTATTGAAGAAAAGTTTGGATCTGGTTGAAGAACGAAGAGAAAATGAAATGGTGCAGCTGGCCTATTACCAACACAAACTTAAGCAAGGCTATGATATGAATGTAAAGCTAAGGCCATTGGCCCCAAGAGACTTGGTATTAAGAAAGGTCTTGGGAAATACTAAAAACCCCGCTTGGGGAAAATTGGGGCCTAACTGGGAGGGACCATATCGCTTCACGTCAGTGGCAGGAATAGGTGCGTATTACTTGGAGGATTTAGATGAAAAAACTGTACTCCATCCTTGAAATGTAAACAACTTAAAAAGGTACTACTATTAATAAGATCAATTGCTCTGTGATTCCTTTCTAATTTATTCCCAATGTGTATCATGAATCCTGTAACATCTTTTGAAATATTAAACAGAAACTAAGTTATGTCAGATCCTCAGACCACAAACTTAGTGGAAATTAATATCCTATAATATCCTTTGAAATATTAAACAGAAACTAAGTTATGTCAGGTCCTTGAACCACAAACTTAGTGGAAATTAATATCCTTTGAAATATTAAACAGAAACTAAGTTATGTCAGGTCCTCGGACCACAAACTTAGTGGAAATTAATATCCTTTGAAATATTAAACAGAAACTAAGTTATGTCAAGTCCTCGGACCACAAACTTAGTGGAAATTAATATCCTGTAATATCCTTTGAAATATTAAATAAAAACTAATTTATGTCAGGTCCTCGGACCACAAACTTAGTGAAAATTAATATCCTTTGAAATATTAAACAGAAACTAAGTTATGTCAGGTCCTCGGATCAAAAACTTAGCGGAAATTAATATCTTTTGACATCTACTGAAATATTAAACAGAAACTAAGTTATGTCAGGTCCTCGGATCACAAACTTAGTGGAAATTAATATCTTTTGACATCTATTGAAATATTAAACAAAAACTAAGTTATGTCAGGTCCTCGGACCACAAATTTAGTAGAAATTAATATCCGTTAATATTTATTGAAATATCAAATAGAGGCTAAGTTATATTAGGATCCATAGACCACAAACCTAAAAAAAAAATGTATGTGTTACTCTTTGAATTGGGTTATGATCCAATTTATAAGTCATATTGAACCTCATGAATAACAACTAAAAGTGCTTTAAGGTATTCATGTCTTGCTTGTTATTTAAAGCAATGGGATGGTGTTTTAGATTTGGGAATTTATTAAGAGTTGATCAATTAAAAGCGCACTTAGACAATGATGTGAATTAGTGGTCATAATTTATTGGGATAATAAGTTAAGGTATATAAAATTGCGTTTTCCCTTATTTTAACAAATTGGGCTCGTTTATAACATATGTTATGTGCGAACGAAGAATATTCAAAATAAAAATCACACAAAAAGGGATGAGATGGCAATAATGTGTGCCAATTGAAACAAAAAGGAAAATACTTGTATTAATAAAATTTGTTTTCATAGACAAAAAAACAAAAAAAAACAAAAAAAAAAAAAAAAAAAAAAAAAAGAGATTACTTCAACTTTTGCTATCCTACAAAAGAAAAAGAAAGGAATTATGGCTTCAGGTTTGTCTGGAGCTTGGACTTAGAAGCTTTATCAGTTGTCTCCAGAGGAACTTCCTCTTCCTTGTCCTTGTCCTTGTCCTTAGATGCCCCTCCCATAGGCAGGATAGTTGAGGTTAAATCCTTTTCAAAGCTTGCAGAAGCTGCTCCAGGTTGAAGAACCTTTGCTATTTTATCCGAGGAAGTGCCTTTTTGAATATCAACTTCATTTGGCCTGCTCTTGTTGACTGGGAGGGGGAGGATTTTGAAGTTGGGCATCCTCAGCTGGCGGAATGACAAGAGGGGCTGCTTCCTTTTGTTTTGGAACTTGTATAGCAGGAGGGAAAAAGATATTCTCTGACCTCCTCAGCTCGGAAGAAGCATCAATCCCAGCTCGATTGAGGGCTTCTTCCCAAGTCTGAGCGCAGTAGGCACGACATACAGTGGGAACCTCTGCCCTTAGGGCATCCTCGGTCTCAGCCACGCCAATATCGTAACCATGCTGCTCGGCTTTGTCTTTTTCCCTCTCAACTTTGGCTCTTGCTTTTTCTGCTTCAACCTTGGCTTTTTCAGCCTGATCTCTAAGCCTTTGAGCTTCCTCCAGTTGCTTCTTCAGAGCTGCCAATTACTCCTTAGAAGCAGCCAGTTGGTCATGGGCCTCATGTGCTAGCTTCCTCTGGCTCTCAGCCTGTCTCTTTGCACCCTTTAGGGCCGAGTCCGCACTTTTCCGAGCTTGTTCCTCAGCAGCTAGCTTTTTCTTTAGAACGACGTTGCTATTTTCAGCAATAGCTAGAGTTTGCATAACCGTAGCCCTTCTTTTCCTCTCCTTATCCAATTGCTCGTAGCAAGAGTTGGTTATCTCCTCGAGCCTGAACGTATTTTGGATAGCCTTGAAATGAAAGAAGGGAATTAGCATCATTCCAAATTAGAAGTATATATGCATATGCCTAGTAGTTATAAGTTTAAAAAAAAAGAAAAAGAAAAACAACAATTAAAAGTTAGCATATACCATGCCCAAGAATCTTTTGGTGTGAAGGAAGATCTCACTCTTCCTAAAACCTCGTAGCTCAACCATATCTTTTGGAAGCAGAAGAGTCTGCTCCAGAGCCAAGGCGACGTGGCCTTCAATGCCCCCATTGAAGTCTCTAATTGATGTATCATCCATTAAGGGCTCACCACCAAGCATAGGAGTTGGGAGCCACGCTTGGGGCTCTAGGAGCTGAATGTCCGTCCTTTTTTCTCATCGGCTGGGAGAGTGGCTGACTTTTTGCTGCTTCGCAGCTCGTTGAGCCTCCTCTTCGCTGGTTGGACGAAGTCTTCCAGTTTCCACCACGTCCTTGCCCTTCTGTTCTCTCCTCCTCTTAGGGTCCACCTGTTCAACCCTAGAGGGAAGGGTTGGTTGAGGAGCACGGAGAGGAGACTTCGGCGGGAGAGGTGGAAGTTTGGGTTGAACAGACTTCCCAGGTCCCCCTTTGCCTGGTTGGTTCTCAATCAATTCCATCAGGCTTTTCTAGGGTTTCCTCTGAACACCCATCTCTTTTGGTGGACTCTTAGGGGATGAGGGTTGATCGAACACTTCAAAATCGTCCACAGACTCAGTCAAATCAACAAAACCTTGCCCCTCTTATTCTTCTTCCCTTTCTTGAAGATTGGGCGAGGGTGATGGTGCTCCTACTGAAAGGGTGGCTACAGGAAGAGGTTGGGGGAATACTGTATTTTTGGGAAGTGGAATGCCTTCAGGAACCACAAACCCCTTGTAGGCAACACTAATGTGATGGAGCCGAGAATCTTTAGCATTTATCACACAGTTGGCTGTCGGATTCATTGACATATACCTCGGATTGTAGGATCCTGTCTAGGCTCGCCCTATTAACTAAATGAAATAAAGGTGTGGTGGAGTTGATATCTGCAAAACCATTCAAACAAAGAGAAGTACATTCCAGTAAGAGCAAAGAACAAGGGAAAATAGAAGAATTGCATAAGTCAAAACGTACAAGTTAACAATTGACCCCCACCTGGTGTTCCCTCCTTAACTGGGCAAAGTAAACCATCGTGCCATTGCTTGGAAAAAATTAAAAAATACTCGTTTAATCCCTTATTTGATATAGGGAGGCACTGGATCAACCTTATTTCAGGTTGCCTCGACTTTAAGTAGTACCCCTGCCCCTTTAAATTGTGCAGGTTGTAAATCCAATTCACGTCGTGGTGGGTTAGATTTAGGTCCATCCTTTCATTCAAGGCTTCTATGCTCCCTAACACCCTAAACATATTTTGGGCACACTATGTGGGAGAAAGCCTAAAAAACCTAAGGAAGTTTCTAGTGAGAATCCCCATAGGGATGGTCATTCCCCCTTCTATGAGGGCGATCATGGGGATGACCACCTCTCCTGTTTTCCTCTCATCAAACCATTCCCCTTGGGCAGCGTACCTAACGCCCATGTTTGGGAGAATGTTGTATTTGGTCCTAAAATTCCTCATACCCTCCTCGGAATCAACTAGGTGTTTGAATTTACCCATTTTCTAAGTGGTCAGTAAAGAAAATTTCACAAGTTTGAATGAAAACTAAAGGAGTTCAAGGAAACTTACAGGTATGAAAAGGTGGTCCTTGGACAAAGTTTTGGTATTTGTAGACGCACGGAGGAGTGAGAGAGGGAGAGACAAGTTCAATGTATGAGCTCTAGGATCATGTAACTGTTGAAAGTAAGAAAGGATTGATTTGAAAGGCTATTTATAGTGGCACGAAAATTTCAAGCTGGAGATTTCCTGCTCATGTATCGAGGGAATTCCTCCACTGTTGGATTCCCATCCTGCCATTGAACATGGGGGATAAGGGAGTCGCCAAAATTAAATGTAGGTGTGCTCTGAGCGCTGAAACGTCAGAAACGTGCCTAAGGAAGGCAAAAAGGCGTTCTTGGAACTCGGATAGGCGGAACCAGATCATAGGAAGGAAAGAATGAAAATATCAAAATCCTCCTTCCCTCCCGAGGAGTCGAAAAGTAAGATTTTGAGGAGCTATTGTGGGAACCAATTATCTCTAGAGTACTGTTTAGGCTAAATGGACCGGGCCTATGGCCTAATGATCCAGTCTGAGGACACAAATACATCCGAGGACGGTTAACTAAGGTAGAAGTGGAAATGGTATTGCAGGAAGAGCTGAAAGGTATTTATGATAGGTCTAAACCTATCCGAGGTGAAAAGTCACATCGGAAGCATTTATCTGAAATGGTTTAAAACCATCCTATACTCCTGAATGCTCCTTAAAAGTGACCACATGATAGGGAGTTGGACGTTAAATAAGGGATAATGGAGGAGGATAACAAATATCTGGGGGAACTGTTACCTCCACATTAAATGCTTCCCAGCTAATTCTCTGGCCGCATTAATGTGGAGGTGATACTTGAACAGTGAATAAGCAGCCTTACAGCTGGTGGTAGAAAGTTCAGGGAGATGTGAGATGGGACAGGGAGAAGTTCCTAGAACCAAATTTACACGTGTATGGTAAGAATGATACTAAAATCGTAGTATATAACATGAGAAAGTGGGAAAGGACAGGGGGATCGAAAAACCTAGAGCAAAAAAGATTAAGAAATACATCACTAAAAGAAGAACTCTGGACTCGTGATTAAATTTCTTGGGTTACTCCGAGGACTATTTTTGTATCCCATACTCTTGATTTCTCTTCCAGACCACCCATAATCGTTACTTCTTTTCTAGAATCAAGCTAGTTCTTTTTCCCACGCTCTACAAATTCATTGTTTGGGCTGGTTGGCCCAAAACCCAATCCTGTTTAGGGTACAATCCAAAACTGGTCCTTACAATTTTGAATTCCAAAAAATTATAAATGATTGATTTTATAATAAATTAAATTGTGATTCTCTTTCAATGTAGAAAAGGGTTTGTTTTAAAACAAAACATTTTGCGGCAGAATCTAGTTTGTTGAAAAACGAAAACAATATGATATAAAAGTTTTTTTTTTTTCCCTGATTCGTTTGTTGTATTTCAATTTGCTTCGTGTGACATTGTAATCTCATTTGTCTGATTTGAATATCAAACATATAATCCAATTGAAGAGTTTTGTTATCATGATTGAGTTTTTTTTTTTTTTTTGGGTTAATGTGCATGAAAATCATTTATAGGATCTCAACTGAATGCTGTTTAGAACCTTGAAGTTGAGTATATAGTCTAAGTTTCACAAATTTTTAACTTAAATAATTGTAATACATCCTAGTGCTAGAGAAATTTTACAGTCCTTTAGTGGATCACGTCATTTGTCCATCATTCCATTAAAAGACTCTCACTCCTAGTACTAAGTGATGACAAGCTAATCTTAGCTGAGTGAGTGTGCATGTGCTCTTTTTTTTTTGCTAAATCCAAATTAAATTTCAAGAGTGTGTGTTATTATTGTGGTACATGCACCAATTTTTGTATTTAGTGTTGTGAATATAATACTTAACGTCAAATTCAATTACAATCTATAGCTACTTTGAATTAGATTTGATTTCTTATTGCACATTCACTAAAATATATTATATATGATGTATTAAATATCCATACAAAATATCATAAAACATTCACACATGAGCAGGGGCGGAGGAATGGGGGCCTAGGGGGGCCATGGCCCCCTTCACTTTTGAAAAATCCCTCCTCCCTCTTGTATATTTGGTATAAAAATTTTTGGATATAAATTTCAATAATGGCACCCCTATATTTTTACTAAAAACATGTAATGCATTTATATAGTTAACTAATACAATTTTTATTCTCTCTAATTACTCTTATGTCATACATAGCTTATTAAATTAAAGTGTATTTAATATAGTCATACATAATTTAATTATATTCTATTTTTATGAAATTGATTTGTTTATTTTTAGACATATCTTTTTTTTTAGCAAAGATAGACTTATTTGATGTAATTTTTTTTTTTTGTTTAAGCAATATATATATATATATATATATATATACACACACACACACACATGTGTGTATGTGTTATTCTTTGGATTTAACATTCTTAATTATATATTTAGCTTGGTCCCTGAAAAACATTTCTAGCTCCACCATTGCGCATGAGTGATATGCTAACCTAAGAAAAATATCTGGGAACATTCACCCATGAGTTACATACTAACCTAAGAAAACTCCCAAAGATAAATATTCATTATATTTTGTTTCTTTCTTGGCATGAATATGTCATTTTTAGATTTTTTTTTTCAAAATCAAAATCCCACATATAAATTAATGAAATAGATTTAACAGTTAAATATACGCCAAATACATCTTACTTAATTTCATATTAATTATTATGTAATTATCCCCAAAACTTTTATTGCTTATACACAAATTTTAATGAGGGGAAATAAATTATTAAATAAAGAACATGAAGTCCTTTTTTTATATAATAAATATCACATTTTGAAACGTAACACTAATATTCCTTTTATATATATATATATTTCCCTTATGCCTAGCTTGCTTTTCTTTTTCTTTTTTCTTTTTTTTTTTTTTTTTTTTTTTTTTTTTTTTTTTTTTTTTTATCCTCGCATCTTCCCCCACTACCCAAAAAAAAAAAAAAAAATCCTATAGCCGCGTTTTAAAAACGCAGCTATAACTCCTGAAAACGTGGCTATAGGAAAATTTGGTCTATAGCCGCGTTTTTTTTAACCGCATTTTCAGCCGAGCCCCCGGTCCCCACACAACCCCCCCCCCCCCTCCCCCACACCTTCGTTTTCCTTTTTATAGATTTTAAAACTTAAAATTTGATAAATAGGATTTTAAAAAAATTTTAACTGAATTTGACATAAAAAAATATAATGTATTGTTGATTATTATTCTGCCAAAAAAGAAGTATAACATGCAAAATATTATCGCATTAGTTTTTTGCAATATTCCATAAAAAGAATTTAGTTTAGCACTACCATGCAATATTCCATTATCTTATCACTACTTTAACTAAAAAATACGTTTTTATACCAATTGCTACATTTTTAACATCTTAAGTTTGTTAAAAAATCAATAGAGTAATGTTTGAATTGTTTTGGATCTTCAATAAAATGTTTGATCATGGCAAATATATACTCTAGTGTTTACAACATCTTGAATTGATTGTTCATTCTTCTTTAGATTGGATTTCCATTTTGTCAAATGCAATGTGTGAGTTACACACACTCGTAAAACTAGTCAAAGTTTTCCCATCTACACAAGCGGCGAATCATGTGTTTTGTGTCGGTCTCCTACACACGTGTAACCCATACATGAGTGATTTGAAAGTCATACCATACGTGTATCAAGGATTCAAAGGAGGCGGCTCTTCCAATCACATGGCACATTTATGAGTTGCATTAAAAATGGTCTGCCATGGCCAAATTGCTTGTATATAAAACAAAGAAAATGAGATAAGGATAAGATACCACATCGAGTAAAGTAACACAGAAAAGGAAACAAACAAAGAAAGGAAGAGAAGCTGAAGATGAAGATGAAGAAGATCATAGTTGTAGTCATGGTTTTATGTGTGATCCTTTCACATATGGATAGTGCTGAGGCTCAATCACCCGACTGCTACGACCAGTGCTCCACTGGCTGTGTTCAAAGCGACAGTAAGTGCTTATCTAAATATATTTGCACCCTTTTTTCATATGGAGAAATTAGTACTATCAGGCAGCTTATCATAACCATTCTGATTAAGAACACAGTATTACTTAGCATACTTTCTTTTTTCATGAAAATATTTTATGTAAGAAAATTTCAGTCGGCTAAAATTTCTACACGATCTAAGATCTAGTAATGCAACATATTGATTGGAAACCTAGAGCCCACAAGAGATTATTGTGTTCATTCCTTTCTTTTATTTATTTATGCATTGCTTTCTGTCATATGCAGCAAGGCTTATGCAACGTTGTGATCGCAAGTGCCAGATCAAGTGCGGCCCAGGTAACCTCATTGAAAAGTTTTATATCCCCCTGGGTCAAATTTGGAAAAATATTCTCACACACTCGTTAATTTACACTCTGTACACATAATTTTCATAATATTTCGCACTCCATGCACTCCATATCCACATTTAGTGCACCACTGCACCTTACTTTGTTATCTACTTCTGAAATTCTATAAGTGCGCCTCTTTCTTTTCTTTTCTGTTTTTTTGTTGTCTGAATTGGGGAAGTTCCCCTCATAATTTTGGGGTGTTGCCACAATCTATGGATCGGCTGGGTTTTTTTTTTTTTTTTTTTTTTGGTGGAGATAGACAGATAGTGTGTCCTTAAACTTTTCCATGTACTTATGAACAAATGAAATTCTGCATCTACTTATATAAGAGGTGAGTACGACAGATAATTACAAAAGTGAAACACAGCCTTCCTACTCTACCACTAAGTTCATTGCCAAGTGAGATAGATATGAGACATAGCAGCTTCCTTGGCTTATGAACTTTGAGATGCTGTGATTCTCTGAGGCACTATGATGAAGCCTACTGGCTGTAGACTTCCTGTTAGATTCAAAATATCTGTATGGGCCATCTTATGTCTCCATCTTGTTTTAGCTTTTGCTGACCCAAAAGGCAAACTTCTTTGCTGGGAGTCATGACAATGAAGTTGGTCCTTTGTGAGGAGTCTAGTCTAAGTAATGCTTCTCTGATGGTTAGTAAAGGTAGTTGTTCTTTGCTCTATAGTCCAGCTGTAGTATCCATTGGGCTTAATCCTTCCCTTCTGTCTCTTTATTGTATTGCTCCTCCTTTCCATTGTCCCTTTTTCTTGTTTTTGAGGCTTCAACCACCATTAGAGTATGCCAGTTTATGGGTATTGGGTTATGTCTGGCTTCTAACATCTGGTGTTGTTTGTTCCATCCTGCCAAGCATGAATCTAGGTTCCCTGGCTGCTAAACAATAATTAAACAAAGATTTGACATGTATTATAACAGTGTGTGGATTTGGAGACTAGTTATTGAAATAAATGTTGTTTCTATGAATCCATATAGGCCATATACTACACAACAGTCTAACAAGGGGATAATGCTTTATAGCCCCTTTGTGGGGAGCCTTTTAAAACCCATATGACAAATGGGCACTGTATACTAATGACCAATGAGTTCTTTCGATGATCAATAGTCTCCAATTCACTGTTGCAAAAAGCAGAGTTGGTTTGAGGAAGTGTGAAATTTCTATTAATGAGTTATTTATCGACTGACAGAGTTGTTCAAAAGTTTCCAAATGAAAATTGCGACTTTGTAAGGATTTAAAGTTTTCAAAGACACTGCCAACGCAATTGAGCAGAATTCCGGTTACACCCTGCGTCTCTCTTTTGTGTTTGTATCAATTTATTAGCTTGTCCCATAGTCTATGCTCCTGTTCTACTATATGGCCAAATAAAAAAAAAGTAGTATTAATATTGAAAAGGATCATCTTAGCTGAGTATTACTTGGGATTAAAACTTAAGTGCAATCCACTTTATTTATTGTACATTAGATTCCCCATTTGAATTCAACTAGGTGGTTGTATTGACCACTAGGTGGTTGTATTGACCAATAAATCACACCATTGAATTTAATTGTCTTAAGAAAAAACGTAAAATTTTAAGTAGATTTTCTTATTTGTAATACATTAGGTTCGTCGATTAAATTTAAATACAAGTTGTATTGAATTTGATTATCCTTTAAAAGGATAACATTATTTGGGTTTCATTAGTCAAAGCAATCATGTGTTTGAATTTAAGTGGAGGAACCTAATGTATTGCACCTAAAAAATTGTATTTAAGTTTTGCTCTTAGAAAAGATAAATTTATTTTAATGTATTGATCAATACAACCATATGATTGAATTCAATTGAAGAAATTAAGATACGACGCTCAAGGAATTATACCTAAATTTTGCCTATTACTTAATTTTTTTATAGCTTATGAGAATGTTAAGAAAAACCACCACACATTTGAGTGGTGAGAGTTTTGCATATATATAGTCATTTATAGATTGTATACAGATTGTATAACGTAATTACACATAAATGTTGATTACAAAATAAGTTGAAAGAATTAGCTAAACAAGCTCCTATAATTGAGGGTCAAAGGTTGCACATATGGAAAGCCTTAGGTTAGGGCAGAGGATCCTCAACAGCTTAAGTAACAAGAGATGATTTTTTTATAGCTTAAGTAACAATGGATGGGAAGAGATTGTGATAGAATTCAATAGTATGTTTGGTTGTTTGGTGAAGAGAGGTGGAAGTAAAAATGAGTGAGGGAAAAAAGTGATTTTTCCTTATTTGGTTGGTGAAAGTGAAGGGAAGAAAAAAGAAATGATTCGATTTTCTTTTCCTCTAAATCCTCCTCCCTTTCTTTTTCCCTTTCCTTTTTGTTTGAAACGAAAGGTAGAAACTAAAAGAATATGTTTAAGTTTTTTAATTAGAAATTTATACATAATATAAATTATTTCCTTTCACTTTTCCCTATTAACCAAACAAATTGAGAATGGAAACTTTTTTTTCTTCTCCTCCCTTCCCTCTTCTTTTCCTCACTCATTTTCCTTTCTTTTATCTTTCTTTCCATTCTACCAAACATGATGTGTACCTAATTCTTGTCAAACAAAAACAAAAGGCCTAATTGGTGTTTCTTATATGTTAATGTGCAGATTCTGATATTGATGTGAATCCAAGTTAAGCCTTCAAACGAAGGAAGAACTAGCTAGTTTGGGGTGTACCCAAGTTGAAAACTAGTCATCTTCTCAAGATCTTCTTCTATGTTGCATGCAAAGTTATATGACTTTTGATGCTTTTAAAATGTAATTGTTACTATTTTTGTAGTTTTTTTTTTTTTTTAATGTTATTAATTATTGAAATATTTTATTTAGTAATGAAATATGTGGCGTGATTCTGTTAATGGATACTTATTCCCTTTTTTCCCTTAAGAATTAATACATTAACCCCCCAAAAAGAAAAGAGAAAAAACCCCCACTCTATGTAGTCAACCCAAATTGACACCCAAAAATAAAATAAAAATCAACAAATTAACTATTTAACTAACTATAGCAACCAATTGCCTTGTAGCTAAATTGGCACCTCTTCATAGGGGTGTCCAACCAAACCTAGTACCCAACCAACCCACCCAACCCGATCAACCCGATGCCGATGACGGTCAGCGACGGGA
The DNA here is from genome assembly GCA_029955455.1 of Quercus agrifolia. Lineage (NCBI taxonomy): Eukaryota > Viridiplantae > Streptophyta > Magnoliopsida > Fagales > Fagaceae > Quercus > Quercus agrifolia. The sequence goes on along the minus strand of JARQAD010000011.1, from coordinate 10,882,355 downwards.
CTCCATCCCCAAAACCTGATACTAGCGGGTCAGACGATGGGTTTAAGCATAAAAAACTTATTTTCAACCGATCTGACCATATTTACATCAGAGGTAGTTGTTCTTCACCAATGGGTGTGTTTCGCCAATTGTTTTAGTCCAATTAGTCGAGATCTAGCCTTATCTCTTCAAGATTCGGCCAGATCTCAACAGAGTCGGCCCAATCTCAAAAATTTCAACTTTGACTAAGGACCGACCAGTATCCGAGGAGCTTCGACCACCCGAACCAGCTCCTTTCACCGATCGACGGTGGGTCCATAAATCAGAAACCCAAACTGATTGGGTCGGTTCCGAGTTGGGCACAAACCCAACTCGGACCAACCAATGGACATGCCTACTTCTCTATGCACAAAGTGCCTGAGAGTCTAGGGAAGAAAGGGTTCGAACTATGAGATTAGCAGCATGTTACAAATAATTTTCTTGAAAATATTTTTCATCAAAGAGATTTTTACAACAAAAGAAACACAACCATAAATATGGGTCATCTACATTTCAGTACTGATCTAGAAATCTTAATACTTAATAGCTTGGTTTCTCAAAAACAAAAAAATAGTTCATAAACCAATGCAACATTCCTCAACGTTTCCCTATTTTATAAACCAAAAGTTTCCTCAACCAATGCTCTAGAACATTCCTCAACATTTCCCTATTTTATAAACCAAAAGTTTCCAATTTTGCTTTAGATATAGAAGACCGATAGGATACTCTCTAGATCTACTCTAGTCTTTATATCTTTATGGCTCGTCCACTAGCATTGTGGCACGGGAGTTTCCCTGACGGAATCGTCGAAGAAATCCTAACTCAGTTACAAATGAAATTGTTCATCCAATTCAAGTGCGTTTCCATACTTGGTACTCCAACATTGCCAATCTAGACTTCATTAACAACCACCTAAACCAAAGCATAGCCAAAAAATCATTATTACCCAATAATTTTAATGATAATGACCCCAACAATGTTAATCTTGTATGTCAAGTTTCAAATGAACACTCGTTGTATATGGTCGCTTGCAAAATTAGCAGTGACCACACTTTGACTAGGATTTTCAAATTCAAATTTCCACATCCTGGTCCTGATGCTCTTAATCATTTTGACATTGTTGGTGTAAAATTGTGATTTACAACTATATTTTTGTTAGCTTTAATTCCGTGTCAAATTTGATTGTATTTTTTTAATCATATCCTTATATTTTTGTGAGATTTAATGTAAGAGTTGAATGTGAGAGTTTGGCGAAGATTTGTGAAGAAAGTGAAGTTCACGACTGGCTTGCGATTGGCTCGCGAGTGGACAACCCATGAAAGGCCATGTGAGAAACACATGTTGGAATTTGAACAGTTTTTGTCAAGCTGTATTTCCCGAGTCAGGCCAAGTCGCAAGTGACTTGCAAAATTCATTGCTTGAACTTTTTAAGTTTGCTTTCTCTTATTCCTTTCCCAACACTATATAAGCCCACATTATCCATGAAATTGTAAGGAGTTTTTCCAATAAACAGTCTACTGGAATCTAAACAGTTCATGCCAGGCTGATTTTCACAAGTCACTTTGTAACTTAAGCTAAGTCGCGAGTGACCTGGGAAACTCACTGTGTGAACATTTTAAGTGTGCTTTTTCTCATTTCTTTACCAACACTATATAAGCCCACATTACCCACAAAATTGTAAGTAGTTTTTCCAAGGATCTTTTGAGAGAGAAAACCCTAGCTATACAAAACAACGTTTTCTTATAAAAGATGTTTTCTCTCCCTTATTTGTAAATGCATCTCCCCTAAGAATTTCTCCCCCTACGAATGCACACAAGAAATAGAATTTCTCCCCTTGAGAATGTGCACAAGAGTCATATAGAAATGACAAAACTCTCCAATATACTATCTAGTATACTCTCAAACCCATTTGCTCCAACAACTTAGAAAGCACTTGGACTCTTGGAGTACCCAAAGCTATTTGAGATCTGTATTAACTTGGATGGATATGGAACTTACTAATTAATTGTTGTGTAGTATTTTGATAATGTAAGAATTGTGGATGCTTGTGTTTTAACCAGGTTTTAAGTGGCGTATTTGAACATGAACTTTCATGGCTTATGATGCAATTTATGGATGACTGTTTGGTTAAAAAAAAAAAATCATTTTCATTTATATATCTTTTTATTCTACATACAAGCCAAACATCAGAAAAAATTTTCCATAGTATGTTCTGATTGATATTTAGCTAATACTAGTATATATTGGATGGTTTTCCCTATTTACACTGGGGGTTCTAATTGATGCCGGTAACAGTTAATTGTATGTTAATTCTTCTCTTAGAATCTTAGTGTCTCAGTAACTAAGGTAACTAAACTATTTAATTAGCCTATTGTATTAGGGACGTTGCTATAATTACAATAAGTTTCCTTGAATCTTTGTTTCAGCTTTAATTCATTTTTATTCTTTTGATCGATTATTATAGCTTTCCTTTTGGGCCAAAATGGGAATATACCACTTTTGCGCAAACTTTCTAGCAAAATGTCCTTATTTTGAAACTATTTAGGAAAATGCCTCTATTTTGGAACTCGATTTTTTAAAAATCGAGTTTCAATGAAAAACTTGATTCACCCAAAATCAAATTACTTGCAAAAATTTACATGGAACTCGAGTTCCATGTAAATTTTTACAAGTTTTTGCCTATAACTCGATTTTGGGCGAATTGAGTTTTTCATTAAAACTCAATTTTTAGAAAATCAAGTTTAAAACAAGGGCATATCCCTAAATAGTTACAAGGGCATTTTGCTGAAAAGTTTGCGCGAAATGAGTATTTTGCCATTTTGACCTTCCTTTTGTAAATTAGTTTCCAAGGAATTGTCTTCCCATGCTTGCTTATCAGTTGATGCTATGCTTGGTGTGGGGAGGAGGGATACACACTAGAGGAAATATATAGTTAAGTGTTGAAAGAGATCTAAACACCCTCATTCTCCACAAAATAATAATAATAATAATAATAATAATAATAATAATAAAATTCAATAGTTACAATTGGGAGGGTAGGTTTCAACCTTGATGTATCCAACTTGTTAAAATAAATCCACCTTTGAAAATTGGAAAAATAGTACTAAGAAGTGTTATCAAAATTTTGATTATATATGTTTTAGTATATTAAAATTTATACACCATGCTTGCATAAGTGTCTTTATATATGTCCGTTTTACATAAAATTAATGTGGTTTGTTATTAATTACTCTTAAGATATATAATTTACTTTGTATAAAACTCTACGAAAGTTTCAAGTGGCTTACTAATTATTATAATAATAATTTTGATACATCGTATATCATATCATATATTATATAATAAAATTTGACCTTAGAAGTTGTAGTTGAGTCAAGTGGTCTTCACCAAATTGCAAAATTTGTGTAGATTTAAAAATAAAATAAATATAATTTTTTTTTTTGTTCTTATCTTCTTCTACTATAATTTTTAAGTTGATAAAAATATTAATTTGATTACAATCCAACTTCTTCATCAAATGATTTTATTATTAAGAGTATATAAAAAATCTTATCTTCAAAATGAATGGATTGCAAGGACATCATTTTTTTTAAGCCAACCCCATCATTAATATATAATTAACTACAAAAAATAAATAATTTATGAATTGTATTCATCTCATTTTGGGTATTACTTCTCAATTCACATTATATCTATTTCTCAAAAATAAAATTCACATTATATCTCAATTGTAATAAATTTATTTTCATTTATCAATACAAACTTATTACCAAGGTTTTAACTATAAAATAATAAAAAGAACCTTGAACTTTATATATATATATATATATATATGTGTGTGTGTGTGTGTGTGTGTGTGTGCAAAAATGGGGAAATGGTACTATTTGCAAAATATATAGGAATATACCATTGTTCACGAAATATTTGAAGAATACCACTGTTTTAAAACTCGAATTCATAAAACTCAAATTCATGGACATCGAGGTTCCATTAATGAAATTTTGGACAAAATTGGCTTCTGTCCTTTTCGGGCAAAATAAATAGCATTCTACCCTCTTTCCCAAACTAATTAGGGAAATACCTTTCTTTTGAAACTCGACTTTCTCAAAATCAAGTTAAGTCCTATAATGATGCTTTTAAGGACATATAGTGACGTTTTTAAGGATCTATAGTGGCGTTTTTTTAACTCAAGCTCTATAAAATTGAGTTATAGATAAAAAAATTGCATGTAACTGAACTTCATGGAGAACGAGTTACAAAACACCACTATAGGTCATTAAAATGTCACTATAGACTCCTTAAAACGCCACTATAGGGCTCCAGATTTTTTTTTTTTTAAACTCGATTTTGAGAAAGTCAATTTTCAAAAGATGAGTATTTCCCTAATTAGTTTGGGAAATGAGATAGAATACTATTTATTTTGCCCGAAAAGGGCAGAGGCCAATTTTGTCCATGAAATTTTAGGTTGGCACCCGGTGATGTGTATTTTAGGAATGTAAAATACCAAACTCAAGTTCCACTTAGAACAATACTTGGGGCAGCTTTTATCATCCCAATCTTGTGAAATTGATCGGTTACTGCATAGACTATAGAGGATGACCACAACATTTGGTGTATGAATTCATGGAGAATCTGGCATTTTACCCCTTTTTTTTTTTAAAAAAAAAAAAAATTAGCAATATGCCCCTGTTTCCAAACTATATAGGGGCGTGCCCCTATTTCGAAACTCAGTTTTATCAAATCGAGTTATGCCCGATCAAACTAAAACAAAAGAATGCATGAAACTCGAGTTTAGGAAGATCAAGTTCCAAAACGCCACTATAGGGCTTTAAAACATCACTATAGGGCTCCCTAAACCTAGTATGGGGCAATCACACTTACAAAAAAAAAAATTGCAGGAAAACACCACTATAGGGCTTAAAAACGCCACTATAGGGCTTAAAAACACCACATGGAACTTTTTTTTTTTTGTAAGTTTGATCGGGCATAACTCGATTTTCTACAAATCGAGTATTTAATTGAAACTTGATTCTAAGGTAATCAAGTTTCGAAGCAGGGGTATGCCCCTATATAGTTTGGAAATAAGGGCATATTGCTAAATTTTTTTTAAAAAATGGGTAAAATGCCAGATTCTCTATGAATTCATGCCTCGGGGCAGCTTGGAAAATCATCTGTTTAGGAGTGAGTTATTAATATCCATCTCCTTTATTTCCTTTCAAAATTTTAATGTATTCATTGTTTATCTATTGTTAATTGTAAGGATCTTGGAACATGGACGGCTTACATTCAACCACTTTCTTGGAACTACCGTATGAAGATCGCACTTGGTGCTTCTAATTAGGGTCTAGCATTCCTTCACAGAGATTACAAAACTTCTAATATACTGTTGGATTCCGTATGTTAAAAAATTTTAAATTCTTCTAATTCTTTGGCAACTAGAGAATTCAGTTGGACATGCTCTCACCCACTTTTCATTGTAAATGGCAGAAACTTAAACTCAAAAAATCTCAAATTTTGGGTTGGCCAATGAAACTCCAGTAAAATAATGTTCATTTTCAAAATAATTAAACAAAATTCAATTTCAGGAAAATCGAGTTCTACATTAATATTTACATAGAGTGAGATCAAGTTTCACGAACAGTGGTATTCTCCTAAATATTTCAGCAAATAATGCTATTTACCCATTTTAAACTATATATATATATATATATATATGCACACGCATTTTATAATACCTTAGTTTCACACAATATGCATTTATTCTATAACTTTTTTTTTAAATGGAAATATTCATTATATAACTTAAAAGTGAAATATTCATTGATGAAAAATTATTTCACCACACATAATACTTATCACACTCCTAGGGTTTTTTGTTTTTATTTTTATTTTTTTATGATTGAAAAATATAGTAATCCCAAATTATAATAAATGCTCTAAATTAACCCTTACCCAAAAAATAGAAGAGCCTCTCACGCGCGTGCTCAGAGGCTAGTTTATTTATATTGCCAAGGGGAGGACTCAGATCATAGCAAGACAGATGACACCCAGTAGTACAATGCCGTTTCATTTTGAATCAAGGGTCAACAAAGGGTTTAGGTAAAAATCAGATCATTTTGAATAGATTGTGAGTGAATTGGATCAATTGCATTTTGAATCAAGTTAATTTGTATATTGTCACTATGTTATTTTTTAGGGGAAGAGAAAGCTATGTAGCTAATATAATCTTAGCATGTTTGGTTTAAGATGTTGCCTTACTATTGTATATCATCCAATATAATCTTAGCATGTTTGGTTTAGAAAATGTTTATTTTATTTCCCAAACTCGTTTTTAGTTAAATTAGATTAAATTTAGATTAACATTCACATTAGAAGCAACACAAAATTTGGATGATATTTATAGAATAGGAGTGTGTGTGATGAGGCTCTTTTTTATTATTATTTTTTAATGTTATAATTTTCTATTTATCCCTAATTGAAGTTTACATGTTTGTCCACTAATATTACACATTTGCAAGCGACTGATACAATCATAAGGCTAACTACAAAAAATCAACACCAAAATTGCATTGAAAATTTGAAATCATATGTTTGTGTGTGAATGTGTTCATTTTTTGTGGCTAGCCTCATGATATTTTTGGTTGTATCAGTCATTCACAAATGTGTAATATTAATGGACAAACATGTAAACTTCAAATAGGGATAAATAGAAAATTATAACATTAAAACCAATAAATAAAAAAGAGCCTCATCACACATGCTCTTATTCTACAAATATCATCCAAATTTTGTGTTGCTTCTAATGTGAATGTTAATAGATAAATTTTGGAAACCTTAATATAATTAGAATTTGAAAGTGTAGAAGATTGTTCAAACTGGGTTTGTGATTGAAAAATATAAAGCAACAGTTCAATATTGTCATGTACTTCATTTTTAGATCTCTCTGTTAATGTGGCCCAACTTCCTAACAAAAATTACCCTATAACATGTGAAGAATCTTGAAGAATGAGGGGTCCTAGTTAACTTGTTAAAGAACATCAATAGCATAAAATCTTGTTTTTTTTTTTATTTAAAAAAAAATCACCCACCATACATATGCAAAAGTCAAAATTCCCAAAATAAACATGCAAAGGTAAACAGAAGCATAGATATAAGATTAGGAATTGACAAATAAATAATTTCCCTCTTCATTTGAAAAATAAAATAAAATAAAAATGATAAAGAAGGGAACACCATAGGTACATTGTAATTACACATTGAAAAAATAATTTAATTATTTAATTGTTGCTTTCCATGATTCAAATGTAATTACACATTCAAAATTAAGTGGCTCAAATGTGAAACATGAGTAAGAAAAGGAAATGTAAAAGTTTGGTAACTTCTTCATAAAATCTTGGGGTTCATGCAATGTAAACACTTTCGTTTGCCTAAAATCCTAGATTGGCATTAGTCCTCGATCTATCAAGGTCGCTTTATAGTGCTTTCAATTGAAACACATATCTACAAACCACAATGTGAATGGAATAATGATGTTACTATCTTTCTCAAGAGTTTTTGGTCCAAACAAAGTAAAAGAAAATTTTTGACAGAAAATTTGAATAGATTGAACAGTGCAAACATACCTTTTAGTACATGTTTCCCAATAGTGATAATGACCGTTCGTCCTCATCCACCAGTTTGAAACCAAAATCCTTTCATTCAAAATGGCATGCAAAACGTATTAGATCAAATTAGACTCCATAAAATTATTTCATAAAAGTAGAAGGAACAAAAGTAAATATAATAGGAAATAGGAATGAGATCAAACTTGCCAACACTCTTGAAAGTATAAGAGATTTCGCAAATTGGCAGAGGAAATGATGATCATAAGGGTTACAAAATCATAGCTCAGACTCTTGAAATCAACATCATTAACAATTTAAACATTGCAATTAGAATGGCGATGGTAATGAAAGTTTAAAAAAAAAGAAAAAAAAAAAAAAGAAAGAAAGAAGAACGTGAAAACGTGAAACATGGGAAATAGAGGAAGTTTGAATAATAGACTCTCTTTTTTTTAATAAAGGTAATTGATTTTTTTTTTTTTTTTGGCAATAACGGTAGATGTGTGTGTGTTTTTTATTTTTTTATTTTATCAATTATCATGGCAAATATATTCACAAACAAACCTGTGTTTGTTTTAATTTAATAGAGGAAGTTTGAATAATAGACTCTCTTTTTTTTAATAAAGGTAATTGATTTTTTTTTTTTTGGCAATAACGGTAGATGTGTGTGTGTTTTTTATTTTTTATTTTTATCAATTATCATGGTAGATATATTCACAATCAAACGTGTGAAATCATAAGGGTTACAAAATCACAGCTCAAACTCTTGAAATCAACATCATTAACAATTTAAACAATGCAATTAGAATGGAGATGGTAATGAAAGTTAAAAAAAAAAAAAAAAAAAAAAAAAAAAAAAAAAAAAAGAAGAAGAAGAACGTGAAAATGTGAAACATGGGAAATAGAGGAAGTTTGAATAATAGACTCTCTTTTTTTTAATAAAGGTAATTGATTTTTTTTTTTTTTTTTTTTTTTGCAATAACGGAGATGTGTGTGCGTTTTTTGTTTTTTATTTTTATCAATTATCATGGCAGATATATTCACAAACAAACCTGTGTTTGTTTTAATTTAATAGAGGAAGTTTGAATAATAGACTCTCTTTTTTTAATAAAGGTAATTGATTTTTTTTTTTTTTTTTTTTTTGCAATAACGGTAGATGTGTGTGTTTTTTATTTTTTATTTTTATCAATTATCATGGCAGATATATTCACAATCAAATGTGTGTTTGTTTTAATTTAAATATTTTTTTTTATAAATGAATAAAGCAATTTGAAAACCATCAGAAGAGTGGTCCTATTTTATAGACAATGTTTTAGTACAAGTTAAACATGTATTTCTACCTGTGTGGGCCAATTTTGCCCTGGGTTCCAACAGTGTAAAGGGCAAGGCCCGGCCCAATATCTTGTATGAAGAGATACGAACATCCGAGGACGACCAGCCGAGGAACGGATAAAATTACCATCCGAGGAAAGGTGCAGCATGTTAGCAAGGAGTGGGGACTGTGTCCGAGGATGATGGTCACCTCGGCAATTTTGTCCGAGGTGCCTGGTTAACTTGTTGGTCACTCAGAAAAGTGCCCAGGACAATCTTATAACGGCACAAAGGGGAAAATATCCAACAAAAAGTAATGGTAGAAAATGGCAAATATCTAGTGGTGCTGTCACCTCCGCATTAAATGTCTCCCAGCTAACCTTCTGGCCGCATTAATGTGGAGGTGATACCTGAACAGTGAAGGGGCAGCTTTCCAGCTAAGGATGGAAGATTCAAGAGAAGGTGAGGAAAAAAGGCAGAAAAGCTATGATATATAAGGCGAGGAAAGACAGAAGGAAGAGAGGATCGAAAAGAAGTGGAGAGAAAAAACACAAAGAGAAAAATCAGATCTTTAGGACATATCCGAAGGAGATTTATTGCTACATATCACGCTCGTATATTGGATCTTTTTTACACTAAAATCCAATATTTCGGCCCAAGATCAGACTAGCTTTCTTTCCCGCACTCTATAAAATTCATTGTTTGGGCTACGTGGGCCTGGATCCATTCCCGCTTAGGATCCAAGTCAGTTCTGGTCCTTACACTACCTGACTATCCTTTACTTTTATCTCTACTTAAACATAGGCTATAAGGGTATTTTGGAACAAAAAAAAATTCAGTTGAAACAGTTAAAAAATCCCTTCCGTACAGTCTAACCCTTCACGGCTTCACCTTCGGATTCGAATTTCAGAATCAGATAGAAACCCGTCGATGATGGCTACAACACCAACGCGGTTCGATGATCTCCCTCTCGAAATGACTTTCGACATTCTGAGTCGGCTGCCTGCGAAAACTTTATTGCAATTGAGATGCGTTTCCAAATGCTATAACTCCATCATCACCAGCCCCGATTTCATTACCAAACACTTCAAACACAACCTAGAAGTCAAATCATTACTATCGGTCGACAACAACAACGATCATCTACTATGTAAGCCACCCCCAGATCCCAGGGACCAAGACTTTGTGCGTACAGTCTTTTGCAATATCAGCAGCGACCACACATTGACTGAGGTTTACAGGTTGACAATCCCAGTTTATAAGCCCACCATTGTTGGCATCAGCAAAGGCTTATTCTGCCTCGCTTTTCAGAAACTTATTATGCCATCATATTATTCTTATAATGAAGAAACTGATTGTAGTTCAGTTTCCCGCGTATTTCTGTGGAACCCAAACATTAGAAAGCTTAAGATACTTCCATCTACGGATGAAAGTATTGATTCTTACGGTTGTGGATTTGGGTACCATCATATTCAAAACAATGACTTTGACTTCAAGGTTTTGAAATATGGGCTTTTTTTTTTAGAAAGCCAGCTTTACTTCCAGGTTTACACGTTGAGTACCGATTCGTGGAAACAGGTGGAATCATTTAATGGGTCTAGAGGACCTGTTACTTGGATTGAAAAATCACCTGGTTTGTTTTTTAATGGAGCTTTGCATTTTATAGCAAATTCTCGTAACCACAAATTCATTTTGTCCTTTGATCTCCATGAGGAGAAATTCAGGGAGATAATGCTGCCACAGAATTACTCAAATGGTGGATTGTGTTTTAAGTTTGAACAAATTGCGGTATTGGAAGAATCGCTGGCTTTGATTGCTTTCCACAGTCCTGAGCAGAAGTGCCACATATGGGTGATGAGGGTTTATGGTGACGTTGACTCCTGGACTCCAAACATTGTAGAGTTGGAAGAAATCGAAAACTTCTTCGGCTGCACGGGCCGTGGTGAACTTATGATTAAAAAATCCTCTTCTCCTCATAAACTCATTTTATTTGACCCTAAGAGTCTAGGTGAGAAAAATATTGGAATCGGAGATCTTACACCAGAGACTTACACAGCTAGTCTCATGGAGAGCTTAGTTTTACTCAATGAGCCAAAGCTTTATTGACAGGTCAGTTGTTCTATTTAGTGAAGCTGTTGGGAAGCTTTTGTATCTATGTTATTGCTGTTTTTTCATTCCTTTTGTTGTAGACATGGACATATTGCTTTTATTTAGAAGGTTTATAGGTTATGTGTAGTGACTATTATCTATCAACCAACTTGCAGTGCTCGTTCTAGTAATGGCCATTGCATAGTGAAAAACATGTCTAGCCATCATACATTTATGCCGTTGATCATAATATTACTTAATTACTGGGTTTGGAATCAAGTTAACAATTGAAATTTAATCCCTAGAAAAAAAAAGGTTTCTGTGACCCATACTTGTTATTCTTAAGAGAGAGTTATCAGTACTTAGGCTGCATTAGACGTAAAACATCTTCCGGAAAATGTTTTCCCTATTTTCAGGTGTTCTGCCCAACTGAAATGCTACTTCTTTCTTTTATCAACTTATTACCTGTTACGTATTGCTTCTAGAATCAGGAAAAAAAGGACAAATTTAGGGTCTAGTAATTAGGATTATGGCAATGCAATGGACCATAAATTAAAAATAAACAACTACTCATCGAAAAGGAGTATGGTAGCGGGGACAAACACAAACCAGAATAGATGGAAGCCAATCTAGTGATTTGTGTGTAATTTTCAATCTCATTCCAACCAAAAAAGAGGAAATAGAAAGGAATGAACCCTGATAACAAATTGTCCATTCAACAAAATTTTTAAAGACGTTTGCTAAGTAGCTCATTCTATTAGGGGTCCACCATGACATTTCAACACTGTAAGTATCTGAATCTTACTGGGTAACAGAACATAGTCATAAATGACAGAGGGGAAGCTGAATAAATGCAAACCCGTCTAAGTACAATGATTAGCAAATAAAGCAGAGCCTTTTCAAGTAACATCAGTACAATCAAATTAAAAAAAAACCAAAAGAGAGCCATAGCTCTGCATCAGTCTACCAGATCACCTCTCTCTCTTACGGCCTAACCCTCTCCCTCCCACTGTCCATCTCTTCAAACATCATATTCTCCCCGATCTGAATTCCTAACAGTATAATCTTTCATTTTATGATGGCTTCCCCTTTTTTTATTCCCTATACTTACTGATATGAAAGATTATTTAAATAAAGAGATTTGTTAGCTACCCATATATGATTTGCTGGTCCGTTCTTCTGTATGAAAGTTGTATGTGATTTGGGTCCTCTCATATGTAGCTTCTCTGCCCAATTAGGAAAATTGTTGCAAGGTGATATTTGTTAGCTACCCATATATGATTTGCTTGTTGGTGCTTAAGGTTGAATGTTATGTGTGTTCTGGGTTCTCTGTAGTATCATACTATCATGCGCTGTAGGGAATGTATGCAAATGGGGTTAATGAGTTGTGGAGTACAATGATAATGCATGAAGCTCTTCTTTGTTAAGGTTAATTCTCTAAAATTGACTCTACCAGGATTATTTTTGGTCTCCCGTATGACTTCAATTTTTGGGGTAGGGGAAATGGAAATAATGTCCCTGTGAAATGACCATAAATGAAATTCTTTGGAAGTTGCTCTTTTGTTTTGATTCGAGTTGTGGAATTTTGTTTTTCTTTTTTGAATAAGTAGTGTTTTGTTACTTGCTCAAAGATTAAACATTGACTAATTCTAATGTAAAGTTGGAAGCTTTTCTATGTGTACTGTACTGGATTTTTTTTTAAAGCATGGAAAATCCCTGCTTGATCTTTACTAGGCGAATCCCTGTTTCACTAATAATTTTGACTTCTTTATGTGTCAATTAAATGACAGGTTTTAATGGGTTCTTGTATTCTGTTCTTCTTGGCACTATTGGTTCATGAAGCATTGACGAGAGAGAGAAGTGGATGGGGTGTTGTTGCTTGTTGCTTTTCTGTTTTACATGTGGTTTCTTTGTTCTTGGTACTTTATCCGTTGCAGCCCTCGCAAACTCAATTGCTCCAGCAACTTAGAAAGCACTTGTAGTACCCAAAGCTATTTGGGATTCATAATAATGTTACTAATGGTATTAGGTTGTCTTTTGGAATTGGAATAATCTTAGTCCTTGGAAATGATTGTGTGTTATAATTTAGATGGAAGTATCATGGATGTAGAACGATGTTAGTGATTTGGAATGGTTATGTATTAACCTGGATCGTAGTAGTAGGGATATAGAACAATTTTAGTGTTTTGGAATGGTTATGCAATTTATGCTTGGATCAATATGGAACTTATTAATTAATTGTTACTAGTTGCAAACTCACACGATGTGCGAAAATATTTAATTATTTTGTAATGTGGCATAATATATATTTTATTCTCTTAAAATTATCGAAGATGAAGATAATTTGTTTTCTTTAAAAATTGAACTATTTCCAATAATATTTTTCATCTTTCTATCTCTACATATATATCATTTTTTTTTTTTTGGGAGAAATTTGGATGTATTTGATTGATATTTTCCATCTCTCTAGAATTAATATAGATATACAATATTTGAAGTGATCTATATTCTGACAACAAACTTGAATGTATTTGATTGATATTTTTTTTAAGTGGTCTATATTCTAACAACAAACCAAGGTAACTAAAGTATTTAAGCCTAATTATATTAGGCATGTTGCTATTACAATATGTTTCCTTGAATATTTGTTTCAGCATTTATTCATTTTTATTCTATTGATTGATTATTATAGCCTTCCTCTTTGTAAATAAGGTTTCAATTGTGGGGAACCTGCTAACTTCTGAACCCCAGAATGGCTTATAGTAGCCAAGGAATCCGCAATGCACAAAGCTACTACAAATTGTCTTTAACAAATTTTCAAGCTCTGTCATTAGCATATGCTATACCTGTCTAGGTTAAACAGGTATAGCATCTGCTAATGACAGAGCTTGACAACTTATTAAAGAGAGAGCTTGACAACTTATTAGAGATAATTTGTAGAAGCTTTGTGCATTGCGGATTCCTTGGCTACTATAAGCCATTCTGGGGTTTATAGTTCCTTCATTTATTCTGTTGATACTATGTTGTTGAGCAAACTAGTGCTGTGTGTGTGTGTGTGTGTGTGTTTTTTTTTTTTGAGAATGAAACTTGTGTAATTTTATTAAGGTAGATGAACTACATCTGAATGTAAAAACGAGACAACATGTGATGGAACATCTTCCATCCATACTTCGAAATCTGGTATGCGTATAGCATGTTTCGCCAGATTATGAGCTACACTATTACCATTTCTCTTAATGTGAGAATACGACAAACTTACAAAACTATTTGCAACCAACTTGACATCCTCTACCAAAAGACCCCATGGGGACAGATTATGGTCTTCAGCTTCCAAAGCTTTGATTAGTCCTAGCGAGTCACCTTCGAGTATGGCTTTTTGGAAACCCAGGTCGGACGCAAACTATAAAGCCTTCATTGCTGCCAATGCTTCAATCTCCTCTACCCTATAAGCTTGGTTTAATTTTTCTGCACAAGAGGCCATAACAGCTCCATTATGGTTCCGTATTATAGCTCCAACTCCCAACAAGTGTGAACTATCGAACACGGCGCCATCAAAATTAACCTTGACAAAACCAACTTGTGGAGGTCTCCACCTTGTTCTTCCAATGCCACTGCTCCCAAGCTGCAATTCTGCAGTCCATGTGGTTGCCTAGTATTGCACCAACATGGTTCTTGCTTGTTCTGCCACCTAATGCAGCGGACTGGACTGAAGATTCAAACAGACTTTATTGCGCTGACTCCAAACACTCCAAGCCGTAAATGCAAACTGCTCCAAGGGCGCTCCTTTCTCAACCATCCATGATAGCAATTCCTTCACACCTGAGAACCCAACTTCATGCCTGAACTTCCATGGTACCTAATCAACCCACACTAAATCCAACTCCGGACATGACCACAAAGCGTGCTCAGCATCTTCCACATCCAACTTACATCTTTCACAAATTGGGTCAGCAACAATCTTCCGCCTCATCAGAACTTGTTTGGTCGACAATGCATTGCGACAAGCTCGCCTAATAAAATTTCTTATCTTCGGTGGGACTTGCAACTTCCATATCGCTTTCCAAAACTTCTTATCACAGATTGGTGGGGCTTATGGATAAGCTAGTAACTCTGATTCCTCTTTCAGGAATCTATATCCAGACCTGCACGTATAGTGACCAGAGGTGGAATAAGGCCAATAAAGGGTATCTTCCGCTACACTTCGACTAAGGGGAATTCTCTTAATCATCTCAGCATCCTCTACCCCAAATAAACCATCTACCAACTCCTCATTCTAGCTTCTAGTGACCGGATCAATAAGTGAATCCACAGAGTGATTCTCAAAACTTTATAAAGGACAATTCAGCAGCCATGGAGGGTGTTTTCTTGGCAGCCAGCGTTGCTGCCAAATGTTAATTTTTTCTCCACTACCAATCCTCCATATTGCTCTAATTTTTTCTCCACTACCAATCCTCCATATTGCTCCCCTTTGGATAATGTCTCTCCCTCTAAGTATACTCTTCCATGTGTAAGAACCCATCCTTGAATCAGCAGCATCCAAAAGTGAAGAATTTGGAAAAAACCAGGCTTTAAAAACTTTATAGAGGAGAGAGGATGTATTATGCAAGAGATGCCATGCTTGCTTTGCTAGAAGAGCATCGTTGAACATAGCAAGATCTCTAAAACCCATACCTCCAATAGTCTTGGATTTTGTCATCTCCTCCCATTTAACCCAATGGATTTTCCTACGGTCACCCCTTTGCCCCGACCAAAACTTCTTTATTAGGGTCTCAATCTCATTGCACAAACCTACCGGCAACTTGAAACATCCCATAGTGTAGGTTGAGATAGCTTGTATAACCACTTTTAGGAGCACTTCTCTTCCGACTTGAGAATGTAATTTGGCTTCCCATCCTTGAAGTTTCCGCCATACCTTCTCCTTTATGTAGTTGAAGCTTTCTTTTTTCCTTTTTCCCACAAGAGAGGGCAGCCTAAGATACTTCTCATATTGCATAATTTCCGGAACACCAAGGGTTGCCTTAATTCCATGCTTCACATCTTCCGGTATAGACTTGCTAAAGAACAAAGAGGTTTTACTTTTATTTATTTTTTGTCCCGATGCTTCCTCATACACCTTTAGTAAGTCCATCACCTTATTACACTCCTCTAATGTTGCCCTGCAAAAAATAAGACTATCATCTGCAAAAAGCAGATGCATTAGTTTTGGGCCTCTCCTGCAAAGGGAGTAACCATGAATGTCACCTTGTAAATCAGCTTTTTTAATTAAACCATTCACCTTGTAATGTGTGTGTGTGTGTTTGGCATTTGATTATAAACTATTTTATTACTTATTACTTAGTTTATGTCTTAGTTTTATTTCAAATAATTTAAGCTTCAGATTTTTGGAAATAATTTATCACTTGACTTTTTGTCTTACACTCTACAAATAAGCACTAGAAATAAGCAATTTCTAAATAACGAAAATCCTATCCATGTTGCTTCATAGGATTGCGGCTATGAAGATTTATACAAATATTATTCCATGAATTTTAATTGATTGTAGTGAAATCATATTCTTGCCTAATTCCTTTACAAAATTAGATTCTCTTACCCAAATATTTGATGTTCAAGTGGCCTAGACTCAGGCAAGTTTCCGGCCATTCATATTGGTGGATCACAACTTCTGATTTTGTAGGGGTTGCATTATGAAATTGTCGAGGGATTTTTCTTGTTATTATTTTGCAAGTTATATTTCAAAATATGCTTCAATACTGAGAATATGGGTTGGAAGCTTTATGATGAGTGAGACTACTCTCAATGAAAAAAGTTGGGCCTTAATGCACATCTTGCGAAAACTGAAAATCGAGCGCGATTGTCTTACTTTCATTTTTCATATAATAAATTCTTTAAAGGAATGTGTAAATTGATTTTTGGAAGGGGGAATTGCTGAAAAAGGTAATAACCATTGATTTTCATTTTGTACCCTTAAAAGAGAATGCTCTTCCTTATAATCTTTAGCGCATTAAAGTCTGTGGGGGGACGGAGTTAAAACACGAGTTTTTCTATGGATGATAGTGTCATTATGCTAAACGTATCAGTTTTCCTGCTTCAAGCTTATAATGATCACATGTGAATCTCTGCTCTATTTGTTGTCTCTCTCCTTTCTTTTCCTTTTTTTAAGAAAGTGGAATTAGCATAAACCAAATAAACAAAAGTCTGTTACAAGGTATTCCCTCTATTTGTTGTCAACTTTGGAGTAAATCATTTTTGTCTTTTTTATCTTGTAAAACAAGAATACTTGTCAATGTGTGGGACAGGGAGCTACACACAACCAAAAAAGCAGTTAGATGTTGAAAGAGACACCCTCATTCTCAAAAAAAAAAAAAACAAAAAACAAAAAAAAGGTGGAAAAGCTTGTCTAGCATAATTTGTACCGGTAATTATTATTGTTATTTTAGAATACCTATAATTTAAGCAACTTATTGGCTGTATTGTAATAGTAGTTGTAAACTATTTTTCTAGAGACTTTTAAGTTACATTTTATTTGAGGGGTGAAAAAGTTTGAAGACAACAAATGGGGAAGGAATAGAAAAATAGAAGGATATAAGAGTTTTAGTTGGAGGTGAAAAAGTAGACAGATGGAAAAAATCTGTTTCTATAAATTTACTCATATGTTATTGTTATAAAATGATGCATAATTACAACAACAAAAAATAAAAAGGCAACCACCAACATTTATCTATATCTATATATATCTAAAAGTTAAAGCGTAGAATTTAATGTTTCTACTCTCTTATTGTGCCACATCATCCACCTATTTTCAACTCTTACTCTTTCATTTTTAACTCTTCTTCTCTTTATTAATTTCTCACTTTCTCCAACATTTCCTCCTATCTTTTACCTTATGATCTTCCCATTCCTCTCTAGCCTACTGTTATTCTTTCTCTTCCCATTCATCTTCCTTTTATTTTGATTCTTCTTATCCCATCTTCTTTACTATAAATAAACTATTATCTCCCATTTAATCCATATTTCCCACACCAGAATATGATAACTCTCTCTCTCTCTCTCATAGATTTTTTTTTTTTTTTTGGTTTCCTTTTGGTGGGTTTATAATTCTTTCTTGCGACTTCACTTTAGAGTAATGAATTTTTGTTTTGAACTCCTCTCCCATAAGAAAAAATGTGATTATTCTCTCTCTCTCTCTCTCTCTCTCTCTCTCTCTCTCTATATATATATATATATATATATATATGTATGTATGTATATAATTCTTTCTTGCAACTCTTGATACGTTTTAGTGTTGTGTTTTTTGAGTTCGCAGCACAAGTGAGAGTTTTGAGTTTATATCAAAATACAATCTACATGACTATCATGAATTTAAATGTGCTTATCAATTATTTGAATAATATCAATTGTAATTATGTGATAATGTTTTACTATTATCATAATCATAATAATCTCTTTGAGAGAATGAAAATTTTAAGTAATAAGTTTGAAATTTAAAAATTTTAGTTGTACCAAAAGTAATTAAGAAAAATATAATTCATAGTAATAATATTTAGAAGAATATGGACCACGTCAATCAAAAGGATAATATCAAACAAAAACACCAAAAATGATAAATCTATATATTTGTAAAAATAGAGAGATAAAAATTATTTTTAGAAATTTTTAATATTTTGGAAGAAAAAATTATATATAATTAAATTTAGAGAGTAAATTATATATTTTACCACATCTCAAAATAATCATATATTCACACGCATCGCATGGGTCTGTGACTAGTTAAAAACTAAAAATCATTCCCAAAAAAAATTCCATGTCTAGTTAAACCCAAAAAATAAATAAATAGCACCAAAACTCATGCCAAGGAAAGAAAAAGCAAAAAATAAAAAAAATAAAAAAGCACCACAAATCACGCCAGGAAAGGAAAGAATAAAAAAATAAAAACAAAGAAAAAGAAAAAGCAACCAAAAAAAAAAACAGTAAAGAAAGCACCACAACTCACGCCCAGAATGAAATAAAAAAATAAAAAAGCAAGCAAGCACGAGGTAGTTCATTGTAATTATTCCCCTTCCTTCTATTTTCTTTCCAAATTTGGAGAAATAAAATTTTTGGTAGAGCAAGGAAAAAAGCACCTTTTTTTTTTTCCATCATTTTCTTCTCTCTAGCTAAACTCACGAAAAATCATTTTTCTCTCTACTTTTCTCTTTCTATCCTTCCGGTTTTGCTCCAACCAAATGGATCCTTAACTAGAATTTGTTGTGAAATAAATGTACCAAGCACTTACAAAATAATGATTTATTCTACTCAAAAGAAAAAAAAAATGATTTATTAGTTTATTATTTTCCAGAAATAGTATGCATATTATGTGATATAATCCTTGTGGCATGGTCCGGGCCTTTGCACATGGTAGATCTTGAGCTTTTCAACATTTTTTATGAAATTATAAAGTTTTCGAACGCTTTTGTAGTTCATCCAAAGAATGCTTTTGTAGTACATCCAAAGAATTGTAAACTACTCATATGGAAGAATTACTTTTTACCAAAGTATGTATGTAAAAGTTCACTTTGCAGAAGCCTAAACCTTCACCTTTGGATACTCATTTCCAAATCTGCTATTCAGATAGATACATACCAAATGGAAATATAAGTAAAATCAATGATGATGGCTACAACACCAACGCAGTTCGATGATCTCCCTCACGAAATCGCATTCAACATCCTAATTCGGCTGCCAGTGAAAACACTGCTGCAATTCAGGTGCGTTTCCACATACTACAACTCCATCATCACCAGCTCCAATTTCATTACCAAACACTTCAAACTCAACCTAGTCAAATCATTATTATCCAACAAAAACAACAACAACAATGATTATCTACTATGTAAAGCACGGTCACATAGGGAACAAGACACGTTGTGCACAGTCGTTTGCAATATCGGCAACCACGCGTTGACTGAGGTTTCCAGGTGGAAAGTACCAGTTTCTAATGCCACCATTGTTGGCATCTGCAAGGGCTTATTCTGCCTCGTTTTTCAGCAATTTACTGTACATACATTTAATGCTGATAGTCGACCAATTGATGGTACTTGGGTTTTTGACATATATTTGTGGAATCCAAACATTGGAAAGTTTAAGATAATTCCATATACTGATGACAGCTTTGAGCCTTTCGGTTATGGATTTGGGTATTATCATATTCAAAACAATGACTTTGACTTCAAGGTTTTGAGATATGGGCGTTTCTTTAGACAAAACCGGCTTGACTTCCAGGTTTACACGTTGAGTACCGATTCGTGGAAACAGTTGAGTTCATTTAATGGATCTAGAGGACCTATTACTAGGATTGATCTACCACCTTATTTGTTTTTTAATGGAGCTTTGCACTTTATAGCATATTCTTGTGGCCACAAATTCATTCTGTGCTTTGATCTCCATAATGATAACTTCCGGGAGATACTACTGCCACAGGATTACTCAAATGGATTATTTTTTAAGCTTGAACAACTTGCCGTATTGGAGGGATCATTGGCTGTGATCGCTTTCGACAGTCATGTATTGATTGAGAAGTGCCACATATGGATGATGGGGGCTTATGGTGATGTTGACTCTTGGACTCCAAACATTGTAGATTTGAAGGATGTTAAGAACTTCTTTGGCTGCACGAGCAGTGGTGAACTTGTTATTAGGAAATCTTCCCCTCATAAACTCATTTTATTTGACCCTAAGAGTCCAGATGAGAAAAGTATTGGAATTGGAGATCTTGCACCAGAGATTTACACAGCTAATCTCATGGGGAGCTTAGTTTTTCTCAATGAGCATAATTGACAGGTCAGTTTTTCTATTTAGTAAAGCTGTTGGGTAGTTTTTGTATCTATGTTATTGCTGTTTTTCTTTCCTTTTGTTGTAGACATGATCATATTGCTTATATGTAGAAGGACAAAATCACTTTGGAGGTTATGCATTGTGACTATTATCTATCAACCAACTTTTTGTGATCAGTCTAGTAATGTCCATTTAATAATGAAAAACAGGTCTACCCATTATACTATTACTTCATTGATCATAACATAATGATTACTAGGTTTGGAATCAAGTTAACAATTGAAAGTTGATCCCTAGGAAACAAAAGAAAGTTTTCAGTGACCCATACTTGTTATTCTTAACAGAGAGTTATCGGTACTTAGGCTGCGTTTGTTTCAAGGTAAAACATCTTCTGCAAAATGTTTTCCCTGTATTCAGGTGTTCCGCCCAACTGAAATGTTACTTCTTGCTTTTATCAACTAATTACCTTATATATAGTGTAATTTATTGCTTCTAGAATCAGGAAAAACAGGACAAATATGGGGTCTAGGAATTAGGATTATGGCAATGCAGTGAACCATAAAGTAAAAATAAACAATTACTCATCAAAAAGGAGTACGGTAGCGGGGCCAAACACAAACCAGAATAGACGTAAGCCAATATAGTGACTTGTATGTAATTTTCAACCTCATTCCGACCATAGCAGAGGAAATAGAAAAGAATGAACTGTGATAACAAATCGTCCATTCAACACAACTATTTTTAAAGATGTTCGCTAAGTAGCTCATTCCATTAGGGGTCCACCATGACATTTCAACACTATGTACCTGAATCTTACTGGGTATTAAAACATAGCCATAAATGACAGAGGGGAAGCCTATTGAATAAAATCCCATCTAGTACCTTGATTAGCAAATAAAGCAGAGCCTTTTCAAGTAACATCAATACAATCCTCCCCTCCCATTGTCTTGAGAACCCCTGATATCGATTTATGATAGAATGTCAGTATACTAAATCGCCTCTCTCTCTCTCTCCCATTGTCCTGACCTTCTAACACCATATTCCTGCCGATCTGACCCCCTAACAGTATGCTCTCTCTTTTTGTGATAGCTTCCTTTTTTTATTCCCTACGCGTGCTAATCTGGAAGACGGTTTGAATAAAGAGATTTGTTAGTTACCCCATATATGATTTGCTGGTTCGTTCTTCTGTCTGAGAGTTGTATGGGATTTGGGTCCTCTCATATGTAGCTTCTCTGCCTAGTTAGGAAAAATTATGCAAGGTGATATTTGTTAGCTACCCATATATGATTTGCTTGTTGGTACTTAAGGCTGAATGTTATGTTTGTTCTGGGTTCTCTAAAGTATCATTTGGTGTAGGGATTGTATGCAAATGGAGTTGATGAGTTGTGGAGTACAATGATATGCATGAAGCTCTTCTTTGCTATTTTGATTGCTTTTATTGCTAAGGTTCATTTTCTAAAATTGACTCTACCAGGATTTTTTTTTTTTTGGTCTCCCATATGACTTCAATTTTTGGGGTAAGGGAAATGGAAATAATGTCCCTGTGAAATGATCATAAATGAAATTGTTTGGAAGTTGCTTTTTTGTTTTGGTTTGAGCTGTGGAATTTTTTTATTTTATCTTTTTTGAATGAGTATAGTTTGGTTACTTGCTCAAAGATTAAACATTGAGTAATTATAACGTAAAGTTGGAAGCTTTTCTATGTGTACTGATGTACTGGATTTTCTTTAAAAGCATGGAAAATCTCTGCTTGATCTTTACAGGGTTAATCCCTGTTTCAATAATAATTTTTTGCCTTCTTTATGTGTCAATTAAATGACAGGTTATAATGGGTTCTTGTATTCAGTTGCTTCTTGGCACTATTGGTTCATTAAGCATTGACAAGAGAGAGAAGTCGATGGGATATTGTTGCTTTTCTGTTTTACATGGGGTTTCTTTGTTCTTGGTACTTTATTAGTTGCAGTCCTCTCAAACCCAATTGCTCTAGCAACTTAGAAAGCACTTGAGTACCCAAAGCTGTTTGGGATTTGTAATAATAATATTTCTAATGGTATTTGGTTTTCTTTCCCCCGAATATCGAATTATATATACAAAACAAAAGGAGTTTTATTATTAAATGAATCTAATAAAAAGAGAAAAATAATAAACAGAAGGTATATGCTAAAAAAAATAATGTAAAATAATATGGTTGGCCAAACTGATCTCAAAGTAGTTCGACTTTGATTAAAATGTTGATGTAACAATGGAGTGCTAAATCAAGACATTAATTGCCAAAGAAAATCATGTATGGCACAAATTTTATTACAGAGTATATGAAATGTGTTCAAAAGTATATTTCACTAGGATTGATTACTAGAGAAAATTTTGAGAATGAAGCAATAAATATGCATTTTATGTAATGATTATCACTGATTTTTATATGTAATCTCCATTGTAAATATTGATTCAATTATTACCTATTATAAAATCAAGTGAATGAAAGATGTAGCCTATGGCTTTTGGTGTTTTGGATGTAAGTGTAATGACCAAACCGTGATAATCTCTTATATAACTAGTCGCTAACCCGTGCGATGCACGGGAATACTACCAATTTTTTAAATTAAAAATAAATAAAAATTAAGATGAAACTCCAAATGATATGACATTAGAATTGTAATAGCCATCAAATAATAACAAAATATACATTTGTCTAGATTAAAAAAAATGACACATCAGTCATTTGCTCATGTAATAGTGTTGCACCACTCCCAAATGACACATACACCACAAAATCATTTGGTTGCTTGTTTAGCCAATCAAACAACAAGCCATTCTTGGACACGTTACCTAATTGTGTTACTATTGGACCAACTGGGTACACTGGTCTTTTTAATACATAACCAAATAGTTTATCATCTCTCAAAGCTGCAACTGTTTTAGGTTGAAGCTCTTACCAACAGTTTTTTATTTGCACATATTGGACAAATGTCCCAATACCATGTCTTTTTGCTATGGCTTTTTTTTATTTTTCAATTTCATTTATTTCATGTCTTCCACTAAATATTCAATGTATTCATTATATTAAAAAAACGTGGAAGTAAAGCTGTATTCAATGTTTTCCACCAGCCTGATATATTACATAAAGATATTAGACATAGTATTGTAGAGACTGTAAATATATTAAAAATGTGAATCATGTAAAAAAAAGTAACAAATAGAATTCAAAAGTAATGATACCACATAATAATAAAATACACAACTTATTTTAAAAGGCTAATATATCACAACCCAAAAAACTTGACTATTGCACGTGTCCTTTTAGAAATTACTGCATTCTAATTTGCAAGTTGCAAGTTGAACTTCTTTTTGACAAGACCTTATTAAAAAGACTCATTATCCACGCACTGCCAAAACAACCTTCATATCAAACAAACACTTTTCCATATTTTGTGCCACTTAAGACTTTTTTACTTTAGGCCTTAACGGACTCCAAAACCTTCGTTAATGTACACCCCTTTATTCTCACATGGGAAACATGTCTATCACCAGCATCAAATAGTGAAACTAAGATGTGCCAAGACACCAATATTATAGTGTGATCATGCCACACCTTTCAAAGTAATAATAGCCCAAAAAGCATAAAGTTTGTGCGATCTTTGAAAAGAAGTTAAAACAAACAAAAAGGGATAGTGAAGTCCTCTCCAAGAAAAAGAACTCCAAAACACACGTTACAATTTTCAAAAGATGTTCCTTTGAGTGCCAATAAATCTAGATCATAAGGGAAAATAGAAGAAAATGATGGTAAAATTGAGAAGAATTCAGGACTATCAAATGCTAAGAAGAATAACAATGCCAGGGCCAAGCCTAAGAAAATTCATGTGTCCTATAAAGTCAATGAGCATTATATGGATCTTGAGGTGTATATAAATACAATCAATCTTGAGAACAAAGAATTTGATGTTGACATTCCCTTGCATCGGTTTACCAGCTTAACCAACATAGCTGACACTGAATTACCTCCTGAAGATGTTGGACATGCATAGAAATTTTTAGAATTTTTTATGCTTCTTTTGGAAAGTTAAGTGTTTAACTTTGATTATATGTACTGGTATACCAAAATGCAAAGCTAGCAGCTTATAGTTTAATGGCTAAAATTAATGTTCTTTTGCCAAAAATTTAAGATTATCCAAATACGTAGCCTATTGCTATAAATCATGCTCTTAATTGCATATGGTCTCCCAATCAATTTAAACACTCCTATACTTCTACAATCTCCAAAAACTTGGGTCACATGGCCTACAAAAAATCTACCCCATCCAATTTTCTCACCCCTAATATCTTATTCTTTATTAGAGAGAAGTGTTTTAGTAAGAGGTAATTACCATAAAGCATTCAAACTAAAAAGAATTTGCAACCTCAATTCATGCTTAAAAATCCAAACTAATAGAAACCTAAGAAATCCAAACTATTCTAAGTCTAAACTTTAAACAGTAAACCATGAAGCTGTATTTTTTCTGCAAAAAAACATTCATAGCTTTTTAGTTGGGTGTAAAGAACCTAAAATGAAATAAATTAAGATCCTCCATTTATAAACTGCTTTTTGAGCTACTATGCATTACATTAAATGGATCAAGATCCTCCATTTGCAAAACTAATATAACTGATTTAGTGATATATGCCAAATGTGTTTCCGCTCATGTTCACTTACTTTTCTAACCAATGAATATTCATAATTGGGAGAAACCCAATAGCAGAATTAGTACAGAGAAATTATAATCAACATTAACGGTGAAAAATACATAATCAAACTAAACCTAAATCTAATGCAAAAATATGAATTTTAAATACCATGAATTGGTAAATGATAATTTTCTCACCTGTAGTAAAATAGTATTTCTTTAAAAAAAAAAAAAATCATTGGCACCACTCAAATCACCCAATAAAATCTTAATCAAACCCATACTATCAAAATGAAGAATACGCATAGATTTTAGCAAATTTATATTTTCTAAGATGTATATGAATGTTTTGCAAACATAACTTTTTAAAGAAAATTTAAACAATTTTTTTTCTTCATCTTGTTTGATTGCACATTAGGATTGCAATCTACAAACCCTTGCGATGCACAAAATTTTTTTTATTAAATCAAAAAAAAAAAAAACAAAATAATAAACTAACTCTTTCAATGATGATAACTATAAGGTACAATTGTAATAAGGATAGATATAAATTATTTTATAAACCTGCTCCATATCTGTATATCATCATAAACTGATTTTTAGAGAACACACACCAAAAAAAAAAAAAAAAAAAAAAGAGAGAACATATAATTCAATATGACGTGTTCTCTGTAACTTGAGTGTACTGACTACAGAGCAAAACGTAGAGATTGGATTGAGAGAGTTGGAAGAAATTAAAACCAAAACAATTAACTACATTAAAATTCAAAAAAATAAAATAAAAAATATATTTATACATGATAAGTTACAATTCAAATTGAGTTTCATGAGTTCTTTAAATGTAAAGAGAACACGTACATAGACAAATAGATGCACTGAAAAAAAAAAAATCAAAAATTAGTATAGAGGCAAACGTATACCATACCTTTAACCTTAATTCGAATGGAGGAAAAGACTAAAGAGAAAGGCAACAAAAAAGCAGAAATTAATCAGGAATATTAAATCTAAATAAAAATGAATCTAAGAACAAAAATTAAGAATGAAACCTATAAATTGCATCACCGACTAGATTGGGCTTGGTGTGATGGTGCATCGCCGACTGGGCTGGCTGGGTCGGTTTCGATGGGCTGAATAAAATCAATGGCAAATGGGACGGCGTTTGCATGTGGGTGGTTTGTGGCTTGCTGTAGTGGTCTTTGTCGTGGGTCTGAGGAAGGAGATATATGTTGGTTTGTGGGAATGGTGGGTATGGTAGGTTTCGATTCTTTGGATGCTCTGTCGTGGGTTTGAGGAAGGAGATCTCTACGGTGGTTGGTGTTCTGCATTTTGGAGGAAGGAGAAGTGCTCTTTGCCATGGGTCTAAGGAAGTAGATCTCTATTGGTTTGTGGGTATTGTGGGTTTTGATTGAGGAATCGTGGGTGTGGTGTCTTTGCCGTGGGTCTGAATGTTGGGGGAGCTGGTAGAGGAGGAGCTTTGGGTTGTGGGAGCCGGTAGATGGAGCTCTTGCGTGAATTGTGGAGAAAGAAAAGGCAGTGTATATATCGGGTTTAGGGTTTTAGAAAAGCTCTTGCATTTTTATTTATTTATTTATTTTGGTTAGGTTTAAAAAAGTTTTTTTTTTTTTGGATTATTTTTTTTTTTAATATTATGCTGATGTGGAAAATTGTGGGAGCTTCAAAAGCTTTGGTTTTATATATATATATATATATATATATATATATATATATATATATATATATATATATATAGATTATGTTCTATGTATTTCAAATTCTGACATTATGATGATAAATATTGGGACATGAATATAATATTAATTTTTATTGTGAATATTTTTGTGCACCAAAGCTCTTATAATTACACTTGGAAGGATTTTTGTTTTATTTTTATTTTTTTACTATATGTTTAGATAAGTTTTAGACACAGCTTACTTGAATTTATATTACTTTTAGTTAAAAAGACTCAATTGAAAAGGTGAATTGAAACAATTTAAAAAGTTAATGGATTCTAATTATAATTTTTTAAAATATAAGGTTTATATATCCCCAAAGAGATGATTGGGTAATGGGCACATTGATTTTAAGTTTGAGGTAAACTAAAGGTTATAAGTTCAATCCACCACACTATCAATGCATGGAATTTTTAGAGTATTTTTTTTTTTTTTTTTTGAAAATGAACTTATATTGCAAAGCAAAGCAGAGGATACAAAAGGAAAGCCTGCTAAGCAGGAAAGAGAAGCATATCAGATTGAACAATTGGATCTAAAAAAGGGGGGGTAACCCATTTCCACAAGTGGGCAGAGCCATTCTTACGGGAAAATTGTGCCAATTCGTGTGCTGCAGAATTAAATGACCGGTTGAGGTGCTTGAAAGAGCAGAAATCAAAGGATGATTGAGCATGAGAGATGTCCTGAATGATGTGCCCATAAGAAGTCCCAAATGTAGAGTCATTTATGGCATTGATCACTGAGAGAGCATCACTTTCAAGCATAACCCGAGAGAGCTGTAACTCCCGAGCCAGAGAAATACCCTGCTCCACAGCAAACACCTCCGCCAGCTCAGCCGAGAAATGGGACTGAAGAGGCTTGCAGAAGGCAGCAACTGTTTTACCTTTGCAATCCTGAATGATGACACCAATGCAGGATGAATCTTCAAGATCCGATGAAGACCCATCTACATTGATTTTGAGGACACCAGGTGGGGGAGGGGACCAACTGTGCAATTGAGAGGGATTGGGAGTGCAAAAATCTGAAGATTCATCCTGAAGATTCATCATTAAAATCTTCAAGTAAGATTTTTGCCATCTGCCAAATCTGAGAGGGAGAAGAGCACATATCATCATGAATGACTTTGTTTTTGTTGAACCATATTGCCCATGCTATAGTGAAGAAGAACTCCAGGTCATGAGAAGGTTTATGGGCAAGGAAATGCAATGCCGAATCCTGGAAAGACCAATTTTTAGAGTATTTCATGAAGAGAAATGGAGTGTCTATATGTGTACACAGACACAAAATGAAGTTTCTATTGAAACCACCCCAAATTGTAATGGAATTACATAATTGATCAAAATTTTTAATAAAAACTATTTACAAAGAGTAAAATAAGTGTGGGAAATTGGCACGGATAGAAAATAGTCACTTAACACAATCATGACTTTTATTTTATAACTTAACTACATAGTATATGATTTTGATTGATCACTTCACTCTTTTCATTTTATCAAAATAGTTACCAGATTTTGACGTCTATAAACTATAAAATGGTACCTTAGATGGTCTTACTAACTATAAAAGAATAATGGAGTCATTAAATTGCACAAGCTGAAATAAGATCGATTAAAAAATAATGATGATTTGCAAATCGCATCTAACAAAAACGCAATATCCAATGAAGTTTGTTGAGAAGCCTGAAAGATAACAAACGACGCTAATAAGTCAACACTTTATAGGCAAGGCTTGCTGCATACATAATCCGTCAGGTAAAAAAAATCCAATGGTCAAATCAATATATACAAATATAAAGGAAGCAATAAATTTAGTGAATACATTTTTTACAGCCATTGACATGACGTGTTGTGAGTAGTATATTAATGAAGTCTTTTACTATATATATATTAATTATTTAAACCATATTTAGAACAAAACCTCTCGTAATACAAACCCAAGTAGTAATGGTAAAGCAAAATAAACTCTAGCTGCATGCCAACCCTTTTTCCTAGCCAAGGCGTCAACACGCTAGTTAGCTTCTTTGAAGCAATGATTAATTTTCACCTGCAGTATTTGACTGGGGAGGTTCTTGCAATCCATGACGAGAGATTTTCAGAGAAATACTACTAGAAGGATGCCCACCAGCCCATTCCACATCCACATTAACATCAATCTCAACTTCTATTAGCCAACGAATATAAGTTAAGAGATATCTGAAGGCCATATCTAAGGGCCCATAACTCCATATCTACACTAGAAGCTACAACAATGGTCTGTGTGTACCCTATAATCTATAGTCCTCCATGGTCTCAGATATCACCACCACTTGCCAGACCCAAGTTGCCCAAGGAAGAGCCAGCCATATTGAGTTCACTTCACTAACTAAATCATTGTTTTTAGGGGCAAGTTTAAAGATCACTGTATCTATGGATTTTGAGACTTCAAATTGCTAAACAAAAGAATACATTCCAAGAGAAGAGAGACCCCTGATATAAAGCAGAGCAACAAGAGTTCCTCCTAATCAACTACAAAGATCATAGTCAACAAAATTAATAGGGAGCACCAGGTCTATAGGGACGACAATTGAGCAAATATTAAAATTTCAAAGGCCTTCATAAGCCACCTCCTTGATCCGCAGTTTTTTCCTCTCCAGGAGACAGAAGTCCAGCAATCATGCTCCGTAATGCCCCATCACCATCAACAAGCCATTTATCAAACTAGATCCAACCATCCATTTAGTTCCCTTAATGAATACACTTTTATCCTTCTTTATGGCAGTCCATGTTCTAGAACAAGGTAGATTGGGGGTTCCTATAATTATTACTAAGAACCATGGCATATCCTTTTGAACCTTTAGTCTCCAATTTAACTTAGATAACAAGGCTAAATTTTTGGGTTTATCAGCTTGGAGGCCTAAACCGCCCATCATTCTTAGGCCTTGTGATTTTTTTCCAACAGACAAGATGTGACTTGAGTTTCTCCTCAGCTGATCCCCATAGAAATTCTTACAAATTCTATCCAGGGAGTCAAGGGTTCTCATTGAAAGGAGGACACATCCAAGACTGCTTTTAGATCTTAACAATTTTTCCTACAGGCTTTGGCAAACAATACCAAATCATCCACAGAGAATAAATAGCTTCAATCAAAATTTGCTACCTAGCACGTTTTGAAAAAGGTGGCTGAAACTTTTTGAACTGATTATTTATGTAACAATTTGTCCGCATTCCAACAATTGCTACCAATTTTAAGGAGCTAGAAGAGGATCTCTATAGGGTACACCTTATATTTCTCTTTTCTTTTTGAAACAACCATGCTTTTATGTTTTTTTTTTTTGTCTTCCTAATATTCAGGCTGTAGCCAAAGAGCTTAAGCTAATCTAGTTGTCCACGACTTTGAGTCACATTCTAGCATGTGAATAGCCATATTAACACAAAGCAATAAGAAAGAATGGAAAACAATCAAGATAATAAATTCATCCTATACATATTCTACCCGAGCTGACTTAAAATATATTGTAACTGAACCATCGTCTTAGTTTTCTTATTCTAATCTAAATAATCTGCAATTGCCAAACTCTGTAAAGAGAGCTCTTATGTGTAAGTACAGCACGATTATAGGCTTTATGGTACCAAGATTGAACTCATATAAATGCTAAGAGTTTACACAATATGAGCCTGCACGCCTATTAATTAGAAGTTTGCCATTGCCAGTACAGGAAAAAAAAAACATGCAACTTGATGCAGTGGTAGTACCATTTGTTAATTCCAAGACTAAACACAATCATTCTTCTTTATCACCCTATGTGCAACATATCACACTCCCTGTAATTCCTTCTCAGCTTCAATGAATTTAACCAAAGCCAGCAATCCCTTGAATTCTATGGTATTGTCAAATCATTCCACAGATTCCAAGCAAGTAAATGCCAAAAGGCATTGTCTCTTGGAATCTTTCACCATTGACACCAATAGAAAAAAACAAACATGTACGATCCCTTATTAAGAAATTCCTCCAATGTAGTGATTCATAGGAAGTATTTTCCAAAAGGGTTTGGTTAATGTGTTCCCTTAACAAATCCATTTTTGGAAAAGTTTTATTGGAAATTGAAAAAGTTGTCAAAACTTTTTCAATTTCTGATAAACTTTTTCCAAAATTGGTTTACTATTGTGTTCCCTTAGGGCACACATTGGTAAAGTCCTATTCAAATCCTACATCATAATCCTTTGGATGATGCTATGATACTAGTGAAAGTTGCAAATGCTTTCAAAGTCATATAAAGTGACTAACAGATTGTGAAACTTTTGTAGGAGCATAGTAGGAGCTTATCATTTAAAGAACATGACAAGAATGGTAAATTTGGACAACCTACAAGCCATTAGGTTTAATGCAGGAGCCAAGGGGCGCCAACCAATTACATGTTAGCAGAAGGCTGATAGTATTTATTTCAACGCATTTAGTAGAAACTCTTCTAGAATTCAGTGGTTGACAGAGACGCATATATGTGAGTGGGAGCAATACATGAAAATATGGTGTGTTGAAAAAATCAAAATTAAGGGTACCTACAAGTATCAACAGTTAACAGGTAATACAAATCTTAATTGTCAACTTGATTCCAAAACTAGTACTCATCAAGTTATGACCAATTAAATGAGATTATGTTGGCAATACATATATGTTTCATCGTGACATACCATCTTCTAGAACGTGCACAACATTTCTCACACAAATTCAGCTTACAAATAGTAGCCATAGTCCCCACTCCCCAAAGGAACCCTATTCTGTTTAATAAGATATACTTTCTACATTCAAAGCATTACTTGCAGGCCTAGAACAAACAGAAAGAAAAGAAAACACGATATAATGCCAGATTCATTATATCACAAATACATAAATAACAGAAATTTCTTATAGCATAAAGAGTTGTCAATATAAATTTCAAAAAGATGACTACCTTGCTAGAATCTCCAACTTGCTAAGTTTGTATTTAAATCCCGTCAAGTAAAAGTAGGCTTTCCACCCAAAAATCTGTGTACATACATTTATAAAATGGAATTTCAAGAATTTCCTCATTTAAACTCTCAGGGTGAAATGTAAGCGTCCGAAAGGGGTTAAACTTTTGAATCAGAAGTTCCCCATTGAAAGTGATGCCTAAAAACCGTAAATCTTCTTTCATCGGTACGCTTTTCTTAATCCAAGACTCTGCCACACCATACTCCTTCATCATCCATATATGGCATATTTTACTATTTCTATCAAAAACAGTCAAAGCCAGCAATCCCTTGAACACTGCCAGATGTTGTGAATATCGATAAATAAGTCCATCCAAGTAATTTTGAGGCAGCAATATCTCACGGAATCTCTCATCATTAACGTCAAAATACATAATGAATTTGTGGCCCTGAGAACATGCTATACAGTGTAGGGCTCCATTAAAAAATACAAAGCGAGGGGGACCCTTAAGTTCATGATGAACTGACTCAATGGGTTTAGACCCACTTGAGGACTCCACAGATATTACAACCCTTCTCCAAGAATCGGTACTCAATGTGTAAATCTCAGCCTCAGCTGGCTTTGGCTTTACGTTTCGATGATAAAAAATAATTCTTAGAACCTTGTAGTCATTGTTTTGATAATGATACGCAAGTCCATAAACAACTGCGTCACGAATATTCAAGGGAGTAAGTTGAACCTTCTTAAACTTTCTAATGCTTGGGTTCCAAAAATACATTATGTTATTCTCTTTTTCTACTTTATATTCTGTTTCATTAACAAAGTAGAACATGCTCCTACAGCAGCCAGCAGCACCGAAATAACAGGGGGCTTGAAATCTAGAAATCTCGGTAAATGTGCGGTTGCTATTGTAAACAGCCGTATAAAATTCTTCTCTGTAAAGTGGGGGTATATTCAACATATAACCATTGTTATTGTCGTTGCTGTTGTTATTGAATAATGATTTAGATCGGTCAAACTGAGCCATAATGAAATTGCGGTCGGTGATTGTGCAGTACCAAGATTTAGAAACACATCTAAATCGGATTAAGGATTTCACTGGTAGCAAAGTGAGGATCTCATATACGAGGTCGTCCGGTAGACGCTGGGACAACAGTAGTTGAGACATCCGCGGTTCGATCGATGAATGACGATTACAAAGGTCCGATCTTCAACGTCTGAGGCTGATTTGGATTCCTGAATTTTGATTTACGCTAAGGTTTGCCTTGCGGCAAAGAATGGAAACACAAAACCTAATTGGAATTCAATTACGTAACCGAGGGCTTACTTAACTTTTTTGGGCTCTCTAAAAACACAAGGCTTTAATGTTGGGTAAATTTATATATATATATATATATATATATATATATATATATATATTATCGGTGTTTGTGTCTGTGAATAATACTGAGCAATACTGAATGATTAATTAAATATTAACACCTTTAGAGTTTGTTTGAAATTCACTTATTTTGCTAAAATTAAAAAAAAAAAAATTGTTGAAAGTACTGCAGATAAAGATAAAAGTTAGCTAAAATAGTATCGTAAAATCTATGAATAGTACTAAAAAGTATCGTGGGGCTCAAAATAGTAGTAAAAATAAGCTGAATAATAAAATAAACTAAAAACTGTTATTTAAACAATGAAAACAAATGGACCCTTAGTTTTAGTTTTTTTTTTTCTTAGAATAAAACTGCATCTATATATTAATTGGAAAAAATTCTTAGCCAAAAACCCCTAAGGTTACATAATTAAGATGCTGAGGAACATCTTACATCCACACTAATTAACCCTTAACATGTCTAACAAAGTTATAAGTTACAAAATTACCCTATCTATGGGTATCAAAGAAATTAACTACACGAGAGGACTCTGCAAGGGACTTAGCTTTAGCTCTCAAATGACCAAATGGAGTGAACAACTCATCTTCACTTACAAACAATTTCATAATCACCCTCAAGTATAAAAGAGGAGAAGCCACACTCTCTAGCAAATCTAAGAGCTCAAACAACTACCAAACATTCTATTGTTTTAATCAAAGATGGAAGGCCAATCTTTTTAGACATGTAAGCTAGCACCCGACCCGAGTGCCTTCGGATAACCCTAATGTTGGTTGAATGTTCACTTGATGTGTAAAACACTAGTGAATGCTTAAACCCCCAATTTCAAAATTACCAACACAAGCTTATACTCAAACAATGTATGTGCGGAATGATAAATATAAGCTATACCCAAATTGGTAAAACACTCTAAGCCATAATTAATCGCAAACACAATAGCAATTAAAAGGAAAAGAGTAGGGAAGAAAGATGCAAACACAAAGATAACACTGGCATGTGTTATCGAAGAGGAAATTGAAGAATTCAGTGAAAAACCTCTCTACTATCCTCCAAGCGGTAAAATGATCTATTAGAAAATCAGTTGGGATACATGAATAGCAATAGACCCTCCAAGCCTAATCTACCTGATACACCTAAGCCCTCCAAGCTTCTTGCTCCAACAAAGTTAAGCCTAACAATGTCTTCTCTAACTTTCCGAATCCCACAATAAGCCCATTGCATTACCTTCTCACTGATGTGAATATGGTGAGGTAAGGATTTGGCTAAAGATCCTCTCAAGGATATAACAATAGAGAGGGTGAGAGTAGAGGAATTTGAGAATCAAAGGTATAAGATTGTGGATGATCAATCTTATTGTTCTCTAAGGTTTATCTCTCAAAATTCTCTATGAAAGCCCTCTACATTTCGTGGGTATAAGGATATTTATAGCAGAATATGAGAAGGAATGTGAAAAGTCATTTTCCTACAAAACAAGAGGCTTTAATGAGTCACTCGCAATTGGGACAAGTCACAAGTTCCAATTGCCAAATAATAGAATGGCTAAAGTGTACTTTTTGTTCTGTAGTGATCCAGCTGTACTGACCCTTCAACTTCCTGCATGCTTTACACGTGTGCATAATTCTAGCGAGTCACCACTCGCGAGTCAGTCATGAGTTCCAGTCACAAGAATGCTTCTTGGTGCACACACTTAATCAATTCTTCACACTCTCTCACACATAACCCTTTCATAGTTCCCACCTAAATACAGGATTTCTAATTGCTGAATTACAAGTAAATTTGACACGGAATAAAGCCAACACATGGTTGAATAAATTCAAGCTTACATCGGCCTCACAAGTTTCTTGGAAAACAACATCATCTTTGTTTAACTAGTATTTATCTTATACCCAAAAAAAAAAGTTAAGGAAAAAAATTACCCTTAAGAGAGTTGTATTATGTCAAGAGTCTTGTTACTTAACTAGTATTTATTAGTATTCCTAACAAATTTAAATTCCCAGAGACAACGTTACTTGTGCTTAGGGAGGTGCCAAAAAAAAAAAACTGTCTAACCCGCCAACTCGCCCAACCCAATTTGTGCAGATCCATTAAGTGCAATAGGTTAAGTTGGGCGGGTTAGACAACTAAATTAGTGAGTCAAGTTGGATAACAATTTGAGATATTTCTAACCCACCATAACCCTACCCATATATATACTTTGTCATGTTGCAAACTCTAGCTACCTCAATTACCCACTCACTTTATTTCTCTCATCTTTTTCTTCCTTCTTAATTTTTCATAATCACCTTTCTCTTCCCTAATATACTCTAGCTGCTCTCTCTAAGATTTTGTTCTTGATCTTACTACATGTTCTTGTCTAATTTTAGATTTTATGATGTTTTTCTTTTCAATGTGATAAAATTTCAATCATAAATAATAATCTAGTATTTTTAATTAAATTAATAAAAATTGTAATTTTTCTTTCCTTTTTAACTTGAGGGAGAAAAAATGATTCAATTTATTTGAAATAATTTCATTAGATGAATCAGAATGATCTACATAATCTCTTGCTGTCCTATATAAAAGATAACCATTTTGTTTTATGTATTTCTTTCTAATTTTATTTTTATTTGGGTTGTGTGGTTTTCGTTTGGATTTTTCTATATGGGTCTGTATCTATCTACTGGAAAGCATGGGCTAGTTTAGTTTTATTAAGAAATTTTTGGAAATTTTATTTTATTTTAGTGTTCAAAGTTGGTCTAATTTGATGTACATACATTACAAAGGAAAACATCCAAGTCCAAGAGAAATTGGGAACAAATTTTTTCATAGTTTTATACATAAATAACAAGAGATATACAGTTTGCAATGCGTGCCTCTAGTTTTGTTTCCTGTGGTTGAATTCCTAAAGCACAGTCAGGCTTTTTTTTGAGACTCTGCTATGAAGCAATATCAATGGTACTTGTTGCTTTCAAATGGCTTTCATGTTTAATTAGTTTTGCCTTACTTCTTGAGAATCTATTTCTGGGAAAATTCTCTATAGTTGACTAAGTTGACTACCGTCAAAGAGAAGATATAATTTTCCCAAGCTTTCTCTTTCACTTTCTACAGTGAAGCTGTTTATATTGATATGTATTTTTGTCCATTGGTTTTTCCTAAAG
This sequence comes from Quercus agrifolia, assembly GCA_029955455.1. Lineage (NCBI taxonomy): Eukaryota > Viridiplantae > Streptophyta > Magnoliopsida > Fagales > Fagaceae > Quercus > Quercus agrifolia. The sequence goes on along the minus strand of JARQAD010000011.1, from coordinate 10,845,700 downwards.
GATTTCAAATTCAACTCTCTTTTAAGCAAAGAGACTTGTGAGTCTTATATTATGTTCTTGCATTTACATGATAAATATTTAAATGACTGTGCAACAATACTTCTACGTAGTGAGACATCTTATGCATGAATTGGTTTTTTGGTAGTTGGACATGAACATGTTTTTACTACATTTCTGCTTAAGATGTTTGCCTAGAACTCATGCCTGCACTTTTTCATTTTATTCAAACTTTGCAATCTCAAAACTACCAATTTTTTCTAGTACCCAATCTTGTTTTCATCATTATTTTGATATATTCTTTTCTGTTATGCTCACCTGCTGTTTTTCATTCATTCAAATCCTCTCTTTCTCTGTCTCTTGGTGCGTATTTGTGTTTGTATCTTTCTTTTTCTTCTTTCTTTGTTCAAGCTTTCAATCCCTCTCTCTCTCTTAATCTCTGACATTTCTCTCTCTCTAAACCCAACTCTCTAATCTCTAGGTTTTTCTAGTTTTCCGTGGGGTGGTCGATAATGGAGGTGGAGATTGGTGGTCGAGGTGGAGATCGGTAATCCATGGGTCTTGGATTATGGGTTTGGTTGGAGATGGAGATGGAGATGGCTGGGTTTGGTCGGAGAGGCTAGGTTTTTCTGGGTTTTAGTGGGGGTGGGCTGTGGCCGTGGAGATCGGTGTGGCCGTGAAGGTTGGTGTGGGTCTTGGATTTGTGTTTACAGGTTTAGTTGGAGGTGGGGTTTTTCAGGGTTTCTGTAGGGGTGGGTGGTCAGTAGTGGAGGTGGAGATTGGTGTGGCCATGTTTGTGTTTCGGAGATGGAGATGTCTCGGTGAATTTGGTTTCGTGTTTGTGGGTTTTTTTTTTTTTTTATGTGGATTTGTATATTTAGTTCTTGGATTTATTGGGTTTGATTTACTAGATGTTTATGGTTTTGATTTCTTGGATTTATTGGGTTTGATTTGAGGAAGAACATGAAGAATGAAGTTCATGTCCTGGGGAAGAAGAAGAACAATGTTCTTCCGAAAAATAATGAAAATCAAAAAATAAATAATTTAAGGTGTTTTAAAAAAATTTATTTCGTTATTTGTTTTTTAATTTTCTGAGATGGCTTTTTTATTTATTAAAATGCTGACATGGATGCTGACGTGGTATTTATTAATGTTATTTTATTAGCCACATCAGCATCTAACATGCCACCTATGCACTTTGTTTGCCACCTCAGATTTTTCTGTTATTGGGTTAACGGCATGGACGATTTTAAAAAATCAATTACTGACCTAAGAGCAAAATCAGTTTAGGGGCCAAATCGAGAAATGACCCAAAATATAGGGACCAAAAGTGCATTGACGCCTACATTGATTTTTTTGATGTGATTTCATGGATTTTCTTTGCTAACGATGGAAGAGATATGTCCATTCAATGAAAAAGTGGACAACCTTTCGAGATACTTTGGGGAAGGAAATGTTTGAGGAATATCAATCTCAGCATCGTTGTGTTATTTGAAACTTTATATTTATATTCATATATGTGTAATTTTCTTGTTTTGAACTATTTAATTTGTCTCTCTTGATATATAACTTTTTAGTTGCTATGAACTTTAGAATAATTTTTTTGTTTGAGATTTTGAATGTTGTGAAGAAATCCATGCATTTGGGTTTCCAATCTAGTTGATATAAAAATCTTAGTTGTCAATAATTGGCAAGATATTTTTTTAGTTGTCTATTACTAAGATATTTAGTCATTATGATCAACGACCTCATGTATTTATTGAAAATGTTAGCACTAAAATTAAAATATAGAAGGATTAAGAAAAATAATAATTAAAAAATATATTTTATTGATCTTAAATCCAAATCCAAATCCAAATTTAGGTATTCAAAGAATGAAATTTCAAATTCTTCTTTGTTTAAAAAGACCCAAACAAGGAATTTTAAAATTAAGGGATTTCAAATCAAGGCATTTTAAAACAATAGATTTCAAATCCAAATCCAAATGTTGCCATCCAAACACAACCTTGGTGTATGGGAATGATTGTGTACTATAATTTGGATGGAAGTAATATGGATGTAGAATAGACATGGCAATACGGGTCAAAATTTTCTGACCCGACCCAACCCGAAAAATACCTGACTTGAACCCCTTTTTTTTTTACCCGAAGCAAAAATGGGTTGACCCGTGATCCAACCCGATTTTTTTGCGAATCAACTCGACCCAACCCATTAAAAAAAATATTTAAACTACGTCATCATACTAAGTGCATAAAGCACAAAGTATCAAAGCTAATAGTCAATATATTATAGATATAAAGTTATAAATAAGTCAAGACATGACATGAGAGAATGCCTATTTGAGCTTCTTCTTTTTTTCTTTTTTTTTCTTTTTTTTGCTAAAGACTATTTCATCACAACCAATAAGAACTCACAAATCACGAACATGAGTGACATGAGAGACAAGACAACACAAGGCTCAGGGCTGTCAAGATAACCATTAAAATAAAATAAAATAAAATAAAAATCTCATTCAATAGAATCAATACTAGTTGTAGACAATGATAAGTTTTGTCCAGGGTCAAAAAATGGTAATAAATTACAGGGATTAGCTCCTTTCTTTTGAGCAGATGCTTTAAATGTTTTGTTGACTTGGCTTAGTTGGGTGCATGGTATTCATGCACTATGCCAAGCTTTTATAGTATAGACAATTAGCTAACTTTAGAATTTTTTTTTTTCTTTAAAAAAAAGAAAAAAAAAAAAGAAAGCTAACTTTGGATTTACTTCGGTATAATAATTGCAAACATAATTGTTAAAACGTGAATCACGTCGTGAATCAATTTTTTATTTTTTTGTATCGTATATAATAAGAATCACAAACTCTTAATAAAAACTAACATCATCATAAGCACTCTGCACATGCAATGAGCCTTCTTTTTTTTTTTTTTTTGAGTTTAAAGTAATTTTTCAATTCAAATTTATCTATTGTTAGTGAATTTACACATGAAGAAATTTTTAAGAAACTAAAATTTAGAATTTGAAATGGAGTAAACTGCTAGTTTAGTGTTTGCTAATTTTTAGGAAAAAATGCATCAAACGTATGTGAAATATATTTATAGAGAGTGTGCTAATTTTTAGGAAAAAAAGTTTCTTTAGTAGTTTTTTTTGTTTTTGAATTTTTTGGAAAAACTCATTTTAAAGCATATGTTCACATATCGTATGATACATATGATTTTACGATATGATAGGATTTATACGATATGTACATTTTATCGTACAAACCATAAGTACTTCAAATACAAAACTTTTTACATACAATACAATATGTATTGCATATCGTATAATATTGACAACTATGATTGCACGTTTAATTACCATTTAGATGTTTTATCCACACAAAAAAAAAAAACACCATTTAGAGGATGTAAAAAAATGAAAAATGTTAAAAGTTAAAAAACTTAGGCAAAACTACAATATTAATTCTTGAAGTTTACCCTATGAGCACAATTGGTCCCTTAAGAGCATCCGTAGCAGCTGGTGCAAAAATTATGTCATTTTGCCACACCAAATGTCTACTTTATTATTTTACCACATCATTTTACAACATCTCATTTATCAGATGTTTTATAATTCTTTTTTTTTTTAGAAACCAGATGTTTTATAATTCAATTCTATACATTAAAATAATATTTACTACACATTAAAATACATTTTTTAGTTTACCACATATGTCCGTACCATTGCAAATTTGCAACTGTACAGACACAAAATGGTATATGTGCCAAAATTATACAACATATGCAACATCTGCTAAAATCCTATTTTTTGTGTTTGGTGTGGGATATGTGCCAAATATTTAGCATTTGGCACATATCCCACATCTACTGTGGGTGCTCTAAGTTTCAAGTGAGCGTTATTGGTCCCTTAAGTTTAAAAAATGAGCAATGTTAGTATTTTTGTTAACTACCGTTAGTGTTAATGCCTATGTGGCTAATAGTACATTGATGTGGCATTTCTTTTTTTCTTTTTTTTAATATTAGTCTTTTTGTTTAGTGTTAGCGTTAATTCCTTTTTCTTCTGACCAATATCGCTTCAAGCTCTAATCTTCGGTCACCTGCACTTAGACTAGCACCAGAGAGAAAAAGGAGATGATGATGATAATGAAGAAGTAATGGGTTTCTTAGAAGCCAATGAATAGTGACCATTACGAATTACAAAGAATTTCTCCGTTTATCCATAAAAAAATCTACCTTCATCTACACACCAGGCTACAAAAAACTTTGTTCCTTTTTTTTAATCTGTGCTCCTCCTTTGCTCACAATCTATCACCCCCAAAAGATCCAAATATTAATAATAAAATAAAAGAATTTCATGCTTCAAAAAACCATAAAAAATCCAAAAGAGAATATTAACAAGTTGTTACTTTACTGGCTTATTGTTTTGTTTGTTTTAAGATCTATCTCTTTTTGAAGATGTAAACTTGTAATTATATGCATTTTGACAGTGAACTATTAACATTAAAGACTTTTTCCATCATGAATTTATGACTATAAACAATTTTTGTCATGCTCAAAACTGTCAGAATTGGAATGATATTAACAAGTGGCATTAAGTGCAATTCATTTGCTTAATTGATTTTATTCATTCTCTCTAAATAGGTTGTCATTGATTTGTTTTTGTAATTATAAAAATAAATAAATAAATAAATAAAATAAAAAAACTTGTTTGAAAAATATGGGTAGACCTGACCCGACCCGACCTCCAACCTGATTGACCCATTTTGACCTATGACCCGTTTGACCTAGCGACCCAATTGACCCGACCCACCCATTTTGCCACATCTGATGTGGAACAATGTTAGTGATTTGGTGGCATGAGCAAGGCCTTTGCACTTGGTAGATCTTGAGCTTTCCAACATTGTTGATGAAATTAATCATGTTTCGAATACTTTTGAAATACATCCAAAGAATGTATATGCAGAGAATTCTACTAGTATGCACTTCTCTTCTTAACATCAGCAAGGCACACAGAAAGAATTATTAAATGCATTGATAACTGACCTCAATCATCCTAAACATATAATCAATATGTGATGAAATGCAATAAATGAAGTGGCAATTGTACACTTACATTTGGTTGGGATTAATACCATTAGCCAAGCACTTGTTTCAATGTGTCTAACTTTGTTATTACACCAACACATGGACATCTAAGGCAACTCATAGATATTGTCTTAGATGCAGCATCGTTACCATTTTCTCAATCTGTATACCTAACTTAAGTATTGAGGTTATAAGTTATGCCCAATTTATCAACATCCCCTCCAGCAGGGAGTAGGTTGAGCTCCAGAATTTTACTCATGACCTTCAACAATGGGTTCTATTAGATATAAATGATCGGATTAATGGGTCATTGTACCCCTTGTTAAGGGTACTACAACCAATATTAACTGAGAGAATCTTACACACAGCTACAGTAATAATAACTTAAAGAGGCTCTATTAGAGCATCCACAACCCGAAATGTTATCCTATCCCATTTTACCATCCCAAAAAGCTATTTTATTAATTATACAATACCATTTTACAATACATCCATCATTCCAACTTTTATTTTCCTATTCTACTCATTAAAATAATATACCTACACAATAAAGTATATTTTTCCATTTTTTATTTTTTCCCAATTTTCTCCTCCCCTTCCCTCAACCTCTATCACCACGCCTCCACTGCCCAGTCACCACCACCGCGCCTCCACCATGCCCACCATGCCACCACTGTTCACTGCCCACCAGAACAAAAACGCATATTAAAAAAAAAAAAAAAAAACCCAGCGTCACAACAGAAAAACAGAAACCCAACAACACCGGACCCACACTAATCTCCACCAAACCCAGTGAGCCTACACAAAAACGTAGTGGTGCACGATAACAAAATGGTGCGTCACAGAGTCAAGGACTGGGAGAGAGAGCTGAGGCTTTTTCCATTGGAGAATTTCGACAATGGAATGATAACGACGGGAAGTTCGCCGAGATTTCCGATGTACAATAACAATTTTGGGTGGGGAAAACCTTTGGCAATATGGAGCAGCGGAGCTAATAAATTCGACGATAAGATTTCGACTTTTCCAAGAAGAGAAGGCAACGGAAGCGCGCCGATCTCCACCAAACCCAGTGACCCACGCCGATCTCCACCAAACCCATCACCAACTTGAGCAACCCAAAAACCCAGCCATACCCACCTCTTCCTTTAAGCACCGGTCACAACCAAAAAAAAAAAAAAAACCGACCCGAATCGCAACCCACCAGAAAAAATGAACTACTTTGATGTGTGATGTTGATGTTGGGAGGAGGATGGTGTTTGGGTTTGAAGAGAGGAGAGAGTAGATGAGAGAGAAGGAAGAGAGAGTTGAGAAAGATAGAAAGCATTCCGAAGTTGAGAGAGATAGTTGAGAATAAAATATTATTTAAATTTATACAATAGTGCTACAGTGCCATTCTACATGTAGAATGGCACTGTAGCACAATTCTAAAATTTTTTACAATTCTTCAATTTTATAATTCCAGATGCTGACTCTTTTAGGCTTGAAATGCCAAAATTTCTTTAGATATGGCATATGAAAGTCTCAGTGTTGATGCTCTTATGTGAGCTTCCTTTTATCTTTCAATTCTTGGTTACTTATACAAAAAAAATTAAGATTTATTCTAGGCTTTTGTAAAGATTATTAATATTTTTTTTAAACTCTATTTTGGAAAATAATTGGTCTTAAAACTCATTTGAAACTATAGGAACTGAAAACCTTCAGCAGATAAATTTCAAGGACCAAAAATGTATTTTAGCCTTTTTTTTTTTTTTTTTTCCTTTTAGATAAAATAATATATTTTGGTAGTGTTAAAGTAAAACCCTTGTTAGGGCCAAAAAAGTGTCAAAGTAGTTTATGATAAGCATAATATCATTTCTTATAGCCAAACATTTTTTATTATATCCTTTAAATCTAACCACATGAAGATGTCTACTCTAAACTGAATTTTGCCTACACCAAAAATCAACCAATATCTTAACTAATGATAATAAAGAATAATCATCATTAAGAACATGTCATGAATTCAAATCTTATTGAATGTTTATTATATAGGAAAAAAAGAATTATGAGAAAGTCTTGAAGACTCATCCTAATCTTTAAGAGATCGACCATCCCAGGTTATTTTACTCTATTAAAAAAGTGTTTTCCTCTGCGCAACGTATTTGTAGCCTACTCACAAAAAAGGTAAATTATATATTTGAAAAAATATTAATTCATGGGTTTAAACTATGTCATGATAATATCAACAAATTAATCCGCACAGCGAGGCTTAAAAGTTACATGTGTTTGACTTTGTTATTGTTCACTTCTTTAGTCGCATACTCCAATATTATCTTAAGGTAGCAAAATCAAATTTATTTAGCTCACTGTGGGTGATAAGATTTTAGGAACTCTAAAAAATGATACTACCTTTAGAATTTTATATTTTAAATGATCCTAATTAATCATGAACACCCTTTAAAAGTTTCAAAATTCTACAATTTTAACAACATTCTCTGGTGCACCCTACAACTCTTTAAATATAACATTCTGACCAATAAACTGTTTGATTTCATTACCTTGTTTTGTCTCTTGGCTTACAAAATATCAAGATGATTAGGTGTAAATAATTATCTCATCATAAAATGTTTAAAATTATATGTAAAACATGAGTTTATGGATCATATAGTAAATCATTTTTTATTAATACAAAATTTGACATGCATATTAAGAACAAAAAGTATATATTAGCTAAAGAAGAGATTCTCAAAATGCTAGTATATTAAAAAAGTTATTGGAGGTTGTAACATCACAAAGTGTTACACCATATATAAGCACAAGCAATATTTGGGTCATTAGATATGAATGTTTTCATAGAGTGAGATTGTTGTTGTAACCAATGCACAAAGCTTCCACTTTTGCTGGGTCTAGACTGAAAGAGATCATAGTAAGCAACCTTACACCTAAATTTCATATAGTGAGATTGTCTAATTCAATTTTCAACAGCTTATGTTACTACTGGCATTGTTGACGAAGATGGTTGTGAGCCGAATTAGTTGGGTTTTTTTTTTTTTTTTTTTTTTTGGGGGGCGAAAACACTCTTTTGGTCCCTCCATTTTGGGGTCACGGTCAATTTCGTTCTTACATTTTCATAGAAATCAATTTAGTCTCTATTATTTTTAACTTGGAGTCTCTTTCGTCCCTACCATTGACTCACTAATGAAAAATGTCTATGTGGCTAACAGTGTGCTCTGTTGGCATACACGTGGCAAAATATGTATATATATATATATATATATATATATATATATATATATATATATATATATATATATATATATATATATATAATATCAAATAATTAACATTAAAAAGGACACATAAGCATTTCAATAATAATAGAAAAGGCCATGTCAGACCAAAAACTAATCTAGAAAAATTAATTTTAAAAAAATAAAGAAAATTATTTTTTTAATAAAAAATCCTCAATTTCTTTAATTTTCTTGTGTATTCTTGCACTTTCTTAGCTACCAAACATAGCCAACAATACGCCAATCTACAAATCCCTACCAAAATAAAATCCCCATCTTCTAGGAATCACCTCTCTCTCTCTCTCTCTGGGGCCGAACCCTAACCTCCATGGCCTTTTTCTTCATTTCTCACCGTGAACCTCGCTCAGCAAACCTCTTTCTCTCTCACTCTAAAGTTCTCTCTATCTCACTTTCTCTTACGCTCTCACTCACACAACCTAAACCTCTAATCAGGCCTCCATGGCCAATCTAGCAAGCTCACACCACTACCATCTCCAATGGTGATTTTGTTCCTTTGCCCTTCCTCACTCTAGTCTTAACTCTCTATCTGTTCCTACTAAACAATCTACTCTCTCTCTCTCTCTCTCTCTCTCTATCTCTCTCTCTCTCTCTCTCAAAGTGGTGTCTAGAGGAACATCTATGCTGCCTGGCTCGAGATATGTGAAATGGAGGATGTCAAGGTTTCAAATCAAAGAGTGTGAAATGAAGGTTGTCAAGGTTTCTAATTTGTGTAACTAGGCAACAAGGTATTTGTGAATAGAACAATTTATTTTATGGGTTGCAATTTTGTGATGTATGTGTTTGATCACTAAGAACTTGTTCTTGATTGGGGGTTTGATCGGGTTCTTTTAGTTTGTTTGGTTTTGTAAGGGGTTGGTTGGGATTTTGTGAATAATTTATGGTATAAGTTGCTAATCTATAATGTTTGTAAGGGATTTTATTTTGGTTGGGATTTTCAGATTGGTATTGTTGGTTGTGTTTGGCAGCTAAGAAAGTGCAATAACACACAAGAAAATTAAAGAAATTGAGGATTTTTTTTTTAAAAAAAATTGTTTTCTTTTTTTTTTAATTAATTTTTCCATATTATTTTTTCGTCTGACATGGCTTTTTATGTTTTTATTGAAATGCTTACGTGGCCTTTTAAATGTTAATTATTTGATTATATATACATATATTTGTCACATGTATGACAACAAAGCACACTGTTAGCCATGTAAGCATTTTTCGTTAGTGAGTTAACGATAAGGACTAAATTGATTTGAAGTTGACAATAACATGGACCAAATTGACCGCTACAAAAATGTATGAACCAAATTGACCATGACCCAAAATGTATGGACCAAAATGGTATTTTTGCCCCTTTTTTTTTTTTTTGTATGTGTTTTGTTTCCAAAGAAAATTTATGGGTTTGTTTGATAATGAGATTTTTGGATTTGCTAATTTTCTAGGTTTGTTGATCTTTTGTCTTTGTAAAATTTATGGGATTTTCTGGATTTTGGTATGGACCAAAATGGTGTTTTTGCCCTTTCTTTTTGTATGTGTTTTGTTTCCAAAGAAAATTTATGGGTTTGTTGATAATGAGATTTTTGGATTTGCTAATTTTCTAGGTTTGTTGATCTTCTGAATTTGTGAAATTTATGGGATTTTATGGATTTTAGTATGAATTGGTTTGTTAGATCCTCCGTTTGGGTGTCAAGAACATTGCTAAGAAAATGCTATGAATCTGTGATAATTTTTATTTTTATTTATATAAGTTTTTTATATTTAGATAATTATTTTAATTTTTAAAATATTTTTAAAATTATTTAAGTGATATGTCACAACTAATTGACATGGCACTCTTTCATTGGATGAAATATACTCAAGTGACAATTTGACTTGGCATTTAACGAACATGTCAGCAAAAATAGATGGAAAGGCTACTAATGCAAACAAAGAGAAACTTTATGGTGTAAATCCAAATTCTGAAACTTTAGATGTAAAACCTAAAGGCCCTCAAATTTTAGGAGTGTATTTTGCAATTTACCCGAAATATTTTTTAAAAGTGATGTTGTTATTTTTAAAGTTTAGACACGTCAATATTTCATTTAATATTTTAATATTAGACATGCCAACAATGCAAACTGTTTACCACTTAAAAAGTTTTCTATTAGTGAATTAACAGTAGGGATCAAATTGACTATAAGTTGAAAATAACCTAAACCAAATTGTTTGTTATCAAAATAGAGGGACCAAATTGAATCTGAGTACAAAATATAAGGACTAAAATGGTATTTTTGCCTTATTTTTTCAAGTTTTTTGGCTGACATGGATTTTTCTTTTTCACTAAAATGCTTATGTGGTTTTTTTAATGTTTAATCATTTGATTTTATATTATTATTTTAACCATGTGTGCACCAATAATGTAAATCATTTGTCACATAGGTAGTTTTTGTTAGGAATGGATCAAATTGATTGCAAGTTAAAAATAACAGGAACCAAATTAAATGCTACTAATATGTAAAGATCGAATTGACTATGACACTAAAATGTAGGGACCAAAATGATATTTTTGCCTAAAATAATAACAACTTACTATTACAAAAGAACGTCTAAATGGTTTTTTAGTGATTAGTAACACATTAGTAGTAAAATTTGTAATATCGTTGTATCACTCGAAATAAAATAATAAAACATAAACAAGGGAATCCAGCGTTGTGCAATAAGCACTCCCCCCCCCCCCCTTAGCATTGCTAGTGATTCAATGCATGTTAAGAACAAAAAGAACAAGTAATTTGATTGTGGAATTTTCAAATTTTTAGTTTTTTCTAGAATCAAAATTTTAATTTATTAAGTGATATAATATTGTTGAAAGCTACTATAGGTGTTGAGAAATTATAATATAGCTTAAGGACTTGAATCGCAACTTAAGCCCACCTAGAACAATGTGAACTAGCCCAATAAGCCTAAAATAATAAATTTGTTAGAGAGTAAATTTTACAAGCAAACTACAAGGCCACGTAAGTTCAGGCTCGAGAATGACTAGGCTTAAGTTTAAAGGGTAAGAGACATAAATTCAACATAAAATCCCTCATCAGGCAAGTTCAATGACATATTGTTGATATATTGATCAAGTATAATCTTTTTACAATGAGTTCTTGTATTTTCTTTTCTCTCTCCCCTTTTTTGGTATTGCATGCCCATTTTTGTGGGGGTCATTTCCTTATATAGTTCCCTCCAATACGTCCCAGCCTTCCATCTGTTCAATTATTAGGGAACCCTTTGGATGTTTGTCCCATCAAGACCCTCCTGGAGGTGGTAGGAGGGGTTGTGAGTTGTGAAGACACTGTGTAGGTGTCATTTCCTCATAAATGCGGCCAGTTTAGTTGGTGCAATGCATTAAATTTGGAGGGGGCAATCACCTTCCTAGATATTTCTTTTCTCTGTTGCTTACACAGCTCTTTTACCTTCCTTGGAGCTCCTCTTTCCAGTATGGTTGACTACCTAAAGTATTCCCGAGATGCCTCTGCTCCTCGGGGTCCTCAGTTCATGCATCGATTTCCCTTTTCTCCTCGATCTTCATGTGTATGTGCACATGGATCTTTAATCATCATCAGGCCTTTAATCATCCTTGGACAGGGCCTATAGCCCAAAAATGTTAATTAATAACATTTGACATGGTTAAGTACACTAAATATATTTTCTCAAAAAATAAAAGTCTCACTAAGTATAACATTCAAGTTTGAAGTTCGGAATAATCAATTTTTTTATAAATTATTGAGTAGAATTTATGCAGAGATAAAGAAGTGATTAAGTTACAAAAATTATAATATCCAAGTTTGGAATAATCAAACTTTTAAAATGATTGGGTAGAATTTATGCAAAGATAAAGAATTGATTAAGTTACTCAAACTATAACATTCAAGTTTGGAATAATCTATTGTTTTAAAATGATTGAATAGAATCAATGCAAACTTGCAAAGATAAAGAAGTCAGTTTCTTTAAAATATGTTTGCCTTTACATTGTTTTTTATTTTCTTGGTTATTAAGAAAGAATATATGAAGAGATGGTAAGAATTCTTACAGACCATAATTTCTTCTTCTTTTTTCAATCTTCTTTCCTTTTCTTTTCTATGACAATCTAATTTATATTTTTCAAAAATAGAGAAAATGGAAAGGGGAAATCAAAAATAAAAAACGGAAAACAAGCTTCTAGAACTAAATTATTACTCCCAACAAAGCCGTAACACTTTTGAATCAAAAGCATTAAATGTACTAAATGTAAGTTACAAATTAATTATAGTTACTAATCTACTTTTCTTTCTTTTTTTTTTGAGAGGAAATTGATATTTCATTCACTAAGAAAAGGGGTACAACAGAGGCCAATAGCTAACAGATTTATCCTAGGCCTGATTGAAACAAATCAACTAAAAAGGGAGGGATAACACCCTTCCAAAGATTAGAAACTTGATTACATTTGGCAGCTTGGGCTAGCTCATGAGCAGCCCTATTGTAATCCCTTTTCACGTGTTAGAACAAGCAGCAAGAAAAATAAGATCTTACAGACCGAATGCTTTGAACAAAGTGACCCATTGAGCCACCATTCTTCCCTTGAGAGACAGCTAAGATGACTAAGGAAGCATCAGATTCAAATATAACATGAGTAAGGTTTAACTCTTGAGCCAAAAGAACTCCCTGTTCCAGAGCAAGAAATTCGATCCACTCGGCGAGGAAATGCGAAGGCAGAGCCTTACAAAGAGTAGCAATCACCCCACCTGTTTCATCCCGAATGATCACTCCAACACCCAAGATGCCGCAACCATCAAATGAACAAGCACCATCCACGTTAACTTTAGCAAAGCCCGACAGAGGAGCAACCCAGCCGTGAAGAGGAGACTGCAGAGGGGTAAAATCCCACGTGGAAGCCTCGTTGAACTCCTCGACAATATTCTTAGCAAAATCCCAGATCAGATCAGGGGGCAGACCACTTTCATCATGAATGATCTTATTCCTGTTGTGCCAAATCGACCAGGCAATGGCAAAGAAAAAATCCAGGTGCTTGTCTAGCAAGGGAGAGCAGAAATGGAGCACAAGATCATTGAAATCTTTCACATTCAGCAGCTTCTCAATTGGACAATCTTGCCAAAGTGACCAAACCGAGAGAGCTAAGTCACAAGAGATTAAAGCATGGGTAAGGCTTTCGGGCTCCTCATCACAAATTACGCAGATGCAAGACGTTTGAATACCTTTTGCAGCCATATTGGATAGCACAGGAAGGCCATTAACACAAGCACGCCAAGAGAAGATCTTAATCTTTGCTCAGAGTTTCAGAGACCAAACTTTCTTCCAAATCCGAGCATTTGGGTCACCAAAAGAGCATTCCCCTTCTTCCATTGTGTCTAGGATTTTAGATGCAATAAAATAGGCACTCTTAACTGTAAAATCACCCCTCTTGTTTCCCATCCAGATGAGTTTGTCCTCCGACAAATTGTGACATAGAGGAATTTTTAAGATTACATCAGCCTCAAAAGGAAAGAAAAGGGCTCAAACCGTCTCAGCTTTCCACCATCTAGTCACCGGATCAATGAGGGAGGAAACCATTGGGTAGTCCACAAAGGGACAAAGAGGGGAAATGATCTTGTATGTTAAGGGGGTTGGGAGCCATTTGTCTTCCCAAATGTGGATTAGACGTCCATTTCCAACTCTCCACCTTGTTCCATAACATAAGACCTCTAGGCTATTGAAAATACTCCGCTAAGTGTAAGAGGGGCTGCTGCCTAGATTTGCATGGAGAATGTCACAAAATGGGAAATACTTTGCCTTGAGGATGCAGGCAACAAGGGTGCTCTAATTTGAGAGGATTCTCCAAGCTTGTTTTGCAAGCAAAGCAAGATTAAAGGCCTGCAAGTTTCTGAATCCCATGCCCCCTTATGACTTCGGCTTGCACATTGTTTTCCATCCAACCCAGACCATTTTGGGCTCCTGATGCTTCTGCCCCCACCAAAAACTCCTCATCATTTTTTCAAGGTCATCATACAGAGACTTTTTGGAAGTTGAAAGCAACTCATCGTGTAAGTGGGAACAGCTTGGGCCACAGCCTTGATAAGAATTTCCTTTCCCCCCAAAGAGAGCAATTTACCCTTCCAGCCAGCCAGCTTCTTGCAAACTTTATCCTTGATCTCCATAAAGACAACCTTCTTTGATCTACCAATGATAGAGGGAAGGCCAAGGTACTTAGTATGACTCGAGTCTTGCATTGACCTAAGAATGCTTAGAATCTAATCTTTGAGTTCCTGTGAGGTATTTGGGCTGAAAAATATGGAGGATTTGTCAGTGTTGATTTTCTGCCCTGAAGCTGACTCATACAAACCAAGGATTTCTTTTAGCTTGTTGCACTCATTACCATTGGCCTTACAAAAAAGGAGGCTATCGTCTGCGAAGAAGAGATGAAAGACTTTTGGAGCCCCCCTACAAATAGAAATGCCATTGAGCTGGTTGTTCCTTGCCGCATCATTGATAAGGGCAGAGAGGCCCTCTACACAAAAAAAGGAATAAATACGGAGATAGCGGATCGCCTTGTCTGAGTCCCCTACTAGGAATAATGTTTCCATACATTGTGCCATTTATAATGACTAAGTAAGACACAGAGGAAAAACATTTCATCACTAGCATGATCCAATTCTCATTAAATCCCATCTTCCTCATGACTTTTTCAATAAATGCCCATTCGACTCTGTCGAAAGCTTTACTCATATCTAGCTTTGCAGCCATAAAACTATCATTCCCCCCTTTCTTATGCTTTAAAAAATGCATGATCTCATACGCCACCAATACATTATCAGTGATAAACCTATCGGCTATGAATGCACTTTGATTTTCTGAAATAATATAAGGAGGAATAGCTTTAAGATGGTTAGCTAGAGTTTTTGAGACAAGCTTATATGCCACATTACATAGGCTTATTGGCCTGAAGTCAGTCATTCTTTGGGGATTATTTGTTTTTGGCACAAGAGCAATATTGGTTTTATTAATATCAGATAAAGGCATGCCAGAATTAAGAACATTTATAATCATATGTGTGACATTAGCACCAACTATACTCCAGTATTTTTGAAAAAATAGAGCGGACATACCATCAAGGCCAGGCGATTTTGAGGGGTGAAGTTGCTTAAGGGCAACAACCACTTCTTCTCTGGAAAAGGCTCGAGAAAGTTCTGCATTCATTTCAGGAGATACCAAGGATAGGATGGGAGTAATAACAGTTTCTGACTGACTCGAGTGGAAGGTGGAGTATATCTCTTCAAAATAGGAAACGGCAACCCTAGCAATACTGTCCTGATCCCCACACCAGTTTCCATTTTTATCTCAAATACCCAGAATTGTATTCTGCTTTCGACTTTCAGAAGCCTTTGCGTGGAAATACTTGGTATTTTTATCTCCCTCACGGAGCCAATGAGCTTTTGCACGTTGACCCCAAAAAATTTCCTCACCATCAAGGAGATCATTGATTTCCTTTCTTACCTAATTTATTTCTTCACCCAAAGACCCATCCTTATCAAGCTGAATCAAGGCACTAAGCTTTTTCTTTTTTCCTGAACTACCTTTGGGATTTGCCCAAAAGCAGTTGAACTCCAAGCCTTCAGATCAGCAGCACAAGTCAGTAAAGCAGAGGCAATCCCGTTCGGCGTACTCAAATCACTTCTAGAGCACCAAGATGCTTTAATAACCTCCTTACATTCCTCCCTCTTTATCCACATGGACTCAAAATGAAATCTACGAGAACGTGGTAGTTTGGGAGCTTTAGGGTCGGATAAAACCAGAGCACAATGATCAGATGTAGAATCAACAAGGTGGTGGACTCTGGCCTCCCTGAATTTATCAATCCAATCACTTGTAGCAAACCCTCTGTCAAGTCTTAGGTACATCCTACTAGCCCCTTCTTGCATGTTACACCATGTAAAGTCCGGCTTAACATAGCTTAAGTCTTTAAAACCACAGTAGTTAACCATGTTTCTGAACTTCTCCATTTGGCTTTGGGGATGTAACAACCCACTTGATTTTTCCTCCATGGATAAAATCTCATTAAAGTCTCCAAAACAAATCCATGGAAGTTGGTACTGGTCTTTCAGAAAAGCCAGCAAGTCCCAAGAGAATTGCCTCAAATGAGCCTGGGGATGGCCATAAAATCATGTGATTCTCCATTTAAAATTTGAGTTTGCCTCTGTTATAATCGCATCAATATGGTGACAGCCAAAACTTTTGATTTCCAGATCAGTCTCCCTTGTCCAAAAGATCGCCAAACCTCCACTACAACCATGACTCGGAACAAACAGCCCATTTGCAAACCCAATCCTATCTCTAATTCTTTCCATACGCTTAGTTCTTAGCTTAGTTTCCGATAAGAAAATTATTTTGGGAGCCCATTGTCGCACGAGATCGTGCAACGCTTGAACTGACCGGGGGTTCCCAAGCCCCCGGCAGTTCCATCCTAACGAATTCATGGCTCCCGGCGGTGCTGCACAGCAACCACCACCGATATATATTCATCACTGGAATTTCCAATAACACCATCACATTTCTTTTTTCTAGCTACCTTCTCTTCACACTCAGAGAAAATTTGGGACCTCAGGCATTTAGTTCCTATAATAAAATTTTTGGCTTCAGAATCCTTATCTTGAGTTGGACCGAGCTCTCTAGCAAGCTTTTTTATTCTGCCTCTTCCTACTTGGGCTTTTGTAATCCCCTGATCAGGCCGTTGCTCATTATTGTCTTCATAAGCATGGGCCGGTTTTAAAGGCTTATGTGGGCTTGTAACCTCAGGATGATCATTAATCTCGTGTGCACTTTGGCCCATTTTGGATAACACATCACTCACACCTTTTTGACCACTTTGGCCCATTTTGGATAACACATCACCCTCACTTTCCCGCGTTCTAGAGACTTCCATTGGGGATGGTGTAGGCTCCCCATCACGTGAGACCACTTCTTGCCTCTGGACCAGCTTCCCTGCCTCCAAAGTGCCTAAGCTGATCCCGCTTTCTGCTCTCTAACACGCTGAAATGCCCAACACGTCACATCCCCATACCTAATTGGACATGCTAGAGGATTTCGAATTTTTTGAATTTTTTGAATCTTGCACACTGCCATGGCTGGTGCTTTCTCTGCCGTGCGATGCCAGAGCAATTTGGAGCTCATTCTCAAGAGTTTTGCCTTTTTCATTGCCTTAATTATCACTATCGGTACTGTGGCTGTTGAAAGAAAAGCTCTTTGGTCCATTGTTTCCGCCTTTAGAATAGTCGTTCGCCCTTAACCATTCTCCATATTGTGGCGTGACATTCTGTCTATCCAAGCAAACATTACAATGCTTCATATCATGACCTATCTTACCATAAAAGAAGCAAAACGTTGGGAGCCTTTCATATTTGAAGTGGACCCAATATTTATCTCCTTCCATGCCCACAATGTTATCTCCTCTCCGAAGAGGCTTGTCAACTGGAAGTTCGACCCTTATACGCATAAACTTCGCCTAGTCAGACTGGTTAGCTCGCTTGTCTAACTCAATAAAGCGCCCAATGTTATTTCCTATGTCTCGACCAACCACTTCAGTCATGAGCTCAAAAGGTAAGCCCCAAAGTTGTACCCAAAAGGGGGAGTAGGTAAAAATTATGTTTTTAGATGTGAGGCCCTTTTTCCATCTGCAAAGAAGCAGCAGATTATTTTCAAAGTTCCAAGACCCACAATTTTTCCACCCATTCCATCTAATAACGAAAGCCAAACTTGAACTGAAAAGTGTTGTTTCCCACTTCAAGCATTCTTAGATCTGAACTCATTTTCCAAGCCGCTCTAAGTGTGCTTTTTAGGGCTCTTGTGTTCTGCTGTCTGTCCGTGAGTAGCCTTCCAAAAAGGCTAAGAGAACATTCCTCTAGGAGATTTGCTCTGCTATGATCTGAGATTGATATTACCGTTTCTTCTTCCTTAGTGAGGCTGAGATGTTGAAGACTATTCATAACTTCTTGTTCCATGGTGAGGTAGAATGGTGAAACTGGGGTTGAGACGCCCCACAAGGGGGAGGAAAAGACTCTGCCAGAAAAAGGAGAGGAGAGAAATATCTTACCAGTGAAGAGAGAGAGAGACTCCTACGAGGGAGAGAAAAGCTTACTAATCTACTTTTCTAAAAGACATTAGTTAAATTAATTAAATTACATATTTAGTATCTAACCTTTATGCTATTTGTTAATTTTGTCTCTAACCTTTCAAATGGGTCAACTGGAAAAATCTTATCCAAACGATTTGAACAAACTATTAGATTTCAGAAACTATTGTTAAAAAACTATTCTAATAAATTCAACTTTTAAAGATGTATAAAATCCAAAACTCAATTACTTCCTACACTATCAATCACCAAGAAAATTTTGAGACAAAAAATTAAAACCTTTTAGACCAAAGTCTACAATGTTCATTAAAACCAACTTTATTCTCCATCAGCCTCTTCCGCAACTTCTCCAATGCTATATAATCCTACACCAACTCCAAACACTTTGAATACACCTTCAACTCCTTAATCTTTTGTTCCCTCCACCAACTCCCATAGATTCGCTAGTCTTCACTCATTTGACTCTCGTCCCTCACTGTTCTCTTTGGACAAATTTGAGGTGCCCTGAAACAATTGAGAACTGAGTAATTAGGGATTTTGATCCCAAATCTCCCTCGCTTGCACCTGAGTGAGTTTTTGAGTTATCAGGTTCTTTGTTTATTTAATTTAATGCTGACATGCAGTACACATTTCAGTCTATGTGGCATACAAATAATATTTTATTTGGATCATTAGCCACATCAACATTTTTCATCTTTCGCTTAATGGAGGGACCATTTTGACACAATAGCAAAAAGTTAAGGACTAAATTGACATCTTTAAAAGGTTAGAGACCAAATTGAAAAACAGCGTAAAGGTTAGGGACCAAATATGTGATTTATCCATATCTTTATCAACATTTATACATTAAATGATTGGTGTCTTAGTTTGATGATAAAGAGCTATCATCAAGAGCGGATGTCATAGGTTGAAACTCTCTCTCAAAAAATATTTATACATTAATTAATATAAAAGATAATAAAATAAATTCAATTAGTTATAACATATAAGTAACACTAGGGACATAAAACTTTCACAACACATCCTAATATAGTCACACAAATAATTAATGTAATATAATACAATATATGATACGTCTTGTAAGTGTTGAATATATGACATAATTAGCATTGATATATGATAAACCAATTACAATCTTATCACCAAGAACCGTGTAACTCAATTGGCTCATCTTGCCCTTTTAGTGTTTCTAACGTAAACATTCAATGTTCAATTTCCCCTTCTCTATTATAACTATAGAATTATAAATAATACTTAAAAACACTATCTTATCACTATTTTTTTTTTAAGCGGCCATTAGTGTTCTAGTGAACCCTAGGAACATAAGAGATAGAATTTCATGTATGTATAACCAAGATAGAGATGCTTAAAGAAATCTCATAAATGAATGATAAAATAAATTGTTAGTATGTACATGTGTAGGAAAAAGAGAAAAGAGGAAATATTAGTATAAAGTCTAGATATGGATAAAAAAAAGAAGAAGATAATAATAGTAAAAGAAAATGATAAGACAAAAGAGAAAGATAAGTGTATATATATATATATATATATGCAAGTAAGCATCAATTCATTGTCTAATTGCTTCTATTCTTTCTTTTTTGTTGGAGAATGTTTTATGCCAAAGACATAATAACCCTATATATAGAAGAAGTTATAGACGAGTTTCACATAAACTTATCTTTGAAAAAATTAAAATTAAGGCTTACTTGGAAGTTTTCCTATGTGTGTTTTGAAGTCAAAATTGAATTATTCTTATGGTAAGTAATGATGGTTGCTTTTGCAAATTTGTTGCTCACTATTACTGAATATGCCTATTGCTGTTTTTCCTGCTCTGTTTTTTCTGCTCTATTTTGTTGTGGCCATTCTTTTGGCTTTGTATTCTTTCTTTTCTTTGCATAAAATTTATAATTTTGTCTCGAAAAGAGTGATGGGCTTTTTGGAACTAGCAAAAATGACTTTAAGATCTTAAGAAGTACTAGAGGATTCTTCTCCCTTCTTTTTTATTAAACCAATTAACAAGCGTTATTCAAAATTTCTTTTTTGGCTTCCATTCTACTCAAACAACCAAATGTGAAAGCCATCTTGTATTTTTATATATAATTTCATATTGGCTTATAAGTATTTTGTTATTTTTAATTTCTAAAAATATTATATCTTCTTATAGATGTAGTTGTTATATTTATATTTAATTTCTTGAATGGTTTGAACTTATGGTTTGTTAAAAGGAGTAAGAGAAACTTAGAAGGGAAAATGAACTTAAGATACTTAATTGGTCATTTAGTTTTGTTAAGTGCTAATAAGAATTACATTGATTAAACCAATGCACAAAAACATATATGTAGCGTTTTGAGTTTTCTTGGATTATGACTCACTACAGAATAGTTTAACCTTGGCCCCCCAAATTAAAATTCCTAGTTCCGCCCCTACAGACACCTCTCATCTCTCTCCTCCCTTTCTCAAACATCTCTTCTTTCTCTTGTCCCTCTCTCTGATAGGGTGGCTATGATTCCTGAGGAGTCCAATGGTGGTGGAGGATCGTGGTGGTGCTAGCTATTGCGGTGGCTGGGTTCCGTAAATCCTCCATTTTTTTTTTCCTTTTAAGCTCTCCCTATCTTCATTTTTTCAGCCAAACACCTCACTTAAATTCATTTTCACACCGATTAAACCAAAATATCTTCATTTTCGGTTGATTTTTTGCTGGTATTTGTTGTACTGTCAGTGGTGGGCAGGGTTATAGGTTTGTTCAGGTTTGATTTATGGGTTGTGGGTGGTGGCTATGGTTTGGCTTTGCTAGGCTGATTTTCTATTGATTTGTGTTTGATTTATTTGGCAACTTTGGTTTGATACTGGATTTGGTTTGGCTAATTTGGGTTTGATGTTTGATTTTTGTTTAATGTTTGATTTGTGCTTGATCTGTTAGGTTTTAAGAAGAAAAAAACGTTGAATTAGGGAGGAAAGAGAGAGCTTGGGGGAGAGAGTATGTGAAATCTGAAATGAATGAAAAAAGTCTTTTTTTGTGTGTTATTTTAATGGGGTGATAATATTATTTTAATGTGTTAAATGTTAAAATAGAACATGTATTAGAAAAATAAAGTAAATTTTGGTGGGTTTAAAAATTTAGTTTAGCATCGCGAACGCTAGTGTAAGCATTTTATTTTATTTTTTAAATTGGTGTCCTAAACAATCAATTTTCGATATAAAACGATGAGCCATACTCCATTATGATTTGATGATTTTTATAGAAACCCAAATCCATCTGGTGAGACTAAGAGAAGCAAAAAGAACGCAAAACTTGAGATTCAAAATTGAGAGTCAGAAAGAGTAATAGTGAGTGTGAGTGTGAACAGAGGGAAATAAGTGTTGAGTTTCTTTGAGGGCTCCCTATACGATTTGGAAGCTAGTGGAAGTTACTCCCATGGCGACTTAAACAAAGATAAAGATGATTTTAACACTGAGAGTGGGAATGCATCTATTTTGAATAAGGTAAGCTTCTCTCTCTCTTATGTATGTTTGTTTTGCTCTATGATATAGATTTGGATTCGGTAGGGGTAGCACCTAGCCCTATTCTATTAAGTTCTTATTTTTTAACCAAATTGAATGTTGTCTAGAGGATGGCACTTCAACACTTTTCTCATCCGCAGCATCCATTGGTCATTAATGCAAACGAGAGAAGTGGAATTTCTTGTCAGGGGTGTTGGGAACCAGTATGGGGTCCTAGCTATAGTTGTATAACATGCAAAGCTTCCTACCATCATAAATCATATGCAGAACTTCCCTTTGAGTTGCACCATCCCTTGCACCCAAATCATCCTCTTATTCTCCAACCGATTACTCTTGGCGACGAAGAATATAATAAATGCATAGACTACAATGAATTTCGTTTCCAAAACATTTATCATTTTTCCAATTGCAACGTCAATATTCACAACGGATGTTCTTCTTTCCCACTCACCATCAAATCTGCAGTCCACAAGGACTACGACCACTCATTGACCTGCATTTGGAAGCTAATGAAGTTCACATGCAACTTTTGTGGCAAAGAAGACAATCTGCCCTTTCTTTGTGTCCCATGCAATTTTGGTATACATACAAGTTGTGCTACTTGCCTACCCACAGTCAAAGTTACACGTCACAAGCACCCTCTCCAACTCACCCATTCTCTAGAAATCCATCAATCTAATTCTCGAATTTGTCTACTCTATGTTAAAAAAGTAGACACACATTGGTTTTACTGTTGCTCAATATGTGATTTTATTGCCCACCTCTATTGTAGTATGAACCCCAGAAATAGGGAGTACATAAAACTGGAGGAACTTGTAGAGGAGCAGTTCCATCTATCTATTGACTCAGCAATTTATGAAGTCAAAAATTCACTACGGGGGAGGATGGAGCCAAGATAGCCATAGAAATCAAACACTTTAGTCACAAGCATGATTTAAAGCTTACTAACGTGGTTCCGAATAACATAAAATGCAATGGGTGCGTACGAGACATTCTCCCTCCAATTTTTTGTTGTACTCAATGTAACTTCTTTCTTCATAAATCTTGTGTAGAATTACCCAAAATAAAACGACAATCATTTCATCGACACCCACTCACCCTCAATTATTGGAGCTATTCTTTTTGGCGTGCTTTCTATGGTCAAGAGTGCAATGGCTTACGCTACAATTGTCAATTATGCAACTATGATCTCAATGTACAATGTAGTTTGATCTCAAACACCCTTACTCATGCCTGTCATGAGCATCGTCTTTACCTCTCCAACACAAACACTAAACGAGAGTGTTGTAGTTGTGGTGAGCATTGATACCGAGTATTTTGTTGTGCCACTTGTGAATTTGCTCTAGACTTCCGATGCGCTGCACTGCCACAAACTGCATGGTACAACCAACATGAACATCCCTTCCCTCTCTATTATAAACTTGAAGATGACTCAGGTGAATATTACTGTGATATTTGTGAAGAAGAACGAGATCCCAAACAATAGTTCTATTACTATGCAGATTGCAGTTTTCCTGCTCATCTTAAATGTATTCTTGGGGAAGAACCAAATGTCAAGTAACACATGTAATGGCCACAAGTTGGAAGTTACTACACATTAATTTGATTGTCACCCATAAACAATTACTTTCAATGAAGAAATAAAGACTCCCATCAATGCCAAAAATGATCTATCAATTTGCGCACTATAATTTCAACATTCATTATAATTGTTCATAAAAAGATAAACATTGTCGTGTTTGTATATTTATCATTTAGATTGAGCCTTTAGTTCTTTATTGTTGAATCTAGTGTGTTATTATGGCTGTCTATTGGTATTAGTATTGCTATGTTGTACCCACAAAACAATTAATGTGTTGTCACATTTATTAAAGTGGGATTTTAATTGTATAATCAACTTATTTAGTTAAAACTAGAAATTTTTTGCTGAAACTAGAAGGTACTACACATTAATTTGATTGTCACCTACAAACAATTACTTTCATTGAAGAAATAAAGACTCCCGTCAATGCTAAAAATGATCTATCAATTTGCGCACTATAGTTTCAACGTCCATTATAATTGTTTATAAAATGATAAACGTTGCCTTGTTTGTATATTTATCATTTAGGTTGAGCCTTTTGTTCTTTATTGTTGATGTTGAATATTAGCAACGGGATGTGTTATACCATGTTGTGTATGTTAGAGTGGACACAGAAGAGGAAGCATAGAATAGGAACACTGTGAACACGAGGGTTACGTGGTTCAGCCTTGTCGGCCTACATCCACGGAGGAATCCCTTAAGGGCTACATCTTTATTATGTATAAGAGTGTAGTACAATAACCTGTGTTACAATGAGCTATAACATGAGTATATATAGGCGACTAAACCCTAGACTACTAGTACAAGCAGGATTGGGCTTGGGCCTATTACATTGGGCTAATATGTCTAATATATATCTCTAACACCCTCCCTCAAACTCAAGGCGGAAGCTTGATGAAGGCTTGAGGTTGGATAAGCATGAGAAGATCATTTGGAGATGCCGTGAAGAATGTCTTTTGAAGAAACCACAATGAAGAATGTGCCAATTGACCAATTTTGGAGCTTCAAATGAAGAAACGGAGTTCAAAATTGGAATCTAAGCGAAAAACTGAGCAAGATAGGCCCTTGTCGGAAATTTTGACTTTTGGTCAAAGGTCAACGCAAAAAGTCAAAGTCAAAGTCAACTGGTCCAGGGTCAAAGTCAACGGATACTGGTCCGGGTCGGTTCCGGGTTTTTGGGTCGGGTCACGGGTCGAATAGTGGATCCGCTGACGTCATCCTATGACGTGTCGCTGACGTGGCTGATGACGTGTCTATGGCTGACGTGGACATGCTTGCGTGGCTGCTGACGTGGACTGATGACGTCATTAGGTGACGTCATAAGATGACGTCAGCAGCTAAGTTCGGCGCGTGTCAGGCGCGTGCTCAGTCCACCGGCGCATGGAGGAGCAGCCAGAAGTCCAGGTGGCGCGTGGAGGCGCGTGCGACATCGTTTGAAAGCCATTTTTCTTCAGTAGGCAGATCGGTTGTCGGCGAGGCCGTCATGGCGGCGCGTGGACATGAAAACGATCTGGAAGTCAGGGAACCTGAGGCGGCGCATGGGAGTTTTCCGGAGACAACTGAGGCGCGTGGAGGCGCGTGGCACAGCTTTCGGTGACCGGATTTCTGGGTTTTCCTTACGGGTGACCGAGGAGCACGCCTGTGTGGTTGGTTTCTTCAGGCGAAGTCTTGATTTGCACAGATCTGTAAGGTGAGTGGTTCAACTTGCTTGAGAGATCAGATATGTAGCAGCAAGGCAGCAACGGAGTTTCCGTGGGAGCTGCGTGATGCTGTAGACCCAGATCTGAAAGAAGGCATGGGCACTGTTGTGGATCTGTGTTACGCACGTGAGAATCTTCTTTGCTTGCTAGAGATTTTATTTGATGCCAAGAACGAAATTTGGCTCTGATACCATGTTGAATATTAGCAACGGGATGTGTTATACCATGTTGTGTATGTTAGAGTGGATGCAGAAGAGGAAGCATAGAATAGGAACACTGTGAACACGAGGGTTACGTGGTTCAGCCTTGTCGGCCTACATCCACGGAGGAATCCCTTAAGGGCTACATCTTTATTATGTATAAGAGTGTAGTACAATAACCTGTGTTACAATGAGCTATAACATGAGTATATATAGGCGACTAAACCCTAGACTACTAGTACAAGCAGGATTGGGCTTGGGCCTATTACATTGGGCTAATATGTCTAATATATATCTCTAACAGTTGAATCTAGTGTGTTATTATGGCTGTCTATTGGTATTAGGATTACTATGTTGTTCCCCACAAAACAATTAACGTGTTGTCACATTTATTAAAGTGGGATTTTATTTGTATAATCAACCTTATTAAATCTTTCTTCTCAAAAAAATAAACTTACTAAATCTTCATTTTACCTACCACTATTAACCCATGCGTCGCCCCAGATTATATAAAAGCAATAGTACAATCATCTATTATTACACATAATTTAAATTTCCTTCAATGCTAACCAATCAAACAATATAATTAAAAGTAGCTTGTGCCAAATTCAAAATTATAAAAACAGAAATAAGGGATGGAGAAATCTATGTCGTAGCTTCATGAAAATACATACATGAACAAAAAGATTACTACAACTGCCATTGGTCCATTAGCAATGAAATTATTTTCATGGTCACACGTTAAATCTCACCCATGTATGTATACTGCTAATAAACAAATTAAATTGCAATAAAGATTTAATCATCTAAACCTTAATTAAGTAGAGAAGATAATACAACACATTTGCACTGTAAATAAGAATACGTCATATATCTATTCAACATAAAACATAGAGTGATGTAACAAAACTACGCAATGTGCTGTCCTACCGCCCAAAACTACGCAATGTGTAGATAAGTTGTGCCGAGACTTTCTATGGAAATCAACAGATAGCAAGAAAAAAAAAATGCACTTTGTTAGCTGGAAGAAAATCACCAAGACAAAGAATGAAAGAGGTCTAGGCCTTCAAGCAGCTAAGAAGAAAAATACTGCTCTTCTAGCCAAGCTTAATTGGAGATTCTATCAAGAGAAAGATTCTTTATGGGTTTGTGTCCTTTTCCCATAAACACTTGAATCGTAGAAGGAACCTCCACTCCAAGTCTAGAATCTACTCCACGACTTGGTCCGCTCTATTAGGTGAAGAAGTTATTAAGAATGGTATTAAATGGATAGCAACTAATATCAAGAATGGTATTAGTTGCTTATCTCTCTGGTTTGATAAATGGATGAGTGAAGGACCTTTAAGAAGTCTCATTGTAAGGCTTCGTAATAGAGGGGAGAAAGCCCTCCTTCTCAAAGATTTTATCCAAAACAACCATTGGAATTGGGGGAGTATTTCTTTTGTGATCCCTCCTAATTTGCTGCTGAAAATAAAAGCAACGCCGACTCCCTTATTTGCAAATGGTAAGGATCGTATCTCTTGGGCTTCCTCTCCAAGTGGAGAGTTTGAGCTTAAAGAGGTCTATAGATTAGCTTGTTCGCCGGCGAGGATACTCCCCAAGCTGGCACCTTTATGGGAAGTCGGGTTTGGAAAGCTGCCACTATTCCCAAAATCAAGTGCTTTCTTTGGCAATGTGTTCATCGAAGCAGTGTTGGAGCCAAGGGGCCTTGGCCCCCTAAACATTTTTTTTGAAATTTAGTAGATACTAGATATATATAAATAAGAAGGGGAAAAAGTGATTTTTTCCTTGTTTGATTGGTGAAAGTGAAGGAAAGGGAAGGGAAAATTAATGATACGATTTTCTTTTCCTCCATATCTATTACTCCCTTTCTTTACAATTTGAAAGGGAAGAGAGAGAGATTAAAAGTGAATGTTTAGTTTTCATTTATTAATTTCTTAATTAAAAACTGATTCATAATATAAATCATTTCTTTTCACTTTTACCTACTAACCAAACAACATGAGAATAGAAATTTTTTCCTTCTCTTCCCATCCCTCTTCTTCCCCTTACTCATTTTCCTTTTCTTTATCTCTGTCTCCATTTTGCCAAACATGATGTAATCCCAAATCTTGTCAAACAAAAGCATAAGGCCTAATTGGTGTTTCTTGTATGTTAATGTGCAAAATCTAATATTGATGTCAATCCAAGTTAAGCTTCCAAATGAAATGTTGGCTAGTTTGGGGTGTACCCAAGTTGGAAACTTTGTCATTGTCTCAAGATCCCATTCTATGTTGTAAAGCTTTATGATTTATGATGCTTTTCAATACTTAAGTTTCCAGATGTAACTATAACTGGTTTTATAGTTTTTTTTTTTTTTTTGGTTAATTCTATCAATTATTGGAATATTTAATCTTGTTTACTTATAATTTGGATTAAATCTGTGCATCACATTGGTATAGTACTATGATACTATCTCTAATAACCATGTCCAACATGTTGTGATTGTGTTAAGTGGATGCCCTTTCCCTTTCTTTTTCTTTTTTTCCTCATGAACTCATACATAACAAAAACACACTCTAAGCAATCAACCCAACTTGACACCCAAAAAAAAATCTCCAAATCTCAAGTTAGGACATAGAGAAAATTATACCACCTCAACATTAAATTGATATGGATAGCGGACCATATCAAATTATCTATTATTTAGATTCAACGATTTAATCTTGGGCTCTTTAGGGCCTGTTTGGATTGAGAATCATCCATAACTCATAACTCAAACTCAAAAGTTTGCACAAAATGATGGGGCCCATTTACTGTACTGCGTCAAAACGATCCAATGCCTACCGCATGCCCTTTCTCTCTCTTCCTTCTCTTTCATTTTTTTCATTTCATGCCAATAACATAAGCACCCATAATCTACCGGTTGCAGTGAACACCATGAAGCAAAGCCACCCAACTGAAAAACCCAACCAAAACTTAGGAAAAATAAATCCCAAATCACACACAAATCAGCCATCAATTCCACAAATGATCAAACAAAACCACGAAAATTTCAAGCATCCATTAACCCCATCAATGCCATACAAGTATCCCAAAGACTTTCTTGAAGGAATAATGATAGGGTTATTACAAATTTTACTACATGAAACTTACAAACTGATTTGTAACCAATTATCAGAACACATTTCAAAGGTTCATTATTTAGTAATTGAAGTCCATCAATCGTATACATAGCTACATTAGTTTATACAGTAAAACTTGTAGTACTTATAATATTTTCCTTTTTTGAAAACTTTTCATAACAATAGAGCTGCAAGAATCAACATAAATGTCCTCATAATTGCAAGAGCTCAAATGAGTTTTATTATTATTAAGCTAAACATGCTCACCCTTCCTAAGTTCGAAGTAGTTTTACCACTAAAGTTGCTTGAATAAAAGAATTACCATGGCATTTACTTCACAATAATGCGTCTCATTCTTCATGAATCAAGCAGGGACGGAACTATGCTTGGACCGGGGGGGGGGGGGGGGGGGGGGGCATTGGCCCCCCTTGGCCCAATGAGAAAAAGAAAAATATATAATATATGAAGCTTGTTTTTTAATTTTCATACTCCATTTTTGTTCAATACTTCCATACTTTCACAAAAAGTACTTTTTCTTTATTCAAATTTTCATTAAATTTTGATTCTTTTTGTGGGTTTTTGTCTGGGTTTTAAATTATTTATGAAATTCATCTTAAAGCATTAGCATAGGATAATTGCAGTTTAAGTGTTTGATGAAGTTCCCCAAAGAAGCTTGGGATAAAAACACACACACACACACACACATATATATCTATGCATGTATATATTCTTTTATAAGTTGCTTGGATAAAACACATGGTTGTCTTTGGGTTACAACAAATTTTTTAAGCATTTGGATTTGAGTGTATCTTGCCTCCCCTCATTTGAAATCCTAGCTCCATCCCTGGAATCAAGCAAACCAGGCTATGTAAAAGAATCTACTGGCTAGCAAGATATCTCACTTGCATTATCTTTCATAAGCGAACTGCAAACTTTTATTAATCTCAAGGAAACTATGTGGGATAAAGCATCAGGAAAGGAAAGCAATTGAAATGTGATCCAGAAAACAAACAAGGCTTCGAAAATAAAAAATGCATTTTGAAATCGGCTCTTTTGTAAGTTTGAATAACAAACAATTGCTCTCTTTAACTTTTCTTCCCCCTCCTAGTTATTGAATACAACCCAATATCACATCCTTCAACTTGCAATTTATTACAAGTGTGATTTTTTTTTTCTTTTCTTTTTTTCTTTTTTTCTTTTTTTTCTCTTTTGATAGATATGATAAAATTTCAACCTAGAATGTCCACTCCATAATAATTGTTTTTTATCATCAAGTCAAAATACCAATTGATTATTGGTGTATATAGAACTTGAACTCCCAAATCTCTTATTCGACAGCAAAAAAACTTTATCAATTGAGCTAACTAAAATTCACATGAATTTTAATATCATAAAAAATTATCATTATTTGTAGAAGTTTAAATTGATTGATAAGAATAACACATTTAATCCCTTAACTATTATTCTAACTTTAATTTCATTTGTACTTCACTCACTTTTAGTAAAGAGCGTTCACATATTTTATAGTGAGAGTGGATTGCAAGCAATATAGATTGAAGAAGGCGACATGATGGATTTATGTGAAGACAAAAAAGTGGACATAGATGCCAATCAATTACGTAAAGTCGAGAACTGTGGAACATCCTGCAATAATTCACAACTATGCCTGTTTTGGCTTATTTTCTAGTTTATTTTGTTTATTTAACTAAGTACTTCATTTTTAAAATTAATTAACTAATTAATTAATTAAAATTAGTCCTGTAATTTTGGGAAATAAAAATAATTATTACTATAATTATTTTACACAGTTATGCTTTTGTGTAAGCAATGGGTATTTATCTTAATAGTTGTAAACTTCTATTTTACAAAGAAAAAAATAGTTAAATACTGAGATTTTTTTAACTCTATTTAATAGGAAAATAGGGAAAAGAAAAATCATTGTGGTTTGGAGAAGGATTTTTTGTTTTTTCTTTGGTTCCAGATTGGAGAAAGTAGTTAAGGATAAGGGAGAAATTTAAATTTATTTTTGAGCTTATATATATGAACTATAAAGGCCGTTGTCTTTCTTCTTCTTTTTTTAATGTTTATCTATTTATTTATTTATTTATTATGTTATTTTGTGAAGACTAAGGAGGACTTCATTAAAATGTGAAATACTGAAAGGTTTCAGCCCCAATTAGTGACACTATGCCAACTGCCAAGATTCAAAGGTCCCAAAAAAAAACTTTTGCATGAGAGGAAAAAATAAAATAAAAATTTGTGGAAGAAAATTGAAAGGGTCCCAACTCCAATGGTTGATTGAAAAAAATCAAGAAAATATGAGGTTAAGATTTTCCTTCTGCAGCTCATGTCTAGAATCAAAAGATTGGACCATTTTACTTGTTCGCATCAGATTCTCCACTTCCCAAAACAGACAAAGGTTGTGATGACCACTCATTTCTTGCATTCTCAACCACATTGTTGTCATTATATTTCTTGTTTTGATGTCCAGATGTCCAGATATCCACATTGATGTCCAGATATCCTCTATGATTGAGGTTGGGGTCTATTTTTCTTGCTGCTGGATCTCATTCAATCCTTGTCCCCAACTCTATCCACTAATATTAGCCCCAATAACAATTTTAGGACCACTAATTAAAAATATGGTGAACTCTTGTCGGTAAAGGTGATGGAGACAAAAAAAAGAGGAAAATTTTGACTAATTAATTGATTGTCTAAGATACTAGTTCTATGTTGAACTTGCTGGCGTTGGATAGAAATCTAACCAAGAAACTCAAATTCAAATGATAAGTCCAAGTTTTTATAAGTTACAGTATTAGGTTTCAAAAATTAATACAAATTCAAATTCTTCTAATATATGCACCTTACTATTTTTTTAGAGATATGCTAGATATATTAGCTCATAATATAAGTACAAATCCTAGACTTCTAATACAAGTAAGAAGTTTGTCTTGCATATAAAGTACGCGAACTCCAGCTTATACTATGAGCTAATATGTCTAATATGTTTCTAATATATTTCAAGATTTATGATAATTCCGTTACATGGATAAACCTTCTTACACTCAAATTTATGTTCAGTTTGCTCCATGTAATATATATGGCATAAAAAACCAAGGACAGACCCAAGGGGGCCCGCCCCCTAGACCCAAATTTTTTTTTTTTTTTTCACTCGTTATTTTTTTTTTTTTTTTTTGTAGTTAGGACCCCCCCCCAAAAAAAAAAAAACCTTAGGCCTTTCTCTTCTCCAATCAGCCTAATCCAACTAACAACTATACAACCCAAAAATTTAATGAAAAAAATTAAAGGATTCAGAGCCGTGATTGTATTTTAGCAAAAAAAAGTTATTTTACCACCAAAGAACCAAAAAACTATGTGCTATTGGAAAAGATAAAGCTAATTTTTTTGCAACTACAATAAACTGCTATAAATATCAATTGACCGTAGCAAGTTATTAAAAATAAAATACAATATTTTATTAAGATTCTCCCTCTTCCATTATTTAAAAAACTCAAATTCTCTCTCTTACTTTATTATTTTAATGAGTTATTTATATTATTTTAAATGAAGTGATAAAAAAATAGAACATTTAATGTTTGGCGTATTGTAAAGTGATGTGATAAAATAGATAATGTAGTTTTTTGAAGTGCTAAAATCTAAATTTTTTAGCACTACTACTTTAAATGCTCTAATTTCATCCCAAAAAAAAAAAAAAATCTTGACCAACATAATATTAAAAAACAATATTATTTTGTTTTTTTTTCTTAGTTGATAGATGATTGCATTTTAATGTATTAAGAAACAATGATTTTACGTATTTATAATTTGTTAATACTATATGGATGCCTATTTGTAGTTTTTTTTTTTTTTCTTATACTGCGACCTCCTCTAACTTAAAATCTGGGATCCGTCTTTGTACAAAACTCTCTATTGTAAATAATTTGCACATAAAATAAGTTGTTCCTGCTTGAACTTTGTTTTGTTGAAAGAGGAAAATCTGCAAGAAGTTCACCAATTTCATCTCCTTCCAAACAATTTTCCATTAGAACCCTATGATAAATGAGAAAATTTTGATAATTATATTATTATTTTTTTGCCCAAATTGAAGAAAAGAAGGAAAATGTTAAGGATTATAGTTGTGAGAAGACACATTATGAGTTATTGGAACATGGATAAACAAATCACAGAGATAAAATCAAACTATTTATTTTAACTGGCCTAACACAATGTATTGCAAAAGAATCAAAATCTTCTTAATTAATTGATATTATATATGTAATTTTCATTCAAAATAGTCCATGGATGATATGAGAATCAGAATTTGTGACTTATTCTCCCGTTGATTAATGTCTGAACAAAAATTTGACTATTACTGGTTAGAAGAAAAAATTGATCTCATAAAATGATGATTTGGCATTATCTTGTCTATCTTCTTGCATGCTGAATATGAATATCTTTTCAAATATAAAGCAAGCTCATCATAATCTACACCAATACACCATGTTGCTCTTTGTCAAAGAACATAAACAATTGAATTTGCCAATGAGGGATGGTTCAATTGATTGGCTCAGGCACTTTGTCTAACTTACCTAGGTTTGAATCTCGTTGCTACCCGTCCTTTGTTGATGGCCATCCATAATAATTGGCCCATAAGTCTTAACTTGAACACTTGCTCAGAAGTTGGCATAGCTTAGTTAATCCCATTTGTTGTTTACCAAAAAAGTAAAAAATAAAACATAAATAAACAGTTGAATTCTTTGTCAAAGAAAAGGAAGACCGGTTTCTGAGGAATACGTTGGAAATGTGATTCAAAATGGACCTGGTCTACCTGATTTTGTGGCTAGCCGAAACCGGGTCCCAGCAAAATTAATTGTTTCATAAGACTTTTTTTTTATTGCAGAGAATGAGGTCTATAAAAGATAAAATTATACAAAGCTTTCAAGGTTGACAATGTGGGGTCCACTAATCAGGGCCACAAAAAGTGGGGCCCACTTATCTCCATACTTTATCATCTTAACAACATCAGTTTCGAGAAAACAAACCCTGACCAACCCCAATGGCAAGGGCTGATCCCATTCCATTCCTTGTAACTTTTGGCTTTGCCCATTCCCAAATTCAAGCTTAATTTTCTGATGTTTCAGCATTCATTTTACTATGTTGAGATTAGGTGCAATAGTAATAAATAATTGAAATTAAAAGTTAGAAAAAGAAACATTTAATCTCAATTATTAAATAAAAAATATTAAAAATAAGTAAAACGTTAAAATTAAAAATATTTTTAAAAAAAAATTGTGAAGGAAATGAGATAATTGCCCGGATTCCAATCCCACTTCACTAGCATATGGGTGATCTCATACATACAGCCATACTGAGGTGAAGTGGGAAGGTGTTAAAATAGTACAATATTAATTTTTGTGTTATTCTCATACTTGAAAACTTACAGTTTACTCTTGCCCAAAAAAAAAAATTTTGATTTACACCAACATGCTTTTAAGTTTATTGAAAGGAATATTATATTAATTTTATAAATTTTATTTTAAAAAATTACAACCTGACATAGTAATAAATGTAATTTATATCATTTTCAACAATATTATAAATGAATGTTTAAATTATTTATGTGATTGGTGACACATCAATTTGTAAGACTTACATAGTAAAATTTATAACATCCCTAGTATCACTCTTATACTCTTCAAATGTTTGCATAAATGATACCTCTTTCTTGATTTCTATAAATGTAACATATAAATCATGTATGACTTTCACAATAAAATATTAGTATATTTTTTTTAGAAAAAATATATATTCTCATTCAAACTATGGATGAAATGACACTTCTCCTCAGAGGTTTATATAAATGACACTTCTTCTTCACTTACCTTATTCTTAAAAAAAATTAAGGGCACCCCTTCTCAAGGTTTGTATAAATGAGTCTGAATATATATATATATATATATATACACATATACATACTATTAGAAAAGTAATGATATGATAGGATATGATTAATCATTGTACTTATAAAAATCTCAAGAAGATGAGTATTATTTATACAAATGTTTGAGGGAGTTTCATTTTTATAAATATGAAGGAAGTTGGTTTGATTTACTCAAAATAAAAATTTACCATCACTGTTACGAGTGAAGTTTTAAAAAATGTATTTATATACTTTGTTTATGCCACACATATTTTTTTGATAATTTAATAGTTATAATAGAAATGATAGATTTTTGTTGACATCAGAAATGAGAGATTTGACATTAGGATGTCTTGGAAACACAAGCATAAAAATACCATGCTGGAAGCAACCTTCAAGTTACTGAGAAAAAAAAATTTTTTTTTGATCAGCAATAAACTGAGGAAACTTCATTAAAGAGAAATAAGAGTACAACAAAGCAACCAAATACATTCAGGAAAACCAACCAAAGAAAAAGCAATCACAAGCTATATCTCATCTTCCTGAATGATTTGCGCCAGCACTGGAGGACAAAATCCCTCCCATACATAGGACTCCTCCTTCTGCCTAGCATATTGCGCAAGTAGATGCGCTGCCTTGTTGAAATCCCTTCTCACATGCTTGACACTCCAGCTGCTAAAAGAGGACAAAAGACCAAGAATGCCATGGTAAACATGGCCAAGACAGCCACTGAAATTTGCTGCTGTAATCTCCGAAACAACATTCAGAGCATCTGATTCCAAAATAATATGGGGAAGATTTAATTCTTTTGCAAGAAGTACACCCCTCTCTATGGCCTTAGCTTCAACTTCCTCAACAGAATATTGACCCTGAAGATAGGTGCAGCAAGCAGCCAGGACTTTTCCATTTGCATCCCTTATGACCACTCCCACGCTTGAATTTCTTTCATTTTCTGATGTGGCGCCATCAACGTTGATCTTAAAGAAACCAAGAGGAGGAGCTGTCCATTTTCCTTCAGC
Source organism: Quercus agrifolia (assembly GCA_029955455.1). Taxonomy (NCBI): domain Eukaryota; kingdom Viridiplantae; phylum Streptophyta; class Magnoliopsida; order Fagales; family Fagaceae; genus Quercus; species Quercus agrifolia. The sequence goes on along the minus strand of JARQAD010000011.1, from coordinate 10,810,195 downwards.
TTTTGCCGAGCCTTGCCAGCATCTAGTTGCCGCACCCTTGAACTCATGAATGTATTTGTTTGCAAAAAACCAAATCTGGTCAGGAAAGTGACTAAAAGCCTCATGAACAATTTTATTTCTATTATGCCAGATTGCCCAGGCAGCCCCAAAAAAGACTTCTAAATCACTAGAATTACCCAACTCAACAATTTCCATGGCAATATCAATAATATCCAAATTAACATTCAGCATATTAATAGGACAATTAACCCAACAACTCCAAACTCTTCTAGCTATTTCACAATTAACAAAAATATGTAAATTTGATTCAGGCTCCTTCCCACAAGCCGGACAAACATTATAAGTAATAATACCCCTCCTTTGCAAGTTCTCAAAATTAGGGAGAGCATTCAAACACATTTTCCAAGCAAAAATACGTACCTTGGGAGGAATATTCAAGTTCCAAAGCATCTTCCAAAGAGGACTCCAAGCATCTCCCGACGAGCTTTCGCCTTCTTCCTTTGTATCAAGCACCTTTGTTGCAACATAATAGGCGCTTTTTACACTAAATTCACCTTTTTTATTACCCGCCCATATTACTTGGTCTTCCGGAAGGCTATGGCTGAGTGGAATATTTAGAATAGTTCTCGCCTCAAAAGGCAAGAACAAAGACCTTACTAAGTCACTTTTCCACCTCCTTGTATCTCTATCAATTAACGCCGAGACCCTTGGATAGTCATTGAAAGGCTTTGGTGGGGAAATTACTTTGTATGTTGTAGGAGTAGGAAGCCACTTGTCCTCCCAAATAGAAATCCTTTCGCCATTGCCAACTCGCCACCGAGAACCCCTTCTTACTACTTCCAAGCCCTTTAAAATGCTTCTCCAAGTATACGAAGGGCTAGAGCCAAGCTTTGCATTGAGTACATCACCATGCGGATAATATTTTGCTTTGAACAATTGGGCCACCAATGAGTTAGGATTTGAAATCAATCTCCAACCTTGTTTTGCTAACATAGCAAGATTAAAGGCTTGTAAATTTCTGAATCCCATTCCTCCATTAAGCTTGGACATACATATCTTCTTCCAAGAGACCCAAGCTATCTTAGATTCACTACCCCTTTGACCCCACCAAAACTTCCTCATCATCCCTTCAATGTCATCACAAATACTTTTTGGGATTTGGAAGCAGCTCATCGTGTATGTCGGTATAGCTTGAGCAACGGCTTTGATAAGGATCTCACGGCCCCCCACAGAAAGCATCTTCTCTTTCCACCCCGATAATTTTTTCTCAACCCTCTCCTTCACTTCAGCAAATATATCAACTCTTGCCTTGCCAATAATTGAGGGCAGTCCAAGGTATTTTTTGTATCGTATAACTTGCATTGGGCCCAGAATATTCAGCACTTCATTTCTTCTATCCTCCGGGGTATTGTTGCTGAAAAAAATAGAGGATTTATCCGCATTTATTTTCTGCCCAGAGGCCGCTTCATACAACTGCAGAATTTCAATAAGATGTTGACACTCCTGGCCATTAGCCTTACAGAATAAGAGGCTGTCATCTGCAAAGAACAGATGAGTAATTCTGGGGCAGCCCCTACATATTGAAACTCCACTAATTTTCTGGCTCAATGCTGCATTATTAATGAGGGATGAAAAGGCATCTGCACACAACAGGAAGATATAGGGTGAAATAGGGTCTCCTTGACGGAGACCCCTCGTAGGAGTAATACAACCATAAGCACCACCGTTAACAAGGATAGAGTAAGAAACTGAAGTGATGCAATTCATTATTAAATCTCTCCATTTTTCGTGAAAGCCCATTTTTTCCATTACATGTCTAATAAAACCCCACTCAATCCTATCATATGCTTTACTCATATCCAATTTAATAGCCATAACCCCCTCTTTACCATCCTTTTTATGCTCTAAATAATGCATGAGTTCAAACGCAACGAGCACATTATCAGTGATCAGCCTTCCAGTGAGAAAAGCACTTTGATTTTCAAAAATAATATGAGGGAGGATAATTTTTAGACGGTTGGCTAAGACTTTAGATATGAGTTTATAAACTACATTACAAAGGCTAATAGGTCTAAATTCTGTCATGTTTGTGGGGTTCTTAGTTTTGGGGACCAAAGTGATGTTAGTTCTATTTATCTACTGAGAAAAATTTTAGTTGGCTTTCTTTTTGGAAAAAAATTGAGTTGACTTAAGTTTCAGAGGGACATATTTGATAGCTATGATGTAAGTTTTTTTTTTTTTGGGGTAATTTATTGGAAAGTTGAATACCTTTTTTTAAAATAGAAAAAAGAGATAAGAATAAATACCTATTCAATTAGTCTTCATTCAACTACCACCCCTCGTAAATATCTTATTTTTAGAAGGGAAGAAAGATTATTTGAACCAAGAGAATACTAAAGTAATTAGTAATTTTATCACACAAACCAATAGTATGATAATAAGTTAATTAGCATTCATATAGATTTGGATAATTTGGTAGATTTGAATTTTATATATATATATATATATATATATTATCTCTTTTTCTTTTTCTATTTAGGAAAAGTAGGATCGATTTTTTTTTTTTTGGGGTAAATATAGGATCGAATTTATCACTTATATACCTCTTGGCTACTACCATCGTTTTTATCAATTTGGACACATTGACAAATCTAGAATGTATTTTGTCAATTTTACTTGTTCATGGAACAACAAAAATTCACCCTGGACCACAGATTATATCTCAATTCTCAAGTTCTCAACCTTGACCTATCATGCTAATAACCTAAAGCCTATAGGGTACTGTAATTTATATAAATGTTTGGGTTACTAATTTTCTATATATTTTAGTATATTATAAAAGAGTTATAAACCAATATGGTTGTTGAGTTGTCAAATTACATATCATATCCATTAATCTTATGTAAACTTGGTGAACAAATTGTGCAATTTGACAAATATCACATATTATACTTTACTTCATCGACAATTCCGTCACTTTGTAAGTTGTAACTACAGTATAATAAAATTTATCATATCCTTTACATCATTCTTAATTTAATATTAAGTTATTTTTTTGAAACTTGAATTATTAAAAAAATAATCTATTTAATTATTACTTTTTTAAAAAACAGTAGAAATTACAAGTATGAAATGAAACACCACAAACAATATCATTAACTTAAATAGTAAACCCTATTTTTAATAACCATTATTCTAATTGAGAATGTATTAAACACATTAAATATATACGCCCACAAAAGTAATCTACCTTCTGGACCTTTTGGTCAGCCAATCTTATAATAATTTTCTTTTCTAAAGCCAAATAATTGTAATCATATGCTTTTCTTTTGATCAATACTTATGTTCGATAAGCGCTATGTATGATGCATCTAAATTCTAATAATAATAAATATATAAAAATTGCAAATATCTAAAACTTTCAAGCTTACATCAAAGCTTCGAATTTATTAAATTTATGGTGCTTTTTTTTGTTGTTGTCACTTGTCCCTTTTACAAAGTGCCAAAAATGTTAAATCTGGTTACACACACATTTTTGCACATATTTTGAATATAATTTTTTGAAATTGTGTTTTTAGCTCACATTGTATTATTATTACTTGTCCCGTACATATAGTTTGTTAAAAAAATAAAAAATAAAACCCAAAAATAATACAAAGAGAAAAGATGGAAAATATTAAAGATTATAGGCTTTATAGCTATGAGAAGGTTTTTTTTTTTTTTTTAATTATTCGATAGGTACAACAAAAATGGGGGTGAAAAGATTTAAATTCTAAAATCTAAACATTTGTTAGAAATACTCAAAGATATAGCAATTGTGCTATAAAGCTTTTAGTATGAAAAATCATATTATGAGTTATTGAAACATCGGTAAATAAATCACATAGATAAAATCAAACTATTTACTATAACTGGCCAAACATGATCTATTGTAAAATAAGCACAATATTTTAAATTAATTGATATCATAAGTTGTAATTTCATTCAAAGAACATGGATGATATGAGGATCAAAAAATTTGTGACTTGTCCTCGCATTAATTTATGTCTGAACAAAAATTTGACAATTACTAGTTAAAACAAAATAAATTTGAACTCATAGAATGATAATTTGGCATGTCTATCATCATGCATGTTGAATATCATTATAATATAGAGCAAGCTCATCATAATCTACGTGGTGCTCTTATCATGGACCGAAATAGTGAAATACAGCATAAACAGTTGAATTCTTTGTCAAAGAAAAGGCTGATAACGGATAACCATCATGTAATGTGGCTTAATAATAAAAGTTTTCATATTTTGCTTCACTTAATAAGCAGTTTGAGTAATAGTCCTATCACGATTCTAATAGTATATGTGAAATGATCCATTGTTGTGATATGTCGCGAAATTAATAAGTCCAAATTAAATACTTTTTTAATTTAAAAAATAAAAAATAAAAAGTGAAGGGTAAGGGGATGTTTGATACATGTACTTAAACAACAATTTTCAGTTTTTAAACAACATTATACGTATTTCTACACACTTTTTCACCCACATGTATTTCCAAAAAATACAAACAACATTATTAGAATAACATTACCAAACAGGCCATAAGTATCTGAGGGCTACCTGACCAAAACCTAAATTTGTGTGACCTGGTAAAATGTTTAGGAGAAAATTTATGGCAAGAAATAAAGTCTAGAAATGTCACAAAGCTTTCGAGGTTGACAATGGGGAGTCTAATACTTAATGAGCGGTTTGAGTAATAGACTTATCATGATTCCAATAGTATATGTGAAATGATCCATTGTTGTGATATGTCGTGAAATTAATAAGTTCGCGTTGAATACTTTTTTTAATTTAAAAAATAAATAATAAAAAGTGAAGGGTAAAGAGATATTTGTAACTTGTACTTAAACAACAGTTTTCAATTTTTAAACAATATTATACTTACTTTTACACACTTTTTTACCTATATATATTTCAATAAAATATAAATAACATTATTAAAATAACATTATCAAACATGTCCTAAGTTTGAGGGCTACTTACCAAAACCTAAATTTGTGTGACCTGCTAAAATGTGCTAAAATGTTCAGGAGAATATTTATGGCAAGAAATAAAGTCTAGAAAGTAGAAATGTCACAAAGCTTTCGAGGTTGACAATGGGGGGAGCACTAATCTAGGCCACAAAAAGTGGGGCCCACTGACTCCATATCTTTATTATCTTAACAACATCGTTTTCAAGAAACGGACCCGACCAACCCACTCCCATGGCTGATCCCATTCCATTTCTATCACCAGTGATGGCACTTTCGGCTTTGCTCATTTCCAAATTCAAGCTTTTTGGTTTTTTGGGTAAAATTCCCTAATTCAAGCTTAATTTTTAGAAATAATACTATTTTTTTTTTTTTTTTATTCTCGTCCTAAAACTTATACTTTACTCATGCTCAAAAAGAAGAAAATTAAAATAAATAAATAATTTACTCTTGCTCAAAAAGAAGAAAAAATATATATTATATCAACATGCCTTTAAGTTTATCAAAAGGAAATGTTAAAACTATTAACTACTACAAATTTTATTAAAAAAAAATTACAAATTAATTTGACAATAAATATAATTTATGTTATTTCAAAAGATTATAAATAAATGTTTAAATTACTTATTATAATTGGTGACACATTTGCTTGTAAGACTCCCCTAATAAAATTTATAATATTTCTAGTATCACTACTTTTATTAAAAATAACACTACTTCAAATGTTTATATAAATGATGCCTCTTTCTTAAGGTTTCTAATTTCTATATATGCAACATACAAATTCATAAATGACTTTCACAACAAAATATTATACTGTTAAAAAAAATATATTCTTATTCAAACTATGGACAAAATAAAACCCCTTCTTTATTTAACTATATTCTCAAAAAAAAAAATTAAATAACACCCTTCTTAAAAATTTTATAAATAAATTAGAATATTTTTAAAAATAAAATAAAATATTTTATTAGAAATGTAACAACATGAAAGGGTATGACTTTAATCATCGCATTTATGAAATTTTCAAAAAGAGGAGTATTATTTATACAAATTTTTGAAAGGGTGACATTTTTATAAACTTGAATTGGAAGTTGTTTTATTTACACCAAATAAAAATTGACTGCAAACTTATCATTGTTACGAGTGAAGTTTTTTAAAAAGTACTTATTTATTTGGTCTTTGACCCACTTTATAAGATGAATGATGCAAGAGGTTACATAGCTGCTAGCATGCTAGATCTATGTGGAAGTGTGTTACTGCTTTGTGACTATCGCATAAACTAAAGTTGCAGCCTAGGTTATTTTAATACTTAAATATAAAAAGACCTATTTAAAATATTCACCTTGATTTGAGTTTTTAAAAAAAATTGATTGATAAGTTGAATGCATATTATTTTTTCTTTTAATTTTTCAAAACGAAAATAAGTTGAATACATATTCAATTAGTCTTTATCTTTATTAAAAAATACAACCACTAATAAGTCCACGATAATTTTGATATAAGTTGAATACAACCCCCACTTAGTACTCCATCGTATTTTTAGAAGGAAAGAAAGATGTTTTTTGAACTAAGAAAATATTAAAAGTTATATTACTAATTTTTCAAACTAAAATTTTTACAAATTAATATGAAAATAAACATGATTGGTGGACTACGATAAATAGATGCCATAATTGCTTTTTCAAACTTATTTTTGTCTATAAAAAAAATCCCCCCTCATATCCCGTTACTTATAAAGAAGATTTGGATAACTTTTTTAAGAAAAATTTTATGGAAAGATTTAGATAACTTGATAGATTTGAATTATATGTTATCTCATTTTCTTTTTCTATTAAAGAGAAGTGAGATGGGATGGTAGCACAACCTACAACCATGGTTTTTATCAATTTGGACAAATTGACAAATTCTGAATTGCATTTTGTCAATTTTACTCATTCTATAACAAGTAACAACACAAATTTGCACTTGACCACAGATGCTAGTATTACTACTATTTGTGATTTCTTTCAATGAGAGCATCTCAAACTTGACCTATCATGCTAAGCAATAACCTATAGGGTACTGTAATTTTAAGATAAATGATCGGTTTACTATATATTTTAGTCTATATTTATATATTATATAAAAGAGTTGTAAACCAATATGGTTATGGAGTTGTCAAATTATATATCATATTAATTCATTAATCCTTTCCTTTTCTATAAAGCCAAATAATTGTAATCATATGCTTTTGTTTTGTTCAATACTTATGTACTATAAGTGCTATGCATGATGCATCTTTTTTATGATTAGATGCATGATGCATCTAATGATAAAAAAATTACAAATATCTAAGCTTCCATCAAAGCTTTGAATTTATGTATGGTGCTTTTTCTTGTTGTTGTCCCTCCCACAAAACGCCAAAAATGCATACACCCTTGTTATTGCACATATTTTTTATATACTTTTTTTAAATCGTATTTTCAATTATAATTATGAAATAATAAAAACACGACATTGTGTCGTATTATATGTTATCAGTGCTGCACCAAAAAACATAATAATAAGAAAAACCCAACCGTGGCGAGAAGTTGATGATTTAATGTCAAAAGGGTGACGTGTAATGGTGATGATTGAGAAGGAAAAGTAGGGTCCACAGAGTCATAGGGTCCCACTTAGCGATATGGTTTATGGCTTAGTGTGGAATTTTGCTGACTCGGATTTAACACTTCCACGTCATCATTTTCGTACATTTCAATCCTTTGCGAGTTGTTCTCGTCGTTTCATCCTTTGGAGTGGATCGCTAAATTGAATCAGCCGTCTAAGAAAATGCACACAATTTTCACTTTATTTCCGAAATTACCTTGGCTTATATAGAATCAAATCAATCAATGAGCAAAATATTTAAACTTTTGGAAATTTGTGAAAATTTAAATGTTGGTTTGACAAAGTTTTAAAGAATTAATATTTATATCAACATTTCAGTTGACATACCTTGTAAGTAAGAAATATAAATTTGTGCATATAATGTGTTCTTGAGAATTACTAGCCTCATGGCACATGCGAGACACATGTGATAAGACTAGTAATTCTTTTTTCTTTTTTCAGAAAAAAAAAAAATACTAGTTTCATCCCATGCACATGTGCGATGAGGTTTTATTTATTTATTTTGAGTTTAATGTAATTTTTCAATTTGAATTTATCTATTGTAGAAGAGATTTTTAAGAAACTAAAATTTATGATTTGAAATACAGTAAACTACTAGGTTTAATGTGTGTTAGTTGTTAGAAAAAAAATGTATCAAACGTGTGTGAAATATATTTAAATAAAGTCTAATTTTTAGTAAAAAAATTTCTCCAGTAGTTTTTTTGTTTTTGAATTTTGTTGAATTACAATTTTAACAGTATTTTTTATTTTTAAAAAATAATGATTATTTAATTAGATTATGGGTATTTTGACATTTTTGAAGCCATAATTAACTTTCTAAAGCCTCTTAATATATAGAGATTAATGTGATACTTAAATTTGACTTTCACTTATTTCTCCATTAAACTAATTATATAGAGTTAATTTTACAAATGAAAAAGTTTAATTTTTATATTCAATAAGTTCTTTTATTAATTTTTATAGGCATTTAGCTTTTGCAGATTTTATCCATATTTATTGGTTATTAATTCCTTAGTAATTATTTGAGTATTTATCTGTTTGAAGAATAACCTTGTGTTTTTGCTGTTTAGCATCTCTTATATCTGGGCACTAGGGTTCGTATTTATGTGTTTGAGGAATAACCTTGCGTTCTAGCATCTTCTTTTGTATCAAGGCACTAGAATTCGAATCTTGCAGCCATCTCTCCCTATTTACCTAACAAAAGAAATTTTAATCAATATTTTATAGAATTACTTTAAAATATATATTTTATTAAAATTAAATATTGTGTAAAATGAAATACAAATAATATAAAAGCTCAATTTTTGAAAACTATAATTATTTTAATTTTTAATAGTCCGAATTGTTGGTTCTATTTAATTCAATTGGTAAAGTTTTTTATTATCAAATAAGGGACTTGGGTTCATATTCCTGCTTACTAAAACCAATTGATTTTTAATATGATACTAAAGAATAATTATTATGCAATCAACATTATAAATTCAAATCCTATCATATATATCAAAAGAAAATAAAATCTTCTAATCTAAAATTCTTAACAACCTGTAATTGAGAAGTTTGTTCTTACTTTCTTTCTTGCCCAAACATTGGTACTTCGTTTGCTCTCTCCAATTAACTCATGCACTAATGCACCCATGGCCCATTGTAAACTTATTAGGTACTTCTGGATGCAATGATTTACTATTCACTCTTTTCATATAATCGGTGAATTGCACCATAAATTTAATTAATAGGGTTCATTTTAAGGAAAAAGTTAGTAAAACCCATTATTATGTGAGATGAATAAATGAAAAAATATAGTACTACAAACTATTACACAACTTCTTTGTTACAAATGTGATATGATAGAGTATGAGAAGTGAAGAAAAAAAATTAAGTCCATGTATAAGTAACAGACAACTAGTTATAATATGTTATGTTAGAGTTGTGGCAAAAAAAAAATGTGGAATAATTTGTGGTCCTAAAACCACTTAGAAATAAATATCAAGTCATCGTACTTCTAACATACTAAATAATTACTCTAACCCAACATACATGAAATTTGAAAAAAATTTAAATGGACGGATATATCTAAGCTATTTTAATTTTTAAGTCATATCTTTTTCCTTTCTTTTTTTGAGCAATTTTAAGTCATATCTTGATTACACAAGGGGGAATTGTGGTAGTTTCTTAAAAATTTAATAATTGTTGTGACTTAGTATCTCTTTGAATCCGTGTGAATTTTCTTGCGTCTTGCGTCTTGCGTCTTGTGTTTTGCGTTTTCCTTTTGTTTTTTTTTTTTATACATGCGTTTCAGCTTTTAGAGACAAAGTGCACTGTTCACGGGACTCATAACTACTTTATTCAGAAAAAAATATATATATTAAAAATGGGTCCTACGGCACTATTAATACATTTAAAAATTATTTTGCTACAATATTTTCAGTTTTCAGTTTTCAGTAAAATAAATTGTATCCAAACAGACTAGAGTCTATTTGGAAATAGTTTATTTAGTTGAAACTGAAAACTTTTTACTGAAAATACTATAGATAAAGCTAAAAAGTAATTTAAATAATACAGTAAGACTTATAAATAATACCAAAAATAAATTAAATAGTAGTTAAAATAAACTGAATAGTAAAAAAAACTAACTTTTTAATCAAATACTAAACGCAACCTTAACATGTTTGATGATAAAATTGTTTTGGAGGACGTGTCATAGATATACATGTATCTCATTCATCAAAAAAAAGATATATATCTCGAAATCTTTGACATGCACAATTTACTACACCCGTTGGAGCATAGTGATTGTGCCGCAAAAGTCAAAGAAAGAGAAATGGGTTGATCATAACAATTATTGCACTAATTGTCATGGATAGATTTTTTTTAGGGGGAATTGTCATGGATAGTTGTCAATTCAAAATTCATAATGTCAAAAATCAACTTGAACGGTTGAACCTTCCTCGAACTGATGCAATGCCTTTTTCTTTTTTTCTTTTTCCTTTTTGATAATAGGTTAATTATAAAGGTTCAATGTCTTTACTTCACTTTTAACAATGTTTGCAAAATAAACGGTTGCTTTGTCAACAAACTTTCATTAATTACCAATGGGATCGTACGTGCCATGCATGAAAGCATAAATGATACGAATGTGATTATTAATAAATTGGATTCTAATAACTCGCAAAATAATGAAATGATGACTGTATTCTTCATAGCTAGGTTAAATTTCAGGAAAAGATTGTTGGTTTTTATGTTGAAAAATTATAAGAATTTCATATCCATCTTCACAACTATTCAATATGACTAACTGTGAGTGATGGGGGAAAAAAAAACGATGAGTCTATGTGAAAGTAATAAGTAGCCAAACACAATCTATCACATAAAATAGTTGTGAAAATGAATGTATAATTGTTGTGATCCTCAAATGACAAATCAAACTGGATAAAAATGGCAAAATAACAATCTTTTAAGTTTCATTTTTGTCATTTTTGGAAATAATACAATAATATATGGACATGAAAAAGATGTTAATGATGAAATTGAGTTTGCAAGATGTCGAAAATAATGATAACAGTGACTTGAATTATGAGGATGAAATTGATTAGGCAATATTATGAATATAATGAGAAAGAAAATATCGTCTTTTTTTTAGTAAACAGTAATACTTATTAAAACACACACGAAAATAATAATATTAGTGTTTTAAACCAGGTTTATAATACATTATTTAACTAAAGTACAATTACAAAAGGACCTTAAGAAAATATCATCTTAGTTATATATAATGTATCATCATTTTTGAATTTGACCCAATTTGGTTGTGGAAGTTATAAGTCATAACTATACTTTAATTTGATACTTTGTTAGCTTTTTGTAATAATCAGTTTTATTGTATTCATGATTATTACGTTAGTTATTAGTTAAATATGTTTTAAATTTATAACAAAAATACCTTTTAAGTATGTATACTTACAAATTTTTTTTATAACTTTTATAAAGTGTTTATGTATCTAACCCTATATAATATGATATAATACATAATATAACAAAATGTAAAATCGATACGCAATGCAATATTACAAATCATGTTTTGACAAGTATGCTCAACGGTATTAACTAATTCTCCGAACAATTAGTAGTTGAAAGGAATATATATATATATATTAATTAAATTTTTTTTGTCCCTTAGAATTCCCATCCAACACCCAAAATGTCCAATTCTCATATCCAATAGACGCATACTAATACTATCAAGTATCAGCAACTTGTTTCTTCCCTAAATTTAAATTTGAAATTTGATAAAAAGTTAAAATCTTAAAATATTAGCGAAGCAATTTCCTCATCAATCTTTTGTAAATTGCTATGCAAGGAGAGCGTGACTTTTTATTGGACATGAGAATTCATAGCCTGACTTTTTCGCACGTTCCCTATTTCTTGATATCTTTGTTTTTATAATGACTTCCTGAGTTTACCAAGCACTTTCGTTTTTAAGGAGTATTTATGGTTTACCTAGTTTCAAGCGATTTATTTGGAAGAACTAGGTGGAGAGAGTCGTTTTCATTTTTCACTATTTACCTAAAAATAAAACTTAAAATTATTATAAATTTTTACTATAAAATTATTAAAATTGATATATTAATAAATCTGATTTTTACTATAATTTTTTTCTTCAAATTGATAAATTAATAAAGGGTCATGCTAACGAATATCCTTATATAGGGCATTAATTAACAATCCAGTTAAAAAAAATTTTGATGGAAAAAGATAAAAAACATTTAATATTTTGACAGTTTTTTTTTTCATTTTCCATAAAAGTGATGTTAAAACTTTTCTAAAATGGATTATTAACTAATGTCTTAAGAGCACTCATTAGAGTTTCCCTTTTAAACTTATTTAATACTCTTCTTATAAATTAGTATGACACTAGAATAAATAGTTGGATATATTTTTTAATTTGTAATATTTAACTCAAAACTAAATTAAATGTCTTCCAATGAGGATTCTATTAAAAATTTTAAATATGATATTGAGTTTAAATTTTTTTTTTTTTTTTAGAAGGGAGGTAAGTGAGTTTAATTAGTAAATAAGAAAAGCGTCCATAAAAGTAATATTCCTCCACCATAAGTTGACAAAGCATGAAGTATGTCCTGTCTGTTTAGGAATAATTTATTTAGTTGAAATTGAAATTTTTTTACTAAAAATATTGTAGATAAAACTAAAATGTAGTTGAAATTGTACAGTAAGACTCATAAATAGTACTAAAATGTACAATGAGACCAATAAACAGTAACAAAAATAAAAGGAGTAAGACTCATAAATAGTACTAAAATGTACAATGAGACCAATAAACAGTAACAAAAATAAAAGGAATAATATTAAAACTGATTTTTTAAGACAATATCACCCACAACCTAAGTAAGCACCATGCCACTTTTCAAGAGTAGCTATGTACTACCAAGTTAGTCTTTTATTTATTTATTTATTTCAAGGGAGCCAAGCCAAGTCACTTTTATCCAAGAGGGAAAAAAAGAAAAAAAAAAAAAAATAGTGGGGCTATAAATTGTAATAATACTGAAACCCAGGGTCGTTTCAGCCACATCACCAGATTCAGATTCTATATAATGCATTAGTCAGCCACCCTACTTGTGGATCCTCACACACGGCACACCTTTGCCAAAGTGAAGAAATTCTTAACAAACCACTGGTAATTACCAAACAGCAACCAAAGTAACAATCATTATTCATTATTAATGACTGACTGAGAGAGAGAAAGAAAGAAATAAAGGAAGGGCAACCTCAAATGAGACACAGAGAAAATGGCTCTAATGGCGACTAGAACGAAGGTGCCGCTGCTGCTGCTGCATAGAGTTGTTAAAAATGGAGGGGCGTTTGGGAAAGTGGGGGCAATGCGTTCATCTTCAACGGCGGTGGTGGAGTCTAGGCCTGTTGGGTTGGGTGTGTTGGGACTGAAAGACTATGAGGATTATAGAAGGTCTTTGTATGGTGAGATCACTCACAAGGCCTTGCTGGTTGACGCTGCTGGCACTCTTCTTGTTCCTTCTCAGCCCATGGCTCAGGTCCCTCTCTCTCTCTCTCTCTCTCTCTTTCAGACATGTTTCTATGTATGTTTTTGTTGTGTCTTTATGTGATTTTTGGCTTAGTGGGTTTGATTGCATGTGTTGGAATTCTGGGTACTGTGTTTTTGCATTATTGGATTTCTGGGTTCTCACTTCTCAGTGGTTGTATTTGTACTTTTATTGTACTGTTAGAATTCAGAAATCTTTGCATGTGTGTTGTTGTTGTGTTCATGTAAGTGATTTTTTCATGTTTGGCTTAGAGGGTCTGACTGCATGTGTTGGAATTCTGAATATCTGGGTAGTTTTTTTTTTTTTTTGGCATTAATGAATTTCTGGGTGAAAGTATGTATGAATTGGAAATCTGGGTTCTGAGGGAATGTATTGAATTAATGGCTTTTTGGGTTTTTTTTTAGTTTCACTTTTTTCTTCTTTCTCTTTCTTATCTCTATTGGTGCCATATTTTAGTAGAATTTATGGTTTTTTGGAGTTGAAATTCATGAATTTAATCTAGTTCATTTTGACAACTCTCTATGTTTGTGTTTGTTATAGATATATAGGACGATTGGGGAGAAGTATGGGGTGAAGTACTCAGAGGATGAGATATTGAACAGATACAGAAGGGCATATGGGCAGCCTTGGGGTAGATCCCGTCTCAGGTCCGTTCCAGTTCTTTTCTCCATTTCCAATTTTTTTGGATTATATGGTAGTAATCAATTATGTTGTTATCACTTCCTATTTTCTTAATCTTTTCCCTTTGTTTTTTTTTTTTTTTTTTGGGTAGTTTATCATATATATTTTGTCTCATATTTCAAAATTTTCCAAATGAGGTGCAAATATGCTGGAAAGTAATTTGGAATCAAGTAATGCCAAGAAGTAAGAACACAACATCTTTCACAACGGCTGTTGGAATGCCAAGCAATTTGGAGCACCTTATTTTCACCTTGAGTCCATTACTAACACCACGATTATTATGCCCCCAATCACAACAGATCATGTCAACGGTTGTGAAAAAGAGTTACGAAAGATGTCATGTGCATTTGTTGTTTGGAATCGGTTTTCTTTATTCTGCTTTCTTTTTCTTACAACAGTACTAAATGACTTTGTTTCTTTAAGAGAGTTGATACTTTTTGCCGACATATGTTGCTAAAGTCACCAAGTGCCATGCTAAAGTTTTCCTTATTAGCCCGTTTGTAATTAGTGGGTTGGGGTTACGTCTTTCAGTTCTGACTTGAGAGGGATGTTCTGGAGTACTAAACAGTTTTCCGATTTATATTATATGTTTTTGAAATTACAGTCACCATGAGGGAACAGGACCAGGTTATGTCTAGCACATAAGCAAGATATTTTTAAATTATGGTCTAGGGTGTGGGACCAATTTAGTAATTTCATTGCTGATTGATATTTTTAAATTATGTTACTAATGACATTGGGATTAGAATTGTGTTGTCCTCCTTTCAAAGCATGCTGATTTATCTGTGTCAGCTCTTACAGTGATATGAGTTGGATCTATAAGCATACCAGCCACTGATTCAAGAAAGCCAAGATCATTGAAGCCGTATTGTGGCCAAAATATTGTTATTGCAACAATGATCTGATCTGGACACTTAATGCTGAGATAAATTATGTTTTTGAGACAATCAAGAATTGGATATCTTGCTTTTAGAAGGTCAAGTCCACATAATTTAATTTTTGGTCATGGAGTTTGCAAAACAAACTTAGGATATGTTGGGAACAAAGATATATGAGGGGAGAGGAGAGGCAAAGGGTAGCCAGAAAAGTATATTTTGGCCACCCATCCAGCCCCTCTCCTCTCCTCCAATCCCCCCTCCAAACCTAGAATTAGAGATTCTTTACTTAGGCAGATCAGCTGAGCTGTCTCCAATTCAAAATCAAATTTATTGTTTCTGACCTCATCTCTCTCTCACAGAGATGGTTTATATTTTTTTGGGTGGAAAAAAAAAAAAGAAAAAGAAAAAAAAGAAGAAGAAGATTACATGAAAAAGGAAAAGTGGCTCATAGCCTGCTTTTCCACACATTAGAAAAGAAAGTTTACGAAACTTATTCAAGTGGAGTAATATTTATGCATGATCGTCTTTCATCTTTTTCTATATTTGCTCGGTGGTTAAGATGAAACTAAATCAACTTAAAAAATATTTAATAAATAATTACTGGAATTAAAAAGATGATCATGTACTACATCCAAAAATGGTAGAGTGATGATTAATGCGCTGGTGACAAAGACACATTACTTAAGGTGACAAAGTTTGATTTTGGATAGGATAGAATGATGAAGAAATTTTTTTTTTTTTTAAAGTGTATTTTTTTTTTTTTTTTTAATTTAAACTTATCTTTTTCTCGTGTTTGGTTTGAATGGACTCTTTTTAAATGCAGTAATTTAGTAGGTCATCCTAATTTTCATTTTAGTTTTGTTTACGAAATTTTATCATCTTGGTAATTCACTTATGTGTATGAACACTTCAAAATATCATCAGAGAATTTGTCCATGACTGTATCTAGATTTTGTGACCTTGTTAAGGTCAACGTATTTTCTTGCTTATTATCTTTAAAGGGTCCAATGTAAACTCCATTTCCTACATGCCATGTTTTTGGGTTCTTAAACAGTGGCAGGGGACACACTTCTACCTGCTTTCGCTTCTTAAGCCCTTAGCTTTTAAATGAGTAAAATTGAACAAAATTAAGAATGATATCCTTCACATTCCCATTGCCAGAACTGCAAAAGGTAGCAATTTTTCTGTCATGTTTGTTGAGGATCTCTTATCTTAATCAATAATGTTATTGTTTTTCTTCAATTGCAGATATGTCAATGATGCAAGGCCTTTCTGGCAATACATAGTCAGTACCTCCACTGGCTGTTCAGATTCTCAGTACTTTGAAGAACTTTATAACTACTATAGCACTAACAAGGTCGAGTCATTTCTAAATTAGCTTTTATAAATTGCATGCTTTGAGTTTTAAACTTATGTAGTCATAATTCTTCCTCCAATTTTTCTTTCCATAGGCTTGGCACCTCTGTGATCCTGATGCTGAGAATGTATTTAAAGCTCTTAGAAAAGCAGGTGTGAAGTTGGGTGTAGTGTCAAATTTTGACACTCGGTTAAGACCTTTAATGCGGTCTCTAAACTGTGACCATTGGTTTGATGCTGTGGCAGTTTCAGCTGAAGTACGTCCATTGATTTCTTCATTATATATAGTTTTTATTTATTTATTTTTTATTACCCCCTTTCATATACACAATGGGATGGCTAGTGGCATGTGTATGAGGTTTATCTTTCTGATATGTATACACATGCATATGTACACTGATCCGTATTACATTCAATGAAGTCATTTATAAACTTCAAGAAATAACGTCATACATATATCATGATTATATTGGTAATCTAATGGTGAACTTTTCTTAAGAACAATTTGTTTTCCTCTACTATCTATCGTCTTGACTATGATTCTCTCTTTCACTTAAACAGGTTGAAGCAGAGAAGCCAAATCCAACAATATTTCTAAAAGCTTGTGATTTATTGGGAGTAAAGCCTGAGGATGCTGTACATGTAGGGGATGACCGCAGGAATGATGTATGGGGTGCTAGAGATGCAGGCTGTGATGCTTGGCTTTGGGGAAGTGAAGTTCACTCTTTTAAAGAGGTAGGTTGTCATCCGCATCTCTTATTCTCCTGGGAATTACTTGGATGAGTGTTTTTGCCATGTAATTTTTTATGTTACGATATATAACTTCAGGAAGAGAACATAGTGGTTATATCTCTGGTTCTAATTCTTCTAGCTACTTCTTTTAATGATTCTTGCAACTGTCTTTTTAAGTAAAGAGCTGTGTGTGTGTGTGAGGATGTTAAAAGATCTTTGTCTGTTGAAGTTTCCTCAAATACACCCTATGAAAATATTTAATTTTAGAAATTTTCAATTTAGCTTCCTTCATTATCTTTCAAAGCTTATCTTCATTTTAGAGGTAAATAAGAAAGAAGAATAGGTTGTGAATGACTATTAAATTGTGAAGAAGAAATTTTTTATTGTTTTTAATAAGAAAAGGTAAATATTTAACATGCCTTTTCATGGCTTTTGAGGAAATGGCCTTTCCTTCAATTGGAAAATGGTTGGTAAATGCAGTAACCAAGTAGATTTGGGGAGATCCAAGTGTCTTAGCATGAATGATGGCTGGAATTCTGGCGAAATTATGGGCATTTGCCTGGTGTATAGGCATCATAGCATCAAAATCATTTTTCACAAGGCATTAAAGAGCAAAATTTTAATACCTATATGCAAGTGATTTGGCTACTTTACAAGTTATGCATTAACGTTGATACTGTGATAAGCATTATACTTATCATAGAAATATATCATATCTGCAGTTCAATCCGTCAATGCTAGATGTATAGTGCCATGCCAACTCAAAATTTCTTAAAATCAAGGTCTCTTTTGTTTCAGGGGAGGTCAGAAAAGTTTTAGAACATCTGAGGACCAGAATAACCGCGCATGTTCTGTCTGTTTCTAGGATTTGCATGCTTGTTGTTATTGCTTTAAGGCTTAATGTATAATGTTTTGTTGCATCCTTCCTTGTAAATAAACCATCCACATCAATTCCACCACCATTTATTGTTAATCACATTGTTTGTCATTGCTGTTTCCTTATATGGATTTTAGTTAAACCACACTTCAGACTTCTCTAAACAATTACCTGATCAAGTTATTGCAGTTTTAAAGTGAGTTTATGTTCTTATTTATATTTTCTGATGCAGGTTGCTCAGAGAATAGGGGTCCAGGTTTAAAGAAAATTTATCTTAAGCAGCCCTTTGAAGGAAGCTCTATCTGTACAGTTTTTTTTTGTTTTTGTTTTTTGTTTTGTTTTGGTAGAGTTGTATTTTATGTGCTGTATTGTAGTCTGAATAAGAGAGTTGTGAGGTAGTAACTGATGTTACAACATTATAAATAAAATAATAGTGAGATGATTTTGTTCTCTTCATGCCAAATAGCACAATATCATTCGCTGTTTGATGTTTCATATGCACAATGTCAATCGCGCGATGCAATGACAGTCTGCCTATGATTGATATAATCTCTACCTGATGTGTGATAGAATACTGTAAACCAGTGTGAGTATGAGCTTGGTAGCATAGCATGCAGGCCTCATTTTTGGGTTTATCTGGGGTTATTTCTTTTCACAAAACTACTATGTCCTCTCCTTTTGGGTTTATCTGGGGTTGTCTCTTTCCACGAAACTCCTATGTCCTCGGTTTTTCTGCACTGGAAACGGCTAGAAGATAAGAAAGAATTTCTTGGCAAAATAAAAGAAAGATGGAATGGATTGCTTACTTGTTTTTGAGTTGACCAAGAACAGGTGGAGGGTTCAAAATATGATCCAGTTGAATGGTAAAGAATTTGTTGGCAAAATAAAAAGAAAGATGGAATGGATTGCTTACTTGTTTTTGAGTTGACCAAGTACAGGTGGAGGGTTCAAAATATGATCTAGTTGAATGGTAGACTGGGGGGTTTTGAACTTTTGACCTTTCACTATACTCTTACAAGGATTTGAGCCAGTAAGTTAAACTTGTTGCCATTTTAAGTTTTTAACTTCAGTAAAGCATTCCTTGAACATTCAAAGAAACTGTAGTCTTAATCATCTTCAGAGACTCAATCCATTAATTAATCCTTTATTTATTTATTTTTGAACTGGTTAGAAATATTACTATATTCCGTTTGCCTTTTTGCCGGTCGATGGTCATTAAATGAGGAGGTAGTAGTCTACTCTTTACTTGAGATTGACGGAAATGAGGAGATATCAGATACGTTTTGGTAACAATTATCCACATGCGATAATACACATCACCAACCTAAAAATATGCTTAGCTTTGATTTTTCAATTTTGATCCTTTTGTTTTTTTTGGGTTTAGAGAGGCATCAAAATATCTAACTTTGTATATATCTCTATTTGATTCGCAGACATTCTATAAACAAAATCAAATCTAATTTAATAAAAAAATGTGAAATTTTTCTTCATTATTGCTCTAATTAGATTATTCCAATGTCTTTCTCAAATGCTAGTGTACAAACTCCACATGGGCTTTGATTATATATATTATTGTTCCATGACTAACTTCAAGACCAATATTATTTTTACTTGGCCCAAAAAACTAACCATCCACGTTTAAATTCCCTTGATCCAAGCGATAGTCAAATAAATTGATAATGACAATGAACTTCACAGACCTAGGATTCCCATTTATACAAATTTCAATCTCCCTATTATGATGTGTGGAACGCCTAATTTTTTAGAAATTGTGGTAGTGTTATAGGTTGCGAGTTGGTGAGTGGCCTCTGAACTTTGGGATTTGGCATGTGATGCGGACACAATTGGGCTTGAGCTTGATTATTATTATTTTTTTGAGAGGGGGATGTGGTTAAACTCAATGGTCAATACGGCTATTGTGGTTGTGGTGGCGATGAGATGGTGAATTAAAGGAGTCTTAGGACATGTTTCGTACGGGAGTTGAAACAACAATTTTTAAATGCTAAAAATTGTGGGGTCTAGAAAAAAAAAAGTGTTTGGTAAGAGTGTTTAGTTAAGAGTGTTTGAGTCATAATTTTCAATTTAGGTAAACATTGTATTTTGAAAATACATCTAGAATAGTTTTTAGTTTTCGGATAACAATGCTGAGTGTCATTGTTGTAAAGATTTGAAAAACATTATTGCCATGGTGGAACTCAAAAGAATGAGGTAGGCTAGTTCATCAAGACACAAAGGTGGCATATTGAAAAAAGGTGATTTGTTTTGGGTATCTCTATTGTGTCATTGTGTGCTTGACTTTGTTGGTGGAGGGATGAAAATTTTGATGATGTAACTGTCAATATGATTTTGTGTTTTTGTTTTTAATTATTTTCTTCATATTCATTATGTTTTTTGTTTTGTATTTTTGGCTTGATCTTTCAAGTCATCACGATGATAGATGGAGATCAATTGATGTGGTCGTATGTTGGTGTAAATAGGAGGAGGGGGAAGGGAAAGGGGAAATGAAAAGAGAAGAAAACAAATAAGTGATAAAATATTTATATTTATGACAATGACACATTAAAACAATATCATTTTGAACCAAGCTGACATTTGTTGATGTTTACTTTTGGCAAAAGGTCAATAGCAAAAGAAGCCCAACAATATGAAGAAAATGGGAAGAGAAAGTAGCAAAGTAAGCCCAGCAGGTCAGAACGGCAAGAATAATGGTCAGCAGGTCCATAAGAATGATAAGAAGTAAAGAAGAAGCAAATGGGCCAAGAAAGCCCAAGGAATGAAGTAGTAAACCATTGGGAACAATAAGAGGTAAATGAACTAGGGAAACCCAATAAATGAATTAATAAATTCATTGGGTTGGCTTAAAAGCCAATAAGCCCGAAAAGTAATGAGAGGTAACGATGTGGTAACTGGGTTAGGGAAGCTCAAAGGATTTAGCATAAGCCCATGAGAGTAAAAGAGGTAAAGAAGAAGCAAATGGACCGAAGAAGCCTAAGGAATGAAATGGGTTGGCATAGTAAGAATATTGGCCAATAAAGCCCAAAAGAGGTAAGGTTGTGGGAAGTGGACCAACAAGAGCATCAGCCTAAAAGCCCACGAGTAACAAAGGAATGAAAGAGAGGTAATGATATGGCAGGAACAATGCAGTGTCATAACAGGACCCTTAGCAAAGAGGCCCACCAACGTAGGAAGGAAGATAGGCTAGGCAGGAAGGAGAGAGCCTACACCTAAGTAATACCCAGTCTAAAGAAGAGATGGAAGGCAGAGAACGTGAGCCCAAAGGGTTATATGCCTTTCACACTATAAGAGTTAAACACCTACCAGATCGTATAGTAGAATCAGACAAACACAGAGGCAATAGCAAAGACGTGAATGCCAGAAAAGTAATGGATTCAGATGAAAGTGAAGTATACACACAGGGCCTAAGCACCACCTACTTGTAATAACCAATACATAGGAGGTGGGACATGGGACAAGGGTATGAGAGGGTGTGGTCTAGTGGTAGGGAGAAAGAGGGAGTCTATTTTGGGATTCCCACTCAAATTTCTTTAGGGATAAATGTTTTAATGAGATGACATCTCACCTAAAATAAGTAAGTATAGGCTGGAACTACTAAATGCATGCCATAAAGGTAGGTAAGGGAGAGGTTTAACCCTTATCCATATGAGAGTAATGAAAATAAAGAGAGGTAAGAGACAAGACAAACCATTTTTATCTGAGAATGAGGTGTGGTGTAGCCAGCATAGTGTAATGGTAGTGGCTGGGCAGCTGGTAAGCTAATGGGTAGTCTTGGAAGGACGCCCACAACGAGCCAAAAGCGGTTGAGGGGTAAAAATGGTAAATCCTACCATGGTAGGTGGTATAAAAGGCCATAGTTGTGAACAATGAAAAGGGGGAATAGCCACAACAAGAAATAGAGATAGAGTAAGAAAGAAAAAGAGAGAAAAGAAAAACACAAAAATCAGGGAAAAGCATGAGTAATGAGAATAAAGGCATGCATCAATAGACTACCCATTTTTTTCTCTCTTGACAGGCCTACTCTAAGAAGTTAAGAATTAGGGTTTAAGCCATCTAGGTCCTTTTTTCAAAGTGTGTAATCTCTATGGCAAGAGTCTTCTCTGAGGTTACCCACATTGGAGATTGTCTCACTTTTTGGACTTGTGTTTGCTGAAAAGCTAAAGCCCACTTTCTTTGGCAGACGAGTTTTACTTTTTGGTTGATAAATGATTAGCTTGTTATCTTATTACCAAATTGTTTGTTGTAATCTCGTTATTCGTGATTGTATCATTCTGCCATGATCTTGTTATATTCCTTTGTTATGTTATTTAGGTGTTAGTGTTGTTTGTAAAATGTTTTAGTTATGCCGTATTGTGTTTCTTGCTGTAATATCTGTAACAGTGATTCTTGCCATGAGCACGTTGTACATTCAAGGCTCTTGCCAAGGCGCATTTATACTAGGATGCCCCAACTTGCGCACAAGTTGGCCTAAACTGTGTTTCACTTAGGCCAATTTTAACTCTCCTACCTCAGAATCATGGGCCGTGGTGTAACAAGAGAGATCAAAGCCTAACAACACGAAAGATCCACCACAACATTTAATTGCCACATTTTTTTTTTAAATTTTTTATAGAAGAACATTTAATTGCCACTTAATCAATGAGCTTTGGGCAAGATGACTTGAATTAAAAAGAAGTGTTACATTCATAATATTTTCATAACAAATTATAAGTAGTAAGTTGTTATTGATACTAATTTGAATTTAAAACTTAAATTATTTTTTTATCATTCATAACAATCAAATAACAACCTACCACTTAAGATTTATTATAAAAATGTTATGAAAATATTTTAAACATAGCATTTCTACAAATTAAGATGAGATGGAATTCTAATTTTTATTTTGATTTTGATAAAAAGTTAGAAATGAAATTCCAAGTTTTAAACATAAATAAAAGGGAGACAAAATCAAAATAAACTTAAACCTAATTTTTAAAAATAAAAAAGTTTTCACCTTTCTTATTCCTAGCATTTTCCGACCTTCCAATTTTGAAATTTTAGGATGTAGTTTGCTTTTTATATTTAAAAAAAAAAAAATCAAAATGATACCTCAGGTTATTTCCGTAATTTAAAACTGCGAAACTCAAAACTCGTCCTCAAGGCGGGAACAACAATTTTCAAGAGTGCCTTTTCATTGTTTTCAACCTTTCACACAAACACACAGCCGGAAATGGAGAGAATAAACGTGGCTGTGCGTGCAAGGCCGCTCTCTCAAGAGGACGCCAAAACCAGTCCATGGCGAATCTCCGGCAACTCCATTTCCACCACCAACAACTCCTCCAAATTCGATTTCGGTACTAACTACTAACCTCAAATTTCCTTTTTCTCTTTCTCTTTAGGGTTTCGGAACTTCAAAAATTCACTTTTCTTTGAATTTTTTCTTTTCCTAGATCGGATTTTTGGCGAAGACTGCAACACATTTCAGGTCTATCAGGCTCGCACTCAAGAAATTGTCTCCGCAGCCGTTCGTGGTTTCAACGGTCCGTGCAATTTCCACTGCAATCTTTATTTGAAAATTTTCATAATTATATGCCGTGGCCGTGAAATTTGTACGATTGACATTATTTTTTTAATTTATAAACATTTGTGAATTTCTTAAATTTTGTGATTTATAGGCTGAATCTCTATCTTTTTTTTTTTTATATAAAACTCGGCTTGTTATTTGCTTCTGTAACTATATGTTGTGGCTGTGAGACTGCTTAGAATAATCTCATTTTCTTTGCTGTAGGCACTGTGTTTGCTTATGGGCAAACAAACAGTGGGAAAACCTATACAATGCGAGGCTCGGAAGCAGAACCGGGGGTTATTCCACTTTCAGTGCGTGATTTATTCAGAACAATTCAGCAGGTACTTCAACAAAGATCCTCTTGTGCTTCATGAAAGTTATTGTGCAATTTCATGTTTTTAAATTTATTCAATAAGATTCGTTCTTGACCTATACTATGCTACCTTTGTAACATTAATTTCCGGTTCTTATTTATTGGTATGATGCATATACTATGTAATTGATTGATCATGGCCTCGTGAAGTAGAGATCGCTAGTTTAAAACACTCATTCCCCCTCCCTTTGGAGCCAAAACTTATTCATGAAAAAGGTGATTGAACTTGTGTTGTTGGGGCATATAAACATGAGCCATGGGGCTGGATTCTTCTGATTATAATGGAAAATTTTAACTCTCGAGTTGCTAGGTCTTGCGTGGGGAAACTAATGAAATTGTTACTTATGGTCTCACCTTCACAGCTTAGTCATCTATCTGAGTCTTCTATGTGATTCTTCCTAATAATATTGATTTCTAGCACTTGGATTTATAGTCTTGTTCAACTCTTTTAGTGCATTGACTTTTGTAACAGCTTTTTTATTTGTAAAATTTGTTGAAATTTTGGAGTATATAAATGTCATAATTCATTGTTCTATATTAGGATGTGGATCGAGAGTTTCTTTTGCGAATGTCCTATATGGAGATCTATAATGAGGAAATAAATGATTTATTGGCTCCTGAGCACCGAAAACTGCAGATTCACGAAAGTATTGAGGTACTGTGCAATTTACTGTGATGATATTGTAATATCTTGTTGGTTTCATACTTTCACTGTCTGTTTACTCTATTTCCCTCATATTTGCAGAGGGGAATATATGTTGCTGGCTTGCGAGAAGAAATTGTTGCCTCTCCTGAGCAAGTCCTTCATTTCATGGAGTTTGGAGAATGTATTATTTTCTTTGTACATTTCTTAATTTTGTTTTTTTATTTTTTTTGTTTAATTAGTTCTCAAAAGCGCCATTTTAATCTTCTTTAACTGTTGCCTATGTGGCTTACATTCTTGCTCCTGTATATTTTGAATAACATGTTACCTAGGTCAAGGTGCCACGGGTGCTCAAGTTCAATTATTGACTTTATTACTCCTCATTTCTGAGGCTTTTCTATTTTAAAACTTCACATTTCTAAACATTGATCACATTAAATCTTTAAAAGTTTAAATATTTTTCATCTTTCCTTCCCAGTTTTAAATCTCCTCATACTCATCCTTGTGTTGGGCACTTTTGGTCACTCCTTATTTTGATGTTTCCTTGCTGTTATATATACCGGACAATGTTAGTCTAATCTTATGTTTTTTGCCTTTAATTTCAGCTCATCGGCATATTGGAGAGACAAACATGAATTTGTACAGTAGTCGGTCCCACACTATCTTTCGCATGGTATAGTTATTCATCTTTCCAATCTTATTAGTTTTCTGGTTATATATGTTCATCTACCATATCATTCTATTGAATAGATAATAGAGAGTCGGGATAAAAATGAAGATGAAGATATCAACAATTCTTGTGATGCTGTTCGCGTATCAGTTTTGGTATGTGATTGCTAAACCTACTATTCAGTTTTGGGGTCATCTTCCTCATTGTGTTTGCATTTGGAATTATGGATGCAATATTTATATGCATTCTGAATGTGTATATTTGTTTCCAGAATTTGGTAGATCTTGCTGGTTCAGAACGTGCTGCAAAAACTGGAGCAGAAGGTGTTCGCCTTAGGGAGGGTTCCCACATCAATAAAAGCTTGATGACCCTAGGAACTGTCATTAAAAAATTGAGTGAAGGTGCTGAAAGTCAAGGGTAAGTTCTATGATTGCTAAAGAACGTTACCTCTTTCTATTTTTTTGTAATTGACTAAAGCTAATATTTATTGCAGGGGTCATGTTCCCTATCGAGATAGCAAGCTTACACGCATTCTACAACCTGCATTAGGTGGAAATTCAAATACAGCTATCATATGCAATATCACGCTTGCACAGGTCTATTTGTGTAGCCAATTTATTAAGCTTTGCTACTCCTTTTAGAAGTAATTTACTATGTTGCTCTGATATAAATTTCAAGTGATATAACATTTCTTTAGGGTTCCAACATCATTTTGAAGAATCAGCATGCAGGTTTCAACTTTTCAAAAAAATTATCATGCATTTAGGCTTAGGGATGACAATTTTTCCTTGCCTCGCTTAACCCGCCCCTCCCTGGTTTTCCCCGCGCAGGTTTTTCCTACCCCGCAAAGGTGGTGGGGTGGGGATGGGGCAAGATTTTAGCCTTGCACCATGGGGTGGGGCGGGGATGGGTTTAAACTTTTTAGACCCACCTCGCCCTGCCCCTCCCTATCCCCGCCTCGCCCCGCCCTGCGTTGTTAAGGGTTATAATTGTAAATTTTTTATACCCTAAAACCCTACTATTTAAACAAACATATCAATATTGGTTTATTTTATTCTACCCAATGTGGTTCTCTGCCTTTATTTTGTTATGTGTTATGCTATGAGATTTTTTATTTTTTATTTATATTTTTTTATGACTGTCTTGTTAAACACTTAGATATATTATTCAATTTTTTTCTAAAAATTGATTTGAATTGATGGGATAAATTTAGTTGTAATTTCAAGTATATTTTTATTAATGAAATAGATTTCATTAAAAAAATTGTACTAATTGTAGGGCAAATTAACAAAAAGTAGAGTTATACGGGGTGGGGCGGGGCTTCGGGGGGCCCCAAGGAGCGGGGATGGGGCAAGACAAAACCATGTGGGGCGGGGTAACTTGTTGCTATTAAATCTTGCTATTTCTGTTTACAACCTAGTTGTTGGGGTTAATATATTGTAACTTTTCATGGAGTTAATGAAAAATAAAATTAATTGTAAGCTAATGATTTTTGTATGTGGATAGACATAGGTATATTCTTGGTGTTAGTTATTATAAAGCCATTGATTATAGAAACAACCTTATCAAATTAATGTTAATATGAAAATATTTTGAGGATATCAAATTTGTTGATACTCGCTATAACACATTATATTAGGAAAAATCTGTTGTTAATCCTAGATATTGTAATTTCAAGTATATTTTTATTAATGAAATAGATTTCATTAAAAAAATTGTACTAATTGTAGGGCAAATTAACAAAAAGTAGAGTTATACGGGGTGGGGCGGGGCTTCGGGGGGCCCCAAGGAGCGGGGATGGGGCAAGACAAAACCATGTGGGGCGGGGTAACTTGTTGCTATTAAATCTTGCTATTTCTGTTTACAACCTAGTTGTTGGGGTTAATATATTGTAACTTTTCATGGAGTTAATGAAAAATAAAATTAATTGTAAGCTAATGATTTTTGTATGTGGATAGACATAGGTATATTCTTGGTGTTAGTTATTATAAAGCCATTGATTATAGAAACAACCTTATCAAATTAATGTTAATATGAAAATATTTTGAGGATATCAAATTTGTTGATACTCGCTATAACACATTATATTAGGAAAAATCTGTTGTTAATCCTAGATATTGTGATATATCAAAAAGTTGATAGACAATCAAAAACACTAGCGTCGTGTTTTCATATGCAACCAGTGAGTTCTGTGTCTGTTTTTTATTTTCCAATGGATTTAGTTTTGTCTCTTCTGGTTTAGCCTATGCTGTTATGACAGCATTTCTAATATTGATTTAGATTTTTCTTTTATTTTTATTTTTTTAACAATTCATAGTTACAATGGGGGAGGGGGGATTTGAACCTTGGTCATATTTGTTGAAAACATTAGGAGGTGCCAATTAAGTTACAAGGCTTTTGGCTTTCTATGGGGTGATAGCAAGACTCATCTGGTAGGATGGGATAAAATTTGTGCGCCTATAGCCAATGGTGGCTTAGGGATTAGGAAACTTACTACTTTCAATAAGGCCTTATTGGGGAAATGGTTGTAGCGGTTTGGGAAGGAAGAGGATCGGTTATGGAGGAGGGTAGTAGTTTCAAAATATGAGGAAGAATGGGGGGGTTGGACCTTAAAGCTGGGTAGAGGAGTTCATGGGTGTGGTTTGTGGAGAGGTACTCGCATGGGATGGGAGGATTTTAGTAAAAATTGTCAGTTTGTTGTTAGGTTGGGAAATAGAGTGAGGTTTTGGCAGGATGGGTGGTATGGGGGTCAACCTTTTAAATTGGCTTTCCCAAGGCTGTATGATATTGCCATTGATAAGGAGGTTTCTGTAGAAGTTTCTTTGTCAAGGCAGGGGGCGGAGGATAGAAGAATTTGAGATGTTCGTTTTGTTCGAGAATTTAATGATTGAAAGATGGTTGAAGGGTTGCATTTTCTTCATATATTGGGAGTTAATACTCCTCCAATGGATGTGGGAGACCGGATGAAATGGAAGTTGAAGCCTAATGAGAATTTTGACATCCGGTCATATTATAACAAATTAAGGGACTCTCCCTCAATTGTCTTTCCTTGGAAAGCTATATGGAAAGCAAAGGCCCCTAGACGAGTCTCCTTTTTTGTTTGGCGTGTAGCTTGGAATAAGATCCTGACGGGTGATAACCTGAGATTGAGGAGATTGGTTTTTGTGGACTGGTGTATTATGTGCCGTCATTGTGGAGAGACGGTAGACCACTTACTTCTTTATTGTGAGATGGCTTATGGGTTATAGAGTTTTGTCTTTGTAACTTTTGGCTTGGGTTACACCTAGTTCGATTCCAGATTTGCTTTTTGGCTGGTAGAATTGGTTGGGGAAGCACTCGTCTCAAATTTGGAATTTAGTTCCATGGTGCATCCTTTGGTGTATTTGGAAGGAATGGAATCGGCGGACTTTTGAGGATTTTGATAGTTTCGGTGATCAGATGCTTGCTTCTTTTAGTGGAACTCTTTTTGATTGGTCTCGGGCTTGGGGACTCACGACCAGTGATTCTTTTCCTTCTTTCCTTAGCTCTCTTTCTCTTTGTAATTAATTTGTTGGTTGGTTTTCTTTTTTTGTTTTTTCTCTATTTTCTTCTTCTTGTATCTTCTGGGTTTCCTCTTTGTTCTTTATGCATAGAGTAGCCGTTCGTATATATAACATTCTTACGTATCAAAAAAAAAAAAAAGTAAAGTGTGTTGTAGGAAATCTTGATATTATTTGTCATTGTTTGTTCCCTGTGTTGTACATAAATAAAAAACTCTGTTCTTCCATTTGACCTTGGTGGGCTTGCATGGTCAAAGTTAATATGAAAATGAATAATTCAGTGTGTTGTCTAACGAGACTTGATAAAACCTGGGTTATTGCTGTGGCAAAAGCACGTGTAAATTTTTTTTGAACAGGTATTCTGGTCATGAGCTGTTTGTACCAATTTGTTTATGTTGTATTATAGAAATTTGGTGTAAGAGAGACATACACGGAAGGGTGAAAATTTTGGGAATCCATCATGAAAGTAATGTACTGTAGTGGACTATATTTGTTTTGGATTCAAGTAATACTTTTGTGGAATGTTCATCCACTTGCTAGAAAAACTTCCCTAGTTTTTCTTGAAAAATGTTTCCACTTATTTGAACAAGGTCATGTACAATTCATTTGCACAAAGTTCTCAGAGAAGGAATTTAATTTATGACAACGTCAAATTCTTCAATTAGTGACAACGGGGGAGATTGAGGCTGTTTCAGCACTGCACCATATGGACATAGGAAAAATTCCACTATTCAAATGTTTCATTTACTTCGATTCTTGTGCATATGTTTTTGGATGTCCTACCTGTCTAGATTGCTTAGTACTATTTGTTTGATGGCAGATTCATGCAGATGAGACTAAAAGCACTCTCCAATTTGCAAGCAGAGCTTTACGTGTTACAAACTGTGCTCGGGTGAATGAGGTTTTGCTCTAATTTAGCTTGCATATCCAGCAAGATCTTTTTCATTTGCATTCTTTCTTGCAGTATTTTAGATTTCATAATATTGACTTCCTTTTGTCATTGTCATTGTGTCTGGTTCTTTGCATGTCAAATCTTGTAATCTGTTATCTTGTATTTCAACACAATTCGCTATTTCATTCCAGATTTTAACTGATGCTGCTTTGTTAAAACGTCAAAAGAAAGAGATTGAGGAACTTCGAGCCAAACTACAGGTTTGTCTAATTGTTATAATAGGTTTTGTTATTTTATGGAATCAAATGTGACATGTTTGTGGGCCCGTTTTGACATTTCCTCCCTCCACGCCTTTTCAGGATTCTCATTCAGAGCATTGGGAAGAGGAGATCCTCAATCTACGAAACACACTGCTACAGGTTTGAAGATGTCTATTTGATGATTTATTTTAGCAGATGCATTTATATCTATTCTAAAAGATGTGAATTGACAGACTGAACTAGAGAGGGAGCGTATAGCTTTGGAACTGGAGGAGGAAAAGAAGGCCCAAGCGGAATGGGAGAAGAGAGTGCAAGAGCAAGCTAAGAAAATTGAAAACTTAAGCTCAATGGTTCTGTATTCAACTAGGGATGAGAATCGTGACCATAATAAAAAGGTTTGTACTGTGCTTGTGTATCATGTTTTTACTAGTAGTAGTATGTGTGTTATCATCTCGGGTGCCAGTGAATGCCCCCTTTGGTTTACCTTTATTCAAATCATCTTTGTCAATCAATTACTTTCTTGCAGCCGAATGAACATGTGTTGCTTGCTGGCCCCTTTGGCAACTATTCATGCTTTAAATCTGTGATGTTATATATTTTGCTAAGTTTTAATCATCCCATGTGGCCATGGGCCTGAGGCAACTATTCATGCTTTAAACTAGTGACTTTATACATTTTTTTAAATACTTCCAAGTCTTCCATTCGCTTTAACAAAAGAAAACTAGATCCATGTGTCAATTTTTCTTTTCTCCCGTCGTATTATTAACTCCGCCTATGTATGTTCTTAGTGTCATGTATTTTTTTTTACAGCCAGTCCAAAGTGAAAAATGAGGAGGGTTGTGATGGGTTGACGGTTAGCATAATGTTTAGTCACTCTGTTATTAATGGATCCACTATGAAAATACATGAGGCTTTGGAGCTTGATTTCAGCAAAGCTTTGAGAAATCTGAATGTGCCTCAATCTGTCCCATAATACTGAGGGTCTCTATCTATAGGAGTCTTGAGGAGGTTTGAAACATGTGATTGACTCTCATTGGTGACATGTGTCATAATTTAAATGGAGGGATTTCATGTCTTGTTCTCCAAGGAACACATGACATTTTTTGATTGACCAAAGTGTCTTAATTTAAATCAACAAATGGTAGTATTTAATTAGACTACTTACGTCATATAAATACAAATATTAGCATGTGTCGACATGCGATTGACTTTTGAACATTATTTGTGATTTTTATTTAGAAAAACTTGAAATATTGCCATTAGTCTTTGATCAGTGATAGTGGAATCTACTAAGTAGTACTTGGCACTTTGTAATTGGCCATTTTGAACGTACTACATGAATTTAATGGCATGACATGACAATTTGTAATTGGTTAGAAATTTTTCCTCTCTATGGTAGGCTCATGTGTCACGTCTAATAGCCATCATCCACATATTCTGCATTATCAAAAATTAAGATTTTTGTTATAGAAAACTCAATCCCATTTAGATTTTCTCTACAAATGGTTCCATGTGTCATTTTTCTCAAGGACTTTCATTTTTTCCCCTCTATTTTAAGTTGGATTGAGAAAGATACTTTGTGCATTATGATGCTAAGAATCTAATAGTAGAATTAAAATGCTCCTGCTCTCCTAGCATGTAAGAACGACAATATTAGATGGTCTCTGAGTATTTGTTTACTCAATGAACACGTATTATTGGTTAAAGATGACCTTGTTTAAGAATTTAAAGCTTGGGCTTCACTGAAATGTCTTCACTGCTCAATTTTATTATCTACTTAAGAGATGTTTAGACATTATCTATATATAAGATCTAAGATTCTGGCTTTGGCTCACTGCATATACTCTAGGCGATACAAATTTGGAAGAATTGATTGCATGATTTCACTTGTAGTGACCCAAAGAAGATTATATGAATAAGCATTCATCACTGCTCCATTTGTGTATTGAAATGTCCTACCACAAATATCCATCACACCAACTGCTTGTGGAAAATTAAACATATTTGGATGATTGTCTTGATGCTATTTTTCACATGGTTATGGATCATCTAGTTGCAGTATATTGATGAACTTCATGGGGCTATTTTGAACACATGTTTCTGTGGAATTAAAACCATGATGACCTTTAAAGAAGAGAGGGGTTGAATGTTCATTGATTTATTGACTACTGTTGTTGACAGAATTGTAACAATAGCCATCTCTTGCCAATGCTCAACTGCATTTTGTGCTCTCTTTGAGCTATGATGTTTCACCATGTTAATTTCCTTCCCTTCTTCAATCTCTCTGATTCTTGATAAACTTTCCTGTTGCTTTTGCAGGGGAAGAGGCGGGACACATGGTGCCCTGGCAAGCTTCCAGGAGAGGTTTTTAGAGAGGTGGTTTTTTCATCTTGATATAATTGTATTTGATTGGGCAACATGATTCATGAATTGTAATTTTTTTTTTTCTAAATTAATTAGCATTATACACAAAGTACACACACACACACACACACACACACACACACATATAACAGCAAAAATGAGTTTTGTGGTATCTCTCATCTCTATTATTTTTAATGCAACCTTACTGGGCACTAAGGAGATTTTTTTTTTTTGGAATAATTGTTTGTGAGTATTTAGTATGTTGGGCAATGTAGGGAGTGCTTTGAAAGGTTATAATATGAAATTCTTGGGGTGGTTTGAGACCGTATAACAATCCTATGATAAATTGGTAATTCTTTTCTCTACATTTTAGAAATTTTGCGCGTGGAACAAGTAGAAAGTTGATATGACATTGGAAGAGTTACTTTGGGCTATATATGAAGTGCCTAGATAGGTGAAATTCTTGTGGTGATTCAATGTGTACAGGATTTAATGATGGAAGATTTATTTATTTATTTATTTATTTATTTTTCTCTTCTCTTTTCTCTATATTTCTCTGTTTCTGTTCACAAGACAAAATTGATATGACAGAAAATGACTATGTTGGATTATGTGAGAGTGCCTTCCTTGGTCATAATATGAAATTCTTAAGGCAATATGAATCATTTTTCTTAGTTTGTTGAGTAAATGATTATGGTGAATTGCTATGGAGAAAGATGCCATTTGGAGAACTGTTTTGAAGTGTAAGTATGGTGTGACTATGGGGGAGGGGGGTGGAGTTTGAAAGAAAGGAGAGGAGGGTACAGCGTTTGTCTATGGAAGTATATTTGCTTGGGGTGGAACCGTTTTGCCAGCTATGACTTTTTCAGTTGGTCATGGTACTAATGTTTGCTCTTGGTTGGATTTGTGGTGTGGGGATATTCTAAAGGATGCCTTTCTCGACCTGTATGGTATTTCTTGAGACAAAGGGGCTACTCTGGCAGACCATTTGTGTTGGAGGGATGGTTCCATGCTATGAGATGTTATTTTCATGTGACTTATACATAATTGGGAGATGGAAGCATTGACCACATTCATAGATCTCATCTATTCAACAAAAATTACGAGGGATGTTGTGGATAAGATTTTTTGGCAACATACAAAGAGTGGATTATTTGAGGTTAAGCCTTTTTATAGAAATCTCTATACAGTGGAAGGAGTGTTTTTCCCTAGAAGAGTATTTGGAAGGTTAAAGTCCCACTTAAGGTAGCATTCTTTTTATGGACTGTTGCATTGGGGTAGATTCTCACAATTGATAATCTCTGCTGATGAAAGGTAGTTTTGGTATAGTGGTGCTACATGTGCAAGAAGGCTGGGGAGATGCCTGATCATTTGTTACTCCATTGCAAGTATGCTAGTGAATTGTGGTCTCTTGTGTTTTGTTTATTCAGGTTGCAATGAGTTATGCCTCAAAGAGTCCTTAATGTGTTGGCATGTTGAGGTTTGCTAAACAGGGTAATTGTGTTGTTTGGAATCAATACCTTTGTCTTATGTGGAGTGTTTGGAGGGAGCACAACTGTAGAGCTTTTAAAGGTTCTAAGAGGACTACAATGGAGTTGAAAATGATCCTAGTTGTTCATTTTCTTGATGCTGGTATTTTCTAATTACATGTCTTCTGTGATGGAAGGCATTCCCCCGCCCCCCCCCCCCCCCCCCCCTTTTTTTTCTTCTTTTAATAAAGTTTTATTACTTAAAAAAAAAGGTTAAAAATCTGCAATTTCATCCTTGAGAAATATAATAAGGCAACAATTTCATACTTCCATCTATTTTCCATTAAATTTATTCTAGGTCATCTCTGCTTTTTAATGTGCCACATCGGCACCCCATTGGTCATGTATGCAATTCCTTCAAACGATAGATTGTAATGGTAGGATGAAATTGCAACTTTTTATATTAAAGGGATGAAAGTCAAACTCAGGACAAATTTCAGGGACAAAAAGTATGTTTTGGCCTTAACAAAAAGGAACATTTTGAGTGTTGATTCAAGCTGAAGGCAGTAAGCATAGGGTTGGAAATGATGCTAGTTGGCAAAGAAAGAATGCAGAAGTTAAAACTTCAATTCTGATGCAGGAGAACCTAGGTTCTAATTGCCCCCTTGCCACTTGTAAGCAAAAAAAGAAAAAGAAAAGGTTACATAGACTTGTGTATGGGTGTCAGGTGTGGGTATGTATCCCACCATTTTAGAGCATCTGACAGTCATAATTTCGCCTTGTCATGCTGGGTTAGATTAACATTAGCATGGCATTGTGAAGAGTTTGGGTAAACAGATGCTACTTATCTTACATAACTCAGGATGCGTGTACAATTTTTTATAGACTGCTCTGTAAATATCTCTTATTGATGTTTTCCTTGACATTTGTACTATTATAAGAACTTTGGATTTTTAATTCAATATGTCAAAAATGAAGCTGTCTTTTTTGCTGCACTTTAGGAATCTTTCACTGTCCAATCAAATGCTTCTGGTGTAAAACCTATGAAACCTAAGCGTGATATGGGACCACTTCTTCCTTTTGAGGAACTGGTGAAGGAAATTGATGTTGCTTTGGATAACTCTTGCAAACAAGATGAAGATGTTAGAAGTAATGATTTGGAAGACTGCTTTCTCCCTGCTCCTTCAGTTCTATTACATGTAACAAGTAGAAGAAAAGTTCCACTCCCCAAGAAGAAAAGCTTACCCTTGGTTTGTAACATACCTCTTCCTTTCCATTTTCTTGTACTGGATAGGAAACCTAATCTCTGTACTTCTTGCAGGCGGAAAATGAATTAGTTGAAATGCAGGCAGATTATGAGGATTTGCTTTTAAAATTTGAAACTCAGGTTATTGTGTTTTATGTTGATTCTTTTTTCTTTTTAGTGATAATAATTTAATTAAAAAAAAAACCAATTAAAAGGGTCTGCAACCCATTTATACATGGATCGTGATGCATCTGTTCTTTTAGATATTACATACTGTGATTCTTCTATTTATATTTATATTACTTTTTTTTTTTTGGGGTGCAGAGAACTATGAGTGAGATACAAATAGATTGCTTAACTAGAAAGCTTGCTGAGGCTGATTTGTTTTGGGGTGAGAAATCCAATGATTATTCCCTGTATTATGCCAATAAAGGTACCATTAATGGGGACAAAATTGATAGTCTAAGGGAGTCAGAGGCTATTCTTGTGATCAAGCGGCTCCAAGAGCAGGTTTATTCTATTTTTTGATTACATTCTGTATTCCTGTTCCAGTTAATATTCTTTTCTAAATTGTCTCTCTCACAGATTAAAGTGTTGGAAATGGAGAGGTCTTCAAGCCAGCAAAATCTAGATAGTATTGTTGAACTGGCAACAGAACAAAACATATCTGCCAGGAATAAGTTTGAAGAGGTATTTGTGATTTAATCATGCACGACCTTGGTGTGTGATCTAAGCCTGTAGTATATGCTATAATTAATTTTTACTAAACTCTTCTAGGCAGTAGGAAATCCAATCTGTTACATTGGTAAACTGCATTGGATAAGAAAAAAGAAACCAAACTCCATATGAATTTTAATTTAATACATTCAGTTACATATAACTTCAGGATTTGTCAAAAATATTTTTTAAAAAATAATAATAATTATTACTGTCTGATGTGTTAATTTTCCAATTTGTTTGTTACAAATGTTGAAGTCAATATTCAAGGCTAGCTATTATGGTAATATTACTATTATTCACTTGGGGGAGGGGATATGGGTTGAGGAAGCTGAAAGGATGGATTGGATATGTTGCTGACTTCAATTGGAATGGATATTAGAGTTTTCTTGAAATAATTTTCACTCTTTTATTGTATTAAAAATCTAGGTTTTTTGTTAATAATCACATAAAAGGGGGCTTGACCCTAGTGAGAAGGAAGAATACAAGAGAAACACAAAATCTTAAAACAAGAAGAAAAAGGAAAAAAAATAGTAACTCTTAAAGTTTTAAGGGATTCAAGAAATCAAGCAAAGTTGAGAAAGAGATGCCTCTAGTCTCAACCATTCAATAGTAGAGCCATCTTGGATAGGAGTTTCATATTCATCACTGAAATTTCATAATCATTAAAGGTCAGAGCATTCTTCTATACCTAGAAGCCAGGCACAAAGGAATTGCATATGCATGCAATTAATTATTAGTAGTATATATGAGTCAACTCTGGAGTTAAATTTAAGAATTAAGACTAAGGCTTGGTTGTTGTAGTTGTAGTATATGTGTATCCTCTGGAGTTGCATGTTGTTAAGTAATCTTTGTGTGTGTGTATGCATGCACGTGTGCATGTGTATGCATGAATCTGTTTCTTTTCAGGTTGTTGTTTTAGTCTTTTTCATTTTTTCTTTCTTTCTGTCACATATGGCTTTTTAACTGGTAAATATTATATAATTTTTCTTAGCTCTATGAAGAGCTTCTATATGCACAAGAGGAAGCTAGGATGGCTCAAGAGCAACTTACTTCCAATGAATCTGAGAGAATAACTGATGTATGTATTTCTGTTTCTCACAAATTTCTTGTTTTGGTAAATTCTGTATCTTGTATCTGTCATATACAAAATTTCTCTTGCCTAAGCCTATGAAACTGATCTGTAGCATCTTCATTTAGGGCGGAAATTCTGACTTTGTTATCAAGCTTTCAGTGGAAGTCCAAGAATTAATGTCAGAAGTCCAAAACTCAAAAAAAGTAGTTGAGAGCGTCTCTTCACTTGTGGATGAGGTTTCTAAGAGTTTTTCTTCTCTATTTGATGTGTTCCATGTGAGTACTCTTAACATCCTGTGAGGACTATATCTAAATTCAATTACTATTGCAGAAATTATTTCAGTATTTTGTTAGTCGCAATCAGTCATTTTCCTTTTTAAGCAGGATTTCAGGACTCTGATTACCCAGAGTTCTCAGCAACAAAATTTGATTGTCAGTAACTATGAGAAGTTAACTTGTCGCATGAGGGAGAGAGTTACCGAACTTGAGAATGAGAAGGTACTGTTATTTGTATAATTTGGTACATGAGATTATGAAATTACTTACATTATCCTGATAGTTTCCTGTGCATTAATATTTGGGTTCAGATTCTTTTGTACAATCAATCTGTTGATATCCAGAACCAGATGCAAGAACTAAGAGTAGATACTCAACATTCAGAAAATTCCTTAAAAGTAAGTTTTGTTGGATTTATTGTATGTTTTGTTTCAATGTGCAATATACTTATTGCTAAGTGACATTCTTGTGCAGGAACTTTTGGAACAACAGGATTTGGAAAAGTTGGAATATCTTTCACTAATTCAAACTCTTGAAAAAGAGATATCGAGTTTATCATCTTGTTCCTTGGCTAAGGAAAAGGACAATCTGAGAAAAGATCTTGAGAAAACAAAGGCAAAGCTGAAAGAGACTGATTTCAAGCTTAAGAATGCAATCCAGGAGAAAACCAAACTTGAGGTCTCATACTATATTCCTTGATTTCTTTATGTGACAATTAAACTTTAATTTAGATCATCATCTTTTACTAACTTATCTGCACATTTGTAGGGTGAGAAAGCATCTGCCGAACGAGAGTTAAAACGGTTGCTTGGTCAGAACTCTCGACTAGAGCGTGATATAAGCAAGCGTGAGTCACTTGCTTGTAGAAGGCGTGATTCAATTGTTGATAGGAACTCAAAGGTGTTTGACTCAAAAAGGGCAAAGGGCCTGGCTGTTCCTTCTGAACAGACATTGCAGGTGATGAAAGTCGGACTTAATATCTGTTCTTATATTTTCATGCATTGTACATATGAAATAATAGTTGTATTCAGCTTTGAGTTTTATTGCTGTAGAAGATTATCTAACTTTCTTCTCATTTAGTTTGTGCTAGAATGAAGGGGTTCTTTTGTGTTAGTTAATCAGAGCTTCATGCTGTGACTTGAAGCAAATCAATATTTTTTGTCCTCCAATGTGAACATTCAACTTAAAACTGGTTTTCATACTTTAGTCACTAGTACAGATCCACTGTTAACTATATACATCTTCAAATATACTTTTTTTTAAAAAAAAAATTAGGAAAAATATCTATTGACTATTTGTAGAAATATTATCCATAAAAATTATACAGAAGCTTCATTGTGCACTTTGCACACATGACATATAGGTTTTCCCTTTATTTGGACATGAGTCTCCAAATTGGTTCTCCCAAAAATTTTGTATGAATGTTTGATTTTTTCCCATTCTTTAAAAGTGATCCTAATCTACTCAAATGGTTGTTTTTATGTTCACACCCCTTTTTTTCATTTTCAGGTCTGTGCTCTTGCTATGTCATGCTGCACATTGTAATAATTAATTTTTCTTTTTCTGGTGTTCAGGAAGAAAACAAAAAACTGGAAGTCCTATTATTTGAATATGAGACAGCTATTGCTTCTCTGGGAGAGGAATTGGATGCTGCAAACAGGGAAAAAGATGAGGTTATATTTAGAAATGAAGGTATTACTTCAAAACTAGAAGCCCTGTCAGAAGAGTTGAACACATCGAACAAGGAACTGCAAGTGTTTCAGGAAGAGGTCTCAGCTCTTGTAAGCTTCTGCATCTCTCCTTACATCTCCCAGGTTTTAGGAATTTATTTTAGCGATGTTGATTGTGACTAACAACAATTTTCTTCTTTTCCTCATTCTCTCTCTCAAACTTGGCATCTTACTCTTCTCTCTTCAGAGACAATGTTTGGAAGAATCTAAATCCAACGAGCAAAAGATGGAAACCTCTGTCAAAAAGTTGGTACAAGAAAAGGAAGAGCTGGCAATGGTAGCTTAAATTTGGGTTAAGAGTATTATCTATATGATATGTAATTTTGTTGTTGTTGGTACAAAATTGGTCAGTGGATTGTATCTTGGAATTTGCAGCAACTATCTGATTCCCTTTTGGAAATGGAGGAGGAAAGGGCAATATGGTCTGCTAAGGAGAAAGCTTCCATTGAAGCCATAGGAGAGAAAGCAAAGTCGTACAATGTCGAGATTATGATGTTATCAAAAGAAATGGCACAGGTACGATTCATATTCCACCTGTTAACAGCTTGCCTTCATGTCTTTGCAAGGTTATGATTTTGTTGTTGTTATTTGTTGGTATTATTATAGTTCATGAGTTTATGGAACACCATGTAGCCTTAAAATTTTTCCTGAGTGCATTATCTTTGCTGCAAGTCATCCTTGCTAATTTCCAGCTTTGCATGCAACTTGTTAGACACTATGATACTTGCCATAAAGTGTTATACCCTTAAGTTCAAAACCTTTAGCTGTTAGAAAGCGGCTGAACAATATATATCAAGTTCACACACAAAATTTGATACCCTTCTTGTGCAGGCTTGCCAATAACATTGAACCAAATGCAGGCCTCGCACATATAGAAAGAAAAGTGGAAAAAGCATTAGAAACGAAAATGAAACAACATAATGGTGGGGGTCACGAAGACGTGAACCGAGGACCTCATAGACAACCATACTTTGACACCATGTTAGATGCATGGGTCCCAAAAGCTTGAGCTGTTAGGAACTCTAACACCTACCCTCACAGGCAAGCCCATTCAATATCACTGGCCATGTGTGGGCCCTCTACATGTATAACTGAAATTGAAACAAACACCAAAACAGAAACTGAAACAATGGGGTTCCTAGGATTCCAACCCTAGA
This sequence comes from Quercus agrifolia, assembly GCA_029955455.1. Lineage (NCBI taxonomy): Eukaryota > Viridiplantae > Streptophyta > Magnoliopsida > Fagales > Fagaceae > Quercus > Quercus agrifolia. The sequence goes on along the minus strand of JARQAD010000011.1, from coordinate 10,769,958 downwards.
CCAATCAGTCAAACCAGCCTTATTACCATGTTAGTTACAATTAGTTTCAATAGCTTAACTTACTACGAAGTGACCCTACAATGTGAATGAAGTTCAAAATACGAAAACTTTAATGGTGTGTTTTTGGAGATAATGTTTTTTTTTATTTTTATTTTTTTTAAGTTATAGAATTTATTGAAGACAAAAAGGACTGCTCTATGTTCACGATGATGAACATAAATTTCCTTGTAAAAAATACAAGCAAATCAAGAAGAAGATCTAAGAGAGAGTTGGAAATAAAAAAAGTTCAGTTGGAAAGACCCCATGCTTGAGACCAATCAAACAAAGTACGGAGCAGCAAAGACTTCAATTGATCAATAAGTTTCATAACCTCCTCAAATGTACAACTTTTTCGCTCCTTCCACACAAACCACATCACCCATGCCGGCACCAAGTTCCAAACATTCGAGGAATGTTTACCAAACTAATTGTGTCAACCAAAAAGAAGGGATGCTACTTTGTCTGGCAACACCCATTGAATGCCAAAAATTATAAACACTTCACACCATAAATCATAATCAATCTCACAATGGATCAAAATATGATTTACCGTTTCTCCACTATAGCATGCACACCAACTAACTAGCAGTAAGTCCCTCTTGATGAGGTCATCAATTGTGAGAATCTTTCCCCACACAGCCGACCACCAAAAAAAAGATACCCTCTTGGCGACCTGTGTGCCAAAAACTCTTCCATGGGAATGAATGAGCATTAGTTCCATGGATGGCATTATAAAGAGAGCGAATATCAAAATTGTCACTCCTATTCAACCTCCAAGACAACTTATCACCCCCCACCCTGCTTGGCAATTTTGTTTAAATATAATCAAAAATTGAGTACACTGCCTCCATCTTCCAATAATGTTGCTATTAGAATAATAGTTAAATGATTAAATTCATGTGTTGGGCCACACTTATTAAGGGGGAGTATGGACTCACATGTGAGGGGGGTTGTTAGAGTAATGGTTAAATGATTAAATTTACCATTTCATAACAGTTGAAGCCTTTGGGACAAGTGGTAATGTATAAGTTTCCATACAAAAACAAATTACAATAATAGTTCTCTATTTAAGATAGAAGGATATACCGAAAGGGAGACGTCATTTTTTTAGTTTTTCTCATATCACATGGAATATGTCCAGTGTGAGCTCACCATGCTGATCCATTTTATGATGTTGAATTGTTATGATGTTTTTTTTTTTTTTTTTTTGGGTGACCAAAGAATATCCTCTTTGGGAAGAGGTGATAGCACTATTTGTGGATATTTATTAAAATCATGATGTTTAATTTAAAATACCTACCACAAATTTTATGGCATGAGAATTTAAAAGCCTTTCCACCATGTAATTGGTGGTTTCTCAAATCTTTGGAAACCCAAAGCAATGAGAGGACTGGTTCCATCTTTACATTCGGTATTTAACCTATTTATTAAGGTATCACTTTTTAAGTTTCTCTTATGGTTGGTGCTCGTATAAGGTCCTTGGCTTCTACTTGTATTTATCATCCTAGCATCCTTGAATAAACAGGAATTTAGATAGTTGAACAATGCTTTTTCGGAACAATAAGTGGTATAACAACATGTTCATGGGGATAAGGAGATCTAGCAACGCATAATGTCCAAGCATAGAATTAAGTGATCTTGTTATTTCGGATTTAAGTTATTCTACAATTTTAGTATAGATGTATTTTAACTTGTAATGCTGCACAGGGTTAGGAAAAATAGAGATGAAGGGAAACGAAGGTAAAACAAGACAAATCCTAAGCTTCACCACCTAGAATTTGCCTAAAAACCTTAGGCATCACAACCTAAGGGTGCTTGGAATCACCTCCAAACAAAGAGAGGCATTCTCCATATAAAATATCTTATTCAAATTGTGCTGCCTTCATGACTACAAGAGCCACTATTTTAATCATGCCACAATTAAATTTGACAAAATCTTTAAAATGTTAAATACCAAATTCAAAAAGAAATGAAAACTATTTTTGAATTCAAAATAAAATTTAAAATAATTTTGGTGCTCCTTGCACCCCTCTTTTGTTCTATCATGAAAGGCCTTTCTTCACCATGCCTATATATATGTTTTAACTAATTCTATACATTCTAAATAAAGTATATACAATGAAATTGTTATTTATAATTTTTAAAATGCGGCAGTGTGTTGTATTATTATTCATCTAAAATGTTTGAATTGCACAAATCTTGTGGTCTTCTTCGCATGGTTGTACTTATAAGGATTGTGCATCTCTTAATTGTAAGGTGAGGGATGAATTGGAGTCCTGTAGAGAAGAATGCAGGATTCTTAGGGAAAGATTGTTTTCTTCTGAGGAAAATGCAGAATGGGAGAAGAAATGCAGGTTTGTTTCGGTGTTTTTCTTTCCTTTAGCCTTGTTATTTTTGTTATAGATAATTTGGTCTTTGTTATATTTGCTCTACTGGCTGTAATATAGTTTCCTTGATTGGAGAATAGAAATAACCGAGCTGTTTCTGAGGAGTATAATAATCCCTTGTAAGTAAAAGATGGCAGGGTGTGGCAAAAATCAAACTCTTTCCTATCTGGCTCAAACCTGCAGAGAGTGGCCCTATTTTTCACTACGTTTAAAACCTCCTCAGCTGCATACAGTGAAGTACTTGTGCCATTACTGGGTAACATTATGTCATCTGTCGAGAGAAGCCTTTCTTTGATGCTTGAGGATCTTTAATTCTTTAACTGCCCAACTTAAGAAGAAAAATGTTGACAGTATGTTGTTTTCTTTACATTGTTAGAATGGTATCACTTCAAGGCAGAAATTTATTTTTTGCAATGAAATAATATTAATTTATTTAGTGTCTCAATACAAAGCATTCAATCTTTATATAGATTTTTAAAACAGAAAGTGGAAAGTAAACTGGTGTAGACAGAGAAAGCAAATGCAAGAGAATTTACGTGGTTTGACTTAATGTCCTACGTCCACTATAGAAAGCCCCAAACAGCATCTTTACTAATATGAATTGTATGTTCCAATGAACCTAATATATGGTATGGTATGGTATACATAAGAATAAATTAAGCTTAATATGGTAGCCCTAAAACGAAGGTAGCTCATGGTATTACAAAACCAAGATAGCCCAGGGTATTCTATAAAGCCATGGTCTATGTATTTATGGTATTCTATAGCACACTGTAAAGTTCCAATTCTAGTTAAGGCTTAAGATTTGTTAGGTTGGTGTTGTAAGAACCATCCCTTCTCAACCCGATACCCGCACTATCCCAAGTGTGCCATACATTCACAAATAAGGGCGACAGAGCAGGACAAATTGAGGTGATTTTCGTGCTTGATGCTCTCCCCCACTCCTTTCTCTGAAAAATATACTTTTGTTGATATTTATGAAAACAGTGGAACATAGTCACACAGGCTGATGGTGTAGCTGGTGTTCCACCTTTGACCACATGATTTTCAGATCTGGGGTAGATATTCAACTAATAATATATGCATATAATGGGTTGAGATGGACCATTATATTCAATCCATTATATATGAAGGTTATAAGGATAGTGTTTTCCATATTTCTGTCCCTCAATTATCTCAACTTGTCCACAAAATAAAAGATGCTTAATGGTGGTGCGGTGATAGTCAACATGATCTATTGTCCTCACTTTCAGTTGCCTAGAGGCCTTTCTATGTTTTGCTTAGGTAAAGATCGTAGTTCAGATACCTTTGCCTAGATGTTATGCGAATGATTTACTTTTAATTGAGTTGTTTGTCATCCCATATTAAAATGCTATCTAGAGGGATAGAGCATTGGATGGATAGTGGTGAATGTTGAATATAATAGGAGAATTTTCTTTTGTTAAATTATTGATTGTTCCAAAAACTTAAGTTATTGAGATATGGTAAAATTAATTACATATTTTTAACACTCTCCCTCACTTGTGGACTCAAACTCTCTCTTAATAGGTGAGGCTCAACACGTGGGATTTTAAATGGGAGGTAGAGTGGAGGAGACAAGAATTGCACTCAGGACCTCTTGCTCTGATAACATGTTAAATTACCAACTGCCCCCAAAATTTAAGCTATTAGGAATTTAATTATTTAATCACATATTTCAACATTTTTTTATTCCTTAAACATTTCCAAAAGTTGGGGTTTCTTTCCTTGGAGACGGTTTGATACTGTTTGCCTAGATCTTTTCTTCATTTGGGAATATGAATCTGAATTTTTTATTAATTATTTTGTGATACCTGAGGCTGAGAAAGGTTATGTTGTGGTTATCAATTTTCATTTTGAGGGATAGCCATGGTCCTTTGCCTGCAACCTCCTTGAACTCTTTGTTGAGGAGTTTCGTCAACGCATCTGTTTTCAGACAAAGACATAATGCATCTTTTTTTTTCCTTTCTTTCTTCTTCTTCTTCCTTTTTTTTTTTTTTTTTTTTCATTTGGGTTTTGACATCAGGGTTATCGCTGTCTCAATAAACAAACCATTATCTTTCTGTTTGATGTTGGTGCAGCATGGAGAAGTCTTTGGAGATTGATCAGCTGAAAAATGGCCTAAAATTAGCTAAAATCGAGAGCATACAATCTCAAGAAGTCAGTTCTTTTGCTTTACCCTCTGTTTTATACATATGGTTGTAATGCTGCTTCACTTTAACTGGCTGGTACTCAGCTAATTTGTTTTTTGTGCTTCAGATGTTTAAGTCAGATTCGGAGATTCTCTCTTTAGAGCATAATTGTGTTCATGAGGATGTGCAAATGCTTAAGAACGAACTTAGTTGTGTCAACAAAGAACGAGAATATTTATTGATTCGAATTAAAGAGTTGGAAGCAATATCAGAACTTTCAAATGACTTCCAGGTTTCATCCAAATGCATTATTTTCTTAACAAAATTATGTTTAAAAGGAACAGAAAACAATTATCCCTTGCAACTGAAAAACTAGTATCAGTTTTTGAAAACCTGTAGCATATTTGTTTGATTGATAAATGTTTTTTCCTTGGCAGAATCTTAAAGACCAACTTCATATTATGACAGAGGAAAGGGATAAATTGATGACTCAGATTGAAGAGCAGCAGAGCCATGTTGTTGAAATGGAATGTCTGAAAAAGAATTGCAATGACATGGTGGGTTGTTCAAAAGTTCTCTTCTTATTTGTTGTCCAACTTGTCTGAGAATGATCTTATATTATTATGGGTATAACCAGTTATCTGACGCAAATGTTCAAGTGGAGGAACTGACTGGGAGAATTTCCAGCATGGAAGTCAAGATGCACAATGTAAGTGTCTGCATGCCTGAGATTCTTAGGTACAATTATGACCTTTTATGTCCTTAAGAATGAGGTAGTCCATTTTCAATATCTTCCTTGTACGTAACCTGAAGGATATAAGAAAGGACTTTTGGCCCAGTGGTAACTACAATCACTAATGAGCAGAAAATATTTTACTTGTGTATCCAATCTAATACACAATATGCTGAACCAATTTGCTTGGCTGCTAGCGTTTCATCAGAAATATAAACAAAGATGGCCATAAGCCAGTGAATTAGTTCCAACAAGGCAGGGTTGTGGGAGGGCTAATCTGGATAAGATTCTGAACTTTAACCACTTTTTTTTTTTTTTTTTTTTTTTTTGATCACTCTAAAAAATTGAACTTGTGCTCCTGCAATTTATACCATTTCACCAAACAGTGGCCTGTATCTTTTCATGATATATATAAATGGAGTTCTAAAAAAATATTAAGGATCATGCATACTGGAAAATTGTTATGTATGAGATCTAGTAAAGAAATTGGTAGATCTCTTATTTGTTGTTCTGCTTATGCTCTTGCATTGAAGGACCAACTAAAATGGCATCATTTTCCTGTAAAATTTTCTTCAATACGATTTGAATCTTATATTCCTATCTAAAAGTGTTCATCATGTTGAGAGCTGTCATTTTATCAATTTATCCACTGATAGCAGGCCTAGCATGTTAGGTTTAAGATGACCACTGAGCATTGTGTCTCCACAATTTCAGAATTCAAATACATTTTACATTTTAAAGCTTATTGCCAAATAGGGCTTTCAAAATTTTTAGGAAGCTCATTTGGAACAAAAGCACTCTTGAAGTCACATTTTACCCCAGCACCCCTATATATGTTTGTTTAAGGATTATTGTGTAAAATTGTCAGGAATTATCTTTGTTTGTAAAGCACAATCCTGGAGCTGTACCAAGTTCTCTTTTATTCTCATATAAACAAATTTCCTATGGAAAGGTCCTACATTCTAGCCTAGACATGTTTCGTGATTTTAACTAGTGGGACATACAGTTGCCGCTCTTACAATGGTAAAGTGGTCATTATGCGTTTTCCGCATCATGTCATCACATATATTAAATGTCTAGTCATTATTCATTAAGGACTTAGGATTCAGTTCAATGTTTGTATCCTTTTATTTTCCATTTAGTTTAATATGCTCTTTTCATTGAAAGAGAATTATCTGCATGCACCTTATACAATATGTACTTGAACAGGATGAAGTTGACAACAGCAAGGAAAAGGCAAAGCTTCGGATGAGACTTCGAGGGACACAAGCAAAGCTGGATGCATTCCGTAATAGATACATGGAAGCAATGAAAGAGTCAGATCTCATGAACAAGAATTTTGAGGAGGCAGCTGGAAAGCTGAAGGACCAGTTAGCTTCAAAAGGAATTGAGGTCCTTAACCTCAAGAAGAAGCTTGTTTCCACTATAGGGCAATGAAGGGAAATCATTGAAAAATGATTTCCAAAATTGTTATATGCAAGAATACTACTGGTAGAGATTATGATTATAGTTCATGTATATATTAGAATCCTTTGTAAATATATGTTTTGGTGTTGAGAAATAGATAAGTAATCTGGGGGAAATAAATGTAAGTTTAGTTGTAATTGATTATACTACATTCCATTCTCATGCAAAAACAAAAAAAAGTATTGTGCTTTTACATTATAGAAAGAAGTCATCACTCATCTAGCTTTTTTTTGGATAATTCAATAGTTACAATGGGGCTGAAGGATTTGAATTGGGAATATCTTTGGTGGAAACATAAAAAGAAACTGCCAATTGGGCTACAAATTTTTTATGGCCATCACTCATATTATATAGCTTCTAAAAGTGTTCAAGGTATATATCTCTTCCACGGGCCAAAGAAAGATAGAATAGCCTTGGAATGGGAGACCCTGGGTAACAGGGTAAGTATGCATGTATATAGGGGTTCAGTATTCCCAAGCAGCTAGCTCTCTTGACTCGAGAGAACTCAAAACAGTTCTACATCTCTATATCAAAAAAGGCGAACTAATTTTGCTTAACATGGTAACCTAAAAGATGAATCTCGTTCATATTGGATGCCTGACTATGTTTTATCTCATCCAACATATCTTATATATTAATTATTTAATTATTTGTTTATTACCTTAAATGCCTTTCAAAATGTTAAACATAAACCAAAAAAACTCCACCCTATATATAAATACAAGGCGAAAATATTATTATAGTCTCTATATTTTGGAGTCATTATCAATTTGATCCAAGTTATGTTATTTTTCAATTTGAGTTAGAATTTGGATTTGTTTTAGTTGCTAAGTTAATATGTGTCTATTGGAGTTGGAGATTGGTTTTGATTTTTGGTTTTTGAGCTTAGTTGTGAAGAAAATGCAAGAAAATAACATTGATCAGTTAGCTGCCAAAACATAAGGACCAAATTGACAATGACCCAAAATGGTATTTTTGTATAAATATGAATATATCATTCTCAAAACTCTGAATCCACTCTCTATATGCTTTCCCATGCTCATGTCTTCCGTATGCATATACCTGTTTATATAACGGTGAAGAAGAGGGTGGGTAATAGTAATTGCAAATTGAGAAGCCATTGAAACCAGTGTCTTCCATTATGTTTGTAATTTTATTGCTGACATGTTTGTAGTACACCTAATCTCAGTTTAGATGAGATTTTTTTATTTTTATTTTTAGATGAAGATACAGTTACTTGTCCAAGTTACAATTTTTCTTTATATATTTTTTTCTTCACCAAGAAGCAGCTGATTTTTTCGTTTATGTTCTATTTAAAATTAAAAAATGAAGTTAAATTGCGTTATAATATGGGATTCTGACATTTCTCAATTCTCAATATACTAAGAGATCCACAACCATAATAAATAAATAAATAAATAAAAGGGGAGAAGAAAAGAAAATTTCTACCAGAACCAGTGTATATGAAAATGCCAACCTGAATCCTTCGAATAGCTGACAACAATTATATAATTCCTAAAACAAAATTGCTGAAGTTCCTCAAAGCACTGCACTCTAGATTACATGTACTACTTGAAAATCAATGAATTTAAGACTTTCCAAATAATACATATTGTTGTCAAATAACAGAATTGAGTGTGGTTCACAATATATTATACTTCGTCTCCAAAGCATTGGTAATCATTGTAATACAGTATGCAGCACTCAGAGGGTAACCAGAAACTGCCAAAAAACAGAGGTAAGTTAGTTACAAATAAAACATAATTTTTTTTTGATACACAAGACAGGCCAATGATTTTTAATTGGACACTGTTGGCGAAAGCAAAATAAAATGATTAGAGAATGCTAATAGACCCACAGGTTTCTATCCTAATGTTTTCTTTCAGCAAAAAAAAAAAAAAAAAAAAAAAAAAAAAAAAGCCTCAGTACAACAATAACCAAATATGAAACACAAAGTTGAAGCATAAATATTTCGATGATGATAATCAGATGAGCTATATCTTCTGACTGTCTTAATTTGTTCCAGTATAAATATTTCATGTTGACTTGCTTGCAAGCAGCTTTGGACCTTATTTGACTATAAAGAAAGCGGAGGAGAGGAGTATATTCTTTGAAGTAATTAAAACTTCAAAACAAATTTTGATTGGAAATATCATAAACAATTTTTTTTTGATAAGTAATAAGTTTTATTGACATGGAAATATCATAAACAATGTTAAATGTAGTTTTACTAAGCTATAAACAATGTGTCTCAGAAGTACACAAGTAGTAGGACAATTTATTTTTGCAGTTCAGACTAACTAAGCAATTAATAAGTTGTCAAATAACCTTAAAATCCTCTTTGTAAGTGCCCTTGATATTCAAGATTGCATTAGAGCCATTACAATTCAGTATCATATCGGGTATCAACCAGCGAAGACTTAAATCAACTCCCTAGTTGTGTGTTATAAGATATTGAATATATATTTTTTAAAGTACAAAGGCAGTCACCTGCACACCTTTGAACATGTGCATGGATACACATGCTTGTGGGCACATTCACACTGCCAAAATTTTCTAATGTGGTAGGTCTGGGTTATTACTTACTGCCGTTGAAGCAAAAAAGAAATATGCAAGGTGACCCAACAAGGTTTCAGAGCAGAGTTGGCATAGTGCCATCCTTGTGCTATTTCCCCGATACTGTTCATAATTCTATGCGACTCGTAATTAAGAATATTATAAACATGATTTATGATAGAGTTTGAGGAGGCAGTTTTATTAAGACACAGAAAACCTGCTGAATGCGCACTGAGGGGAAAATGAGATAACTAAACTTTACAGAACAGTGCAATTTTCCTTACCCAACAAATGGTGTGGCTGATAATCCTGAATTGGGTTGAAAGAAAAGGTGGGAACTGCCCCACCTGATACAGGTAGCAAATGGCTACGACTACAGTATGTCTAGTAAGAGGATTAAGGACAAATCAGCCACAGTTTTATCCATATGCTACACCAAATTTTTTTTTTTTGTTTGGGGGGGGGGGGGGGGGGAGGGGTAGGGACACACTTATTGACATGCTTAATAGGCATACTTGTATCTTCTTAATCAGATATGAATACTGAAACTTAAGAGAAAGCAATACATTTCTGAAAATCTAGAAACAACTTAATTGACAAAGTCAGAATTTTCTTGAGAAGCATTCCAAACCCTAATAAAATAGCCATATAATCTTTGGTAGTCAGCTGGGACAAAAGCCACCTAAATCCTCCATTTCTAAAATTAATTGGGGAAAAAAGAAGAACAGAAGAAAGAGGCTATGTCAAGTTCATTGAAAGTGATGCTGGCAAACATGAAGGATACTGTCAAGCACACAAAGAGGAATGTGACCATACGGAATTTCTAAAAAAAGTCACAAAACAAGAAAGCAAGGTTGGATAAACTTACTTGATATAAAATCATCTGCGTACTCCTTATCAATTTTCCCATGGGCCATCGCACCAACCTAAAAACAGAGTATTAAATGAGATTTAGGAGTTTTGGTCAGATAACGTGTGTGTGTGTGTGTGTGTTAAGTTAAAGTTATTTTGAGCTCACCACAAAAACAAGGTCAGTATCGCTGCTAGCAGATGCGACATATTTGTTTATATCAACCAATTTTTCTGAACTAAATGAGAATCCTGATATCAAAGAAAATATTAACTTCATTTTCAGAAAAGGAGTAAATAGCACAGGAAAACTCATAGAACATAACCTCACCAATTTTGCGAGAGTTGACAGGTAGATACCGGCTTACAGGGTTCTTAATCACACGCAAAAGTTTCTCACGCTTACCAACAGCACTCGTACTCAGTTTTTGTAGCACCTGCACTGCAAGGTAGCCAACAAAAAGTAAACAAACAGCAAAGAAAGCTCCCAAACCAAACACAAACACACGCGCGCGCACACACACACACAATATCAACATGCTTTTTGAAGTTTAGGTGAGACCAACTGAACTTACACATGAGACCAGAGAACCGCTTAAATGTCCTTGGAAGGCGAGCATGTGGTTTAACTTCAATAAGGACACCTTTCTCGGTTCTCACATAGACAGCTCGCAACCCCCCACTCTTATTAAGTCGGCTATCCAACATCATTAGGAGAGCCTGAATGCAACAAGGCTTTAAGATCATGTATGGTTCACCAAACCAGAAAATACAAAATTAAATGGAAGAAAGCTAATGTATAACATATGATGACATAGGCCATCTCAATTTTGAAACAATTGCCTTATCTGAGGGACATAGCACTGTTAACAGTTTTTAGCAGTATGTCAGTAACCATAGCTATCCTGAGGCGAGGACAGCAGCCACCAAGATAGATTTTTCAGATTATACGCATATAGAGCGTGGCATGTAGTACATAGCTGGAAATATTGTATCACATCGAGAGCAATGATTGAAGCATAATGTCAGCATATAATTGCAAAGTCCACTGACCTGATGAACAATGTCAGGCCTGTATTCAGCGGGATTTCTGTTATTTTTCAGCAAGAAATGGGCATGGTCATCCGAGTTCAACAGCTGGTAAGTCTGTATGGGTAAAACTAGTTACAAACAGAGGTGGGAAAAAAGTTAAAAGAAACAATGAATCACTAATCATGAAAAAATCCCAATAATAAAACCCATATAGCAAAGCTTAAACCCAAAACCCTGAGAACCTAAAACTAATAATAAAACTCTTCCATGTAACCCAAAATCAAATTTTGGGTATTTTGAGACAACAAATTATTACAGAAAGCAATGCAACCAAGCCAGAAGAAGTCCCATAAAACATTCAAATTAAACAACCCCTCATGTGAGCAAAACAAATTTTTTTAACAGATACATGAACTTAAACCCCCAAAAAATAAAAAATAAAAAACCCACAAAGCAAAACCTCAAATCCCAACAACTGAGAGCTTAAAATCCATAATACAAAAGTTCTCCACACAACCCAGAATAAAAAAGCTCTATCATTTACAACATATATACGAAAATCCCAAAAAGAAAAAACAATCCAAACTATAAATTAAATACCTTTCCAACTTTTGCAACTTCCAAAGAAGCCCTTTCAAGAATGAAGATGACCTTAGGCTTGTTGGCAACTTTGAGGTCACTTGGGTCAATTGGGATACCCTCAAGTTCATTCACTTCCTCTTTTTCTTCTTCCTTTTCAGCATCACTTGTTCTCTCTGTCATAGCTTTCTTTGCAATTGCTTCATCTTCCACTGGTTGCTCTGCTACTTCTTCTTCTTCTCTGTCATACCTCTCTTCTCTCTGCTTCCTCTTCCTCCCTGCTTTCATCGCATAACGCCGCACCATTTTCTTTTTCCTCCTAATTATCCTACGAGCCAAATCGAGAGCGTGCGAGCAGAAATTATGGAATTAAGGTAAGGACAACGTTTTCATATGTTTTATTGTGGGCTTAAGGTCTTCGGGTTTTAAATAGGCTTTGCAGGCCCAAATATAAAAGGAACTTGTCCTACCCATGACCCATCTATGTTGCTTCATATAATTGATTTTTTTTTTTTTTTAAGACAAAATTTATTCTTTATTTATAAACAAATTTCAGTATTTTTTTCTTTAGCAAAAAAAAAAAAAAAAATCAGTTATTTTTTATTAACTTATATATAAATCATGTCTAGGGTTCAAGAAATAGTCCAACAGTGATAGAAAACTTTATAGTATCCTATATTTATGATTTGAATCTCACTTCCTTCTTTTTTACTATCTACCCATCCAAAGAAAAAAATCATGCCTAAAAAATGTTGATTGAACTAATTAATGGATTAATTCTTGTTGTCAAAATCATCAACTTTACACTTAATACAAGTATACAACTATGTAATAATTACCAATTTAAGAAAAATATATATGTAGAATTTCAAATATTAAGTAAGAAACTTTTGGAGAATTCTTCAAAATAAAAACTAATAAAACCATTTTTTTTTTGTGACTTAGGATATTCTTACTGTTGGAGCATTTTCATATTAATTAATTAAAAAGAACTTATACTACAACATAAATGTAAAGATGTGAGAGTTAATATAGAAGGTAAAGAGTTAGTGAAAATGTTTTAATCCCACATTGAAAATGAGAGAGATTGTTTTAATCCCACATTGAAAATGAGAGAGATTATTTTATTCTTTTTAATTGTGGTGATTAATAGACTGATATATATTACTTCAAATATTGGGATAGATACATTCAGATATAATTTCCATATTCATTAGTGAGTAAATGACCTTTTTATTATGGAAAATGAAGAGCAATTCACCTACTTAATGGATTAGCTATTGGACCTATTTATTTCTTTAGAAACTCCTTATCTAATCCATTAAATTGTGTAACTCCAACCTATTAGATTTATGTCCAAAAATTAATCTTGTAACACCCATTACATCAGTATTATGGACCTAATTAATTAGATTAATTTGGGTAATAATTTCATGAGACCCATTGAGCCTATAAATAGACTTTTTCAGACCTAATTCAAGTTACTGCAATATAACAATGTTACAACTTACAATACACCAAAAAATCCAGCAATTGCAAACATTCTTATATACTAAAAAAGGGTGCTCTTTCTGGTGGAGTTTTGGATTTGAATACTTTGTGTAGAGGTTATTCTAACTATATAACATTTGTTGGAATGTTGTATCATGGGGAGATAAGTCAGAAAAGGTTTGCACCGGTTACAAAGTTTAGTCAACTAAGGGCTTGAATTTTGTTAAATAGAGCGAGTGCCGCGTTTCAGTCCAAATAGTGTGGTGTATTTTCTAATCTCAAATTAATAATATTTAGAAATATTATTCATTTTCTCTTTGTATTATTGCCATTATTATTGTGTTTGCACTAACAATTACAATATAGGGATAACTAATTCTCATAATCGCAAGACTTTTGTAGAAGTAAAATGTTTGACCGCTCTAATACCATTTGTAATGAATTAGGGAAAGTGTTAGCCTTATTTGCACTTGCACCACAAAAAAACTGGAGAAGTTACAATTGAGGTTTTATGTAATTACTTACAAACACAAAATCCACTTAGTAAACATTTGATGTGAGACTTAACAAATGGATACACAACACACTTAAACAATGTAATCCAATAAAATCCACATAACACACTTCTTTATAGTAACTTTTGAATCATATTCAATTTTTTTAGAAACAATATTCAAATTTTATTAAATGGTGAAAATTTTGTAGATAAATTAATTTTGAATTTTAATGTATACTTATTTAGGGTCAACTTTTTAAAACCTCATTTTTTTTCTTAGTTATAATATATCAAAACCAGTTCTATTTGCATCTCACTTTTAAAAATAAGGTGCACAAAACAAATTACCCAAATGGGTACTAAAAATAATTAAGAAAGAAGAGAAGAATAACTAACTGCTCACCTCATGTAAAAAAAATACAATTTACCTAATGAGCAAAATTCTTATTTATGTGTGAGTGTGAATGACAATTGTGTGTCACTCTACATTATTCAAGCAATTAAACAAGGAGTATTATGCAAACTAGTAATTGGTATCGTATACAAGATTTATTCATAATGTCTTTCTTAGTTAAGAATAGAATAAGATTTTGTTATACATCGTTACTTTATTACTCAAATATTGGAGAAAACTAGAGATTTGTAATGTTGTCAATTTGTCAAAATGAGAAGAATAAATATTGAGTTCTATATGTTTATGAGGTTAAGGTGTTGGAATAACAGGAGTAAAGTTCCGATGATAACAATAACTTTATTATTATCAATTCAAGAGAAGTGAACACTAATTTTACCGTTAAGTAGTTGTAATGGCTTATTTCTTATTCAAGAAAATCACAATGAAGTGAGTTTCAATTATTGTTGCCAAACCAACTCCTATATATGCGTTAAACTTCTTGTAATTGAGCCTCAATAATTGCTATTTTCTCAACCTCTATAGGTTTAGGTGTCATGGGCAAAAAGCTTAAAAAAACTAGGTTGAAGAGGAAGGGAAAATGATGAAATTTTTGCCTTTGCTATTATGGACTAAGACTAATTAATAAGAACATTGTTCGGGGGCCTTTTTCGATTGCTCGGCCATGTCTTATTTGCTAGATTAGTGACTTTGCTAGGCCTGGGTTATGTTTGGGGAGTTGCGTCTGGAACTCAACATTGGGCCACATGGTCCAATGGCTATCGGCGTACTTTTAAACCTACAAAACCATCAAAACCAAAGTCTAAGAATCACGATAATGGTTGAATAAATATGTAATAGGCGTTTGATATGATAGCTTTGATTAGTAGTTGTAATAACAGTTGAAATAAAGTAGTATTTATTTAGAGGTAAAGTAATCAAGTACTCAATGATGTAAATTTAAAGATATGGAAACAAAGTCACTTATCTTTGTATGGTTTATAGTTTCAGCTGTGTAGCATTAGTGAGTTGATAGGATTCCAGCAGAATGCTAGCGGTAGAGGCTAGTTAAGCTTACCTCTCTTATCATGCATTTAAATGAGTTTAAACCTTAGTTAATAGTTGTAATAGTAGTTGGAATAAAATAATATGTATTTAAATGTGAAGTAGTCATGTACTCAATGATGTAAATTTGAAGATATGAAAGCAAACTCACTTGTTTTCGTATGGTTTGTAGCCCCAGCTGTATAGCGTCAGTGAGTTGACAGGATTCCAGTAGTATGACTCCAACGATAGAGAGGCAGTTTGCCATGATGAGTTCAAGATTGAAGGGGAAAAATGGGTGCAACTGGAGGGAGAGAGAGTATACCTAACTGTGTGTAGGGGCTAGTTAAGCTTGCCCTTCTTATTATGTACTTAAATGAGTTTTCCCTTTGACAATACTTTTTTAGTTGTTGTGAAGTTATGAATAGTGTTGCCTTCCATGAGAATGGCTTTTGTATGAAGTACATGTGCCTTCTAAGAGAAGGGTCTTATGTAAGATGGATTTGTGCCTTCCATGATAAGGGCTTTGATATGAGATCTTGGTGCCTTCTAGGAGAAGGGCTTTAGTATTAGAAGCTTATGCCTTCTATGAGAATGACTTTTAGTATGAGTGTTTGATATCTCTTGAGAAGTGTGGAGATGGTAAAAGATATGGATGTTTTTTGGGATGTAGTATGTATGATATATGGAAGTATGATAAATATGGTGGTTAAAGATAGTAAAAATATGAGATTATAACTGTTGGAGAAGTTGTAGAGATTGCTTTCCAAGAGGAAAGATTTTGTAAGAGTAGAGTATGAAGATGTGTTTAGGTATTTGGAGATAGGAGTAGTAAGATAGATGTATTTTCTTGATATGGAGAGTGAGAGAATGAGTATAAGAGAGTGATGGTATTGTAGTGTGTTTAACAGAGTTGTTGGGATTTTCTGCTGGGATGTATGAGGGCTTATGAAGAGCATTTATGAGTTAAGGGCTGAAAAGTTTAGTTCCTAATTTGGAAACTAAAAAAACTCAGAAGTTCAACACTTCATTAAGAGCTTCCGAAGATTATTAGAGGGAGAGAGAATAGAGAAGTTCTATGAGAAAGCTGTTTTTCTCCATTGGTGTCCCCTTTTGAGGTGTTGATGAAGAGTTCTCCTTATAGCTGAGTTTAAGGGGGTATTAGCAAATAATCTCAGCCAAAATCTATTAATGAATCTTCAGAAAATCCATCCTAAGATTTGGCCAAAAATTGTATGTTTAGGTTTAAGGTGTTCTTGTTGTTTTGAGTAAGAGTTGCTGGGGAAAGAGTAGTAGAAAAGGAAGGTATTTTGGGAAGAAAAAGATAGTTACTTTTGTTGGTTTTGGTTTTAGCCAAATGTGGAAAATCAATAATGCTAAGGCTGCTGGGTCAGCTGTTATATCTGTTCTGAAAAAGCTGTCTTAGCTGTCAGAAAAAATTGTGACAGTTATCATGAGACAGCTGTTGCTTTGGGCAGAAGTAGATGAGGTCAGTTGGGTGATTTCAAACTACTGGAGAGGAAATTCAACATTTATTTCATGGATTTGGCTGAAAATGGTAAGATCTCTTTCAAGGGTATCTTGCTATTTTGGGTATAGCAGCTAGTTGCTGGGATTTCAGCATTAAATGATTGATGATATCACTTCCAGTAAGGTGTCAAGTGCTGAATACACTGCTGGGGTTTTACTGGAAATGTTTCCTTTTTTTGGGTGTTTGTGTTTTTGGTCCAAGGTTCTGTTACAACACATTTTTAGTAAGTAATAGAAGAATTGGTTGAAAGTTAATGAAGTTTTAGAGATTTAGTTAAAGTCTCATTGTATTATGACATAATCTTGGTGAACAAGAAGAGTATTTAATGCTCTGCTCTGGCAGTTGGTAGAGAAATATATGGTCTGATTGTGGCAAGCAGCAGTTAGGTATTAGAAATATCATGAATATTTTGTATATAGTTGGGGATTAAAGATAGCCAATCAGATTAGACTATGTGTTTGTGTTGGATTTTAGCTAAAAGTAGTAATGTAGTTTATGTAGAATAATATAATGAAGTTTCTAAATTTGTATAGCAACAGATGGGGATTGAATGAATAGTTATTTTCTTAGTAGTTAGATGGATGGAGATATTGAGTATTTGTCATATGATAAATATTAAGTTTTAAGAAAAGAGCAATGGAGAGTCTTATCATTTTAAGTGCTATGTGATAAGAGATGCTTACCATATGTTACTCGCTATGCACGAACTCGTTAGAGTTCAGGGAGTTGAAGAAGACACGCCAAGCAACATGTTTCTTTTATCAACTTTGAACTGCTGGAGCTTACTAAATATACCTCTTGGCCCTCCAAACCACGATTCCTAAAGTTTCCCTGAAGAGACTCATGAGCTTGGATCATAAGCCGAAGATGAGATGACGTACCTTGGTACCTTGGGTTTTGTTTTCGTTTTGTGTGAATATGGGTTTTTGTTAAAAAAGCCACTTTCCATGAATATGAGAGAGGTAATATGGGCTGTGAGATCCCATATTGAGATAACTCCTCTTCTTGGATTTATTGCAACACAAGCAGCCACACTTGTGACTTTGAGATCCCACTCAAAGGTTTCAGATCACCTTTAGTTGTTGATTTTTGTAGCAGCAACTAGGTTCTACCATTGCTTGATTTTAGATCTTGCTTCAGTAGATGCTTGTGTAGTTAGAAGGTACAAAACCTCTCAGATCTTACAAAGAGTAACACACAAGTCTTCCAAAAAGTCTGCAAAACATAGCTAGGGTTTCCCTTTTATATACGGACAAGTTAAATTGAAACCCTAAACGTTCTCGTGGGCTTGGGCCTAGTTTAAAAATTCTATAGAATCTGATTTCTGCGATTCTCGATCGATCAAGCCTAATTCTCGATCGATCGAGCTTGGTAGATTCTGACTTATATTTTCTGCAGTTAGCTCGAACTTGAAGCTTGAAGCTTGAAACTTACACATTTGAGCATTGTCTAACACATAGACTAGACATATTTTGTTCTCGGTTTGCCAACACATGTAAAATATAATTCTAAACATTTAATCCTATATCTTTAGAACCTAACAAATGGTCAATATACAAGAAAGGTGAAGTGAAATGAAGATACTTAGTATGGTGAACTAAAGTTGGAGGATATTCCTATAGTGAGAGTTTTCTGCTGTGTGGTAGCATCAAAAACTATATTCAACATGCAAGACCATAATGTTAGATAATTTCCAAATCTAACAAAAACTAAGGATAAAGTTTGGCTCCAAACTGATTTGGTGCTATATTTTTCAATCAATTATGTTACAAATATAAGATTATTCATGTGTATTATTTAACGAGTCATATGACTCATTAAAAGTCATGTGAGTGTAGGTATTAATAAGCTCTCTCTTGTCCTCAAATAAGAGATCTAAGGTTCGAATTTTGCCTACATAAAAAATGAATTGATGTCTTCCTCTAGTGATTAAAAATAATCTTTTCAATTGTCACACAAATAGATTAGAGCAAGATAGCTCAAAATTGGTTTTCCAAAGTGTGTGTATATATCTCCAAATACACTTGATGTTTATCTTTTCCACAATTAAACCTATAAAAATCCTTACAGATTAAATTAAGGCTCTAATAGTAATACCTCAAGCTCAACAATATTTTATGATCAACTTGAACATCTTGAGTATGTTTAGATGAACTTATCTTCATTGATTTATTTTATTTAAAAAAATTGTTAGGTTCTAAAGACTTAGGATTAATGTATCTAGAATTCTAATTTGTATTGTTGGCAAACTATGATCAAAACATGTTGTTTAGTCTTGTTTAGACTTGCTCAAAGTTGTGCTGTTTTTGTAAAGTTGGAATCGAGCTGATGTAGAAGTTACTGTGCATCTCGGCCTGGCTCGATCGATCGAAACTTAGGCTGGATCGATCGAATTTTGGGTCTGATGTGTTTTTTCTGCATAATTCCAACTCAGCCATAGCTCATTAAAACGTTTTAGAGTTTTATGTTTTGTTTAGGTATAGAAGACAAACCTTAGCCACGTTTAGAGTTGGCTCATATTGCTATTTGTGTGAATCTCTTGTGAGATCCTTGAGGAGCTTTCCTTCACATAAGCTTAGGATTATCAAGGAGGAGATTTCTTTAAGAACTTGATGATCATTCAGTTGCTGCAATAAAAGCTTAAAGAAACACAAGCGGATGTGTTTGTACTTGTTGGAGAATCCAAGAAAAAAGGAGTCTGTGGTTTCGAAACTTGCATGTGGTCGTGTCAGTAAGTTTCTACTGGTAGGTAGCGATAAGATGTTAGTGGTCTAAGTCCTGTTGAACAACTTCGATTCTTTCATAGTGGATTCAGGTTTACTTTGAGGATAGTTAGGTTAAATCCTCCCTAGGTTGTTACCGGTTTGGTTTCCTGGGTAATCATATGTTTGTGTTATTTATCTTTCCGCTGCTTTGTATGATATGATTGTTTGATTGTGATAATCTAGAATTGGAATTTGGACTAAGTAACAACTTGGCTAATTACCTAGATTAATCCAATTGTAGTTTTAAGGGGTCTAAAAACTATAAAAAATGTACATAAACTAATAGCCAAAATAAATTAATATTTAAGATAATAACAAGCATACTCTTATTCTGCTTATTACATAATCAAAAACTAAAGGATATCCCACTTTTGCATAACACCAATATGAAAAGTTCCCTGTAAGCTAGTTGTCTAATTAGTCCATGGATATTTTTGAGGCTCCACTGGGACAAGCTGTGGCTTCGTTCGTAAAAAATACAACTTTTTAAAGCCTCCTAATTAATAATAAAAATAAAATTTGTAATATTATTTAAGTAATAATTAAATTATCGAATTGATAAAATTAAAATACAGAATGGGCAAAATTTGACCAGTCTCATTGCTGGCCTAAAATTTTTTCTAAGTCATAAACTCTTTTAGGCACAGCCCTACGGGCCTATTTCACTGGCCCAAGCTTGAAAACTATCATTTTACTTCTTCTTAGGTACAATACTTTTCCATCAATAAAAGAAAAAAAAAAAAGGACACAATACTTGAATGGAATAAATAAATGTTAAGAAAAGAGCGTACTAAATCTACTTATATTTTAACAATTTGTTACTTTTTTTTCTTAATTTCTTTTGTCTAGCATATTATATTCACATTCTTTCTCATATTGGTTTTATTATTATTATTATTTTTTTAATGTGATCTATTATATTTACTTATACCATGTTTTTTATTTTAATTTGTTATTAAGTTGTCTATTAATGAAATGGAAAGTAAAAGTCTTATAAAAATTATAATTACTATATTAAAGAGAGAAATGGTAAGTAGGTTCAACTAAAATAGTCAAATGACTCAAATATCAAACAACTAAACAAGTTTATATTATATTATTTTTTGATGACCATCCTTTTTTAAATATTTGATTTTTTTTTTTTTTTTTAATATTTCAACCTAGGGCAGGAGATATCATTGGACGTAGTATTCATTAATCGCATTAAACTTCATTTCATTCCTTCCTCGAGCTTATAGATGCTGTAATTTTAATAAGAAATTAACAAAAGCATTTTTTTTTTGAACATTTACTTATTATTCCATTAAATTATTGTATCTAATTTTTATTTTATTTTTTGATGGAAAAGTATTGTATCTAGCTAGAAGTAATTCAAATGACTCGTTTAATAAATATTGCTATCACCAAAGATCTTTATGAACCATGTGACCCACATAATAGAGCTGCATGCATAGTTTAATGATTTAATCATTAAACTAAAGCGAAAATCATGGTAGTTTTGATTGTTTTCCATTCTAGTATTGTATCTAAGCACCTTTTTATTATTATTATTATTTTTTTTTTATGGAAAAGTATCGTATCTAATCTAACTAGATCGAAGTAGAAGTAAAATGATTCCTTTAATATATATTGCTATTACCAAAGATCTTTATGTACCATATGTACCAATAAATATGACCCACATAATAGAGCTGCTTGCATTGTCCAATCATTAGACTAACTAAGCGAAATTCATGGGATCGAGTTTTGCAACAACAATTTTGCCATGAACATTCGAGATTAGATATTCCTATAATGTCTTTATTGTTGTTTGACAAAAATAAATATTTCAAGAGATTAGATATGCATTTATTTAATTTGATTTGAAGTTGACATAAGATGATACAAGTATAACTTATTTTTCTAACTAGTATCTCCGTATCACCACGCGACTTTGTCCTTCTCTCTCTCTCTCTCTCTCTCTCTCTATATATATATATATATATATGTGTGTGTGTGTGTGTGCGTGCCTAGTTTCTCGTTTAATGGGCTAGTATAGTGATTGCGCCTACAATTTACTTATTTTTTTGGGTTAAGGATATCCTACAATGGGAAGTTCCTTAAGATGAAGGTTGAAGCCCTCAAAGAGTGCTAATCAAGCTGACTGTACATTATTGCTCTCTCTCTCTCTCTCTCTTAGTGTCTAACCCATTTTCCTCTTACCTTCTTTCTATTTATAACCTTCCTTTAGTGGTTAGCAATGATTGTTTTCTAAGAATTCTCATGCGGGTGGGGCCCGTTTGGATTATTTCTGATGGAGGAGGGCCCCACTTTGGAAATAGGAACTTGAATGTTGGAACTCGTGCTAGACGCTGAACGTTACTTCGCAGCGATATCTCCTAAGGCATTACCGATGTACTCCGAGATGCATCCAAGCAATAGTGGCACCGAGATCTGAATGGGCCTTGGCCTAACCTACTGAGCATCAAAAGATGGTTGGATATGAGGTTACTATGCAGTCCATACATTTTTTTTTTTTTAATACCACCACTTCTACTCCCTTTGTCTACCAAAAAAAGGAAAAAAAAATCTTGTCCTTATCCTACCCCTGTCCTCAGAGGAAATTCTTTATGGAATATATGTGTAGCAATAATTTGAGAAAATAAACATTTTTTAGAAGAATTTAAGAAAATAACATAAAAACATTTATAAACACATAAAAAATCCATATAATGGCCGAATAATCAATAAGAAATTTGATGGGTTCCAGTTAGCTCAACTGGTAAAGTCTCTGATGGTTGTATAAGAGATCTGGGGTTCAATTCCTGTCTACACTAAAAACTGATTGGTGTCTTGGTTTGATGATAATGAGCTATCATCAGGAGCGGACGCCATAGGTTGAAATTCTCTAAAAAAAAAAAAAATCAATAAGAAATTTGGACACATTGAGATTAATAAAATAAAAGCAAAAGCCAAAAAAAAAGAAAAGAAAAAGAAAACTAACAATTAAAAAATGACCAAAATTAAAAAAAAAAAAATTAAAAAAAAGAGAGAAACCCTCATTTATTAAACGGAACCAAAGTAAACTATAAGTTATTCTATAATTAAATGTAGCAAACATTTTCCATATCGTGTTTGTATAAAAATACTTAAACTTCACCTAACTTTAATATATAACTATTTATTAATTTATTATACACGACGATGAAATTATCAAAATAAATATTTTTAGTTCCATGATTTACTATATATTAAAAATTCAAAGTTTTATTAAATTAAAATCTCTTTTTTTATCTGTTAAGAATTTTAAATAATTAGATCTTATTGCCATATATATATTGACTATTAAATAAAAAAATGTCTTTTTAAAATTTTAATAATGAGTCAATAAAGACAGTTATTATTTTTTGGCTAAGAGGAATAATATAAGAAATAACTTAACATCTATAACCATTAATTTTTTTAATAAAAAAATTCACTATATACTTTTATGTATGTCTACTTACATTTTTTCAATTCGATTTATTTAATCATATTTTTATAACTTTTATTTTTATTTTTTAAATCTTGAACCAAATGAAAATACATACTTATTTAATTTAATACCGGATATATTATATATATTTTGGGTAATTGATATATTATATCTTGTATATTACTAACCTTGCTCCCTATAGAAATTCCTAGTTTTTGAGAATTGAAGATCATGTGTTATATTTTTGAGGGCTAATCCTTTAAAAGAAAAAAAACTACCCACATGTATATATAATATGAGTACCTTTTTTTTCTTTGTTGATTCTAACGATATAACCTGTGGTTTTTTTATCTAACGCGCGCCTATCTAAATAATTTCTAATATATCAATATTCAATGAAACCGTATCTAATAAATAAATCACCTTGTGAATTTTTTTTTCTTGGTAAAAGACCCTAAACATCCATATATTATTTGTATGATTTGAGTCGAAAAGTTATAAAAACTAAGTTGCTAACAATATAGGCTATAGACTATAGAGTGGTCCTCAACAGTAAGCTGATGTCAGGTATGACATTCAGCATAATTATCAGGTATGACATTCAGCATGCTAATTTTCTATAATTAACTAGCAAAGACAAGTAAAACAATGTTATTTGACAGAGGCAGATAGTTTCGAAGTGAGCTCAGTATATTCGAGTTGGAAACACAAAGCACAAAGTATACAACAAGGGATAAAATTGCCTTATGCCCTTTTCACCCAAATTATATAGCCTTATGCCCCTGTAGAGGGAGAAAATTCCCGATCTATCACAAGCTAACACGTCATACTATCAAGTTCACAAAATACAACCAATTACAAAGCACCACATATTACTGCTAGGTTTTGCTATCACTACTCAGAAACCAACAGAAATTTGCCCAGTGTCATGCAAAAACCAATCACATCTCAGCATGTGTAAGCGATGACACAAGCACCTCAGCGCGTGTAAGCAATGACACAAACACCTCAGCTCGTGTAAGCGATGACACAAGCAGTCCAGCGCGTGTAAGCAATGACACAAACAGTCTAGCACGTGTGAGCAATGACATAGGCAGACCAATCAGGTTGTGACATGTGTCACCAATCAAACTCTGCCACGTATCGCTCACCCATCCCCAAACTCCTATAAATAGAAGTCTTCCTAAGGCATTTGGAGGACAAGGATTTAGAAGTACAAAAGCTCTGCAAGAATCAAACTTTAAAACCTTCAAGGACTTCAACCCCGAAATTGAAGAACACTCGAAGCAGAATCATCCAAATTATCTGCCTAGATCCTAAAGTTTACGGGAATCAAGATCAAAGGTCCGAAAAACATCAACAAACCATAAATCGGTGAAGCTCTACAGATTCAAGCCTCTAAAGCACCGAAGAACTTCCACCATAAACCTTCGAAGATGAAGAACACACAAAGAACACGAAAAACGTGAAGAACAAAGGATTTCTAACAAGTTCATAGCCAGAGATTTATTACAATTCCGTTTCAGCAATCTTCGATCCATCCCTCAACCAAATTGAAGGATATTTTGTGTTCAGGTCAAAATCACATTACCACAAATCCAATCAACAAGTCTTTTAAGGAGATCGAATCAGAGGATAACTCTTTTGTAATTTCAGAGAATTGTACCACACAATCATCAATACAAATTCGCATTTGTGAAACTATTTTACTTGTTTGATTTATTTCGAACTAGAAATTTAGTCGCTCTACAAATTCTGGCACGCCCAGTGGGACTTCTCTGCCTCTCATCTCTTTCTCCTTCAAAAGAAAAGAAATTCGACATCAGCTTCAATGGCCTCTAGCAAGAATGTTCGAAAATTAGTGGTTGATGCTTCCAATGATGATGATTATGTTGGCCTAATCACTCGCAATTGATCCAAGGCTCTTGATCGACTTCAACCCCAACCAACCAAAGAAAGCCAACTTCATATTGTCATCTCTTTGGACTTTCTTGCAAATAGGAAAGCTACCACTAAGGATTCATCTACCTCGAAAGATTTGGAGATCAGTAATGAATCATCCCCAACAAAGACTTTTTCTATCAACTCTTCACCCGTGATGAGAAACTTAAGGAATGAAGTACCTTTGACTCATCCTGTTTCATCATTTTCTCCATCATATATAGAGGCTATGCCAGTGATGATGACTAACACTTCTACCATGGAAGAAAAGATGGCTGAAATGGAACAAAGGGTCACCCTTCTCACAAAAACACTTAAAGAAAAGGACGTCAAAATTGCAACCTTAATGAACAAGCTAGAGTTACAAGATTCGGGTGAATCAAGTCTTAGCCCTGGACGTCAAAATTGCAACCTTAATGAACAAGCTAGAGTTACAAGATTCGGGTGAATCAAGTCTTAGCCCTGAGCACCCACTCGGCTTTACTTTGAAAGGAGAAAACACTAGGGTTGATAAGGGAAAAGGAGATGAAGGCACTTTTCAACACGTACATTCCACCTTAATGGCCTCGATATCTATCCAACAACTACAAGACATGATAATGAACACCATTCGAGCACAATATGGAGGTTCTTCTACAAGTTCTCTCATGTATTCAAAGCCCTATATAAAGGGCATCAATAACATGAGAATGCCAAACGGGTATCAACCCCCCAAGTTCTTGCAATTTGATGGCAAAGGAAACCCTAAGCAACACGTTACTCACTTTGTAGAAACTTGTGAGAATGCAGGGACTCAAGGAGGCCTCTTTGTAAAGCAATTTGTCCGTTCACTAAAGGGGAATGCCTTCGATTGGTATACAGACTTAGAACCCAAGTCAATCGATAGTTGGGAACAACTTGAAAGGGAGTTTCTCAACCGATTTTACAGCACATGACACACGGTAAGCATGATGGAGCTTACCAATACTAAACAATGGAAGGATGAGCCCGTCGTTGATTATATCCATCGATGGCGTTCTTTGAGTCTAGATTGTAAGGATAGACTTTCTAAAATATCTACTGTAGAGATGTGCATCCAAGGCATGCATTGGGGACTTCTTTACATCATTTAAGGGATAAAGCCCTGAACATTTGAAGAGTTGGCAACTCGTGACATGGAATTGAGTATCTCTAGCCATGGAAATATGAAACCTCCCGTTCCTGAGGAAAGAAAAGAAAGACGGGAAGTAAGAAAAATGACAAGAATGTGAAAAGTAATATCAAAGACTCAATGAATATCAACCCTGTTCCAGTCAAAATTTCAACAAGAAATGTAAAGGCTAACGAGAAGAGGCTCGAGGGAGGCCAACAGCGAGAGATGCGTCGCTCATCACTTAAGGAGTGGGAACAAAAGGTGTATCCTTTCCTAGATGCCGATATGCCTGAAATACTAGAACAACTGCTCAAGTTGAAATTAATTGAATTGTCGGAATGCAAACGACCAGAAGAGATGGGAAAAGTTGATGACCTGAACTATAGTAAGTATCATCGCATCATAAACCATCCAATCCAAAAATGTTTTGTTCTTAAAGAACTCATCATGAAGCTAGCAAAGGAAAGGAAAATCGACTTGGATTTTAATGATGTTGCTCAATCAAACCTTGCAACATTTTCTTGCGGGTTACCTATTTGCATGTCTCCAACCACTAAGAAGGGGGCAAATACCATGCTCATCCAGTTTGGTTCTCTTAAACCTGTTCCAGTTCAGCTTTCACAAGAAGCATTTGATTATAATGATGATAAAAGGTCAGTAATGGATGAGGAAGAGGGCTGGACGATGGTTACTCAAAGGAGATGGAAAACGAGACGAACATTCCCTCTTTATTTGATCGCCTAAGAGTCCAGAAAAGCACAAAACCATATTCAACCTCGGTCAAGAGAAAGGAGCGATAAGAGGCAAAGGAGATTGGGAAAAAAAATGTATGATAATTCAGTACAAACCCAAAAACCTCGAAAGCTCATCACATTGGAAGAATTCTTCCCTAGAAAATTCTTTCAAAATAACTTAGCCGAGATCGTTCACACGGTCACTTGTTGCGAAATTCAGGATGAAAAGGAGGATGTTGACCATGGTGGCCCAAATGAGACTTTGTCATCTTTGAAGGAACTCCAATCTCGGGTCGATGAAGTTGAACTCTCGCAATCCTCCATTTCACCAAAAGAAGTGCTCACCCAAGCTCTTGAAAAGCCAGAGATATACACTTCTTCTACCAACACGCTTCAACAAACCCAGGAATGTTATGCGTGCTCTCTAGACTTAACTTTCACTGATGAGGACCTATTGTTAGGCTTTAAGCCCCACAATCGTCCACTTTATGTCTCTGGTTATGCTCGTGAACAAAAGATCAATCGTATTCTCATTGATGGAGGTTCAGCTGTTAAGATACTACCAAAAATGACAATGAGATGAGTTGGCCTTACTATGGAGGAATTATCACATAGTCATTTGGTTATTCAAGGTTTTAACAAAGGAGGACAACGCGCAATCGGCATGATCCACCTAGAATTAATCATTGGAGAATTGACAAGCAACGTTTTGTTCCATGTCATTGATGCCAAGACAACCTACAACATGTTGTTAGGACGTTCATGGATCCATGGAAACGGAATAGTGTCGTCAACTTTGCATCAATGTTTCAAGTACCTTCAAAGTGGGATAAAGAAAGTCAATGCCGACTTGAAGCCTTTTGCTGAGACTGAAGCTCACTTTGCTGACGCAAAATTTTATGTAGAAGATGACATTCCTAATGAAGTTCTCCTAGTTGAGATCTCGTCCATAGAAAGCAAGCAGGGTGAAAAGGAGCATGTTAGACTCGTCACTAGAAAAGATATCCTTGCCCTAAAGAAAGGCCCAGAATGTGCGAATGATCATTCTAGTGAATCTACCAGTAATTCAGTGAGAGCGAAAATTTCAATGCCCTCCAACAACTCTTCATTACTCCGTTATGTACCATTGTCACACCGCAAGAAAGGACAATCACCATTCGCGGAATGCCTTCAATCCATAGCAAGCATGGGAAGGCCTCCTGCAAAGCTCACAATGGAGGATGTAGCCATATTGAAAGAAAATTATGTCATGCCTTTAACTTCATCCACAAATCCTTTGCCCTCGAAGCCATTAAATGGATTCGTGAGGTCTTCACAATGTTTGACAGAGCATGGTATGCTACCAAGTGAACAGACAAAAGAATGGTTTGACCCAAAGGCATATCGGCTGTTGGCCAAAGCAGGCTACGATTTCTCAAAACAAGGGGACTTAGGGAAACTAATTCCAGAAGTCACTAGAGAAAAGATGCATGGCCTTAGCATAACACAAAGCAAAATGCGGCTTGAAGGGTATGAAATTCCTATCCCAAAGATCGGATTAGGTTATACTTCTGAACAACCAGCTCAGATATGGATCAAGAAAAGAAGCAATGCTTTAAGTTCCCAATACATAACAATGGGGGTCGATAAAAGTTCGAATCAAAGAAAAGATCACTTTTCACTGCGCGTTTCGGTGTTTGATCGCATTAAGGCTTCATCGTCACGAATCACAGTGTTTGACAGGTTAAATACAACTTGCTTAACACAAAATCGTGACACTCTTGCATGTAAATCAGTCTTTGATCGATTGGGGGCAACAAAAAGGCTTGTTGATAGTCATTCTCAAAATTCAATAAATTTCGAGGTTCAATGGGAGAAGAAAGCTAATGATGAGATCCGCAGTAGCATTCCTTCATGCATGAAGCGTAACTCTACCTCAGACATCAGCACTGAAGGATCACTCAAAGTCAAAAGGCGAATGATTGTACAATCAAGTCAGTCACTCGTCCACAATGAGCAAATTGAAGAGGTATCATCTTCATTTCATATTACAGTAGAAGAGGATACATTTTCAGATGTTGAAGTAACCAATGAAGAGGTCGATGAAGCTCCCCCAGCCTTGGAAGATGGACTACAAGCTACAGTTGATGAACTTAAAAAGATCAATTTAGGAACTACTAAAGAACCTCGACCAACTTTCATCAGTGCGTTTCTCACTCCCGAAGAAGAAGAAGGGTACCTCAAGCTCCTGGTAGAATACAAAGATGTGTTTGCTTGGACTTACAAGTAAATGCCTGGGCTTAATCCAAGTATTGCTCTACACCATTTAGCAGTAAAGAAGGGTGTGCGCCCAGTTAAACAAGCCCAAAGACGCTTTCGGCCAGAGCTTATCCCTCAAATAGAAACTGAGGTCAATAAGCTAATTGAGGCGGGCTTCATTCGTGAAGTACAATACCCAGAATGGATTGCTAACATTGTCCCTGTCAAAAAAAAGAATGGACAAATTCGGGTGTGCGTTGACTTCTGTGATTTGAACAGTGCATGTTCCAAGGATGATTTTCTATTACCCATCACTGAGGTTATGATTGATGTCACTACTGGTCATGAAGTTTTATCTTTCAAGGATGGTTCTTTAGGATACAACCAAATTCGAATGAATCCTAAGGATGAAGAACTTACAGCTTTTCGTACCCCTAAGGGAATTTACTGTTACAAAGTGATGCCTTTTGGACTAAAGAACGCTGGTGCTATTTATCAACGGGCCATGCAAAAGATCTTTGATAATGTACTTCATAAATATGTGGAGTGTTATGTCGATGATCTAGTGGTTAAAACAAAAAAGTATCAGCTTAAAATGAACCCCCGTAAATGTGCTTTTGGCGTAATATTTGGGAAATTTCTTGGTTTCATTGTGAGGCACCGCGGTATTGAAATTGATCAATCCAAAATTGAAGCTATCCAGAAAATGCCAGAGCCCAAGAATCTACGAGAACTTAGAGGCTTGCAGGGAAAACTAGCCTACATACGATGATGTATCTCGAACTTGGCTGGTCAATGTCAACCTTTCAATCGATTGATGAAGAAGGATGTGCACTTTGAATGGGATGAGGCTTGTAGCAATGCTTTTGAGCGCATCAAAAGATACTTGCTTAGTCCTCCAGTTTTAGGTGCTTCTATTCCAGGAAAGCCTTTGGTGCTGTACATCGCGGCATAAGAAAAGTCTCTAGGTGCTCTTATGGCGCAAGAAAATGAAAAGGGGAAAGAAAGAGCCCTTTATTATCTAAGTCGAACTCTCAATGGGGTTGAATTAAATTATTCTCCTATTGAAAAGATGTGTCTCGCTCTTTTCTTTGCCATAGACAAACTGGAGCACTACATGCAAGCATATACGGTCCGTTTAATAGCAAAGGCAGACCTAATTAAATATGTCCTCTGACAGTTTTTAGACCCCTTAAACAATTGATTAAACCTAGGTAATTAGCCAAGTTGTTACTTAGTCTAATTAAACAGGTCTAGGTTATCACAATAATAAAGATCAAATCATGCAAATCAGTGGAAAATAAATAACACACGATATGATCACCCAGGAAACCAAATCGGTAAAAACCTAGGGAGGATTTGACCTAGCTATCCTCAAGGTAAACCTGAATCCACTATCTTGAAAGAATCGAAGTTCATACAAAAGGACTTACAAGCACCCACGCTCGACTTCCTAATGCTACCAACCAATAGAACTTACTGACACGACCACGTGCAAGCTTCGAATCCACGGACTCCTTCTTTCTTGGATTCTCCACCAAATACAAGCACACCCGCTTGTATTTTCTTTAAGCTTTAATGGCAGCAACTGAATTGATCATCAAGGCGTAGATAAATCTCTCATTGAAAACCCTAAGTTTATGTAAAGGAACTCCTCTAGATCTCACAAGAGATTTACACAAACCGCAAATATGAGCTCACCTAAAACGTGGCTAGGGTTTGCCTTTTATACTTAGGATAAATAAGAAATCCTAAAAACTTTTTAAAATAAATAGGGCTGAGTTGGACGAATCTGCAGAAAAGCATTCTGTCCGAGCTTCGATCGGTTGAGCCTGTCATTCGATTGATTGAGCCAGGCCGAAAGGCACAATGCTTCCTTGCTTTAACTCGATTCCAACTTTACATTGACACATAACTTTGAGCTAGCTTTAAACACTTCTAAACACATTGTTTTGATCATGGTTTGCCAACAATACACATTAGAGTTATAAATACATAAAATCCTAAACTTTAGAACCTAACAAACTCTCCATTTGGCAATCCGTGACAAAACACAACTTAAAGTTTACAAAATAAAAAGCCATTTACAAAATAATGCTCATAAAACAAATTCAATCCTAACTACTATCCATTAGTTGCAAGTGTAGACAGAAGCTCAATTGAATCAACCTGTATATTTCTTGAAGCACTAAACAAAATGCATAACTGCATGTGTGAAAAATAAAAACAGGAAAACAAGAAAACAACAAATATGCAAACTAATTCTCCCCCTAAGTTGGATACACCAAAACATACTTGTATTTTCCACTATCATAAACAACCAATGTATCTCCCCCTAAACAAAACAAACAAGATTCCCACATTTCATCTAGATCTCCCCCTTTTTGTCACGTATTGACAAAGATAACTCAATAATGAGTAAACATACGCAATAAAGGATAAGAGAAAATAGAGAATTAAGGGAAGACAAAACAATTCAACTCTATAGAAAATAGAGACAACTCCCCCTATGAAGAGCAACAACTCCCCCTAAGAACAACAAAGGTAAAAAAAACTTTTCTCCCCCTATAAAAATAGGAAAAACAAAACAAGTTGTGGGAAAAATAGTTTTTGGGCAAAATAAAAGGAGTGGGGATAAAGAAAAAGACACAAACCAAGTTTAAAAAAAAAACTAAGTTGAGGATACACATGAAGAAAAATATTCTCTCTTTCAATAAAATGCAAACATGGCACTATGTGACCCATAAACAGTTGCATGAGTAGAGAAAATATTTGCACATTGATTATCCATCATATCTCTTAAGAAAAATATTTTCTACAGTTCACATATACAAATAGCATATACTAAAGAGTACATAACTCAAAAATTAATCAATCATTTTTTAAATCAAGTTGAGTACCCAATTTAGCAAAGTGTATGCATGTTATGTGTGAAAACAATGAGAGATATGACTGCAAAATTGCAAGATGGATACAAAAACAATGCAATGCATGTGAATCCTAAACATAAATGATGCATGAGCAGATTAAATGACATGATGCATGAGTTAAGGCAGTAAATTAAGTTAAAAATAAGTTCAAACTCACAAAATTGGCTTGAACATAGAGTTTCCAACTAAAACCCCAAAAAAATTTAAACCACTTGTTAATTTTTCAAAATAAATTGATCAATTAATCATTACACAAGTTAGAAAACTGATTAGAATGATCAATTACATCAAAACAACAAGCCAATTTTATCAATTTCAACCCAGATCTTCCAAAATCAAGACTTTCAATCAATTTGTCCTCAAAGCACAAGCATTAAACACATTTTGCATTGAAATCAAGGAACTTTTAATCTTGGATGGCCACAACAAAATTACACACAATATAATGTACCAAGTTTAGCAAAGAGCAATTTGTGTAGTGTGTGCAACTAGCAAAAGTTTGAGATACATGTGAGGTGATATGTGAATAGCAATCAATCACAAAGTCTACAAAATTTATCACATAGAATTTAAAAGAGACTATCACTTAAAGAGTTACATCATATAACTCCCACATCTCCTAGAACATAAGCTTGCAATCATGTAAGTTTCTTGAATTTTACCTCATAATATACACACCAATTTTAATTAAGTGATTTGGCATCAAGCCTAATAGTACACACCAATTTTAAGCAATTATCAATTAAACCGAGGCTACACCTTATGTTCTTTTTGTGCATGTGCTACACTTTCTCGAGCACAAAATCTTATGATATGCATTAAGGTGTTCATGATTGGCCAGTGTGCAATGGTGAGATGGTTATTTATGCCTTTCTTAAAAGGATCAAGTCCGACAGTCAAATAACATGTGGCTTCAAGATTAAGACAAAGTGATAAACACCATAAACATCTTTCCCACACAACATGCACTTCAAAGCTTCAACTAGGCAAGTGCAATAAATAAGCTCATCAAAGTTAAACAAGGTACATAAACTTGTTATGTAAAGATAATATGGTCAATCGTTGATTATAAATCCAAGATGTGAAATACAAAATACAAAAGTCTTTTTGGTTTTTTTTAAAAAAAAATTTATGACCAAAAACAAAAAACACACATTGTGTTAGATGATTAAAAATGTAATGCATGACAGTGCTTAACTAAGCTATAGAGGGTACACAAACAAGAAATATCAATTTCTTAATTAACCCTTGAGTACATGTACAAACTAGTACATACTCACATAAAATCAAAAATAGCTTAGTACTTATATAATACATACTATTCAAGTTTCTCCACAATGTCAAGCATGTTCTAAATCAAGAGAAAGATATCATCATTCATGTAATCCTCAAGAAAAATAAAACTAGACACAAAATAAAATATTTTTGTCTTTTTGAAAATTTTCAATGTTTTTGGATTTTTTTTTTAATAAAAAAAACAACCTAAAAAACAAAACAACCAAAAACAAAATCAAGACATGTCCACAAACAATTGAAAGAATTAAATCAAGGACAAGTTAGCGACACTCACCTTAGAGAATCTTTTCTCACCCATATAGCACGAGTCTTCGGCTTTGTAGGTGAAAATCCATGTGAAGTAGAGTGTGTTTGAGGAATTACACCAATCTTCTGAGAAAAACTAAAATCCTGCAAATTTCTTTCTCAAGCCAACAAGCTTAAATTTTTCAAAAGCATATAAAACAATTTATATGGACTTATGGCAGGAGAAATATCATCACATATCCTAGATTGAAATACAGAATGCTTAGATTTCAATTTACGACAATTAGGATGAATGTGACCATGGACACCACAAAAGTGGCAAACAGGAACAAATTTAGGAACATCAGTATTCCTAACAGCAAATCTATTCTCAGATTTTGGTTTTTGCCTTAACAAAGAACAATTTGGTCTAATATGACCAACAACACCACAAAGGTGACAAGTAGGCATAAAAATAGATTTATTATGCTCTTTAACAATAGTTTTAGACTTGAGTTTAGAAACACCAGTGTCTACATCAGAACTTTTACCTTTGTCTAACCTAGCACAATAAGCCTTCTCTTTATTATTCCTCTTAAAAGGAGGGATATAAACTTTCTCAGTTTTAGGTTTAAGAGAAACAGAAACACTTCTGTTATCAATAGTAGGCTTGGTACTAGTTAAATTTTCAATTTTAGCTTTAGATTCAACTAACTCTTGTTCCAGGCTTTTCATCTTCTCATCTTGAGAGGAAATTTGATTTCTCAAAAATTCATTCTTTTTATTAGATTCATCTAATCTAACAACCAATTCCTCTTTTTCAAGATTAGTCAATTTTAACTCTTCCTTAAATTTCTTAGCAATTTTCATAGATTTCAATAATTCCTTACGAAAAGAGTTTTACAGGCATCAATAAAATCAACAGAAGCATGAGCAGAAACATGATCAAAAAGACACTTCAAATTATCCATGACAATAGGGGTCAAGGATAAGCTCTTAGATCAAAAGATCTAAAACAAAAAGAGCTACCTGCTCTGATACCACTTGACAATTTTTAGACCCCTTTAACAATTGATTAAACCTAGGTAATTAGCCAAGTTGTTACTTAGTCCAATTAAATAGGTCTAGGTTATCACAACAATAAAGAACAAATCATGCAAAGTAGCGGAAAATAAATAACACACGAAATGATCACCCAGGAAACCAAACTGGTAAAAACCTGGGGAGGATTTGACCTAGCTATCCTCAAGGTAAACCTGAATCCACTATCTTGAAAGAATCGAAGTTCATACAAAAGGACTTACAAGCACCTATGCTCGACTTCCTAATGCTACAAACCAGTAGAACTTACTGACACGACCATGTGCAAGCTCCGAATCCACGGACTCCTTCTTTCTTGGATTCTCCACCAAATACAAGCACACCCGCTTGTGTTTTCTTTAAACTTCAATGGCAGCAATTGAATTGATTATCAAGGCGTAGATAAATCTTTTCCTTGAAAACCCTAAGTTTGTGTAAAGGAAAGCTCATCTAGATCTCACAAGAGATTTACACAAACCACAAATATGAGCTCACTTAAAACTTGGCTAGGGTTTGCCTTTTATACTTAGGATAAATAAGAAACCCTAAAAACGTTTTAAAACAAATAGGGCTGAGTTGGACGAATCTGCAGAAAAGCATTCTGCCAGAGCTTCGTTCGGTCGAGCCTGTCGTTCGATCGATCGAGCCAGGCCGAAAGGCACAATGCTTCCTTGCTTTAACTCGAACTTTACATTGACACACAAATTTGAGCTAGCTTTAAACACTTCTAAACACATTGTTTTGATCATGGTTTGCCAACAATACATATTAGAGTTCTAAATACATAAAATCTTAAACTTTAGAAACCTAACATCCTCTCCAGGCCAGTGGTTTCAGGTTGTATAGCTCGATGGGCAGTCCTGCTACAACAATATGACCTTGCATATGTTCCATAAAAAGCTGTCAAAGGACAAGCACTGGCAGACTTTTTAGCTGATCACCCAATCCTGTCCGATTGGGAGTTCTCTGATGATTTCCCGAATGAAGATGTGTTTTACATTGAAGTAATGCCACCATGGATGATGTTTTTTGATGGGGTTGCACGTCGGGAAGGAGCGGGGGCAGGTGTAGTGTTTGTTTCTCCACAACGGCAAATACTTCTATACTCGTTCTCATTAAGTGAACTTTGCTCTAACAATGTAGCCGAATATCAAGCATTGATTATTGGTCTACAAATGGCTATTGAGATGGGCATATCTCAACTTGAGACCTTTGGAGACTCCAAATTAGTTATCAACCAAATCTTGGAGCAATATGACGTCAAGAAAGAAGACCTCATCCCTTATTGCAAATACGCGAAGAAGTTGCTAGCAAATTTTGAGGCCATCACATTGGAGCATATACCAAGAAAGGAGAATAGACAGGCCGATGCTTTAGCTAATTTGGTTACCGCCTTAACATTATCCCAAAAAGAGACAACCAAAGTTGCTATTTCCCAAAGGTGGGTGGTACCTCTCGTGGTTGAAGAAGGAGAAGAAGAGCAAGCCAACATCATTTCTATATGCCTTGTTGAAAAAGAGGATTGGCGACAAGTGATCATTGAATACCTTCAACATGGAAGACTCCCGGATGATAAATGCCACAAGACCGAAGTTCAGTGAAGGGCTGCTCGATTCATTTACTATAAGGACACTCTCTTCCATTCATTTGATGGATTGTTTCTTCGCTACTTAGGAGAGGAGGAGGCTAAACAAGCCTTAAAGGAGGCTCATTCTGGAATATGTGGAGCACATCAATCAGGTCCTAAGTTACACTACAAGATCAAACGAATGGGTTACTATTGGCCTACAATGGTGCAAGATTCCATGGAGTGCGCTAAGAAATGCGAAGCTTGTCAGTATCATGCGAACTTCATCCACCAGCCACCAGAACCTCTACACCCAACTGTAGCTTCTTGGCCTTTTGATGCATGGGGGGCTTGATGCAATAGGGCCATTACCAAAGTCATCTGGTGGCCATTTGTACATCTTGGCCGCAACTGATTACTTCTCGAAGTGG
This sequence comes from Quercus agrifolia, assembly GCA_029955455.1. Lineage (NCBI taxonomy): Eukaryota > Viridiplantae > Streptophyta > Magnoliopsida > Fagales > Fagaceae > Quercus > Quercus agrifolia. The sequence continues at coordinate 10,733,420 of JARQAD010000011.1, read as the reverse complement.
GAGGAAGCTGTGCCCCTTAGGGAAGTGAAGAAAGAAACAGTGGTCAATTTCATTCGAACTCACTTGATCTGTCAGTATGGTGTGCCTCAATATATCATAACTGATAATGGCAAACCATTCTACAATAGGCGGATGATAGAGCTATGCGAGAAGTTTGAATTTAAACAATACAACTCCTCCATGTACAATGGCCCAGCGAATGGACTAGCTGAAACATTTAACAAAACACTTGGCAGTTTGTTGAAGAAGGTGGTATCCAAGACAAAGCGAGACTGACATGAAAGAATTGGAGAAGCATTATGGGTGTATAGAACAACATTTCGAACGCCTACTCAAGCGACACCATTTTCTCTTGTCTACAGAGTGGAAGCCATCCTTCCTTTAGAACGCCAAATCCCATCATTGCAAATTGCCATTCAAGAAGGATTGCCTGAAGAAGAAAATGCCAAACTCAGATTGCAAGAACTAGAGGCGCTTGATGAGAAAAGGCTCGAGGCCCAACAACGCCTTGAGTGCTATTAAGCTCGTCTTTCAAGCGCATTCAATAAAAGAGTTAAACCACGATCATTCCAAGTTGGTGACTTAGTCCTTGCCGTTCGAAGACCTATCATCACAACTCATCGTATAGGCAATAAGTTCACTTCAAAATGGGATGGACCTTATGTTGTGCAAGAAGTCTACACCAATGGAGCTTACAAGCTGATTGATAATGATGGTGAAAGGATCAACCCCATCAATGGGAAGTTCCTTAAGCACTTCTATGCTTGAAAATCGAGGATTGCTCCTTGGTAAGAGCTTAAACTACCCACTATAGCGCTGCAAGAGTACATGATGTCTTCCCATTACCCTTGAAAGCGTACCAATAAGGAGAAATTAATCCCACTCTATGTTACCAATTGCTAGTGTGGCGTAGTGGTTGGATGCTCATGTCACCCTTGAGGCTGTCTCGGGTTCGATTAGTGGTGATACCCACTATTACACACTGAGCCCTCCTTTTTGCAAAAACACATAAGAAAAAGAAAAAGAAAAGTTATAAAAAAAAAAAAATCTTTTTAACTACGTAATGACTTGATCCCTCTCGAGGCTACGTAGGCAACTTAGTGTCTTTTGCTGAGTTCAGTCACGCATTAAAAAAATTTATTTAAAAAAAAATATCATTAAAAAAAAACAAAAAGAAAAAAAAATCATCCAAAAAGAAATTATCAAAAAAAAAAAAAAAAGATCATTAAAAAAAAAAATCATAAAAAAAAAAAAAATTCTGTTGAGCTACGTGATGACTTGATCCCTTTCCGGGGTACGTAGGTAGCTTAGTACTTGTTACTAAGTTCAGTCACATGAAAAGAAGAAGGATTGCCAGTCTAGCTTGAAGAGTTTTCCAACGGTCATCAATAGGCTTTTAAGATCCCTTTGTTGGCAAGGCATTGTTTAAAGACAGTCAATTGCTCAATAGGATGATCAAAGATCATTGTAGTCGAAGATGAAGACTAAATGAAGTCTGCATGGCATTGCCCATCTTCTATGGACATTCTCCCACATTTCTGAAGTATGATTTGCATCATTTATCTCCCGGGGGCATCTTCTTGTACCTTGCAAGTCTAAACTACATCGTCTCTCTTTTAGGTTGTGCCGCTCCATAGCTCTAAAACTTGAACCACATCATCTCCCTTCTGAGTGGTGTCGTTTCACATCATGTCTCTGAAATTTGAATGACGTCAACTTCCTCCAGAATGATGATAGATTATATATCCAAAATCGGTGTTGCAACATCTCTCCTTTATGGGTATATTCGTGCAATGTCAAAATTCTTGGTGGCATATTTCAACATCTTTAAAGTCTTTGTAGCATACTTTGGCGTCTTCAAAGTATTGGCGTCATTTTTCCCGCATCTTCAAGGTTTTGTTGGCATTTTCTTGCATCTTCGAAGTCTTGATAGGGACTCCTTGCATCTTCCACGTCTTGTTGGCATCTCTAAAATCTTGATGTCTGGTTACAGTGTTATGCACCCTTGATGTCTAAGCTATGTTGCCTTTGAAAATTAGTGCTAATGTGGAGTGTTGGCGTGGCTTCATGACAAGGTTGAACGTTGGCATAGCTTCGGTGCGAATAAAGTGTTGTCGTGGCTTCATGGCAAAGACGAGTATTGGCATGACTTCAGTGCTACTATGAAGTGTTGACGTGACTTCGTGGCTTCATGAATGTTGGCATGGCTTCGGTGCAAATGAAATTTTGACGTGGCTCAGTGCAAATATTGGTGCAACTTCAATGCGAGTGCAAGTGCTAATGTGGAGTGTTGTCATGGTTTCATGACAAAGATGAACGTTGGCATAGCTTCAGTGCGAATGAAGTGTTGACGTGGTTTCGTGGCCAAAACGAGTATTGGCATGACTTTAGTACTAATGTGGAGTGTTGTCATGGCTTCATGGCAAAAATGAATTGTTGACGTAGCTTCATGGCTTCGGTGCAAATGAAGTGTTGAACGTTGGCACAGCTTCGATGCAAATGAAGTGTTGTCGTGGCTTCATGACAAAAATGAATGTTGGCACAACTTCGGTATGAATGAAGTGTAGATGTGGCCTCAATGCAAATAAAATGTCGAGGTAGTTTTATGGAAAAAGAAGAGTGCTAGTACAGCTTCATTACAAAGGAAAATGATGGTGTGACTTCATAGCAGATGCAAGTGCAAATATTGCTTCACAACAAAAATGAATGTTGGCATGGCTTCAGTATAAGGACAAATGCTGGCACAACTTCATGGTAAAGACTCTTGATGTGGCTCTGTTACAAAAACTCTTGAACTGGCTGCGTTGAAAAGATAAGTGTTGGTGTAGCTTAATTGCCAAGAGAAGTATGCTGCATAACAAAAACAAACAACAACAAAAAAATTTGTTAGAAGAAAATCTCATGGCACGTTTGAACTTAAAAAAAAAAAAAAAAAAAAAGTTCAACAAAGAAAGAGAGCTTCAATTTTATTCACTAGCCTGTCAAACAAAAAAAAAAAAAAGTCAGTACAAACAAAGCATTAAAAAGAAAAAGAAAAAAGAAGCATAATTTTTCTGCATAATTTCTCTACACTTATCATACACCCATTGGAGATTGCTTGCAATTTAATGAATACCCCCAAGGGGCTTTATATAGAAAATTTCTGAGATAATAGACAAAAAAAGAGAGAGGAGAAATGCTGCCACCAAATTGTTTAAAGTCAGACTTTGCAACTCAAATACACTCAAAGTCAAAGAAAATTGCGCCCAACCTTGAAAACAGTAAGAGACACTTGCTGGATAAGCCAATTTGCCTGGGTTGTCAAACGTTGTCAGAATGGCCACCGCCAAAGTAGACCAAGGTGGCAACAAGTCTAACAATGTTTGCAGTCTCCCATCCTGGATTTCTAAAATTTCTGACAAGATTTCATAAAAAATCAACCCACAGAAATCTTCTAAGGACTTTGATGTACAAAACCCAGAAAGATCTTCAGCAACGGAGCCACCACGCATGGCCACAAATTCCCAACGACCCGTGGGTTTCTCATTCAAGTCTGTGTAAATCTAAGAAGAATTTTACAAAACCAATGCCACCACTAGATCCATTGACCTCCGATTTACAAAACTCAAGAAAATCAACCCCAAAAGTCCAGCCACGCGCCCCTAAGCTAAGCCACGATCTTTCAAACGACCTGCGGTCTAGGCCTTCAAATTTGTGCAAATTTGCCCATGATTTTAGAAAACTGACTATACCATGGTCTTCTACGGCCTTAGATCGACAAAGCCCAAAAAAATTCTAGACCAAAGAAACTGACACGCGCCTCCACGCGCCCCTAGAGTTGCCGGCGTCATAGTCTCGTACTCACGCGCCGACACACGCCACCTTCATCACGACATGCGCCTACACGCGCTATACGCGTACACGTGCCCTCTGCGCATGATGTCCTGGATGACGTCATCCTCCACAACCCCGGTTTGATCGGGACCGACCTGGAAATCTGACCCGATCTGAACCGCCTGCAAAAAAAAAAAAAAATTAAAAAAAAAAAGAGAAAAGAAAAAGCTTTGACCAAGTAGAACTTTGACTTTGACTAAAAAGTCAAAATTTTCAAAAATGGCCTGTTCCACTTAGTTTTTCGAGTACATTCCGATTTTGAGATCCGTTTCTTCATTTGAAGCTCGGAAATTGTGCAAATTTTCCAATTCCTAAAAAAATTAACTTTTGCACAAATCTTGACCAAAAAGTCAAAATTTTCAAAAAATACCTGTCTTGCCCAATATTTCGTGTAGATTCCATTTTTGGGGTCTATTTCTTCATTTAGGAATCCGAAATTGCTCAAATAGTATGATTCTACAGTTGTTGGCCTTAATGTGAACTTCGACCAAGAATTAAGATGTTTGAGCAAAGCTTGTCCTATTTAGAGTTTCATATGGGTTCTGATTGTGAAATCCGCTTATTTGTTTTGGACTTGGAAACCACCTATGTGACCCACTTCCCCGAAGTACCAACAGTGTCCAAAAGTTAAGCTCCCAAGATCAAGATTTGAGATTCATTCACTTGGTCTAGATTCCCTTAAGGTTATTCTTTAGACTTTATCAAAGCTTCCCTTTCAAAATACAAATGAACTCTCACAAGTGTGTCTTGAACTTGAAATTACACTGGATCACTAGTTCAACCTACCATTCTCGTTCGGTGCCTACCAGTCTCCAACCTACCATTCCCGTTTTGTGCCTAACGTTCCCATCTACAGTTCCCAGCCATTAGTCTCACCAAAAATTCTCAACCGACATTCTCAACTACCCATCTACCATTCTTCGTCTCTCCACTATAAATAGAAGGGTTGGATTCATCAAGAACTCATCAAGAAAAAAAAAAAAAAAAAACACACTGAATCATGAAATGAAGATTTGCTTCTTTCAAATTTTCAAGTCCTCTTTCTCACAGCCATTTCTTACTATGGCCTTATCATTTTCAACACTTAGCAACCAATATTGCTTCATAATCAGTTTGAAATCAACCCTCTCATGGTTCAGTAGAAACCTTCCTCACAGTATAATTGTAGTTTTGAGATCCAAACAAATTTTGTTTCTCCACTTAATGACTACCTTTGTCCATAAAATTACTCATAACAAGGCCTGCATCGTCCTTCCATGCTTTCGTGGATTTGGTTGGTCAGGAAATCCAAGTCCAGCAGAGACACCTATTCCTAACCTCAGGGCTCTTGTAGTCTCTCTCTAATTGCTTGGTCTTCCAGCAGAAGTAGTGGTTTGGAACAAACAGCAACTTGGCTGGTTTCTAAGACCAGAATCACAAGTTAGCTCAATCTTTCATTTTTCTGTGCTTTTCCAACAAGTGGCAGTAGGTGAAGATGGTAAAAAGTGTTAGGGTATCCTACAAATTGTCTTTTATCCAACACTTATAATGACCTCGAAGGGACCAGTTCATCAGAATTCAACCTTTGGTGTTGGTAAATGGTCGCCAAAACTTCATTCTATGTTCCCACAAGCAGGGGACCCAAAGGTCATCGTTGTTGGTACCCCAAAACACATTTTCTGGAATTACTCCAACTTAAATCCAGCTTGAAGTATTTCAGAAAGTACTCTTCTAAAATTACTTCAACTTAACGTCCGTCAGCATGGTTCCATCACACATGCGCATTCGATGACTTGTCGTCAGACCTCATTCAGCATGCAGTCAGTCCCAGATCCCAAGGTGTACTTCCCAGGAACATCTACACCAGAGGGTCCCCAACATACAGGGCCAGCACCATGGGGGCATATGTTTCACCCATTCACTTTGCTTCATCCCCGTCATCTTCATCACCAACATCAGCACCCCCAGAATCTATGAGCTTTTGAAACTACCTCAACTTAACCTGAGTGATGCGATAACACATGTACATTCGACCACGTTCCCATATGGCCTCGCTGTAATCCGAAGTATACTCTTATGAGATTACTTCACCAGGAGTTCTTAAAAACATGAGGCTAGCCCCATAGCTTTGCATGTTGTACCTAACCAACATCTTCACCTCTTCCCCATCTTCTACACCCTGTGATCGCTGCCAACGATCCAGAATACTCTTCTGAAATTACTTCAACTTAACCTCTACTGAGAAGGTTCAGTCATGCAAGTACATTCAAATACTCGCAGACCCCTTTTCGGTCTCATCAAAGCCTTTCATATGGGTGGGTCTATTCTTCGGAAATTATCTCATCCTGTTGAAAACTCCACCACCTTCAACTCCTTCACTTAAAGAGTCAAGTGTAAAAATCAGTTTTCGAAACTCATTCCCACACCACACTCCAAAATTGTGTGCGTGAACAAGTCTCGAAGGGGCATTTGTAGAGGGAGAAAATTCCCGACCTATCCCAAGTTGACACGTCATACTACCAAGTCTACAAAATACAGCCAATTACAAAGCACCATGTATTGCTGCTAGGTTTTGCTATCACTACTCAGAAACCAACAGAAATTTGCCAAGTGTCATGCAAAAACCAATCACACCTTAGCACGTGTAAGCGATGACACAAGCACCTCAGCGCGTGTAAGCAATGACACAAGCACCTCAGCGTGTGTAAGTGATGACATAAGCAGTCCAGCGCGTGTAAGCAATGACACAGGTAGTCTAGCACGTGTAAGCGATGACATAGGCGGACCAATCTGGCTGTGACATGTGTCACCAATCAAACTCCGCCACGTGTCGCTCACCCACCCCCAAACTCCTATAAATATAAGCCTTCCTAAGGCATTTGGAGGACAAGAATTCAAAAGTACAAAAGCTCTGCAAGAATCAAACCTCAAAACCTTCAAGAACTTCAACCCCAAAATCGAAGAACACTCGAAGTAGAATCATCAAAATTATCTGCCTAGATCCTAAAGTTTACGGGAATCAAGCTCAAAGGTCCAAAAAACATCAACAAACCATAAATCGGTGAAGCTCTACGGATTCAAGCCTCTAAAGCACCGAAGAACTTCCACCATAAACCTTCGAAGATAAAGAACACACGAAGAACACGAAGAACGTGAAAAACAAAGGATTTCTATCAAGCTCATAGCCAGAGATTCATTGCAATTCCGTTTTAGCAATCTTCGATCCATCCCTCAACCAAATTGATGGATATTTTGTGTTCAAGTCAAAATCACATTATTACAAATCCAATCAACAAGTCTTTTAAGGAGATCGAATCAGAGGATAACTCTTTTGTAATTTCAGAGAATTGTACCACACAATCATCAATACAAATTCGCATTTATGAAACTATTTTACTTGTTTGATTTATTTCGAACTAGAAATTTAGTTGCTCTACAGCCCCACTTTCCAAACTAATTAGGGAAATATCCCTCTTTTGAAACTTGACTTTCTCAAAATTGAGTTAAGCCCTATAGTGACATTTTTAAGGACCTATAGTGACGTTTCGTAACTCAATCTCCATGAAATCGAGTTATAAGCAATAATATAACTCGATTTCATGGAGATCAAGTTACAAAACGTCACTATAGGTCCTTAAAATGTCATTATAGGTCCTTAAAAACGTCGCTATAGGACTCTAGAAATTTTTATTTTTTTATTTTTTAAAAAACTCGATTTTGAGAAAATCGAGTTACAAAAGAGGGGCATTTCTCTAATTAGTTTGGGAATGGGGGGCATAAGGCTATATAATTTGGATGAAAATGGCATTAGGCAATTTTATGCATCCAAAAAAATAATTTCACTTTTCCCCCCAACCATTGGGATCACAAATTGTATTTAATTGTATATAATAGAAGTAGTTGTCTTATGTGAAAGTTACATTGTACTAATCATAGTCAACTCCCTTAAATGTAGTATTATGAAAAAAAAAATTTGTTTCTATACTCTATAGCCTTATTGCAATTATATATATATAGCTGAGCCCCATTGATAGTTTGAAGTTTGGATCAAGATTTGACCGAACTTGGGGTTGGTACTCATTTCACATCTAAGAATTATTTCCGTCTGACTTTAAAATAAAGATTATAAAGATTTAGAGTATGTTTGGTAACTGTTTTTTCCCCTTATTTTCTGTTTTCAAAAATAATTTTCTATTTTTTAAACTAAAAAACTTGTTTGGCAACTCAAAATGAATAGAAAACAAAAACTGTTCTCAAAACTCAATTTGTGCAGGAAACCGAAAACATATAAAATGCTGTTTTCAGTTTTTAATTTTTAAAAATCAATGAAAACATGCATTTAATTTAATGAATCTGCCTCATTTAATGAGTTAGCATTAAAGTTCAAATTATAGTAACAATATATTTTAGTATTTTCTATTTTTTTTTCAAAAAACTATCTTTTTAATTTCAACTAACCAAACATGTTTTTAATTTCAAAAATACAAGAAAATTGTTTTTTCTTTATATTTCCAAAAACAAGTTTTTGAAAATAGAAAACAAAAACTGTTACCAAACATAACCTTAGTTTTTCATACATTAAATAAATTGTGTTATCCCTCTCCATAACTATTGAACTATTATAAAGAATGAGTTGACTGTAACATTATTTTTGATTTGTTTCCACAAAATTAGGAATGATATTAACTGTTTTAAAAATTATTACATCATATTCTTATTTAAATTTATGAAATACTAATTCTTTCCCTTAAAATAGATCATTTTCATTTTTTTTTTTCCATTTTAAAAGCAAGTAAAGACCAAAGTTTTGAATTCGGTCTTGAAAGCTTTTTCGGTTAAGTTACAGGAATGAAAGATTTTGGAATCGAAACACACTAGTATACCATTTCGAAATTACTGTTAATGTATATTAAAAATTATTGGACAACACTTATTTAATTTGTTAACAGTGTTTAAAATTTTAAGTCAATGTTCTCACTCCCAAACATCTGAACCCAATGATACATGACTGATGGTTGTATTCATTATTAAAGAAACAAAAATTGAAAAGTGGATAAGCTTAGCTTTACACGTATGATTGGGGGCTCAAGAAAAGCTTATTGAAAATTATATTTTTCCCAGAAGAAAATGATGAAGAGGGAGCAGTTTTGTACTAGCTGAAATTTGAATAACATACGTTGTTGGCTAAAATCAACTGGAATGACCAAAATTTCCTATAATGTCCCAAAATTTTGCTCGAGGTGGAACAAACGGGTTGCTCATTCCGATTTGCATACTGGTACAATATTTTCTGACCGTTTCGGCCGAAAAAGAACGAAAGTTAAAACTTTGGTAGTCAATTACGTCACAAATTGCTGCCAACTCGTCCATAGATCACTAATAGCTCTAGATCCTGAATACTACTTGTGATGTCTACCAGAGCAAGGCCTTATGCCCCTCGTCCCTTCATAGTTGCTTTCTTTTTGAAAATTTTTTAAAGAAAAGAAAATGTTTGGTTCAATATTATGATAATTTTGTTTACTTAGCTATAAAATACTTAAACTTTATGAATGAAAAAAATTTACTTTCGTAATAAAGTAAGTAGAGGCTAACTTATTCCTTATTTTTTGATGCCAATATAGCTACAACAACGGGTAACAAATTATGTTATAAAAATCATATTTCTCATATTTTCTATCATTGTTATAGTAATCAATTCTTCAATTTTCTTTTTCTCAAAGCTGATTTTTTTTTTAAAATTTTTTAATTTTTAAAATTTTCAATTTTTTAATTTAGGCTTGAGATTAGGTGGTAGATAGGTTATATATGACAACAATTTCGTTTATATAAGGGAATATGGGTATCTTTTGGCTTAAATTTGAGAGAAATTGCTAAAATTTTAGTACAAAATTAATCATAAATGACTTCAGATTTAAAATAATGATATCGAGTTATACCTTGATATATGATTAAGTTGAAATATATTTAGAAAAATTTAATGTCTTTTCTTTTATTTATATTTTGTTAACAAATATATAGACATTAGCTACTTTTACTTATAGTGTATTAATTTAGTCTTTAATCTTTGTATAATTCTTATTTTTTTTTTAAAGATGATTTTCCTTTTATACATTATCTTCCCAATTAAGGATGAAATCTTAATTCCATCCTTTGTCACAATAAGTTTATTGAAAAATACATTTTGGCTAAAATATTTGCACCTAACTTCGGTTGAACTTTTCAAGAGTATTAACCAGTTATATAACCATTTTATGGAGTGACTTTGTATAATTTAATATCTTTTCTTTTATTTATATTTTGTTAACAAATATATAGACATTAGCTACTTTTACTTATAGTGTATTAATTTAGTCTTTAATCTTTGTATAATTATTATTATTTTTAAATGATTTTCCTTTTATACATTATCTTCCCAATTAAGGATGAAATCTTAATTCCGTCCTTCGTCACAATAAGTTTATTGAAAAATACATTTTGGCTAAAATATTTGCACCTAACTTCGGTTGAACTTTTCAAGAGTATTAACAAGTTATATAACCTTTTTATGGAGTGACTTCCTATTACTTTTTATTATTACTTATAACTTAAACATGTACAATTGGTGTCTTTGGTGGGTCATAACTTATATTACTTTATGTTCTTATATATAGATCTTCTTAAGTTCAAAGTTTATCTTTAACACATAATTATAAAGGAAAAAATAAAAGAGAAGAAGAAGAAAACCTAAATTAAGATCCGAAGATTATATTGAAAGTTGCAGCTAATCAGCTATAATTAAAATAATATTTCCTTATATTCTTGTCTTAGACTTTGGAATACATACAAAAGAAGAATTGTGTCATGTTTGTTTTTTAAAGTAATTGTTTGTCCATGAGGTTGGGAGCTCTAACTGAGGATTCAGAAGACTATGTGCTTTCCACGTGAAGTGTCACTTCATGCACGTGTATATGAGTGGTTAAACTACTTGAGGCTCGTGTTTGCCATGCATGGAACGTGGAGTACATGCACTTCCAGCAAATCTTTCGTTCTCACTGTGTGTATATATGTGCTTGCAAATTGCAAAATAAAATTTTGGAAAGAGATTACATGAAGTCATTGATCGATCTTCTTTCTTTCTCTTCCTCAACCTCACCCTTTTATTCTTCAATTATCTATTAATATATTTTTTAGGACCCATTAATCATGCATGGATGAGGCCCTAGCTAGGAATTAACAATTATCAAAAGATCAAGAAAAAAAATAAAAAAATTGGACCCACAATCTTGCATGATTGGTAAAATAAATGTTTGAAAAGCCAATCTTGTAACATTGAATATAGAGAACTTCCTCTCTGTTTTTTGGTCCATTTATGTCTGAGTAAGAATAAAGAATGCATGTTTTAACAGCATGACTGGATATAGAAAGCTTTGTGAAGAGGTTTGGGGGCTGGGGGAAAAATAGATAAAACTTTGTTTCCACAAATGTTGAAGGGTATCAGTTTGCAGATAAAGAATTTTCGCGTGGGAAGTAAGATGGAACTGTAAAAGGTTAGAACTTTCTTTTTTCTTTTTATCTTTTATCTATTTATTTATTTTTTGAGAATATTTTTTAATTAGAACAATAATTGAATGATTAAATGCATCAATATTTCTATTTGTCGATTTTTTTTAAAAAAATTTCTTTTATATATGGGTTTATGATTATATACGTCTATACAGTGGGTTGGATCCGACTTGTATCTATAGGACTTTGTCAAATATTAACAATAAATTAATGAATAGAATTACGTACAATCAAATAAATAAATAATGAACAAAAGGAATAACTTGCATTTAATTGAATTAATTAATATAATAGGAATCTATGATTCCTCTTAATCGAACTCCGACCACAAATGATTAATGCACTGGTTTTGGAAAATATGTGTTATACCACTAAGTTACACAAATAAATAATGCATCATTTTTAGAACCTCTAGATTTCTTTTACATGAGAACCATCAAGAATGATGCATCCACTTCACTTTGGAGCAGGGGCGGAGCCAGTGGGGGGCGAGGGGGGCACCTGCCCCCTCTGACTCCTAAAACATCCTTACACGTGTAATCTTTTTAGTTTTAGTTAGTCCCTGAGACATTCAGAAAAAAAGAAGAAGAAAAAAAAAGCACACCCACTTGAAAGTGACCCAGGAAAAAGAAAGGAAGAAAAAGTTATTCTCAAAGACCAAACCATGTAACCTTTCACCATTTCACTATTCTCATAAGCAATTTTTGTCTGTCTTGCACCTATTTCACTACTTTTTATTTTTTATTTAATATCTTTATTTTCACCATTTTCACTGTGATACATTTCACAGCATTTTATTATTAAGTAATGTTAGAGATATTATAAATTATACTACTTATGTCTTACAAATTAGCATCTCACCAATCACAAAAAATAATTTCAAACATATATTCATTATATTGTTTAAGTAACACTACTCACATTTTTACCACATCAATTTGTAAAATTTGTTGTAGCTATGATTATGAATTGGTTATTTTTGTTTATTTATTTTAATACTATGAAATATATTCATATTTTCTTACCATTGTTTTGTTATTATTATTGATTAATATTTTTTAGATTAATTTTACTTTTAATATTGTTTTTTTAAATTTAATTTTGCCCCCCTCTAGACTAAAATCCTAGCTCCGCCACTGCTTTGGAGCCTTCAGTATCACATTTAGGGATGACAATTTAAACCCACACCCATAGATACTTGCTTCACCTACCCTTAATGGGATGAGTTTTACTCACTTTGCATAACACATGAGGTGGGATGGGGGGTAAATTTTCCCCCCACACCTGCCCAGTTTATATTTGAAAAATTAAAAAAAAATTATTGGTTTTTTTATTAGGCATATATATATGTGTGTGTGCGCACGCGTGCGCCTTTTTTTACCCTTCAAGCTTTACATATATGATGTCTTTTTTTTTTTTTGATAAAAATATATGATGTCTTTTGATATTGTATTATTGAATTTATATTTTAATTTTTTAAAATTTTGAATTTTGAATTTTTTTTAATTGTTGTATTGTCATGTTTGAATTGTTTTTATGTTTCTGAATACTTGAATTATTGTATTGTTATGCTTTGAGAATGATTTGTAATGTTAGAATTTTTTTTAATGTTTTATGTGTTTTTGTTTAATGTATTATATATTTTAAATAAACTTTCAATAAATTATATATAAAAAAAACTTGTATGCGATGGGGCAGAGCGGGTACCCGCTAGGATGAGGCAGGGGAAGAAAGACGCACCCCAAAGTGGAAGTGGGGCAAAGGAAAGGAATAGGAAACTCGCCCATACATTAAATTTACACTACCTGCGCTAATGCAAGGCTGAATATTATGTGGTTTTAACAATATATGGTTTTACCAAAGTTCTTAATCAACAATATATAGGACAACAATTAAAAAAGAAAAGAAAAAGAATATATATATATATATATATAGGGTTGAGTTTAAGTTACATTTTAGTGTAATTTTAAGTAATATTATACTAAATAACTTTTATGAGATTAATAATTTAAAAATTCACAGCTGGATTACGTTTTCTCTATTCTTAACATGCATGCTAAATTTTGTTTTAATCATATGTTATTTATTATTTGATTTATAAACTCATCTTTGACGCATAAATTTAAACTACAAAAACTTGAATTTTAAACATTTAATTGATGACATAGTTATTGATATTTAATCATCTTAAAATTTTGCAAGTACGAATAATATAAGAAGAAAATATAATCTAATGATAGATTTGTCAAAATTTGCATTAAGTAAAAAAAATATTGAGAATTATAACATTACTTATAGTTACATAATGTACTAGTGTAATTTAAACCCAATTCATATATATATGACATAAATGTGCAAAATCAAGAACTAAATGATAAAGTTATGGATTTGAAATAGAGAAATGATTCAGAATTTTCTGCGATATAATTGCACTACCTTTCTATTCATAAAAGTCATAGCATTAATTATACATAAGTTTTTTTTTTTTTTTTTGGATAGAGTTTCAATTTATGGTATCCACTTATGATGATTGTGCTATTTATTTAGACTAAGACATTAATTGATTTTTGGTGTAGGAAGGAATTGAACCTCAAATCTCTTATTCAATAATTAGAGACTTTACCAATTGAGTTAATTGGAACCCACTAAGTATATATAGGTTAGGTTAAGAAAAGATTGTGCGAAACTAGTCCAAATAGACTCAGAAAATAGACTATGCTCGTGTGAGGTTTAATTGGAGTTGTTTAATTAATAACTCGCTCAAGCATATGCAATAGGCTGACCTTAGTGTGAAAATTAAAGAGAACAATAATGGAAAATTGTAAAAGATGTGAAAGTGTAAGCAAGGAGAAAAGAATTAAAGATAAGAACTTACGTGGTTCAGCCTAATGACCTACCACACCAATAAACACTAAAAGACTACATTTTGATTTGTTTGGTTTAATAACACATTACAAGAGACTGAACTACATATAATAGTCAAACATAATTTGAATTTGATTTCCATATTAATTGTCCAAATCTTATGATTTTCTCTTACAAATCAGCTTCTTGATTTGGTCTTCAAGTGAAATATACTCTCCAACACTTTAGTGTTTCCTCAAGCGAGACTTCAGTGAGTCGTAGGAAAGATTTCACAGTTATTAATTTGTTTGAGCAAATTCAATCGCAACTTGTTCTTTAACAATGTCAACTTATTTTAGACCTTTTTATTATTATTTGTTAATGGATATTGATAATCTACATCCTAAGGTTAATTATGTTTGGTAACAGTTTTTGTTTTCTATTTTCAAAAACTTGTTTTTGGGAATATAAAGAAAAAACAATTTTCTTGTATTTTTGAAATTAAAAAGATAGTTTTTTTAGAAAAAGGAAGAAGAAAATACTAAAATATGTTGTTACTAGGATTTGAACTTTAATGCTAACTTATTAAATGAGATAGATTCATTAAATTAAATGCATTTTTTCATTGACTTTTAAAAATTAGAAACTAAAAACAGCATTTTGCACTTTTTCAGTTTCTTTTCACAAATTGAGTTTTAAGAACAGTTTTTGTTTTCTGTCCATTTTGGGATGCCAAACAAGTTTTTTAATCTTAAAAATAGGAAATTATTTTTGAAAACAAAAAATAAAGAAAAAAAACAGTTACGAAGTATACCATAATATTTTAAAGTACTGTAGATTTACTATGCATTAGGAGGCACGTCATCATTAGACGATTGAGCATGAAATATTGATTAAGAAAACATAAAAGAAATGGTATTATTAGAATCATGACATACATATACACAAGTATATACCTTCGTCTCTCGCTTGTGGGTAGAGACAACACATATATGCGAAAAGCAATTTCTCAGAAGCTACTAAATATCATTTGATCATCTCTTTTGTCACCCAATATATTATAATGTAACTTCAGCTAACCGTCTTATCCTTTCTTATAATAAACGAATATAAAATATTGCTAAGGTTGATACTACTGGCCGGCTGCTGTATATATATACCTATAAATACATGTCATGAACATCTCATTTTATTGACAAACTAATTGAGTCTCAAACTGCTCCTTCAACTAATCCATCATGTTAGCATTATCACCATCTTTGGTTTCAACTACGAGATGGTACTTGGAGAATAATCACACAAATTATGACCAGAGTTTCAACCACGTTGGAGACTCAGAGACATTACAGTCAGTTCTTCATTTCTCTACATCTCAGCAGGCACAAGTTGAGCTTGATCGGATTACGCCGCCAGTAACTAGTTATGGTGACCCAAAAATGCATAAGAAGCTTAACCACAATGCTAGTGAGCGTGATCGTCGCAAGAAGGTGAATGATTTGTACTCCTCTCTCCGTTCACTGCTTCCAGGCACAGATCGAACGGTACTAATCCCCTCTTTTCCTTTTTATTTCGGCTTCTTTCTTCTTTCTCTTGAGCAGTGGGGATGGAAAAGAGAGTTTAGGTATGTTTGGAATAAAGAGAAATGAGAGATAGGAGAGGGAGTAAAGGGAAAGGTAAGTGGCTAATCTGATCGACAAAGATTTCCACCAACCCATTATGCAGTGGTTTAACAGATGCATAATTCAAAAATGTTTTAGAGGAAAACTTTGTCATCATAATCATGTTATGATTCATTAAGTTATTTAAATAAGTCACATGTGTCTTTGATAGGTTGTGTGACTATAAATACACGTGGATTATTTTCTGAGTTATCATGTAGTGGACCGGTGAAAATTTCCCCCAAACTGGTTTGTAGAAAAATTGTCTATTCCAATCACCTTTCTTTTTTAACTCTTCACTCATCTTCTTCCTGCTAAAAATAAGTGTCAAAGAATGTACTAGTTCTTTCATTTATGTTAAAAACATCTTCAATTACTGTATTTCCACTAATAATTTTGCAATTTTGACTTTTTTTTGTTGTTGTTGATGTGGTACAGAAGAAGTTAAGCATTCCGAAAACAGTTTCAAGTGTGGTAAAATACATACCAGAGCTACAAAAGGAAGTGAAGGGACTTATTCATAAAAAGGAAGAGCTTCTATCAAGGATTTCTAGGCTAGAAGATGAAACTCTTGAAGAGGAAAAACCAAAAATCATTGCTCAAAGCACTTCAATATCTATTTGGGCAAGTCGTATTGATGATAGGCAAATTGTGGTTCAAATATCAATAGATGGCAAAGTCCACAAGACTCCATTATCTGAGATTCTTTGCAACTTGGAGGAGGATGGGCTTATATTATTAAATGCGTCATCATTTGAGTCTTTTGGAGGGAGGATTTTTTGTAATTTACATCTTCAGGTTTGTTTTTGTATAGGTCTCTTCCTTATTTTACTTCTTTAATTCTCAATCTCATCCTTTTAAGCAGTGGCTGAGGGAGGGCTCCCCTGAATTTTTGCACTCAATTACTCATTATATTCTTTAATCAAAAACTTGTTTTTATTTATTTATAAATTTTTAATAATATTCCATACTTTTTATTGGTTTTGTTTAACAATTTATTTTCCATTGATTTATTTTTAAGTCCTTTTTTTATTAAGATTTCTTTCAAAACTAATGGTTAATTTGTTGTTTAGGATCGTAGATATCATTGTAAATTCAAAGTATGTCATTACACATGTAATTCTATTATTAAATTATAGACATAGAATCACTTAATTATAATGCTAATTATAAACAAGTGTGAATTGAATCATTTCAAAAATTTGTAAATAAAATATTTATATTTTATGCAAGTCGATGGTGATCACTGCTACTTATTAGTGAGTTACATAAATTGATAGACTATTTATTTATTTCATTTATGTAAGATATATACATATATTTAATTAGCTTTTGACTTTTATTGCATTTTTAATAATGTGAATTCTAAAGATAAATTATTATTTAAACAAGTTTTTAACTCTAAAAATTTTCGTATCCTTATATAACCTGAAAAAAATTTGTGGCTTTGCCATTGACTACAACCTTTAACATTACGCCATGCACTATTCTTTTTCCCCTTAATATTTAAATAACGAGTTTATCCTTCATTTACACAAATTAAGGCATCTAATTTAGTCAATTCATTTTAACCGACTTAATTCAAGTTCAATTCCTTCTCCGGCATTCGTATCAAAACCTCCATTGACTATTATTTAACCATGCAAATCACCTTTAAAAAATATTCTAAGATATTAGTTTGTTAATTATACTATAGTTGTTCTAATTTTTATTTTTCCTTTTTCTGTTTGAGTTATACAGGTTGAAAGAACTCATGGACCGGAGTGCGAGATTTTAAGTGAGAAACTCATGTCCCTGTATGACAAGAGAGAAGAGCTGTCGCTATGAAAATCTCTATTGATGATTAAGGCCCTGTTTGGATTTTTTTTTTTCATCACTCATCATTCCTTACTCAATTTTCGTCACTTGTTACTCATCACTCATCACTCATTACCCATCACTCATCACTTAAAATACCCCAACTCCCTACACCCCACCCGTTTGGACATTGTTTTCAGTTTTTATCACTCAAATATTTCAACCTTTTTGTGGGACCCATTCCTAATCACCAAGTTAGATCCATACCTGATCACTTAAAGCATCCCACTAACAGAAGAAGTAGCAACCTTTTTTCATATATGTATTTCTCAAAATGGTTGCTTCTTCTTCTTCTTCTTCTTCTTCTACAGTTTCTTCTTCAGCTTGGTCTCCGTTTGCTCCGATGGTGAGCTCGAAGCCACCAGCACGGTGGGGAAAATACGATCTTGATCTGTATCCCTAAACCCAGTAAAAATCATGTGGGTTTTGTTTAATTTTGAGTTGGAAAAAAAGATCTTGATGTTAAATTTTGAGTTGATCTTGAACTTCGTATGTTTAGATTTCTAAGTTTCATTTTAGTGGGTTTTGTTTGCTTCTATTTGGTGGGTTTGTGTGGATGAACTTGTTTGTGGGTTTGTGTTAGTGTTAGTGTGTTAGAGAAAAGATCGTGAGAAGTGAAAAAAAAAAGAAAAAAAGAAAAAAAAGAAAAGAAAAAGAGAACCCAGAAAATCAGTGAAAAGGAATGGAAAAAAGAAGAAGAAGAAGAAGCTAGTGTGAAAGGAAAAAGAAAAAAAGAAGAAGAAGAAGAAGCTAGTGTGAAACGAAAACTCACTGAACCCACTGAGAAAAAAAAAAGGGTCAAAAGTTGCGGCTAACCTGATTAGTGGGTCTCTCATTGTATGTTTAATTACGGAAATGCCATTGAAAACAGAGTTATGGAAATTGAAAACACCTAAAATGTGTTTTCAGTTTCCATAACTCATCACTAAAAAATTAGAGAATTGAGTGATGGAAACAAAAACTAAAAACAACTGGAAACAAAAACCAAACACACTTCTCAGTCATGGGTCCCACCATTTTTGAGTTATGAGTAATGGAAACAGAATTATGAGTTATGAAAACATGAAATCCAAACACCCCCTAATTTACCCTTTAGAGTGCTAAGTCCGTATGTGATTGTATCTATTAGTGCCCTGGTTATTTTAACCAGACTATTGGTGTGTAGTTGTATCATGGTTTTAAAAATTGGTACAATTAAAGAATTGCTTTTGCTCCCAGTTCTCAATTTTTGATTGGTTTTTGATCAATTTTAAGGGTTTTTACCGGACTGAATTGGTTCCTGGCCGGTTCATTCGTCCTATTTGGTTTAGTTTTTAAAACTATGAGTTGTATACATGAGTAAGTAGATATAAGGTATTATATGTAACCGAATGCAAATCCTCTACCCTACTTTTTTGTATTCCACTTTATACTTCATCATTTACAATTTGCATGCATTTTTTTTTCTTTTAACTTTCTTTATAAAACAACCAAAGTTTTATATGGAAAGAAATTAGACATTTGACAATACATACTATAATTGATGTACGTAGTATAAAGTGAGACAGATGATTTCTTTTTGTACATAACCCATCATATGGCCTATATATAGTTGTCAATAATCAAACAAGTTGGGCTTGGAAATAATTCCTTTTTTCTTTTTCTTTTTTTCTTTTTTGATCAGGGAAATAGTTCTTACCCATGAATAGCTTCTCATTATAAAAATAATAATGGATTAATAAGCTGAATATTGATAAATTATTAGTTGTATAAAAAACTATTAAGAAGTGATGAATTTAATAATTTAATTATTCTAACACATGTGAAAATGTGTGTTAGAATAATAGTTCAATTTTTTTTAATTCGCCATTTTCTAATAGTTGAAGTTTTTGGGGGCAAATTGAAGTTTATCAAGAATGATTTGCAATGTTCTAACTGTTTGGATAAACTTATTTCATCGGTTTTGTTGGAAAACAGAAGTGATAAACATTAAAACAAGTAATTTGTTTATAAGCGTACCTTCTCATTCCTTAGATTCACAAATTAACATGATTTATATAAGGGTTCTGCAATGCCTTTCATATATGGAGAATCATTGAGTTCATCAAGAAAAAAAAAAAAAGAGTATCATTGAGATTCGTATGGTGATTTTTTTTATAAAAACAAAACACACTACATTCACAACTTAAATGCACCAATGAAATTGAAGAGAAAAATGAGAGAGATATTTGTTTGTGTGTTCTCATCAACATCACACACTTAGAATAATCATCATCTATCCAAATGAGCCATTACTCTGTTTATATAAACATATCCATTCCTTCATGAAATGTCACGGCACTCTTGATAGCGGTAATTAACCATTGCCAAATGTTGTGACCCATCGTCAAGGGTCACACTTTTTCACCAAGAGTCACACTCTATTATGGTTTGAAATTTAATAAAAAACAAACAAATTACAAAATATTTTTTTTTTCTTCTGATGTATTAATTTAAATTCAAATTTATTAACTTTTTATTTTTATTTTTTTGGTAACATGTATTATTTTTTCTTTAAAGGGCATTTTACAATTTTTGTTGAAATTTAAGTTGCTTATTTGTGGTTTGAAATTTTGCTTTGTACCTAATTAAAGTTAGTTCCGTTAGACTTTTGTAACCCACTTATAGCCTTTTCATTTGAGAGCAACCGTTTTTTTTTTTTTTTTTTTTTTTTGATTTGGAGAAACTTATTATATACTTAGTATATACTTTCACAATCCAAATTTTACACAACCCGATGTATCACAAGACACAAATCACAAGAAGTCAATAACACTACTCTTTATAGTCCTCAGCTTCATTAATTTGGCACTTCGTTTGTGTGAGAGAGAGATTTTTCTTTGGACAATAAAATAAACAAACAACAACCAAACTTTTTTGAATTGAGAAAAAAATAAACCATATAAAAAATTTTCATTTGTAGCTTACTGGCTCTCTTTGCCATGAAAATTTTCATCTCAATTGCATAACTGCATTAGAAACAAAACCTTCACTACCTCAAATATTTGGCTTGGAAGTTAGAAACTCACTATGTCATTTATGCTCCACTAAGCCCTCCTTCATCACAAAACCAAACCAGAATATTACGCCTAATCTCAAAAAATTCATGGCCCTAAACCCAAGGCTCCAAACTCATCATTAATGAATCACATACAATCATTTAACAATTTTAGCCGAAACCAAAACTCCTCACCCAAATCCACCATTAGTGAACCCCATATACCAAATCGAACACAAACCCCAACTTCCTTTCTTAGATTAGCCATGGAATTGCAATGAAGGCCTGAGAGAACCATTGTCTTAAATGGTGGCAGTGAACGGACTCAACGGAGTAGCAGTGAATGATAATAGCGGAGGTGCAAGAAGCTTCGACCATGGGTTCTTTGGATGAGATAGAAGAGAGAGAAAGGTATCTTCAAACCCTAGTTTTCTAATCCATTTCATGTTATATTTTGATGTTAAAAGTTGTTTTTGTAGACAGTCCCAAAAAATTTGAAATTTTCGGGTTTTGTTGCACATTGCGTCCTTGGCAACGTCACTCTTGTGTGCTTGTGTATCTAGAGTGAGGTGTGTGTATGTGAGTCCCTTTTTCTTATTTTTATTTTAAGAGAACACCAACCATTGGTTTTGTATTAGGTATGATTTATCACCTAGATGTCTAATTTTATTTTAAGTTACTTAGTTAACTAAACCAAATTTTAAAGGTTCACTAATTAAGGTAAACCAAAAGTCTTTGAACTAAAGATTTTGGACTCGGAAGTTTGGTTATGTGTGAGACGGTGTTAGACATCCTACAACTCCCATCCAAAAATAGTTCTTCATTTTAATTTATTTCAAACGTTAACTTTTTATGAAAAAATATAATACTTGGCATTTTGACTTTTTTTTGAAAAAGTTTTTCTTTTTTTGGCAAACAATGTACATATATATACATGTGATTAAATATTTACCATATAACTAACATGTGAATATTAACTCCAAAGAATATATACAATCAAGACATGTGAGATATATACATAGGTAGCATGTGAGAGAACATACAAGTATATTTTACAATAGCATGTGAGTATTTATTTACTATATAGCTAGCATGTGAATACTATATGCTATACAAAAATAAATCACAACAAAAAAAAAAGAGAGTTAGAAGAGTAGCACCTTGTTGTTTTCCTCCATTTTCTCATTTTTTATCATGCAAAAAGATAACAAAGGAAACTCATTAGTGCTAAGAAATATTAGGGACAATGTAAGCTTATAGGGTGTTCAAAGACTCAAGAGAATGTGCTTGAACACAAATCCTCAAACTACAACTATTCTAAGAAAAGACTTGAAATTAAAGTGCATAAAAAGTTACAACGTTTACTTTTATTATTTTGAAAAAACACTTTTTTTTTAGAAAAGAATTTTTTTTTTGAAAAGTTTTGAGAAATGCATTTTTTATCTTAGAAAGCTCTTGTTATTTATTTTTAGGAAAACCCAACGTGTTAAAAGAAACTATTTCCTTAGAAATCACTTTCTTAAAAAAAAAAAAAAAAAAAAAAATCAATTTTCTGATTTTTAGTAAAGGAAAAAGATTTTGGAAACAAATTCTCTAAAACAAACATTTTTTAAGGTGGTAAAAACACTTTTTCAAAAGATATATTTTTATTCTTTTTAAAGAAAGGAAGAAAACATTTTTTGGCAAAATCAACATGGGAAAAGTATTTTTGAAAACATTTTATTTTGAAAAGCATGTATCTTTTTGAAGAAAGCATTTTTTTTTTATACAAGATATAATTTCTACTCTAACCTAATTTAAGTGTATATGTGCGTGAAACTCCCTCTAGAAGACTTGAATCCCGACCCTTACCCCCTCACACCCCACAAGCATTTGTATGTAGAAAAACACTTTTGAAAACTTTTCATTTTGGAAAACTTTTTCTTTTGAAAAATTAACTTTGAAACCATTTATATTTATTTTTTTTTGTTTTGGGTTTCCCCTATTTTAAAAACAGATTTTTTTTTTATTATTTTGCAAACATTTTTTGAAAAAAAGATTTTTTTTAATTTTTTTATTTTGATGTTTTAGAAAACAGATTTTTTATTTTAAAAACAGTGTTTTAGAAAGCAGATTTTTTATTTTAAAAACAGTGTTTTAGAAAACAGAAATTTTCATATTTTGAAAACAGATTTTTAGAAAACAGATTTTTTATTTTGAATTAACTTTTTTAGAAAACAGATTTTTTTTTTTTTTTGAAAACAGCTTTTTAGAAAACAGTTTTATTATTATTATTATTATTTTTTTGAAAAAAAGGGGTTTTGGATTTCTAAAAAAAAAAAGATTTTTTTTTTAAATTTTGAAAAACTTTCTTAAAAAAAGGAGGAAAAGCATTTTAACAAAAAAAATAAAAAAGAAAAGAAGGTTTTGTTTTGAAAACTCTTAAGAAGAAAAAGGGAAAAAACTTTCTTTTAAAAAGACTCTTTTTATTTGAAAAAACTTCATTTTTAAGAAAGAGGTGGGAAAAGATTTTTGAAAAAGCATTTTCTTAGAATAGTGTTTAGGGGAAATGTTTTACCCAAGCATATTTATTTTATGGCAACTTTAATAAATGGCAACTTTAATAATGAGAAAAATAAAGAAACAACACCAATAAAGTGCAGAAAATAAATAAAGTGAAGAAATTTAAATGACCTTAAAGTAAGAGCTGAAATTTAAATGACATAAAAGTAAAGAGTTTGGAATATTGTAAAGATTGATTAAAAAATAATATATTTTTTTAGTTTCTTTCTTAAATAGATTTTAATCTCTTTCAAGTTTTATGGATTCTTCATCATAAATAAATGGGAGTTCTAAGCCATCACCATTCTTATGAGACATGTGTTGGTTAAACGCATGGAAAATACAATTTTGAATCTCATACAAAACACGCAGTAGAATATAAACAGATCTACTTTATTCATGTGAGATGTAACATTTGAGTTTCAGAAACAAAGAATAAAAAAACGTACCTTGATGCAGTGAAATTCAAAACAAATAAAGATTGAATTTGCGATTTCTTTCAATCTTCACTCCAATTCCACAATATGTCCAAGATGTGTGGTCTCTCAATCAGTTCTATATGTAACCTTTCAAGAGAATAATCAAGTGTCTCCCTTAAGAAGAGCTCTCATTATTTCTCCTTAATCACAAATATATATCTGTACTTGACAGTTACTTTATTTAATAACTCTTATTAAATAAATAACTAATTATCTAATTAGATTAGCCTTTTGGGCCAGCCCAAGTGGGCTTTAATGTGTGGCTTGGAGTGGGACCAAAATTGACAAATAACACTCTAGTTCTAATAGACTTTAGACTTATCTGTCAACTCTTAACAGACTCAAAGTTACTATTAATTATATTTAATACCACAAATAAATATAATTACACTTTAGGCTTTATTAATAAATTATATCTCTAGACTTTATTAAATATTTAATCCCTTCATGAAAATATTCGTAATAATATAAAGTCATAATGTGTAACTGTCACATTGTAAATTACTATATTTTGATCCTTGAGTACCCGGTTTAATTCTTTAAGTTATTTATATATATATTTTATTAAATCTAATTTCATGAAATATAAACTTTAGTAATTCTTTACTAAAGTGGTTAGGTCTAACACTTTGAATAATCAAATCCATTAAACTTATCTCAATGAAATATTTTATATCTCTATAAAGAGACTATGAATTCCATTTTGAGAATATGTGTTCCTTCAACATTATGTGTGGTTGTCCAACATATTGAGATTTTGACTGTTTGTTTAGATTTCACTCATGATATATCAAAGCAACATACATTTCATGATCGGGTTTACTATTCCCTCAGGATTGAGAGTTTTATGTAAGTGAGAAGTCGTGAGATTTATTATTCATTTAACAGTTGTTAATAGAATAATAAATCTCACAGCGGTCCAGTTCAATATGTTTTATATACTTAAAACATATCAACATATCAATTAAAGTCTCCACTTCCATGATCAAGACAAATTATCTTAATTGACATATTATAGTTTTTGCAGATGAAATACCCAATTTCATCACCGACTATGAACTAAGATTTTGAGTTTATAAAAAACTTGTGATTTATATCTTCTGTGACTAAATCACATAAATCACATACTATGCATCTCAAGGACTATATAATAATGTCCAAACATTCATGCTACCATTATTTTAGATAATAATAAAACAAATTTATTACATAGAACATAATGTCATACAATAGGATTTTAGGGCACTAATTCTAACAACATGCCCATATTGTACTCTAATGGAAGCTTCAAAACCATTTAAGAGAGATGATAGAGATTTTATTTTTTATTTTTTTTATTTAAGTTAGGTGTCTATGTGTATGTGTGTGTGTGTGTGTGTGTGTGTGTGTGTGGGGGGGGGGGGGGGGGATAATAAACTAACGGGGGAGAGGGGATGTGCAAGAGATTAAAGGGATGACATAAAATAAAATGGGATGGGTATTGCTTGAAAGTAAATGTATAACATAAATTAAAAAGCAATAATAGTAAAATCCCTAGTGCCTAGGTGGGATTTGATTTCTTCCCCCTTAAGGCTACTTCCCATACAAATCCTAGGAGATGATCCATTACCCATCTAGGGAAACAAGCTCAATAATATAAACCAACAACAATAATATGACCATTGAAATAAAGAGAGAGATATATACATTGTAATGGTTTCCTAGAGAGAGAGAGGCAGGGGAGAAAGAGTTTTTTTTTTTCCCCAGAATTTCTAAAGGTATTTTTCCAGAATTTTCTCACTTTTTCCCCTGTTTCTCTATTTTTCCACTATTTTTCCTCATGATTTTTCTCAAAATGTGGGGGGGGGGGGGGGGGGGGGGGGGGCAGCTATGTACACTAATCCTTTTTTTGTCTTATTTTGATCTCTAGCCCGATCTTTGTACTGCTATTTGGAGGCCTTTCTAAGCTTCATTTTCTTCAAATTTTATATGCATGGAAAGTTATGGATGTATAGTTTCCAATGGTCCTAGGTTCGTTCGATTTGGAGCTACGGTTGTTGAGATATTGTGCTCGGAAGGAAGGTGACGTAGTACTACAAAATTTTGTAACGTTTTTTCTTGAAAAATTCATATCTTCCAATCCAGAGTAGATATCGTCGAGCCCTTTTGATTAAAATTATCTAAGACCTTGTTCTTAAAAATGGTCCGGCCTGCTCATTCTAGTTTTTGCCCAATCGGTACATTTTATTGCACAAAGTTGGGTAAAAAATTGCTAGTTTTTCCTTAAAAAAAGTGAAGATTTTTTAAGGGTTTTGGTATTTTGGTGATATTTCATCCATTTTAAATCTAATTCTAGCCTGTAAACTATTGTTTCGAAGGGAAAAATATGCCCTATGAGACAGTCCAAAATTCAACACGATTCAACAATCGAATAAAAAACTCAACCTTTTGACCATATTCGATTAGGGTTTTGGCCTTAATTGCTGTAAAATGACTTTTTCAAATGTTGTGACTTTTTGATCCTCCACTCGATTATGTTGTTTTTATTTTTACCCTTTTTGGTCTTGAAATTCATGATTTTGCACATTTTTCAATTTTTTTTGTCTTTATTTTGACCTGTGAATTAGGGTTGGACAAAATACGATATTGATAGTTTTCTAATGGAAAACCCATAGGTGACGGAGTTAACCTTAGATAGGTAAAGTGTTAAATTTCAAACCACAAATATAAAACTTAAATTTTGGCCAAGTATTAGGTGGGTAAGTTGTAATTTGTCATTCTTTAAAAGAATTTTAAACTTGTATTATATGCATCATCATGATATTTAAGCACGTGAAATATAGTCAGTTATTTGAATTTAATGTCAGGGCAAGGGAGATAATATTACTAGTAATTTTTTTCCTTTTAATATTTATTGAGGAAGTAATTTTGAAGAGAGAGAGATATATTATACAATTGTTCAATTTATACCTAATAATTGATTACTATTTTGTATTGAGTTAAGAGCACACTTTTTCTTTTTGAGAAACAATACTGAGCAATTTGATTGTGATGGATTCCATTCTATAATTTTGTAGTGTTTTATTATATAATCTTATAACGTTGTACTAAATTGTGAAAATCAATTCAATATTAAATTCCTATATTATTGTGAAACAAATGAATATCCTATTACAAATTTTATATTCCTTACTATAATATTTATATTTATTCCCAAGTAATTTCATCATTCCAGTATTCCATAAATAAGCGAATGATAGATATTATCTGTAACTGTCCAGATTCCGATATTCATGACGGGCATTGGAAGCATTGCAAAGTTTATAATGGGCCAATGAAAACAGGCATCTTGGGTATGATCTGATTGGGCCAAGATCCAATCACGGCAGACCAACATGATTTTAGACTTTCATACGTCCTCAATCATATTCTTTTAAGATTGCCTTTGTCAACCTAAAATTGATTTCCGGAATTTTTTTTTACATTCGGGTGTTGAGGTGACTGAAATTACTGGTATGGGAAAGTGGTTGAAAATATTTTTTTCATAGCAATTTTAGGAACACAAATAAACACTTGAAAATGTTTTATTTTCTGAAAAATACTTTTTCACCGAAGCTCGAAACAAAGGCAGTCTAAATTCCTCTTCTTCTTCTCATGGAGCTAGGAGTGTTTGTTTGAATTTGAAGTGCCAAAAAGCCAATATTTGAGGCTATTAAATAATTAAGCTCCACTAACAGTGTTGAGAGGCATGTTTATTTTATTGTGTTTATCATAGATTTTAGTAATCTATAGAGAAATGATTTATGTTCTTATAATTTAGTGATATTTTTCAATTTATGAGGAATGAAATTTAACACTGTAAGCGTGGGATTTACATTTATATAACAGAAAAATTAGGGCGAAGATATTCTAGAGCTATTGGAGTAACTCTACTGGTAGATTTCTTAAAATTCTATCAATTTATTTTAAAATGAGTGAATTAGATTTTGTGACATTATCTATATTTAAATAAACGTTGATTATCATGATTTTGGTATCTATATAAATTATTGATGATGTGATGAAATCTAATACATTCATTTCAAAATGTACAAAAGGGATTATAGGAATAATATGTGTTAGAATATATGAGAAAATTACACTTTTCCATCATAAACTATAGTTACTGTATCCCAAATTACATTTTGCACTCTAAAATTTTCAAATGCACATTTTGTACTCTAAACTATGACTCTTGTTACACTTTGTACCCTGACATAAGTTTGACATTAACTTAAATTGAAAAGTATGCTATTACGTGAAAAAACTCAATTGTTCATTTCTCAATCTTAAGAAAAAAGAAGGATAAATTACACTTTACTACCATAAATTATACTCTTGATTAGACTTTGTACCCTAAATTTTGGATTTTCATCCAAGTTAACAGTAAACTTGATGTCGGGGTGCAAAGTGTAACAAATGTCATAGTTTAGGGTGCAAAACATGCATTCGAAAAATTTAGGGTGCAAAGTGTAATCTAGAATATAGTTTAGGGTGGTAAAATGTAATTTTTCCAGAATCTGTTTATATATATATATATATATATATATATATGAGTTGGGTTCAAGTTACACTTAGTGTAACTTTAAACGATTTTACACAACTTAATAACTTATTATTAGATACAAATTTTGACAAATCTACCGTTGGATTACATTATATTCATATACTCTTCATGCTTGCAAAATTTCACGGTGATCAAAGATTAATAATCATATTATCAATCAATTGTTTAAATTCAAGTTTTTGTAGTTTAAAATAATTTATAAAAGATGAGTTAATGGATCACATGGTAAACAACATCTAATTAGCATGAAAATTGGCATGCATGTTAAGTACATATAGAACAGGTAATTCAACGGTAGGATTCTTAAAATATAAATTTAATAACAAGTTATTAGGTGGTGTAACATTGCTTAGAGTTACACTAGGTGTAACTTGAACCTAACTCTCTCTCTCTCTCTCTCTATATATATATATATTTATTTATATAGCCAAAGTTCATAAAAAATCCAATTAGATTTTAATTGGATTCTCAATTTTGTGTCATGTGTCTCATTTAATTTTTAATTTTGTGCCAAGTGAATTATTGAATGTAAAAATAAAATATTTCAAATCCAATTAGATTTTAAATTGGATTTCAATTAGAGTCTAATTTTTCACCACGTGTCTATTTTTTTTTTTTAAAAAATTTTGTGACAAGTAAATTATTGGGTGAAAAAACCGAAGAGTCCAAATCCAATTAAATTCTTAACTATATATATATATATATATATATATATATATATAATGAGAAAACATTACATATTTTAGAAATGTATGTTTTTTAAAAAAGTATAAGCTAATACTATATATAATTTGAATATCTTCTAAAAAAATGTATAATTGTAATTATTTTTAATTGTATTTGTGCATATGTACGAGACTACACATTAATACTTATAATAGTGGAAACATGGAATTTTGGTGCACATTGCGAAATCACTACTAATTGATGGTTTTCCATGCTATGCAGACAAGGTTTTAAAAATTGAACTGGTCAAAGAATTAGAAAAGAATTTGAGGGATGAGGGTCATTTTGAAATGAATGTATTTAGTGTTCGCGGTGTTTTGTACTATTGAAAAAACCCTCATTAATGGCTTTCATAGCTATCTACGTGTAATGCCGGGTATTCATCCTCTGGTAACAGCCATTTTAGTAATACAAGTGTTGTGAGTCAGGTTGTCCATTGATGAGCACCCACTCATACTATAGTATAATTATTTTTAGAACTATAAAGAATCTTAGTCCAAAAAATTACTATTATATTATTATTCGTGAAATAAGATTAGAAAATGAACTAAAATTGTTAGAGGAAAAAGAAAAAGAAAAGGCTAGTGACATGGTGAGAGCCCGACAATCATTCAAACAGACATGAGGAGACTTTCATGGAGAAACTAAGCCGATCATCAAGAAAACGCCAATAGCATTAGAGATTTGGTTATCTATGAAAGTCAAAAAGATATAACGTTTGTGTTGAATTTGAAGGACTCCGTGTGTGGTCACGAAAAGTAGTGATCGAAATATAGAATGATATGGTTGTAACAGGCAAAAAGATTTGCTTCTTTGTTACTATGATTCAGAGGGGCTTTTCTCTTTTAAGAAAGATCGTAGATTCAGAATTGTCCAATAACAAGTCGGTAATTTATATATATATATATATATATATATATATATATATATATATATATATATATAATTGTGTAAGATTGCATCAGAGAAAAGAATATAAAATCACGGGATATGTATCATATGGTCGGTTATACGATTTTGAAGATAATATTATAAAAATTAAAAACCGAAGGAAATGAATAATGGAAAACAAACCTACCATTTTGTCGGTTCAAATTATGCCAAGGAAAATAATCAGCATTGGAGGCAGAGTGAGAATGGGGTAATTAATTAAAATAGTTCTGTCACTGATTGGATTGTGTAATATATATTATTAAGATTATGGGGTCAACACTCAACAGTGATCAAACAAAAGGTGAAACAAAAAAAATAGTGTAGAAAAATAGAATAATAGAGAGAAAGGAAACTCAAATTTCTCTAGCCCCCACCCAGGGTGCCTCAAAGTCAAAGGTAAGATGAGCTTTACACAAAATTAGGACACTTAGGTCATTAAACATAATAAAGAAAAAACCTAACATCTTTAACAAACATGATAAGCGGCCCCAGGAGGGGTGGTCCAGCGTTGTGGGATCCCGTGTGCATGCTCATGGTCCCATGTTCAAGTCGTGGAGGGTATAGTTGGGGGGGGGGGGGGGTGGGGGATTTTCATGGCGTGCATTGCGTCCCATACTCTGGCTCTCTTGGGGTGCTAGGGTGAGGTTTGTGACACCCCAGTCACAGTAACTATGACTCAATTCAACATTCCCTAGCGGTGAGGTGTCCCTATTAGGTCACGCCCTGGAGGGTAAGTCATATATGGTCTCCTCCGCCCCCCCTTTTTTGATTATCAAAAAACATGATAAGTGAGATTTAGTTTGCTTAATTGATAAGATCTTTTATCATTGAATAGGGACTTGGATTCAAATTCTAACTACACTAGAAATCTATTGATATCTTAACATCATGATGAGAAAAACAATTATAATTAATGTAATGGGGACAATAAATTATCTATATTTAAAAAATCATAGCTCAAATATGAGTTTTCTAAAAGTCTCGAAACACATATTTGTCCTCACACTTAAACACTACTTAGACGCATGACGAGCTGTGATTAGATTGTTTTTCACGAAGTACTAGTAGTATTGTGTAAGTGATGTAATCTAATCACATATTAACAAATGTATAAGTTGTGTTAAAGTGAGTACTGTGTTTAAAGAAGGACCGATAAATTTTAAGGTAGTTTTTATACTTTTACCACGTGGCCCACTGGACCGCCTTTAAACCATTCAGAGGAACAATGACTACAAATTCTTAGCAATATTCTGCCTATGGAATTCTATGAACAAACAAAACAACATAGACTAACAAGGGACAAAAAATGATTAGCATAGATCCTCATCCTCCTCTCTTGCCTCCGCGTCTAAACCTAGCTACTTCCATTTTGTCTTTATAAAGGCAGGGACAATAGAAACACTACCCACCATAACTTTTGACTATACTACGAGAGTAATAAATGAACTTTGAAAAAGCTAATGTTGTACCCCACTTCCTTTGAGGACTCGTTAGTCCCCCACACCAGATGGATTCATCAATTGCCAAGTGGACTTGCTGAATCTCACACATTTATTTATTTATTATTTATTTTTGCCCTTTAGACAAGACTCGAAAGTAGAATAAATTGACCTCAATTTGTAGTTTTTCGCATCATTAGTTCTAGGTCGACTAAATGAGGAAACAACTCAGAAAAGAAAAGTTCGACAATTGAAATTTACTTGTTTTTGTCATGAATTTAATGCTACATCTAATGGTGAAGAGAGGTACAAGTACTGAGAAATGGTTGATTTGGATCTGAAATTTCACCCAACAAACATGCATTTGAGATAAATAAATGTTGCACCATATATGATAGATCAAGCAGTACAAATGTACAATTACCCACGGGTGATAATTTTGTTGGCTACCAAGGAGTCTTGTCAACAAGATCATATTACGAAATTCACTAAAGTAGCAATATTGATGTCCTAGTAGAATGAGTAAAAGTTGGTGTTTTGTGACTTTTATTAGGGGTGTACATGAACCCGACAGCTCGATCAATCCAATCAGAAGGTGATGTATGTTTTTCTCGGGTTGGTGGGTTGGGTTGATCTAGTTCTAAAAAAAAATGTAAACTTTTCACAGGTTAGTGGGTTGGATTAGTGTAAAGTTTGTACTTTTTACATGATGAATCTTAACTAAACCAATATAATACTTATAAATTTTATTATTAATGTTTTATTTACATGTGTCTAGTTTTAATTGATGCCTTCTCATTTCATTCCGTAGTTTTTTATATATGGTGCAACATTTATTTATATATATTAGTCTAAAAATATGAATTACTATTAGTTCATCAATAATATGAATTACTATTAGAGATAAGTAACCTCATGGGCTGACAAAATAAGCCCAAATTGATCCAAACCAAATGTGCTCACCTCTCTGACTTTTGTCAATAAAATTGTAAATAATTTTATTATATATATATATACACATATAAGGGGTTAGGTTTAAGTTACACCTGATGTAATTTTAAATAATGTTACACCACTCAATATCCACCGTTAGATTACATTATCTTTGTATATTCTTTATGCTTGCAAAATTTCAAAGTGATAAAAAATTAATATCTATATCATCAATCAATAGTTATAATTCAAATTTTTGTAATTTAAAATAATATATAAAATATGAGTTTATGGATCAAATGGTAAATAGTATCCAATTGATATGAAAATTGGCATGCATGTTAAGAACATATAAAACATGTAATTTAACGGTTGGTTTTTCAAAATATTAATCCAATAACAAGTTATTGGGTGATGTAATATTACTTAGAATTATATCAGATGTAAGTTGAACTCAACTCATATATAAAATATGAAAGACTTTGATAATTTATAAGTAGCTATCGCCTTAAAAGAGCCAGAATAGCAGATTGATACTTCATTAGAAGTGATTATTCAAAGCTGAAAGCAACGGCACATTGTTAGAATTATTAATTCCTTTCTTTCATCAAAACGTCTCAGCCTTCCCATATACCTACGTTTACTTTGTTAACACAGAGAGAGAGAGAGAGAGAGAGAGAGAGAGAGAGAGAGAGAGAGAGAGAGAGAGAGAGAGAGAGAGAGAGAGAGAGAGAGAGAGAGAGAGAGAGAGAGAGAGAGAGAGATGCATTGTATGTTATATAAAACAAGTCATAAATCAACTTAAGACCTAATGTTACCATCATTAGCTTATAGGCAGCAAGCTGTAGAATATCTTAAATCTCTGACGTGTTCAGTTTGACACACACATATTGGTAGATGACTTTCGTCAACACCGAGTTAATCACTACAAGATTATGTGCATTACCTGTACTACCTAGGCCACACTATCCCCATAATTAAGATTTTTGTATTTCAAGAATAACCTTTAGAAGTCAATTCTCAATATATACTCAAATACTCAATACGCTGTACGTAAAACTATGTAGTGACTGGCACTTCCTGCCTCTTTATAGAGAGGATGCCAAATTCAAACTTTGCAAGAAGTATTAAATATGGATGAATGAGTAATTTTTGAGTATTCGACCTATAAAAGGTGAATACGATATTGATTAAATGATTAATAAACAATTTAAATTTTAGGACAATCGATAACCTACCGGATCAGTTATAGAGAGGCAATACTGGTACTAAATACTTTTTACATCATCCACTATTCATTTCATTTTTGCTCCATTTTCTTCGTATCAACATAGAAATAAGATCATGGTTTATCATATTGCTGATAAATCAAAACGTAGTATATAATTCATCTGCACATAAAGAAAATAACAACTATTAGGGTCATTGAGTTGGAGGCCCAAGCAAGCTAGTGAATATTGTACCGGTACCGACCTTCTATCCAATTGTAATTGTAATGATGTGTGTTAAATTCTATAGTTCTATCCAATTAACTTTCATCATAGCATATTTTTTTATTTTTATATTTTTATTTTTATTATTTAAGGTAGATAGTGGGGGAGAAAGAGGTGGGGTTCAAAATTCGAACTACATATGGAATATTACAAATGATGTCATTACTATTAAAACCCTTGTAGCTCAATTGGTATATTTTGGTATTTCCATAAAAAAACGTTTAGAGTTCAAATTTCTCTTCTCCCATTGTAATGATCAAATTATTAAAAAAAGAAGAAGATATCATTACTGCCATGCGCTATCACTTGAACCTCTATATTTTTATAAGTTCAATAGCAATGAATAGCTCCACACTAAATCTAACCCTTTTAGCTAGTGCAAAACAACCTCAATTTAATTAGAAAAAAAGTAAAACAAAGTTGCTTTATTTTGAAAGAAATTAAAAATAAATAAATAAATTTCAAATGAATTTGAAGAAAATTTCCTCATTCGATCACGTGGTGATTAAATGAGCATTCATATTATCTTTAGTTGCATAGTTATTTTCAAATGACTTAATGAATAAACCAAAAAATATGCATGTTTGATTGTTTAAATTGTAATTTTAAAAACAATAAAAAGAAATTTAGTTGTGAAAAAAAAAATCAATCCAAAAGCTCTATTTATTTCTCTGTCTCGACACATTCTCAAAATTTTAGAATTGCCTCAAGCTTGCAAATTGTTTTTATTTTATTTTTATGATTCGTTAGTTTGAGAGTAGGGATTTAAACCCTAGTTGGCTTTGCTAGAAATACAAGGAGGTGTCAAACTTGCAAATTGTTAAGAACTAGGCATTTGAAAAAGGCATAAAGCTGATATTAAAAGATGTAAGCTAGTTTTTTTTTTTTTACTAATTTATTTTGTAAAAGGTGAGACAAAAAGTAAATTTAAACATAAAACTAGAAGCAAAAAGAGGCTGCCATACATTTGAGAATTTTGGAATTGTCGCATATTTGCAAATTATTAATAGCCGGTGTGAGTGAGAAATTCATTGCCACATTTAAGTTGTTGGGTGTTTCCCATTCTCACTTAAAGGTATTTCATTACATAGAATTTCAGTGCCTAAGGAGTAAAGGTTGAGGCTTGATGATAATGTTTTCTTTGCATATTTATTGGCTATGGAGATTCATAATTTAGCTCCATGTTTTCTGGGATCCCAAAATTAGTTTGGAAGTAGAAATGTCATCTTTCATAAAGAATGAAAAGTTGATAGATTTTTTGAGAAATTTGAGAAGAGATAGCATATTTTTGAAGTTCTTAACCTCACACTTGTCCTTGCTTCCTTAGATAGTGCCATAGATAGAGAAAATGTACAAGTTGAGAATTATGGTGATGAGACAACAATAGTTGATCGTGAGATGCAATAGATAGATGTATAGCATATTTTGATTTGGGGGAGGACTCCACTCCACTAAAGGTGGAAGAACCTTAAGTTAAGAGGTCAACTAGGGAGTATCATTCATCAACTAGATGCTTTTCTTTTAATTATGTTTCAATTACTGATTGAGCTTTTAGAAAGACAGGCAAGTGTTCAAGCTAAGGAAAGATGGTAACAAGGTAGTGAAGTACAAAGATGGAATGGTGGTAAAAGGGTTTAAGAAATTTGAGAAGACAGCAGATTTTTGAAGGAGTTCTTAACCATACACTTGTCTTTGCTTCCTTAGATAGCGCCATAGATAGAGAAAATGTACAAGTTGAGAATTATGGTTATGAGCCAGCAATAGTTTGTAGTGATGATGCAATAGATGGATGTATAGCATATGTTGATTGGGGGG
Organism: Quercus agrifolia; assembly: GCA_029955455.1. NCBI lineage: Eukaryota > Viridiplantae > Streptophyta > Magnoliopsida > Fagales > Fagaceae > Quercus > Quercus agrifolia. The sequence continues at coordinate 10,697,707 of JARQAD010000011.1, read as the reverse complement.
AGGACTCCACTCCACTAAAGGTGGAAGAACCTTAAGTCAATAGGTCAACTAGGGAGTATCATTCATCAACTAGATGCTTTTCTTTTAAGTATGTTTCAATTACTGATTGAGCTTTTAGAAAGAAACAGCAAGTGTTCAATCGAAGGAAAGATGGTAAAGAGGTAGTGAAGTACAAAGATGGAGTGGTGGTAAAAGGGTTTCAGTAAAAAAATAATGTATTGATTTGATGAAATATTCTTCCATTTGTGAAAATGACATTCATTAGAGGTTTTTTTTTTTTTGGGGTGGGGGGTGGGGGTGGGGGAGGGTGTGTGTGAAGATTTCATTTTCTCCTTGGAGAGTTGAGGAAAATTTTTACATATTTTGGAAATATGGATTTAAAGTGAAAGGAAAGAATATATGGTTTACTTGGTAAGAAAGAGTCTATATGGTTTGGAGTAGACCGCAAGGTAGTGGTATAAGACATTTAAGTCATTTGTGATGGGTCTCAATTATGCGAGAAAATATGCAGATCATGATGCCTATGGAAGACTAGTTCCTGGGGACAAATTTATTTTTCCTCTATTCCAGGTGTCAATATTCAATTTTGGATCGACAACCTGGCAAGATCTCATGTTTGAAGGCTTGAGTAGAGTCACCACAAATTATAGGATCTTCTAGGAGCAAATGGCCACCTAACGTCTAATTATTACCAACTTAGGGTTAATAGTATGCAAGGTTTTTTAATCCTAAATTAGGAAATAAAATTCCTATTAACCATTGAAATTGACTTACGGGTGTGTTTATGTGTAAAGAAGGTGTTAAGCAACTCACAACATTTGCTTTCCAGTGGTTACCTTAATGCTATCATCTTGACTACTTTAATAATTTTATGCATAAGGATGATGGGATTAGCTGTCTTACGATGTTGCTTGGACAACATCATGCTTTTATCATATTAACATATCTAACCCATGTTAAATCAAATCTCAAATTTAATAAATTGCATTATGTATGTGACTAGCTAGTAAGGGTGCGCACGGGTTGGTCATGTTGTATATCTAGGTATATACATGTATAGGTTGTAATAATGATATTTAAGTTTGGAGAGTATTGATTTATAAAGATGATAAAATGAAAATTCAAGTTCTGGAATTTTCAATGTCAAATCCAAGAATTTTCAATCAGTTGAGATTTTGCTTAAACGATCGAAGTGATCAAGGAATTTGATCAAGAGCTTCTACTCCTCTTAATCAATGCTCGATTTTTGTTCGATTAATCGAGAAGAACCTTTGATTGATGTATATCTAGGTATATCTAGATATTCCTAGATATATCTAGATATATACATGTATAGGTTGTAATAATGATATTTAAGTTTGGAGAGTATTGATTTATAAAGATGATAAAATGAAAATTCAAGTTCTAGAATTTTCAATGTCAAATCCAAGAATTTTCGATCGGTTGAGATTTTGCTCAAATGATCGAAGTGATCAAGGAATTTGATCAAGAGCTTTTGCCTCTCTTAATCAATGCTCGATTTTTGTTTGATCGATCGAGAAGAACCTTTGATTGATGCTCAATTCCTCTCGATTGATCGAGACTCATAAAACTGAATCTTCTGTAGAATTTTTTGGTGATTGTTCTGAATGTTTGAAATGTTTTAAGCCTTGTCAATAGTTTTATGAAACATTTTAACTCTTCATTCATGCCTTTTGAAGGGATGTAACCCTATGGGTATAAATAGTGGTTCATGTTCACTTGATAACTAATTCTTTTTCTCTCCCAAAATCAGTTCTAAGAAACACAAGAAATCCTATGGCTATTCTCTAAAATTGCTATTTGTAGAACCCAACAAACTTGGTTGTATCTTGGAGACAAATTTGTGATAACCCTTTAGCAACAATAGAGTGAAGGCAAATATTGTCTAAGGATAACAATTTTGTGCCTTTAAGTTATTTAATTTTCTGTTTGTCTTTTGTGTTCATTTATTCTTTCTTGACTACATTGTGTATTATCCCCAACAATCTTAGACAATATTTGCTACAATGGAAGGAACAAGTGATGTTACAACACTGAAGATGTTGAATCATGAATTGGTGAAATTGGATCGCTTTGATGGAACCAATTTCTCTTGGTGGAAATACAAGATGAAATTTCTACTCATTGCATTGAAACTTTTCTATGTCTTGAACCTGAATTTGATGTCTTTCCCTACTACAATTGATGAAGATAGTGATGAGATCAAGGCACGAAGAAAGAAATGAGAGGACGACAAACTAATTTGTAGAGGACACATTCTCAATACTCTTTCGGATTGATTGAATGATCTCTACACTTCAATGAAGTCATTGAAAGAGATTTGGAATACCTTGGAGGCAAAGTTCAAAATTGAGAAGATAGGTATGGGGACAAGGGGTCTTTGGAGTCGTCACCTAGTTTTTGCAATGGTCTAGGAACCATATATATAGCGTCCTTTCAAGGAAGGACCTTTTGATCTTACTACCAAAGTATGGGTTCGGAGTTTAGGTACGCTTTTGGGAAGGTGTTAGGCACTCAAGATTGCCTAACCCTAAGGTTGGCCTCCCATCATTGTCTCTTAATCTTAATCTTATTAAAAATTAGTTCAACACTCGTATTCTAGACACACACACACACACTAAAATGCACCTAACATACAATCATGGCATCTTTATCCCTAAACAAGTATACTTATCTATCCACAAAGCAAAGAAAGCCAAACATACAAAAGAGACCCTAGCATTCATCTAACATGTGAAAACCCTATCACAGATCTAAACAAGATAGCAAGCATATCATCCAACAACACATATAAAAAACAAGGTATTAACATATTAGAACCCTAATCATACATCTAAGCATGCTCCATCATATTGTCAAAAACCAATACAAATGCATGGACATTTCTAATGCATGACTTACCCTTTACTTACCTTTTAGCAACACAACACCTATAGCATTATGCACGAGCATGTGAATGCATGTTCATGGCATTCAAAACTAAGACAAACCCTAATCTAAACATATTATAGCAAACAAGCATGTGAAAGAGGTAAGTAAGAACCTATAGAGCCTAAAACATGTGAAAAAGAGGCTCAACTGAACAAACATGCGAAGGCAGAAACAAAAGGCCAAAATGGCCAAATGGCCATAAAATCCTAACTATATAGTTAGTAGTTCTAATTACCAAACTATATTATTTACTAGCATTTCGAGTTTATGAGACTCGATTTTGGCCTATAAATCGAGTGTCAGATGCTCAATTTCCATGGTCTGTTGTGGCATTAATTTCCTACCTGGAAATCGAGCCTCTAAGGCTTGATTTTCAAACCAAAAAATTTTAAAAAAAATTTAAGTCTCAAGTCTCTCGTACAATCTGAAATACAAAAAAAAAAAAATGAAAGAATCTAGAGACTCAGATAAGAGACTTGCCCAGAACATATCAGGGAACCCAGAAAAAAAGAAGAAGAAGAAGAAGAACCCAGATCGTTCGCGCGCTGCTTGGCCTAGGTCGCCGCGCACCACGCGGCCTGGCCTAGGTTGCACACCGCTGTGCTGCCTGGGTTCTTCTCTTTTTTTTTTTTTTTTTTTTTTTGGGTTCTTCTCTGATTTGATATGTTTTGGCTGTGGTCTCTGTTGTTTATAAGGGTTATAAATCGAGTCTTAGAGACTCGATTTTCATGTGGTTGCCATGTGGAAAAATATGCCACATAGGACGTGATTAGACCATGAAAATTGAGTATCAGAGACTCGATTTATAGGCCAAAATCGAGTCTCATAAACTCGAAATGCTAGTAAATAATATAGTTTGGTAACTAGAAATACTAACTATATAGTTAGGATTTTATGGCCATTTGGCCATTTTGGCCGAAACAAAACAAATAAACAAAAATTTAGGGTTTCTGGGCAACTACATCATGCATGCGAGAACAGGCCTACATATGCATAATCAAGCTTGCGTGCGCAGGCAAGATTATGCACACGCAAGTCCTTGCCTAAAAAACCTAAAAACGCAAAAACAAAGCACAAGCAAGAAAAACCAAATTCTAACAACCTAGCTTGCTCAAAACATAAACAGAACTATATACTACCCTAGGAAAACATGCATAAGCCTAAACAAAACCAAAAACAAGATTAAAACTAGAAAAAAAAAGATAGAAAATAAAAAGAAAGCTAGAAAGAATACCTTAAAACAAAAAGCTCCTAGGCTTGATTTTTGACCGTTCCCTTCAGTCAAATCTATTTACAAACCAATAAGAAAGTGATTAGCAATGTTAAACTAAAAGGATTGAAGCCAAAAAAGGTCCTAATCAATTAAAATTGACTTGAGGATGTTTTGTGAAAAACTCCTTTTCAGTTCACTATTTTCTAGTGAATCTTAGGTTTTCCCGTAGGATTTTTGTGTGTTATGAAAATGTACCATGTAAGGCTTTTTATAGTTGAAATAATGGGGTTTGGAACAGCTCCCAAACGATGTGAGATTCATTCCAAACCTCAGCCATTATTGCATAAAATTTGCATTTCTTATACTTCTGAAACCCTAGTTGCGTACGTAGGAATGTGTCTGCGTACACATGTTTTGGCCGACGTATGCAGGCTGCGACCCACGTATGTAGGCCGAGGGCCATTTTGATCATTTTCTTTCCAAAATTAAATTTTTGCTCAATTTAAAGGTTATATTTTCCATTTTAACACTCCTTAAGTCAATTTAATATCTGATTGAGCTCTAAACTAGCCTTAGGCATTAGAGTTCAAGTATCATTGGGGAATGGGGGCCCGAGTCATAAAAGATATAAAATGCGGTGTCTACAATAGGTATAAATAAATTTATTATTTAAAAGTACTTTGATTATAAAATGATTGATAATGTCTCAGTTTTGGATCAATTGCATAAGTTACAGATTTTGATTAATTGCATGAGGTGTCAATTAATATTCCTCAATCATTCCAAGTGGGGGAAATTATTGCAAAACTCCCACCCAGTTAGAATAATTTTAGGAAAAAGCTTCTACATATGTTGGAAGATCTCACTTTAGAGCAATTTAGACAACATTTTCGAATTGAAGAGGAAAGTCGGGTTAGAGATGGGACTAAAACAAATTCTAAAGTGAATGTGAGCAATATTGAAAATGGGAGTTCAAGTAAGACCAATAAACACTTGAAAGTGAATAGAAGTGAGAGTGGTTTCAAGAACAACTTCAAGTATCCCAACAAAGATAAGAAGAACCAGGCTTGTTTCCATTGTGGAAAGAAAGGTCATTACATTTGTGAATGTAAGCTCTTAAAAAAAAAAAAAAAAAAAAGAATAAAGAAGGCAATGCCAATGAAACAAATGTTATTGAGGACATTATTGTTATGCTAAGTGACATATATATTAATATGATCACTGAAGTTCATATGACTGTAATTGCAAATCCTTTTGATTGATGGTTTGATTCAGGTGCAACCGTGCATATGTAAGAGTGGGCACTGTTGAGTGTGCAACAACAAAAAACAATTCAAGACTTATGAGGAGTCTCATAAGTCTTGAATTGATAGGCAACTACAATAAAGCAAAGGTTCATGGAAAGGGCACTGTTGAAGTGAAAATGAGTTCTGGCATGATGTTGACATTGACTAATGTTTTTCATGTACCCGATATTAAGAAAAATCATGTATTTGTCAATTTGTTATGTAAGAGTGGTGTAAAAGCTGTACTTGAATCGGACGAGTTAATCTTGTCCAAGAATGAGATATTTGTAGGTAAAAGATATGCTATTGATGGCATGTACAAACTAAATATTATTACTAAAAAAGTTTTTAGTTATACTTATATTGTTGATTCTTCTTATTTGTAGTATGCTAGACTAGGGCATTTAAATTTCAAATAGTTAAACAGAAACCATTTTTCTAAGTCAAATAGAAATTCTAATATGCTTGAACTTGTACATTCAGATGTATGTGAGTTGAATGGTGTGTTAACTAGAGAAAGAAAAAGATACTTCATTATATTCATTGATGATTTCTCTAGATTTACATATGTGTATTTGATGAGAAATAAAGATGAATTATTTGACATGTTCAAACGTTATAAAACTCAAGTAGAAAATTAAAAGAATAGGAAAATAAAGATCCTACGAAGTGATAGAGGAGGTGAATATTTTCCAAATGATTTTTCTGCATTTTATGAGGAACATGGCATAATATATCTAAGTTCAGCTCTTTATACACACCAACAAAATAGTTTGGATGAAGGGAAAAATAGAACTCTTGTAGACATGGTAAATGCCATGATCTTAAGTGTAAAGCTCCCATTTAATTTGTGGGGAGAGACATTGCTCACAGCATATCATGTGCACAATAGAGTACCTTCCAAGAAGATTAAAATATCTCCATATAAGTTATGGAATGGAAGAAAACCAAAACTTGATTATAATAAAGTTTGGGGGTGTTTAGTCTTTTATAGTGTGTTTGTTGGTTATGTTGAAAACTCAAAGGCATATAGATTATTAGACCTAAGCTTTAATACAGTGGTGGAATCAAGAGATGTTGAATTTATTTAGGATAAATTCAGTAAAAGTTCCATGGATGCCTTGATACCCACACAAACACAAGAAGATGACTCTAATTCTAATATTACTTTGGGTAGAACTAAAAGGATTGAAAGTGGTTCACCAAGTGAACAAAGGAGTCAAAAAGTAAGAAAAGAAAAGGATTTTGGTCTAGATTTCATTTCTTATCAAGCTCAAGTGTACCTTGTTGAAGGTAATAGATAAGTGATCTTAAATAAAATACCCATAGTGTTTAATACAGAGGATGATCCTAAAACATTTGAGGAAGCTACAATTTTTAAAGATTTAGCTGCTTTTTGGAAAGAGATTGTGAATGAAGAGAAGGACTCAAAATTATATAATAATACTTTGGTCCTAGTGGATCTACCTATTAGTTCAAAACCAATTGGTTGTAAATGGGTGTTTAGGAGAAAAGATAACACCAATGGATCAATTCAAAGCTTTAAAGCAAGGTTGGTGGCAAAAGACTTTAAACAAAGGGAAGGAATATACTACTTTGATACCTATGCACCAGTGGCTAGGATCACATCTATTTGAGTGTTGTCAACACTTGTATCCATATACAAGTTAATTGTACATCAAATGGATGTAAAGATGGCTTTCCTAAATGGTGATCTTGATGAGGAAGTTTGCATGGAACAACTTTAGGGTTTTGTACTTCCTAGAAATGAAAAGAAAGCTTGTAAATTAATCAAGTCTTTGTTTGGCTTGAAACATGCTCCAAAACAATGGCATGAGAAATTTGTCTCTGTGATTTTGTCGGGTGGCTTTGTGCATAATGGTGCAGAAAAATGTATGTATTCCAAATTTACAAAGGAATATGGAGTTATTGTATGCTTTTATGTGGATGATATGCTCATATTTGGTACAAATATGAAAGGTGTATGTGAAACCAAAAAGTATATGCCTTATGTATTTAAAGATTTAGCTTTTTGGAAAGAGATTGTGAATGAAGAGAAGGACTCAAAATTATATAATAATACTTTGGTCCTAGTGGATCTACCTATTAGTTCAAAACCAATTGGTTGTAAATGGGCATTTAGGAGAAAAGATAACACCAATAGATCAATTCAAACATTTAAAGCAAGGTTGGTGGCAAAAGAATATAAACAAAGGGAAGGAATATACTACTTTGATACCTATGCACCAGTGGCTAGGATCACATCTATTCGAGTGTTGTCAACACTTGTATCCATACACAAGTTAATTGTACATCAAATGGATGTAAAGACAGCTTTCCTAAATGGTGATCTTGATGAGGAAGTTTGCATGGAACAACTTTAGGGTTTTGTACTTCCTAGAAATGAAAAGAAAGCTTGTAAATTAATCAAGTCTTTGTTTGGCTTGAAACATGCTCCAAAACAATGGCATGAGAAATTTGTCTCTGTGATTTTGTCGGGTGGCTTTGTGCATAATGGTGCAGACAAATGTATGTATTCCAAATTTACAAAGGAATATGGAGTTATAGTATGCCTTTATGTGGATGATATGCTCATATTTGGTATAAATATGAAAGGTGTATGTGAAACCAAAAAATATATGCCTTCTGTATTTAAAATGAAAGATTTAAATGAAGTAGATAATATTTTGGGAATAAAAAATAAAAGACATGGTGAGGATTTTGCACAATGTCAATCTCATTATGTTGAGAAAGTGTTTTAAAGATTTGAACATCTTAATATAAATGAAGCAAATAAACTTTTTGATAGGAGTTTAAAATTGGGTGAAAACATTGGAAGAGGAATAGCACAACCAATACTAGCCTTTTTGGAATAGCTAAGAAATATGTTGTTGGACATAAAGTTGTGGCCACAAGCAATACTAGTCATTCAATCTACAGCGATAGTGAAGCCACCTTGAGGAGAGCATACAGTAAAATGTATAATGGAAAGTCTAGACATATAGGTCTAAGACATGATTGCATAAGACAATTAATTGAAGATGGTACCATATCAATTGTCTGTGTTAAGTCAAATAATAATTTGGTAGACCCTTTTACCATTAGAATGGAACTCAAACCCTTCTTTAATAGAATCACCAATAGTGGGAACCCAATTTCAAATTGATTTAATCTAAAAAGTTTAAAGGGTAACAATAAACTATTGATACATGGTTTGTAAGAGCACTAAATTTGTGTCATTTCAAGATGTATTAGTACAGTATGTTACGATGAAATAGAGGATGAGTTTTGAACTCTTAATGAAGTTCATAAAATATAAATGTCTGTGTAATAGGGACATAAGAAGGGACTTCACCTTTGTGAATATAAGAGTGGTGCCGCTTCTAGCAAGACTAAAAGGGTTTTCTCTTGTAAATTTTCACTAAGTTGGGAAGAGCACAAGGCAATAACACTATTTTCTAAATGTGTTGTGGATATTCTCATGTCATGTGTGTGTTGTTTTTGATTTCAACATATAAGAGTTTTCGTTTAAGTACCAAGCCACCATAAACTCTGTTGAAGTCTTGATGCAATTACACTAAGGGAAGGTTTAAGTTGAAAGAGACCTTCTTTTATGCATGATAGAATATCAATCAAGTGAAACATATATTATTACAAACTAGTGGGGGATTGTTGTATATATAGGTATATACATGTATATGTTGTAATAATGATAATTAAGGTTGAAGAGTATTAATTTATAAATATGATAGAATGGAAATTCAAGTTCTGAAATTTTCAATGTGAAAATTCAAATCTAGGAATTTTCGATCAGTCGAGATTTTGCTTGATCGATCAAAGTGATCAATGAATTTGATCAGGAGCTTCTACCCCACCCGATTGATGCTCGAAACTTGTTCGATCGATCAAGAAGAACCTTGGATTGATGCTTAATTCCTCTCGATCGATTGAGACTCGTAAAACTGAATCTTCTGCAGAATTTTTTGGTAATTGTTCTGAATGATTGAAAATGTTTTAAACCTTGTGAACGGGTTTATGAAAAAATTTTAACTCTCCATTCATGACTTTTGAAGGGATATAACCCTATGAGTATAAATAATGGTTCACGTTCATTTGATAACTAATTCTTTTTCTCTCCCAAAATCAATTTCTAAGAAACACAAGAAATCCTATTGGTATTCTCTAAAATTGTTATTTGTAGAACCCAACAAACTTGGTTGTATCTTGAAAACAAATTTGTGATAATCCTTTAGCAAAAATAGTGTGAGGGCAAATATTGACTAAGGATAACAATTTTTTGCCACCAAGTTATTTAATTTTCTGTTTGTCTTTTGTGTTCACTTTGTTCTTTCTTGACTACTTTGTGTATTATCCCCAATAGATCGAGCTCGAGTTAAGTATTAATTTATCAACTGGCTCAAGCATATCGGGTTGAGTCAACCCAACTGATTTCAACTGAAACACTGTAGATTGTTGATGAGGTGAGGAACAACAATCAATGACGATGTGAGGTAGTCAACAAACTTATTGATCGGATTAGGAGACATGGATTTATAGGTAGTAAAATTGATCTTCAACCAAAACGGTTAAAGTTACTACATTGAAATCTATATTTGAAGGAACAGAATTTTGAAATTATCCAATTCGTATTGAGTTTATCTAGGTCTAAAGGGAAGGTTGGTTGTCTTGGGTGCTTGATCACCCCTATTTGAAATAGGAGAACAAGAAGATTGTGTTTTTATTATTATTTAATTTAAAAATATATATAATTCAGTTTGTATGGATAAAATATAAGTCAGTATGTATGGATAAATTGTGTGAGCTGATGAGTCAAAAAATAACATGGGATCATCATTCCATGTCAATGACGACCCGAACGAGCGTTACATATTTATTGAGCGCATTGATGATGAAACGTAACGGATGGAGCAACAGTAACAAGTGAGCTGCGTACTTTAGAGCTCCCATTGATGACATACTAGCCGTTGCTCATAAATGCCGGGATTCATTATCCATAAAGACAAGAAAACAACTATAAAAGAAAGGAACAACATAATCCAAAGGTATAGACAAATACTCATCCAAAAATCACTCCAAGTCATTTTTCTCTCTTTACAATTTTCTCCATTTCTAACTTAAGCATTGGAGTGTTTTTGGCAAACACCACACCGGTGTATTACACTTCTTTCCCAAGCTTTCTTGTAGGTTTTCATCGGAGACACGACTAGCCCTGGGATCATCCATACAGTGAGAAGAGGTCCTCAACTTGGTGATTTTTCGCATCATCATGACCCATGTGAAATGAAATAGAAAAATCAAAGTGAGTTTTTCTTTAGAGAGAGAGAGAGAATTTTGGATTCTGCAAGAGGGTTTTTAGATGTTGCGACCACAAAGAGATAGTATTAAGAGTGAAGATTTGAATACTACATTAGTTTTCATTGAATTCTGGCCATTTGAGGTGAGATTGTGATACCTCAAATTATGTGAATTATATTATATAAATAATTGTTGTGCGGGCATATGCTAAGTCTTACATGGACTATTTACTAGGCTGAAATACATTGTATAAATTATTATGATGGTCCCTAGTAGTAACTTGACTAGTTCTTTTGAGTATAGCGTAGATGTGGTCAACTTTTTATTTTTATTTTTAATTTTTATTTCTATGAATGTATAGATGTGGTTAATGTTTCTTTGGGTCTTTACAAATAGTCTTTGAGTTAACCTGGTAATGCCATGCATGTAACTAGGCCTATCTAGGATCTAATCAGTACCGATGAAACAGGCCGGCGTCGAACCTATTTGACTACTGCAAAGCACTACCGCAGGTGTCCGGCATGGTGGTCAGTGGCAATCTAGGCACACTAATGATAGTCTGTGCGGTGAGTTGTGGTTATTTTGCACTCTGACGAGAAACCGCTCCGCACTGGTATATATATATATATGTATATATATATATATATATAGTTTTATGCTTCATAGAGAGAAGAGAACTCAAAGATGGTATGCAAGAGAGGCAAGGTTGAAGAAGAAAAGAATGGCGTTGCCTGGGTGTGTGGGTTAAAAAAATGTTAAAGTTTTTATTATTATTTATTTCTATATACACTAAAATGACGTCGTTTTGAACCTCATATTAATTTCAATATCAGTTCCAAAATGACTTCGTTTTATAATTGGATTAAAAAATAAAGACCCAAATGACGTAGTTTCAATTTTAAACCCTAGATTTATTTACCCACACCCTTACTATCTTTCTCGTCAGTTTCCCTCTCTTAGTCCCAAACTCCTACCAACTCTCTCTCTCTCTCTCTCTCTCTCTCATCAACTTTTGCCTTCTACTGCTTCTGCCCTCGTACACCACCGCTCGATGCCACCATTCTAGGAGTTCACCCTCTTCTCTCTCTTTGTCACGACATTCTCAAGTTTTTCTAGTGGAGGTTTTGATTTTGGATGCTCCGCCTTGCAATGTTTTGTACCAGGTTTGTATTTATTTTATTTTTAATGGTTTTCTTTTATATTTTATGGGTTTGGTTTAGTGTTTTCATTTGGGTTTTTTGTGATTTGAAATGTGATATTTTTTAGAGAAAGATCGAGAATTTCTTTGTAGTCGTTTATTTATTTTATTTATTTATATATATTAGAATATATATATATATATATATATAGGTTTTTCAATGATTGATGTGGTTTTGGGATGCTAATTGCATTGTGTTTAGTTCTTGAGAAAATAGGAAATTAACTGAACGAACCGCACTGAATCGATATGGTGCATCGCACCTTTTGTAAACTGGTTCCTACCATCCACAAGTGAGGTGCGGTCAAGTATGAGGGAAAACCGCACCTTACAGGTGTGGTGTAATGTGTATAGGCCTACATGTAACTCAAGGGAGTTATAGCACAATGTTAGGCCTAACATGAATGTTAGAAGTTTTAGTGGAGAAGATTGTGATATCGATACCACAGAATTATGTGGCTTTTTTTTTATAGTTGTGTGCTATATAGGCCTGAGTTGATTTCTAAATTGATTTTTTATTTGGCTGAACATGGCTAAATAATTGATTACGAAGAGCTCTAATTATGATTAGACTGATCATTTTAGGATATAGCATCAATATAACTATCTCTTCCTTATGTCATTACAAAAATTATTGTATTTCCTCTAATTACAGAATTAATATCCTTATATTTTCCTAGTTTGTTGTAGACTTAGGTTCAAGGCATAAACTTAAGTATTGTATTTTCTATTTTATTAGAGTAGAGTAGATTGATTGGATTTATCTTGTGGGCTTTTCTTCTATCCTAACAATATGCTTGGATGGAGGGAGAGGAGAGGGGGTAGAGAGGAGAGAAGGGGAAGTGTTTTATGAACTCTATTTGGATGTTTCTTTAAGGGAGGATGGGAAAGAGTTTGGACTTTGGAGGGGTTCTAACCCCTCATTTTTAATTTTCCCAAATTGGAGATATTTGGAAGGGAGGAGGGGGGGGGGGGGGGGGGGGGGGGAGTTAAAGAGACATATTCAAGACCTAATTAAATATTTTGAATTACCTATTTAACTTTCACCACATTACTAATATAAATGTTTCCAAACATAATCAAGATAGGGGTATAATTGTCAATTTAATTGATTTCTAATTATTTTCCCCCATTCCTATTCTAATTTTGAATATCCAAACAAGGAGAAAGGGTAAACATTCCCCTTCTCTCTACTCTCTTACCTCCACTCTCTTTTCCCTCCAAACTTCCAAACATGGTGTAAAAAGGTTTTTCCTTTAAAAGGTTTGACATGACTATTGGTTAATGTTGTTTGTGTTGTTTTGAGTAATTGTGTGGTTTTTATTTTTAAATAGTGTCAGGAATTTTTTTGATGTAATTCACATGTAAATCGATCAATTTGTACATCAACTCTGGTTGCATGCTCATCATCAAGTCATTCGCAGCAGCTACACGAAATCGCAAATGTCTTGCTGCTACCCTTAATACACACATAAGCGACAATTTTCTCTGCTTTATTATTGAAGTATTTGCATGACTGTTCATGTGTGCATGAATATTTCACATTTCAAATAATTCATTGTATGTCAAAAGTTTTTTAACTCGATAAAATTTTTTTTTATAATGTTTTTAATAAAGAAATTTGGAGTTCAAATCCATTCTATCCCCCCCCCCCCCCCCCCCCCCCCCCCGCTTTTTTTTTTTTTCATCTCATTTTATCCCAATTACTAAATTATAAAAAATAATCGAGATACGTCCAATTTCATAACATACAAATAATCAACTGTGAGAAGCTGAAAAAAACAGCGACATGTCAACAATTGTCTGCATGAGTGACAGCATATATGTGGCTCTTAATTAGCAACATCTGACCTGCCTCGCTCGCAGTTCTACAAGTCAGCACCGTACATCCACAATTGTCACTCCATAAAAAGGTGCATCCACTAGTACTGTGTGACTGACTTTGGATGCTATTCGGAACTTAAATTGCCACTAGGCCAGGGGGGATGTTTTGCCTCGTTAGATCTAATATGTTCATAAATGTGGGGCTAGTGTCATTGCTTTCTTTCTTTTTAAGTGGCTCATACAGTCACTCCTTAATGACATGCATGAATATATGAAGCTTCATGGCTCTAAGTGGGTACAATATGCATGCATGGATCACACTCCAAGTGCCATTCTAACTGTCCTTTTTACTGTACGCGCAGATTCCTTTAATGTGAATTATGTGATTTCCCAGCCAGAAAATGACTGCCTTACCTAATTCGCCACCTACCATCTGCCGGTGATTTCTTTAAGCATGAGAAAAGAAAATGACCGCATATGAGAGCTCTCTCGTACACATTGTCTTTGTGGAGACTGGGAGAGACATGATTTTGCCAAAAGGTTACATAAGAGTTATATGAATTTGGACCCATAGCTGGGCTCCGTGCTCGTACAAGCAGTAAGTACCTTTATTTGCAATTTCCTAGAACTTTACCAAAGGAGTTGTGTAGGAAAGAGGTCCATCTGACAGACCGAGTACAATTCTTAGGATTTGGATCCGGTGCAATTCCTAGGATATTGCACCAATACATTACACCCACTTATATTAATTTTTACCATTTCATTTTTTAGATTTAACTTTTTAACTTCTTCAACTACTTTTTAATTTTTTTTATTCAATAGTTGAGATGAAAAATTTCTTTTTTAAACTTTTAGGGTTGTTTGGCAATATTGTTTTAGTAATGTCATTTATATTTAAAAAAAATATGTATAGATGAAAAAATATGTGAAAATACGTGTAATATTATTTAAAAACTATTATTTAAAAAACTAAAAAGTGTTGCTCAAATAATCATACCAAATGACCTCTCAATCTAAGTTGTGTCTTACTATTGCATCAGGTGCAATACCTTAGGTATTACACATGATCTTAATCCTAATTCTTAATTTAATTGATGCAACTTTAAATTTAAGACTTGGAAAAATGTAAAGGAAAATTTTAAGGAAAATTTTTTTATTTTAAACCTCATTGTTTAGGATTTGTAACAAATTAAATTTTATAATTTCAAAATTAAAACTTTAAAATTTTAAAAAATAATAAATCAAACTCACAAGTTTTAAAAGTAACATTTATTTTTTTGATAGTTAAAAAGTAACAAATTAAACCACAAAGTTTCAAAAGTAAAAAGTTTGATCTCATATCAATTAAGTGCAATAACACAGCGTTTGAAGTTCAACATAGGTTAAAATTTTAATTTGTTACTTTTAAAAATAATTTAATTTATTACATCCCTAAATTATAGTGTAAAATATAAATTTTCTAAAGTTAAAGTAAAATTCATATAAATGTAAATGTATTTTAACCCAAAACTTGACCAGTTTGAGCACCACTTCACCTAGTTACTAATGAAACCCCTTTACTAACGCTTCGTTTCTTTTATAGTAAAATATTTTCCAAAAAAAAAAAAAAAAATCAATACATGTAAAACAATTTGAATAAAATATTTTTATGTATTTGGTATGACAAATAAAATTTTTTAAGCAAACCATCAAAACTGGTGACTCAACCATTGGAGTTGCTAGTGTCATAGGTCCGGTGATCGGATTGCCATAATTGGCAGTCGAAATGGTGGCTTTGGTGATCGGATTGTTGCCAAAGTGGTGTTTTTGATAAACAGATCGCCAGCACCTGCAATCTAAACAATGTCTCCGGTCACTAGACCTCTAGCACTAGAATGTCAGCTTTTGTTATTGGAACATTATCATTGGTCGCCAGACCGTCGGAGTAGCGGCTTTGGCCACCAGATCATAGGCACCAATTGCCTAGCCCATCAGATTGGTGACCTAATCATCGAATGAGGTGAGGGAAAGCTACTGTGTGTTTTTATAAAAAAAAATTTACCAAAATTTTAAAGGTAAATAATTTTTAAAACTTTTTGTAAATGATTTTACGGTCAATGAAAAATATTTTATAAGTTTGACCACTTTTTACATGCAAGCAAACACCTAAAAATGTAAAAATATTTTACTTCAATACAAAATCAAGCGTAAAAACATGTTTTGTATAGAACAATGGTTCCATTGGGCTCCTGATGCAATACACCTGCTTGCATCCAATCACATTAAGTGTTGGTCTAAGATACTCTTGCCACCGCCCTAGCTCTTTAATTTAAGCCCATTTATTGTCCTAAAAAAGAAAAGAAAAATGGAAGACTCACGGTATACTATATTAATTAGATTTTGAATTTAATTAGTTAAGTGTGTCTTGAGTGGGAGAATGTTGAGTTCCACATTGAACATATACTCGGTCGATATGGGCTTTATAAATAGTTATTATAAAATTTTGTTATTACTAGAATGGTCCTTTTGGGGTATAAGAAAAATATGGCTAGCGTTTTTCTTTAGATTGTTACATTAGAAATGAAGGAACCAACACTCATCTCTCGTTAGCAAGAAAAGCAAATATTTCATAGTTATGACTTCTCACTAGTGTGGGTATTTAGTAGTTGTTGTGTATGAGGTGGGCTTACTTGAAGGAGGTATGACACTACAACAAACTTTACTTATTTTGACCCAATTTTATCGAAGGTTCACTAAAATCTATTGATACAAATACCAAACTACAAGGTAGCCTAGTAATATTACTAAATTTTATCTCGAAAGTTTTTAATTCCCTTGGAATAAGTTAAAACACCCTTGAAATAAATAATTATATATATGTATATATATATATATATATATATATATATATATATATATATAAACAGTTAGTTTTGTCACTAAAATGTTACATTTTTCAATCCTCTAAATCACAACCCGTAATAAAAATACCCAAAAAATTTTCAACCCTTGAAAAGAAGTTCATAAAAAAATTTAAAAAATAAAAGGAAAACCACGCTCTCTCTTAGACTCCCATTTCTCTAACAAGCTCTCTCTCTCTCTCTCTCTCTCTCTCTCTCTCTCTCTCTCTCTCTCTCTCTCTCTCTCTCTCTCTCTCTCTAAGCTTAGCAATCATGGAAATCACATAGCATTCAAGATCAAGCTCGTGATTTCTTCGATTGTGTCTCTTTGTCTCTCTTAATCATGATGTTCTCTTCGTGACTTTGTCTCTCTCGGTCACAGTTTGTTTTCTTCATCCCTCAATCGGGTTGATAAGAATTGGTATTGCCAAATCACAAACCCTAATTTCTTCTTTAATTTGAATTTTTAAAATTGATAATTTTATTCTTTGTCATCTTATGTTGTTAAACTTAAGAATATAGAATTGGATTTGTGCAAAATTGCTTGGTTTTTCATTGTTTCCCTCTTTAATGGTAGGTACTACCTTGAGACCTTGAGGCATGCAAGGATGTGGAATTTTGGTGTATGTGATTATATTAAATTGGACTTTTGATGTATGTGGTTGTAGTACATTGAACGATATTCGGACCCGGTTACATAATATTTGTATTTTGGTATAAAGATTTTGTAATATGTGGTTCTTGTGCATGATTATGGTTTTTTTATTATAAAAAACTAAAAAATAATATCTTATTTTGAGGCTCAGGAAACCCTTAGAATACCATATTTATCAAGGGTTGTACTTTTAAATATTTTAACCCTTGGTTATTTATAATTTTTTCAAGGGTCGACAATCATCAATAAAATATTGAGCACTTGTTTTGACAGCCACGAAGGTTGTCAAAATTTCATTTTTTACGGTGTAAGTTTTGAAGGTTATCAAGGGTTAGTTAGACTCTTAAAATAATTTTTTGTGAGGTTTTTTTTTTTTTTTTTAAATTTTTTTTATTATACCTTTTTCAAGGATTTTGACCATTGAAAAAAGCCAACTTTGTTGTAGTGTGGAGTTAAGAATGGGGAGGTTGGCATGCCAATTTGGGGTCTTCATGTATTGAAGTATCGTATGGTGGGTACAATGAGGATGAATTGTTGGGGAAGAGTCAGTGGGGGAGACTTGTTAAGATTAAAAAAAAAGGAAAAAACTTGTACCTGAAATTGTGACTTAAAGTCATAAGTTTAGTTTATTTTGGGTAATGTGTGGATCCAGGCACCATATATAATAAACACTACCCAAAAAATTATATTGATGCTAAAGAAGGAATGGGAAGTGAGTATGATTAAATTGGGATGAGCTATATCGAAAATGTGTGTGGTTGGCATGAAAGGGAGAATGTGAGTATTGGTAAATTTGATGGACAAAATGATATGAGCCTTTGACAAGGACGGAAGATTGTAAGTGGTTAGACAAGATTCGGGTGAGTTGA
The DNA here is from genome assembly GCA_029955455.1 of Quercus agrifolia. Taxonomy (NCBI): domain Eukaryota; kingdom Viridiplantae; phylum Streptophyta; class Magnoliopsida; order Fagales; family Fagaceae; genus Quercus; species Quercus agrifolia. The sequence continues at coordinate 10,679,515 of JARQAD010000011.1, read as the reverse complement.
TGGTAAAGGGCGATTTGATTTTATTAACAGTCACTCATAATCCATTGAATGTTGTACGTACCATATTTCTACAAGTGAACACTTTTTTGGTAAGAGAGATTAAAAACCAAATATGAATTTGTTAAATAGATAAATATATATATATATATATATATATATATATATATATATAATTAAAATGAGAATTCTCTAGCAAAAATAAAGATAACCCAACATATTTCTAGGTACACATGCAACTTTAAAGTTCATTTAAAAAGTACTTTTATAAAATAAACATCTCTTAAACAAAATAAGTTAATGAAATTGAACGGTATTATAACAAAAAGAAAACATTTTAGAAAAACAGTGAACTTTAGAAATTAATTGCAAGAAATGGCATGATAATATGATACTATCAAACAATTAACCCTTTTCCATTAAATGATTTTCTCTCATTCCATATATACAAGATACATCCTGTTTCTTTTCTACCAAAAAAAAAAAATAATAATAATAATAAAGATGCATCCTGTTTCTTTTCTACCAAAAAAAAAAAATAATAATAATAATAAAGATGCATCCTGTTTTCTTTTCTACTTATTCACCATTTTTTTCTCTCTGTCATTTTTTCCATTAAAAGAATCTCTTACATGCATCAGGAGGTTACCAAAAACTTTAAAGAAGTTTCTCAGATGGGCCCCTGGTGTTGAATAGTCACAAAAGCCATTAAATTCTGCAGTGAAGTTGAAAACATACGTTTCGGTTGGCTGAACCAAGACATACGGAGAGTGGGGTCTGACAATGACTGGCAACGACTTCAACCGGTTACTCCACCTCGCTCACGTTCTCACTTTCTCTTCCACATTTTAAATTCTCATCCAAATTCTCACACCCCTCTTATCTTTCTTACCTTATTAACCTCTCTAGTTTTTACACAACCCATTTAACCAAACCCCAAGCCTCTCTCTCTTTGTTTCAAAAAAAGCCTCTCTCTCTTGATTCCTTCTGAAATCCACAACCAAGAAAAGCTCTTGTTTTTCTTTTATAATTCAATAGTTGGTTGGCAAAATTCGAACCCTACATGCCTTCATTAGAAATATCAGGAACTGGAAGTGGCTATGAAAGAAGATGATGAAGACGCATGAAATGGAGCTTCAGTGGCATTGGATTGGAAGAGAGAAGTATAACTGGCCAGTGCAGGGCTATATGATAAGGTATTTTAGCTTGACATCCATCTTGGTTTTGGTTGTGTTAACCATTTCGCTTTTGGTACTTCCATTAGTGTTGCCACCATTGCCACCACCACCATTGTTGCTTTTATCAATCCCGGTTTTAATTATGGTTGCCCTTATCTTTTTGGCCTTTTTACCATCCCAACTAACCAATGTCGCGGTCACTTCCGTTTGATCTCAATATTATCAAGATTATTGGCAGGCGCTCTTGATTTAGTAAATGCAAAGTGGTACATACTATATAATATGTTGTGAATGTGCTAAAACGTGTCTGAAATTCAAGCTACTAGCCAGCAAGAGATTGAAGCATTTCGTCTACAGTGTCCGTTAATTGCTCCAAGGCCAAGCACCTGGTGTGAAGCTAATATTCTTAAAGGTTTTGTTAAGTAAAAGAAAGCGGCAAGAGTCATTTTTGGCAGTAGAGATTTGCTTGTCGGTTAATGATTAAAGATAAAAGTTGTCGAAAAAATGACATTTTTTTCGTTGAATTATAAGGTCGAAGGCTGTAAATCGAAGTCCTAAAAGGTTGAGAAAAAAGGGCATTAAGAAATTAATACTTCTTTTTTTACTGCAGTTGTGACTTCTTGTAAAAAGATGACTTAACAAATACTCTGTTTTTTGGCTTTTATATTCTTTCTTTCTTTCTTTTTCTTTTTCTATTTTTTCCTTTTGGGTGAGAGCTTAGAAGATGACTGAAACCTTTTGAGGATTAACATCTTAATGTCAATGGTTGTCATTTAAAGTCATAAATAATTGAGGTAAAATGAAAGAAATTTTTAAATGAATAAGGAGTACAATGGAGAACTATCACTGTGAAACTGGAGATTAACAAGGATATTGTATGTCGGGTATGTACAACTTCCCTCTTACATAGGGTGAATTCCTTAGAAGTGAGATCTGCTCTTGTATAAGAAGAACGTTACATATGTCTATTATATCATATATTATATTATGAAGATGAATTAAAGTTGTTCTCCCTTAGAAATTTTCTTTTCTTTCCTTTTCCTTAGTTCTTTTGGAAGAGAGCTTAGAAGATGAGCGAAACTTCTTGATGATTTACCTATTGTTTTAAAATTAGGAGATGATTAAGTTATGGGGTGAATCACCCTTAAACAATCTACATGAGACATGTTAATGTACTTAATTTATTAATGTTTTATATATTATACATAGTATTATAGTTTATATTATATAATAAAAGTTGTGTGGTACACTTTATTGTTATTCATAGGGGAGTAACAAAATATTTTTGTTTGGGGGTTTGAGGAAGGGGGAGTTGTAACCTTAATATTGAAAGTATATGTATATACACAACAGGGGCAGCTCTACATTATTCTTAGGGGGTTCAAATGAACCCCCTGACTTCCAATATATATATATATATATATATATATATATATATATATATATATATTTTTTTTTTTTAGTTTAATACTATAATTTTTTTCTTAAAAGTATTTTTGCACACCTTGACTTAAATTTTGCACATCTTTATTATAAGTATTTCCAACTCTAAGAATAAAGAGTAAGTGTATGTGAATTGTAAGTGTCATTATTTTTTATAAATTTATATTATGTATGTGAGTGTGTCTAATATTGATTGTGTGCATTACTTTTTGTTATAATGTTATTTGTGTGAATTATGATGTGTGTGGATGTTTGTGTGTACAATATAAATATAATATAAATTTATATAATTTAATAATTAGGAAATAGAGATGGTTTGTTACATGTGTGTGTATTGTTATCATGTTATAATAGCTTTTTGTTATAAAGTTAGTAAAAATTTAAGAAAAAAAATCGTGAAGTTAGTGATTGTCTAAGCATTTGACTGGTTAAGTAGACACTAGTATATAATTTTATGTATGAATGAGTGTGGTTGTGTGTATCAATAATTAATACAAAACTAATAAATTTAGTTTAGTCATTTAGTTTAAAATATTTTTTATAAAAACAATAACAAATAGATAATAAAAACTGCATAAAAATAAAAATGTTAGATAGACTTAACAAAATAAAATGATTGTAGGCCCATAAGTCATACCTACCCACATTGACAATAGATACTCATAATTCAAAATTTGAATACTTGTAGAAGGAAATTGTAAAACTTCATATATTAATTTTTTTTTGGTTGGTAACTCGCTATATTCAAGTTCTTTTTTTATTAAAATTTTTTAATGAACCTCCTAAACAAAATTCTTGGAGCCGTCACTGATACACAAACGTAAATATATATATATATATATATACACACACTACAAACTTGAAAGCAGTAAATGTTTACTTTAAAATTGTCTTTTAAAAATCATACTTTAAGAGAAAAGAGTAAAATACTACCAACTCGAAAGCTCTTGGTTTAATTTCTCTTTTAGGAATTTAATATTATTAGTTTTAATTATATATCATCTTTTAATACAAGGTTATAAAAATTCCAATGAGAATTTTTCTTACAATACTGAAGATTTTAAAGACTTAACTTATATATATATATATATATATATATATATATATATATATATATATATATATGATAAAAGAATGTTAGTTAAATATTTTTTTATGATTTTTGTTTTTTTTTTTAAAAAATATACACATTCAAGAGTTAGGCTTTTTTGAATGTGTACTGTATAGTAAGTCTTTCAAAAGTCCTCTTTCCTTTTCCCCTATATGTTTGAATTTAACTATAAAAGAAAATCAAGAATAAATTCTCACATGAGAAAAAAGAGTAATGTGTGTGAGTTTAAAGCTGTAGGTATACGCTATATATTCAAGAGTTTAGCCATTTTGAGTGTGTACTATGTTGTAAGTTTTTCAAAAATCTAATTCTGTCTACTTGTGTGTGTGAGAGAGTTTAACTATATATATATATATATATCTAAAAAGAAAAAATCTAATATTTTTCCCCTTTTGAGGGAGGGAACCCATAATTTTTAAGGGGGCCAAAATTCAAAATTTTTAATTTCAAATTACTTTTGTAAAAGGTTTTTTTTTATTTATTTTTATTTTTATTTTTATTTTAACTCTTAACTTTTTTTTGGGTCAACCCAATAGGTAGCTCAGGCCTAAACTTGCACTATAAGTGGAGGTCCTTTACTCTCTTTTTTTCCCTTTTGTGTGTGCAATCCTTTTTTTTGGGAAATTTAAATGCTGATTGATAGAATAAAAAGTTTTAATGTCAAGTTGTTAATTAGATCTATTATGAATAGCCATTGGTTAAACAAACAAACATCAATATCATACACAACGAAATACTATAAAACACAAGACTCTACAATAAAAAAACTAATAAAACAAACTAGTTTCACAATAAAAAATCTTGAGGGGAAACCTTTCCAAAAGACAATCCACTATAATAAAGAGAAGTTTAAAATTTAGTACAAAACTTTTGTCCCCAGATTCTACATCAAAACCTTTGAACTCTTCAATATATGAATACCTTGACAAAGGATGCACTTGTAATCACAACCGAAACCTCTAACTAACTCCAAGAACTTCTTGAAAGTTTTCTTCACATGAACAAGGCTGTGGTGGTTACTATGACTTCAACTTCTTCACCAAACAAACTTTAGATTTACTTTGAAACTCTTTGGTATGGTGAAATAGAGAGAACTTGGTTACAAAAACCCTAGCCACACAAACAAGTGTTTCTATCTCTAAAAAGCCTTATAATAGATGTCTTATAATGTTATTTAAATACCAATTCAAACAAATCTCAATTAAGGTTTCAAATGAACAAGTTATGAGTTTTTTTTTTTTTGTGTTACTGATTTTTGCTAAAACGTGAAACTCGATAGATCGAAAGGTATCAAGCTAGCTATCAAGGAGGTAGAAAGAATCTCGATAGATCAAGAGATATCGAGACAACTATTGAGATACATGCTAAAAATGCATTTTTCTTGAGCTTTTCGTAAATAAACTTTGCATTTTCAACTTGATTTTCAATTACAATTTTAAAACACATTAAAACTTAATAAAATACACATCATTTGACAATACCAAAAACACATGAGCCTTACACTTTTTTCCCTTTGTATTAACTTTAATTACAATGATTAAGTCAATTATACTTTAGATTCATGAAACTTAGGCCATGCATATATTAAAGGAGAGTATGAAACATATGTTAGGTGTGAGAGACCTTGAAAAAAGCGTCCATCAAAAAAGAGATTCGGGTACCTTTTAAGGCACCTCTCTTTTTGGGTAAACGGTATGGAGTCGCCATTTATTTTTTATACAAAAAAAAAAAAAAATACTAATTACAAAATACATGACTGAATAGTTCCATTCATTGATTGAATAAAAAATATATATATTTGAAAAAAATTGAAAATTTACATGGCTTTAGGTCCTAGTTACAATCTACCAAAAATATATGGTAAATTACATTCTACCAAAAAAATAAAAAGACAAGGTTAGATCTACTTAACCAAAAACCTAAATTTGGAGGCTAGGTTACAAAATGGAAAGGTGTTAGGCACCCGTTCATCCTAAACAGAGTCTGGTCTTCTAGACTCTTGTGACCAATGTACCTTTTTATGCACATGATGAATGATATGTTGAAAATGTTAAATAAATCACACAAAACCATTTATGAATGTATCCTTCTTTTGTTTAAAAAAATTCAAATTTGTTTTAATGATTAAAAAAATTGATTTTGACTTGTAAAAAAATTCAAATCTATTTTTATATATGTAAAAAAAATGGTTTTTGAAGAGAAAATTTGGATATGTTTTTATTAATAAAACACACAGTCTTTTGGTTTGTTAAAAAAAATTCAGATATGTTTTTTAAGAGATAAAAAAAAAAAAAAAAGGTTTTGATTTTGTAAAAGATCAGATTTGTTTTGATGATGATGAAAAAAAAATGGTTTTTTATGTAACAGAAAAAATCAGATCTATGTCTATATTTGAAAAAGATATTTTTTTTATGAAGAGGATCTCATTCACAAAATAATTTCATGTTACATGACTCAAACAAAACAAAAAAAAAAAAAAAAAAACAATTCATGATCTCTTTCTTTATTTAAAAAATCTGCATGCATTAAAAAATCAGATCTATATCTAAAGAAGATACAAAATCCGTTCTTTATTTTAAGAAAAATTCAGATCTACATCTAAAAAAGATGTAGATATGTTTTATTTTGATAAAAAAATCAGATCTACATTTAAGAAAGATGTAGATCCATTTTATTTTGATGAAAAACTCAGATCTACATCTAAGAAAGACGTAGATCCGTTTTATTTTTTATTTTTTAAAATCAATTTAGTACTTGCAGATCTCTAAAACTAAGAAACAAATTATAGTAATGATAAAAGATTCAAGAACATATTTTGATAGTCTGAATTAACAAATTAGAACATGAATATTTGAAACAAGAAAGCATGCATCATCATGATGCATGCTTTCTGAATTATTTTAAGAAAAAAGATGTATCATCTTTATTTTAAGAAAGCATGCATCATCTTTATTTTAAGAAAAATTCAGATCTACATCTAAAAAAGATGTAGATATGTTTTATTTTGATAAAAAAATCAGATCTACATTTAAGAAAGATGTAGATCCATTTTATTTTGATGAAAAACTCAGATCTACATCTAAGAAAGACGTAGATCCGTTTTATTTTTTATTTTTTAAAATCAATTTAGTACTTGCAGATCTCTAAAACTAAGAAACAAATTATAGTAATGATAAAAGATTCAAGAACATATTTTGATAGTCTGAATTAACAAATTAGAACATGAATATTTGAAACAAGAAAGCATGCATCATCATGATGAAAGAACATAAGAACAAAAGGGTTAGAAAGCAACCTCTTGCATGAGTACTCTTCTACTTGAGAGGATGTTTTAGGGTTCAAAGAAACTTGTTCAACTATCTTTGAAACCTAAAAACCCTAATTCTTCTAGCAAATCTCAGAGAGGATCAATTACTCTCAAAAATTTGTGAGTCTCCAAAACGTTAAAAAAAAAAAGGTGCTGAATTATGAGGTTCAGTTTCTATTTATAGAGGCTAGAAGACTAAAAAATATGCACGAACAATTAGGGTTTGAATCCGGACGCATCCTTTTGCGAAAAAATCGAAAAGAGTGTGCGTTATCATCACTCGAAGACCGTTGGGCCAAAGCCCAAATCATGGAAATTTGGCACTTTTAGAGTTCCGTTCGGCACTCCAAAAGTGTCGAATTGGCCCTATGGCTCCGAACACTCTTTTGTGTTCGAGTGCCGTATGGACTCATCTTTTAGGGTTTTTTGGCCCATCCTTGTACCTAGACGCATTTTCATCCTCCGTTTATGATTTTTAATCTCTCTTTTTTGGATAATTCAGACTATTTAAGAACAATTATCTTGTAGATAAATACCATAAAATAAATCTTAATAAAGTTCAGATTATCCACAATTTTAATGTAATCCAATATATCATCTATTTTATTCCTATGCATGCATCCCTATTTTAAACACTAATTATAAACCAATCACAAAATTATTTAATTAATTTCAATTACTTAACTAATTGTAATTAATTTAAATAGATCGTGTGTGGTCGCCCTTATCTAGACACAATACATGTTGACCGTGCAAACTTGAAAACTGGAAACACTGTTGCAACCGTTAGAATTTTAAGATTATTTTTATGATATGCAATGAGTGATTTAATGCATGTAATGCAAAGACAAAATGATGCATGTAATGCAAGAAAAAATTGATGCATGTGATGCAATTATGATTTTTGGGGTACATAGATGGTCATTCAAGTCATTCTTCTTGATTAAATTATGGATGCAAAATTGAGTGTCTACATTAGGAAAAATATTAACTATAATATTAATTTTTTGATCCTATCAAAAAATATATAATAATTAATTGATTAAATTCAGTGCTTTCAATCAATGCTAAAGCTAAATATCATGCACTTTTTTATTTTTAGAAAAAGGAAAAAAGAAAAAAAAAGGTACTTGATGATGTTATCTCATCATATTATCTTTCATAACACTACTTGCTAGCAGACATGGCTATTTCTCATAATACTCCTATTTTGATGTAATGCTAGAGATATAAATTTTTTAACAAAAAATTTTACAAATTACTGATATGGTAAATGATTATTCGTAAATGAAAAAGTGATGTAATGATGGACCTAGATAAAAACCAACAAAAAGCTAGCCACATCAACAATTTGTAAAAATGTTGTAAATAATTTGTGGCTGTAGCATTATTTATTTTGATTGCCAATTGACCATAATGTCTTCCAAATAATACTTAATTAACGTGCAAATTTCTCTCTAAAAAAAAAACATTTAAGTGCAAATAAAACATGTTAAAATTATTTGTCACTTTATATATCAACCAGTTGGTATATTAACTAAAACACAGACGCCTTCTCAAAAAAAAAAAAAAAAACCAAAACACACACATTGGCTCGCTTTCACACATTAATATCCAACTTCATGTTCTTGTTGATCTATTATGTTGATTTTAATGTATTTAACCAAAAATTAAGAGCCGTAGTTTATTATAGTATGTTATATTAGATTTCAAACTAAAATAATATATATAGATTTTTTTAAAGTGAACGAGTAGTCTCAACCCTCAATGAACGGCTGTTAATTTGTAAGATAGAGTAATATAAAATTTTTTTTTTTTTGAAACTGAATAATATAACATTTCAATTGTTTAAAATTAGATATTATGTGGGCTTCAATCAATTGTTTTATCCCTACGATTCGATTAAAATAATAAAACCCTCTTTAACAAAAATCAACTGCCCTTGATGTAAGTGGTAATTGACATTCATGAAAAAGAATAAGGGCCAATTATATATATGAATTTAAGCAAATTGGTGATGATATGATTCACCGAATTTAGATTGAAAGAGAAGGTTAGAATTCACACCACTAGCCCGAAGGTATTGTCTAATGATGACTAGAACCGCTATTCATGAAAGTTGACTCTAATTAAGGGTTAATGTGGAAAAGTATTCAATTTAAAAAAAAAAAAAAAAAAAAAAGAGATGTTCAGCTACTTTGAAAAGCAGTCCTAGTGTTTTTAAACTTTTTTTTCATTGCCTTTAAGGTGCAAATTAATTTTTAAAAAAATTTGGCAAAATGCTGAAACATCTTGAGTTGCCAAGCAGTTTCCGTATAATTTCTGCTTTTTAAAAACTAAAGCATTATCAAGAGTCTTGTAACTCAATTGATTATTTTGATATTTCTAATAAAGTGATTCATATTCAATTCCCTCTCTCTCACCTATCAATTATTAAAAAAAAAAAAAAAAAAAAAAATTCTAAACTGAATCCTCCATTAAATAAAATTCCTACCAATGATTTTTTTTTTTTTTTTTTGAGAGGTACCAAACAGAATTAAACTATAGATATTTCTAATTCTTTCTATGTTTTGCACTTGGAAAGTGAGGAAAAGGGCAGGAACATAAAGGCTCTTTTGACCATTAATTTTGTATTTCAGAGAAAAAAGAAAAAGAAAAAGATTTTATAAATGTTTTAAAACCCGATTTTATTCTATATTCGTTTAAATTAGTTTTTCACTTGTCGTTCTTTGACTTATGTACCATCAGTGCACTCTAAGAAATTAAAGGCAATGTGATCATGATCGCAGCAATATCATGCTCTCCCAATGAATTTTCTCCATATTTCCCTAGGTTCCACTGTGTTTGATCATTATATATATAAATATATATATATTTAATTACCCTCCCCAACTCTCTTACATAAACCAGAAATTTTTTTTATATTATTTATATTATTTTTTATTTTTTTTGTTTTAGTAAAAGTTAATGACCATATAGTAGTTGAATCGTAATGCAGTGTGCAGCATGACAAACTGGTCTACGTATATTGATGTACAAAGCACATAAAGCTACAACAAATCACATTATTATTAGTTTAATTTTACAAGGATTGAATTCACATCACATGTAAGCTACTTTACATCAGTTTGTAAAAAAACATTAATTACAAATAAGATTAATCAATCGACTAGTCAACTTATTCAGGAAAAAAAAAAATGATTCTACAAATATAACAATATTTATTGCAATTGTTGAATTGGCAAGCGCTATTTATTTTTATTTGATCCTATCATTGACATAATTTTTTTATCTACCAATAATAACTTGTTATTGCTAACTCGAGACGAGATCCTCGATACTTATAATGTATTTTTATGAAATTTTGTGTTTCTAAACTTATGTTAGAATGAAAAATAATAAATTGACTATTCAACTTTTAGTTTTACCCCAAAAAAGAAAGTGATAGATAGTCAAGTAAAGCTATAGCAAAAGTTACTAAGCATAATCAAGTTAAAGTTAAAGTTTGTGCTAAAGTTTGTGCAATGGTTTTCAAGTCTCATTCTATTCATGAGATATTAATTTAAGTCTCTTAATCAACTCCTTAATTAGTGTCACCTATAAGAGATTCTTCCATGTAATTATCTAATATTTGTGAGGATGAGTGGATTATAGTCACTTGAGCGATTAGTTACCCAATTATGTAAGAAACTCTAAACACGCACGTTAGTAAGAAAAAGAAAAAAATGGCCAGGGATGTGCAGTTTTGGTCAAAAAGTAAATCTCTCGATTTCAAAAGAAGATACATGAATGTTGTCACATATATCAGAGATGCTACAATTCATATATTAAGATAGTGGAAAGTGTTGATGGTGCTATTAGAGCATTAACATCCAGGTTTTTTAAAAATTTCTCATTTTACACTTTACAAAGATACTTTATCTATTTTATAACACCGTTTCATAATTCAACCAAGATCCTATAATTCATTCTTTACATCACAACCAACTCTATTAATTAATTTATTAATTTCTCTCTTTCTCTCACTTTCTTTTTGTTTCTCTTACTAGCAGCATCTCTCTCTTTCTTTTCTTTCTTTCCCTCCAAATCTCTCTCTCTCTGAAATGAGCAACTGATGAAGGTTATCCGATCTAACAAAGGAGAGAGAGAGAGAGAGATTAAAAAAAAAAAAAAAAGAAGTAACAACTGCTACAGGAACTTCTTAAATTTAAGAAGTTGCTGTAGTAAAGTTGTTAAAGTTTTTAGACATAAACATCCTGATAAAGAGGGTTTTGGTGGTTGGAGATTCTAAAACAATTTGGGGGATAATGCGCTAATGCTTTAGTATTAGATAGGGAATTTCTTTTTCCGCTTTTAGAGATGTTACTAATTCTAAAATAAGTTTTCTCAAAGATAAAGATAAAAAAATTAAAAAATTTTAAAAATCTAGCGTAAGTTAGAATTTGCCGTATTTTTGCTGCTTTTGTTGGCTGTATTTTTCATTTAATTGTTTCTTTGGTCAAGAAATTGCACATTCATCCCCCCTTCCCTTCCCCTCCCCAATACCAAACATGAAAGGTAGCACATATTCTTGAATTGTTACTATTGCTAAGTATGTTATCAAAAAAATTTTACTATTGCTACTTAGACATAATTTGTATCAAGAACAGACTTAAAATTTTAAGCTAGCGGAGGTTGGAATATAAAGGAAAAAACTCAAAATAGGCATCCATATAGTATTAAAAATTATAAGTACACAAAATTATTGTTTTTAAATACATTAAAATGCAATCATCTACCAACAAAAACAAAAACAAAAACAAAATGATGTCTTTTAATACTAGGCTAGCTATGACTTTTTTTTTTTTTGGGGTTGAAATTAGAGCATTCGTAGTAGTGGTGCTAAAAATTTTAGCTTTTAGCACCTTAAAAAGCTTTTACCACCTTATTTATAATAGACCCAATGTCAAATGTTCTATTTTTTTTTAATAGTTTATTTAAAATAATAAATGAAGAAAGTGAATTTGAGTTTTTTAATTTAAGGAAGAGATATAATTTTATTAAAATTTTATATTAGCTTCTCCAATAATACATATTTTTTGGTTCTTTGGTGTTAAAATAGCCTTTTTGCTAAAATATAATCACCAATGTAAATGTTTTTATTATTTTTGTTAAGTTTTTGGATTTGATAGTTGCTATTTAGATTAGGCTAGATAAGCTGACTGGGGAGTCCCAAGATTTTGGAAGGAAGACCTAACTATAAAAATAAAATATATAATAACTATATATAATAAATAAATAAAATTGGACTCAATGGGGGCCTAGGCCCCCACGTAGGTCCGTCCTTGATTTGTATATATACAAGATATTTGTAATTTCTTTAATAACTTATGGTGCAGAAAATAGCCCCATCTTCATAACACACACACACACACACACACATATATATATATATATATAAAATAAAAATCTGAAATTTTAGGTTATCAAGCTTCACTAAACAAGATCACAAAAGATGGGCAAAATTTTCTTTCAAACCAAATTGAACTTTAAGCGAATCTCTTCCAACTCACATTATGCAATTTATAAAACTGTTCATGTGTATTATTTATGCAAGTCACGTGACTTATTAAAATGTCATGTGACTAAAACTATAAATGGATTGTCATTTCAATTGTCACATGACTAAAATCGTCCAAACTTATTTGAAAGTAAAGTTTTCAACAAAAGATCTCATGGTACACATGAATGGTCTTATAAATTATCACATAATGGGTTTAAAAAAATTGCCTCAAACCATTTTAGAGCCAAACTTTGTCATTTCCTTCGGAAAACGTTTGGCTCCAAATCAGTTTGAAGCTATCTTACTGCAACCCACTATTTGCGATTAAAGAAACCATCTATAGTTTTGGTTACATGATTTTTTTAATAAATCATGTGATTTATTTAAATAATAAACATTGATAGTCTTATAAATCACCACTTAATAGGTTGGAAAATATAGCTTTAATCCAGTTTTGAGCCAAACTTTGTCTATTTCAAATGAAATGGAAAGAATCCATTTTCATGAAAGAATATCCCACTATTAATTTCTACAAACTACCATTAGGCCAACAAGTCTCTCTCTCTCTCTCTCTCTTTGGTATTTTGTGTAACTGTTGCATACAACATCCCTCTGATTTAGAAGTCGGTTAAATAGATGTGGAATCTATCTTTATGTGGAAGAGATCTTGAATGCAACGGTTACACAACTTTTCTATACTACTATTTAAGGGGCTTCTCCTGTTTGGATTCCTCATTTTTTAGTTCAAAAATACCCTACACCCCTATGTTTAAGTAGAGACAAAATTAAAGGACAATTCGGTAAAATGTAACTCTAACTCCTACTAAAACATTGCCTAAAAAATAGGACAAGTTTCCTATTAATTTTCAAATTGTTTTATCCACTTATAAATTAAATTGTCAAAATAAAAATTATATATAAAAAATAAAAACACAGAGTTTTTTTTTTTGCTAAAAAAAAGCCTCATCCCACGCGCGAAGCGCGTGTGATGAGGCTAGTAATTAATAAATCATCTATCACGTAAGCACCCAACCATCAACCTTACCCTTTTATAATTTGGAAAAAAAAAAATACCCACCTTCACCAACCCAAGCATGAGGGACTGTGAAACAAGAACTTCATGAGTGCCATCCCCCTCCCATGTAGCCCATTGCTTTCTGTCTCTAGTAGAGCAGGAACATACAAACACAAGGACACAATATCCACCACCTCCTTCGTCAAACAACCCAACACCCCTTCAACATTTCACATTTGGATTTCGCATGACACAGTCACATAAATGTGTTATTAAATATATCATTCAATTTTTATGCTTCAATTATTAATTCCTTTAGGACAGGTGCAAATGACCCCTATATTTTTCTCAAACTGGGTCCACTGGCCACGTCTCACACGTTTCAATGTCCAAACAACACACAAAGGAGGTTAGGTTAATTGATACAAATTTTGTTGCTTTCTGCACCATCAATATCTTCATTATCCTTCAGTCGCTTTCTCATCAACCCGTTGCTTTCTGATTAAGCGTGTTGTTAAAACAGATACGAAATTGTTACCTAGGTATGATGTGGGTGCACTGCATGTATTCTTCTATCTAATATTAATTTGGTTTGCTTTCTTCTGTATCCCATTTACTTTTAAAAGATTTGATAATGAAGCATGCAATAAGCATTACATCAAATTCGAAATAGCCACTGTAGAAAATGAAACAGACAAAGTTAACAAAATAATAAGACGTGGTTTCAAGTTTCGGTAGGCCAGCTAATAATTAAAAACCAAGTTGGGTTAACAACCACTCGATCTGAACCAATATTATTCTTATTTTCCAGAGAGAGAGAGAGAGAGAGAGAGAGAGATGAATTGAATTTTGTACAAAAGATATATATATATATATATATATATATATATATATATATATATACACACATGTACGGATCTAGAAATTTTTGTTTGGGGGCCAATTTGTGTTACTAATTTGTTGTCTATACAAACTTTAAGGCATATACATAAACACATACATCTATACACACACACACACAATTTAGTGTTTTTCATAGTGAAATCCTTAAAATTAAATGTTTTATAGAGTTAAATTCATCTTTCACCATATTCTATAGTGAAATCCTAAAAATTTTCATTTTCAATATAAGTTACTTGATTGTCTACCATTGCGAGTAAAAAATTTTCAATTGAACTAATGAAGTGTTCAGACATGAATGATCCAAAACTTTAAGAGATATGAGAACAGATTTTACAACGAAAACTAAATTTGAGAAACAATTCATTCTCTATAACTACTATGACCAATTAGACAATTTTTCTTAAGAATATTATTAGACTAACTCAAATTAGGGGTGTCCATGTAACCCATTTACTCGACCAAACCAAGAAACCCGCCTAGACCGACTTGCTCGCCGCTCAATCTGACAACTCTAGCGGTTGGCGGTGGGTCTCAACCCACCAAACCTGATTCGCAGCCACCCAACCCAACCCGCTCGACAGGTTTTCTCCTCTAAAACTGCAGCCACCCAACCCGCTCGACCACCACTTTAGATGAACCATCCTCCGTTCAGATCCAGCAATGATTCGCTTAAATCCGGCGACGATTTTTCTCAAATATACTTAGATTCGATGATTTTGGCTCAGATTTGGCAATATTTTTCAAAAAATCACTAAGATCGGTGACGTTTAAGCTCAGATCATTGACGTTTAAGCTTAGATTGTTAACTTTGGTTTAGATCCAACGATGTTTAAGCTCAGATCGGTGACGTTTCACTCTCCTCCAACCAAATCTAACGACGTTTCATTCTCCTCTGCTCATCCC
The DNA here is from genome assembly GCA_029955455.1 of Quercus agrifolia. Classification (NCBI taxonomy): domain Eukaryota; kingdom Viridiplantae; phylum Streptophyta; class Magnoliopsida; order Fagales; family Fagaceae; genus Quercus; species Quercus agrifolia. The sequence goes on along the minus strand of JARQAD010000011.1, from coordinate 10,664,116 downwards.
CGCTGTTCATCAGTTTCAACCGAACCGACCGATCATTTATTAGAATATGATCCAACTCGACCCATGGTGATCAGTGGTCGGTTGCGGGTCTGATTCTCTCCCGCCCGACCTGTGCGGGTCGAGTTCGGGTTGAGTCCAAACTCAACTCGGACCGACTCGTGGTCATCCCTTACTCAAATAATTGGGCCGACTAAGTCCTATTTTTGGGGGCTAAGTTTTAAAATATTAAATATTTCTAGTATAAAAATATTTTAAAAAATTTTGACCCCTCACCCTAACATGTAGCTTCACCCCTGTGTATATATATATACACACACACATATATATACACATATAAGAGAGAGAGAGAGAGAGAGAGAGAGAGAGAGAGAGAGAAGGGGGTGGGGACATCCCCATTGATAATCAACAAATTGTGTTAGGACATATGTGTTTCACATGTTAGGATCATATGTCACTATTTTATATAATTGACTAATCCTTTGACAAAACGCTCTTTACTTGTAATTGGGTAGTTCTAGGATGTTTTTAATACTTCAAGAAACAAGGTTTCAAGATCAAGTGTTGAAGTCATCAAGTCTGTCCAAGAAAACAAGCTGAAAGTTCAAATTCATTAAAGCTCGACAGCTGGCTCAATAGCTACTCAACAGCTTATCTGTCGAGATTTAAGAAATTTAGAATTTTGATCTGATTTCTTGGAATCCGTGATTATGTGTTTAGGTCTTCTTTTCTCCTAACCCTAAACATATAAAAGGATTATTTTAAGGACCGTCAATGGGTTGGCAAGTTGCACAAGCATTGAGAAAACTCTGTTCAAGCAAATTGTGACCTGAGACAAAGTTCTTGCCCTAGTTCATCATTTTTGTGAAGAAGTTGCTATGTATGTGCACCATTAGGTTTTGTGACCAACCATCTTCTTAATCTTCATCGTTGAAATGAATTGAAGAACTTTGCAGCCAACGACCTTCTTAGTTGGTGATTGAAGTCGCATATTAGGATTCGCGCAATTGGTTAGTCACGTACTTGGGAGCCGTGCATCAAAAGGGGAATTGTCACTATAGAAAAAGTCCAATTGGATATTGGGGTAAGGGTACTGTAGGTTGGTAAGGTACTTAAGATTCTTTTACTTGTAATCGCTTGTTGTGATAATAGTGAAGTTTCAGGAGTGGTGACCTGAAAATCACCCGGTGGGGTTTTTGCCGTTAGGTTTTTCCCATTCGTAAACAAATCACCGTGTCATTTATTTCCACTGCATACTCTAGTTGTTTGGTGATTTGTTTGTGCTACCACGCGCTTTGCATGTTAATTTGATTAATTAATAAACTTGTTTAATTATTAAATTAATTTGTCACAAAAGGTCAATTCATTTTTGGCCTATCAAGTGGTATCAGAGCAAACACACTCTGATTAGATTTTAATCTTTGCTGTGTTTGATCCATTGACCCCTGTTTGTCATGGATAGAGGACAGTCATTAATTATACCTCATTTATTTGATGGCACTAACTATGCATATTGGAAAGCACGCATGAAAGCTTTCTTGCAGTCTCTAGATGAGAAAGTGTGGCAGGCTATTGAGATAGGCTGGACCAAACCAAAGGAAGCACCAGCAGACTGGAATCATGCCAAGATCATGGCGGCGAACTTCAACAGCAGAGCATTGAATACGTTGTTCAATGCAGTCACCAATGAGGAGTTCAAGAAGATATCCTCAACTGAAACTGTTAAGGAGACTTGGACCATCCTTTAGAAAACCTATGAGAGAACTAAGGCTGTCAAAGACTCAAAGCTTCAAAGGCTCACTACAAGCTTTAAAGAGATTAAGATGGAGGAGGATGATTCGTTTGACGAGTTCTATGCTAAGCTTAAGGACATAGTGAACTTGGTGTTTAATCTTGGGGAAACTATTCCTGAACCCAAGATTGTGAGGAAAGTGCTCAAATCTCTACCCGAGAGATTTCATGCCAAGATCACCGCTATAGAGGAATCAAAGAACATTAACCAGATTCCGTTGACTAAGGCTACGTTTGGATTGGGCTGAAAAACCTAGCGTCTGCGTCTGGCGTTTTTTTTTTTTTGCACGCATTTGTGAGATTTACAGCTACTGTTCATGTACTATTCAATGAACAATAGCCGCAAAGTTTGACTTTTCTCACTCTTTTCAGCCAATCAGTGCTCACCGTTCACTGTTCACGGACCCACAAATTTCACTTTTCAGCAACTTTTTCATTAAAAATGGGTCCCAGGGTACTATTCACACATTTAAAAATTATTTTGCTACAGTATTTTTCAGTTTTCAGTTTTCAGCTGTATCCAAATGGACCCTAAGTTGGTTGGTAATCTGCAAACCTACGAGCTAGGGTTGACAAGGATTAGCAAGACGAGTAAAGGCAAGAGCATGGCACTGAAGGCCAAGAGCAGTGAGACGGATAAGTCTTCAGACGATGAAGATTCCAAGATGAAGTTTTACATCACCAGGTAGTTTAAGAAGTTTATGAATAACGCAAATGGAAAGGGCTTCGACAAGGACCGCAGGCAATCCAGTTCTTCTTAAGAAGGATGCTAAGTAAGGTGGTCAGTACACTGTTCCTGCAAGACCTAAGTGTTTTGGGTGTCAAGGCTTTGGTCACATGAAATATGTGTGTCCTACATATCTTAAGAGCATTGGAAAGAGCAAGGCACTTGCTGCTACTTTGAGTGACACCGAGCCTGAGGATGATTTCGACAATGAGGATGGCGGAATCTTGAATGCCTTCACTGTCTTTGTAGATCCTACTAAAGGGATTGTAAAAGATGTGGATGAAGAAGAAGATTTGGTGGACTCAAAGTTTGAAAAGATGGATGATCAAGATGATATCCACACGACTTATGAGAAACTGTATAGGCTGGCCACCAAGAAGCTCAGTGATGTGGAACTTGACCATGAGGAACTTTCCACAAAGTTTGATGAGGCAAATCAAACCATTGGAGCACTAAGGTTCGAGAACAATTTCTTGGCTGAGTAGACCAAAAAGCTTGAAGCGGAGCTGTTTCAAGTCAGAGCTTAACTGGAGAGGACTTCAAGTGCAAAGCTTGATGAGATGCTAAGCATTCAGAAATCTGCTTCTGATTGCACAGGTTTAGGGTATGATTTCTCCTCCTTTAATATTGCTTCTACTAGTGCTGCTGTTTTTGTTCCTCCTAGCAATAATGTTGAAATTGAGAACAATAATGTTAAAATTGATTTAGCTAGTGAGAACTTAGACAAGGGAAATCTATATTAGGAGCACCCCCTAAACTTGAGAAGAAAAATGCTAAAAATCCTAAGGTTAAAAAGGCTACCTCTCAAAAGCCTAAACAAAAGAAGCAGCATCTCTATCATCATTGTGGTATTATCGGCCATACTCGACCAAATTGCTATAAGTGGCTAGTCACTCAACAGAGCAATGGCATGATAGCATCTGGAAGCCAGAATCAGCTTCAATCCTCTCTTGCTCCTCTTGGAGATCTTCTCAAAGCCCTCATGTTCCTTTTGAACTTGAAAGGTTTCAATTCTTTCCCCTTACCACAAGTTCAAGGGTTTGCTCAAAGGAAAGGTTCTTCCAAGGTGTGGAAGGAAAATGGCTCCAAGTGATTCTATCACTTCTTCTCTCCCTTCTTGTTTTTTGTTTTGCATAACTTTAGTGTTTTGTTTTTCTTTTGAGTCAGTCTAGTTGTGTTGTTTTGCTTAACATGTTTTTCCTTTTTTTTTTTTGTGTTATTTATGTTGTTTTTCATATAAAAAAAATTGAAAAATCAGAAAAATACAAAAACAATGTGTGTTTTGTGTACATTGGTACTTGTGTACCTTGGATGACTATTGAAACAAAGTTTTCTAAACTTTGTATCTCTTATAGCTTAGATGAGCATCTCTATGCACAACTAAGCAAGTGAGCTTTGTGGCTCTTATTTGTGATGAGTAAGATTAAGTTATCTCTTGTACTTAACATTCATATCACTCTTTTTGACGGGAAGGACTAAAAAATCCTAAGAGAAAGGCATAAATAACCATCTCACCACTGTTGCCTGCCAATCATAATATGACACCTGTATGCTTCGGCATAGCAAAAGTGCAATGTCAAAAGCTTAACTTAAATGGGTATTTCTTATTATCTTTTATATGCCAATGCATGTTTTGTTTAAATAAAAAAATGCGAAGAAAATAAAAAGCAAAAAGATAAAAAAATGCTTTAAATATGATTGCAAGCATGTTTTCTAGGAAATGTGGGAGTTATAGGATGAAGGTGATAGTCCAATCAAGTAGTTATGATTGTGTGTGAGTTAAAGTGATTTTCTCATATTTCAAATCGTCATAACTTGTATACACTTGTGCAATCTTGCGATGTTTTTCACACACAACACGTAATATTCTTTACTACTTTTGATACATGTGCAGGTACAATGTGATTTGGCCATCACAAGGTTTTACATGTGTTAATGTACGCTCACTAAATTGTCTCGACTTGTTTTTGAAATATAAAATTGGTTAGACTTGTTTAGTGTGTGCGTGTGTTTTTTAGATCCATGTACTTTTAAAAATCTTTGTTGAGAGATGTTTTGAGAGTTTAAAATGTTATTTGGATCATTGGTTGAGTTGCATATATGTTTATGTTTTTCTCCTCTTGAAAAAACTGTTTTGAAAAGCTGACTGGACTCCTCATCGATAGCTAGCTATCTGTCGAGCTTCCTAAGCTTTTTCTTATTGCAATCTTGTCAGCACCTCGATACCTGGTGGATTGATTGAGAAAGTTTCTGACCTCTCCACAGCTTCTCGACACTTGGTGGATTGATCAAGCCTCTTATCTTGCTTCTGGTGTTTTTATTCCTCGACAGCTTCTCGACACATGATCTGTCAATGTTACTTTTCTTGACACCAGCTCAAAAGATGTCTTAACACCACCTCGACACCTCATCTATTGAGATTTACTGAGGGCTCTATTTAAGCTCCTCGTGCGATCCGCCTGTCATTTTCTCGATCTCTCTCTCGATTGATTGTTGTTTTCTCTCCCAAACACTCTCTTTTTTCCCTCAAATCTGTTCTACAAGGTTTCTTCAAGCTTCACCAAGTTTTTCTTCACATGTTAAGCTTCTATTCTCTTGCATTTCATGCATTCATGCTTTTTAAACCTAGGTTTTGGGATTTTGTTTCAAAATTTTTTTGGGGATTTTCAAAACTGATGAGATATTGTTGAAATTTTGGGTTAGTTTTTGAAGATTTGATCTTAAAAACTTCATGCATTGCATTACATTTGCATTATAACAGTATTATCATGCATTTAGATGTGTGCAATCTCTTTGTGTGCTGGTAGGATTGGATTGGGCTGAGCCCATGATGTACTTACTTTGCATGTCACATGTTCATGCATTTTCCCATGCATACGTTCTCCACTTTTCAATATACTTGCTATTTGAACTGTTTTGGAGCTTTTCTGATTGTCTCTTTCTTTCCCCTCTCTATTTTGTTTACGTTAGTTGTGTCTATGGCACCTAAGTTGGCCCGGAATCCTCTTCATTCTGATGCCTCTTCCTTTTCTAATCATGCACCTCTCTCTCTCTGTTTCCGTAATGATGATGCCCACAAGGCATTTATGGAAAAATTTTCCCAACGAGGCATTCATTTAGAACGTCAAGGTCATTTTAGGTCATTTTGCTGACACCGACCTTCCCACTATCATTCACAGTTGGGAATGGGAGTCTCTTTGTGACGAGCCTGTCACTTGTCCTCTCATGCTGATTCAGGAGTTCTACTCCAACATGCATGGGATTGATTGCTCCGTACCTCATTTTGTTACTCGTGTTTGAGGTATTTCTATTCCTATCACACTGCAGCTACTTGCGGATGTGCTTAGGGTTCCTAGGATAAAGTTTCCCGACTATCCTTCCTATAAGCGTCTAAGGACTATGTCCAAGGATGAGCTCATGTCCGCTTTTTGTGAGTGTCCTTCGAAATAGGGTGAGCACCAGTTCACTTACTGCTTCGGCTTTGCAAAAGGCCCGTGGTTTTTGAACATGGTGATGACCTTTGTACTCTATCCTCTCTCACATTACAACTTCATTACGGAGTCTTGTGCTCGTTTCTTGTTATACCTTCTTGAGCATCTTACCATTGACTTCCCCTCCCACTTTATTTTGTCTTTAATAGATGTATTTCAGGATTCAGTGTCATGTGATAAGCTCATCTTTCCTTCTGCTATCACGAGGATTTTACACCACTTTTCTGTCCCTTCTTCCGCGTCCGACCCCTTCACTTTCATGTGTGCCATAGACGCCGCTACCGTAAAACGTAGTGCGGCGCAGTTTAGGTTGCGACAACAGGATTCTACACCTCCCTCCCGTTTGACTCCATCTTGTTCTACTCGACCTACATCCGCTCCCTCTTCTTCCTCGAACGATGTGTCTTTGGGAGACATCATGGTGCAGTTTCAACGCATGGATACTTGCCTAGATACACTTTCCACATAGCTATATAAGGTGAATGTTTGTGTTGGCCGCATAGCTAGACGGTAGGCAACCATGGGCGGATTTGCTCCTGAGGCTACCCCTTCACCACCTCCTCCCGTGGTTTCTGATTCTGAGGATGAGGATGATGATGATGATGATGGTGGTGACAATGATGCTTCGAATGATGATGATGGAGATGCTAGCTCTACCGATGAGATGTCCTACTTGACACTCTTACCCTTTGTCATTCGTGATAAAAAGAGGAAGTAATTTTGGATATGAGAGTAGTCATTTTTAGGGGGAGAGTTAGACATTTTTGTTAGGCGGAGTGTTATTATTGAGGGATGTAGTGAGGATGCTATGTATCTTTTCTTTTCTTTCTTTTTTAGATACATTGTTCTTGTACATGAGGTCTTGTGACCATTTATAGACATACATTGTACTTATCTCTTTCATTTATGATTGTTGTGTGTTTTTCTTTCACCTACCCATTCATGTGTTGTTTATTTTCTCCCTTTATACACATGCTTCTTATTACTTGTATGCAATCTATCTATTTCTGTTTCACACAAAGATGCCTTGATGAGTTTTGTTTAAAGTGTTTCAGAAATACAGGTTGTCAAAGTCTACTTGCCATAAACTCTCTTCTTGCAAAGTTTTTCAAGAGTTTGTGATAGGATAGATTTCATTGTATTCAACAAGTGAATATGAGTTAAGTGATTTATGACTTCTCTCATATGTTCACTTGTTTGTTGTGGTTTTGTCACGGATTGCCAAAGGGGGAGATTGTTAGGACATATGTGTTTCACATGTTAGGATTATATGTCACTATTTTATGTAATTGGTTAATCCTTTGAAAAAACGCACTTTACTTGTAATTGGGTAGTTCTAGGATGTTTTTAATACTTTAAGAAACAAGGTTTTGAGATCAAGTGTTGAAGGCATCATGTCTGTCCAAGAAAACAAGCTAAGTGCAAATTCATTAAAGGTCGACAGTTGGCTCGATAGCTGCTTGACAACTTATCTGTCAAGATTTAAGAAATTCAGAATTCTGAACTGATTTCTTGGAATTCGTGATTATGTGTTTAAGTCTTTTTTTCTCCTAACCCTAAATATATAAAAGGATTATTTTAAGGGCCGTCAATAGGTTGGCAAGTTGCACAAGCATTGAGAAAACTCTGTTCAAGCAAATTGTGACCTGAGATGAAGCTCTTGCCCTAGTTCATCATTCTTGTGAAGAAGTTGCTGTGTATGTGCACCATTGGGTTTTGTGACCAAGCATCTTCTTGATCTTCATCGTTGAAATGAACTGAAGAACTTTGCAGCCAATAACCTTCTTAGTTGGTGATTGAAGTCGCGTATTGGGATCCGCGCAATTGGTTAGTCATGTACTTGAGAGCCGTGCATCAAAAGGGGAACTGTCACTACAGAACAAGTCCAATTGGGTATTGGGGTAAAGGTTCAACTATAGGTTGGTAAGGTACCTGGGATTCCTTTACTTGTAATCGCTTGTTGTGATAATAATGGTGTTTCGGGAGTGGTGACCTGAAAATCACCCGGTAAGGTACTTGGGATTCCTTTACACACCTATCATCATAGATACTCAATTATTGCTCTCCTTCTCTCTCTACATCTGACTTTGTCATTGGAGGTTCAATGGCTAGCACCACGCCAGTGACCTATCCGATTTACTTTCTTCTCATCTTACAGGCAACCTCGGAACCATTTGGATGATTACAACTACTGACGAATTTGGCTTCATCAGTAAGCACAAAAATTTATTGAATAAAGTGATAATCATATATAAGTCAAGCTAGAAAAAATTTCAAAAAGTACATGAGACTATATAGGAGGGGTAAAATTAACAAATGCCCTAAGGACTTTTTTTTTTTTTTTTTTTTTTTTTAAAATTTATGGAAAGAAAAAAGCAACTATCTTTTTAGATAAATTTTTATATTTCTTATGAAAGTAATATTACAACTTTTCTAAAATGGTTAATTAATAAATACCCTAAATGTACCCCATTAACTTGACCCATATAGAAATAACCGAGGCTAGCAACAAAATCATGTGAACTTTAGTTACGTGAAGAGTTTGAAGGAAATTGTTGTGAGGAAAAAACTTAGCATCAATGAGTAAGACCTACATTGTTTTTCGGTTAAAATTCCTTCATTTATGACTTATTTGATCAAAGTTGCTATTTTTTTTTTTTTTTTTTGTTATAATTTTCAAATTAAAAGTCAAAATAAAATCTCCTCAATTTTTAGACGTTTCTTATAGTCAATAGTATTTAATTATGTAAATTTCTCAATTTTGTCTTTTTGGTGATTTTTCCTAATTTCTAACCTAATTGCATGTTCAAATTAAATCAAGGACTTTTAGAATTCCTAACCACCGTAAATGAGTGGTTACATTCCGTTAGGCATTAAGACTTCTGATTAATAAAATTACATTGAGGTTTTCTCTTCTTCTTCTTCTTCTTCTTCTTCTTCTTTTTTGTTTTTTTTTTTTTGTTTTTTTTGTTTTTTTTTTGTTTTGTTTTTTTGGGACTCTAGATTTCTTCTTATGGATTCAAATAACCCCGTGTATTCAAAGGTTTAGGTTGCACTTGTTTCAGCATAAAAGGTTTTTGATTTTTCAAGCCTTTGGCTATTTGAAAATCCTAGTCAAGCTGAAATTGTTTAATGTTCGACTTAAAACAAAGGCTTGTGTGCCCTAAACTCTCCAATAAAAATCTCTTACCCTAGTCAAGCTGAAAAGTCTAAGTCCTAGCTATAACCTAGCCCACTGTAAGTTTCGTGATGCCTACCCTCTTTAGGTGACATATCAGCATATCGGTTCCCTCTCGCAAAGGTGGGGTGTGCAATACTTAACTTCACTGAATTCAGTTTTAGACCTAAAGTGAACCTGGGAGTATGTGGTGCCTTTTAAAAAAAGAGGCAAAAGGAGTCACCACCTGGTTATAGGTTCAGGAATCAAAAATGACTCCATGAAGGTGTACCTACTAGAGAAGGTTTGGAGTTAAGGTACATGATGGGAAGATGTTAGGCACCTTAAGCCCACCCAACCGTAGCTGACCTTTATATATTGTTACTAGATAACTATTGTCTATCTAACGAGTCTATGTGAATGCACGCATGCTACTAAGACCTAAAGTTTGTCTACGAGTCATGTGAGACAGATAAATAGAAAGCAGGAGAAAGGATCATGTGAAAGGCAATCAATAATGTAAAAGTCAAAGGAATGTATAAGCATAGCACATCTGATCATATGAACACGAAAACATGTGAACATCTAAACATGTGACCATACAAGCATGTGAACATGAGCGCACACAAGCATGTGAAGATATGAGCGTGCAAGCGTGTGAACATGTGAATGTGCAAGCATGTTAACATTTGATAGTCAAAGCAAGTGAGTAAGCATGTGGGATACAAGCATAAGAGCATGCGAGTAATCAAGCATGTAAGCATCCAGGCATGTAAACAATCAAGCATATGAACATATGAGTGTGGGAGCATGTGATCATCAAAACAAGTAGACATGTAATCATCAAATAATGTGGACATGTGAGCATGGGATCCTTAAAGCATGTAGACATTGAAGCATGTGATCATCAAAGCATGTAGATATCGAAGTACACTTACATCTTACCGTCTAATTATCTGAGCATTTAAGCACGATCATCAAAACATGCGAGCGCATGAACATCTAACTACATGAGCACGTGGGTAGGGGTGTTCAACAAACTGCATAAACCGCAAAAACCGCACCAAAACCGCCCGCAAAATGGCATAACCGCACCGCACCGCACCGCAAGTAATAGTGCACCGCACCGCACCACACCGCATGGTGTAGTGCGGTTTGCGGTTTTATAATAAGAAAACCACACCACACGCACCCTCTCTATATATTAATATATTTATTTATTTTTAATATTAAATATATTATTAATAGTTTAATAATCCTAGTTTTCGAGAAAAAAAAATGTTTAGTAACCCTAGCAAGTGTTGACTAGAAAAGCCAACCCAAAATAAAGAAAAACTAACTCAATAATTTAAAACTTAACCCAAAAAAAGGGAAAATTTTGTTTTGGGTTGAGTAGGAAAATCCCAAAATTTGAAAAATATATCGACTTCAAACTGCAACTTATACATAGTATCACACATGTGACCACAAAAATGAGGTGCGGTACGGTTATGGTTTTGGCTAAACTCTAAACCGCACCACATCGCACCGCACCGCACATGTGACCGCAAAAATAAGGTGCGGTGCAGTTATGGTTTTAGTTAAACCGCACCACAAAGTGCGGAGCTAAAAATGGCCCAAAACCACACCGCACCGCATCGCGAACACCCCTACACGTGGGTATCCATACACATAGAAATATGATCATCCAAGTGTGTGCACATGTGGATACAAATAGAAAGAATTGATACTTAATGAGAATTAATGATTAAGTCTTGTGAATGAGTGACACTTAATTGGAGTGGAGTTTCATTAAATCTTGAATGTCTTTCCTTTATTAAACTCAACATAATTACTAAACGCTTGATCTTTAAATGTGTTCTTGCCTTTTAAAGTTTTCATCAATCAATTAACTTTTATTGCCTTAAATATCAAATTAGTTTGATTTCAAATATCCAAGTCTTTTAGGAAGGATCATCAAATTAAATAAGCCATCAATTGCTTTGTCCTTTCCTAATTAACTCTTAAATTCAAATTAAATTGTCTCTAATATATTAGGCAATATGATCTTTTGATTGTCAACTATTTTTGGAATTAAAACCCTTTAGCCTTTTAGGAAATATTTTTAATCAATACCTCATTAATCACTTGTCTTTTAGTCTTCCATGCATTCAGGACCATTATCTCTTAGGAAATATCTCACAGTTAATGCTAAATTACCTTCCATGATTATCTTTCAAATGTTATGACCCTTGACTAACCCTATAAATTAATGAGAATTTTATTAAAAGAGGAAAGCAGATTAACTACACAATTTTAAAATGTTTTTGGTATTTTTGGATATATAAATAACAAGGAAAAGAAAACAAACAACAAGATATATACATACAAATAACATATTCAATTACATAAAAAATGAATAGAAACTATACAACATTATTAAAATAAAGCAAATAAATAAACAAAAAGAAAATGAAGAAAGAAAAATGGATTTTGCCCTAGAAGTGCATATGCAGCATCATGGATACATACGTGTCATTATGCCAACGTATGCACCTAGGGTTTTGACCGAATTTCCAGATTCATAATTATACATAAAAAACATAAATGAAGCATATGTAAACAACATGTTATCCATGGAATCATCAAAAACATCATGCATCATATTGATAGAAATAACAAAATAATATAACAACATAAAATAACAATAAAACAAATAAAGAGAAAAAGAAAGGGGGACATATGTGTCATGGGAAAGACCCATATCTCACCCCTTTAGCACAATACAGGGATGTTGATTGACTAGTCCCTCAACTAAAATCAACTACTGCAGTTTTGTGTGCGGATTAACAACTTGGATAAAGGTTCTTTTTGAAGTTTTGATGAAGAAACCTAAAACTAGTGAAATGGTAGTTGACGAATCTTAAAAAAGATGAGTGTAATTAAGAAATCATGAGAAAAAGATTAGTTTTCCAACAACCAAAAGTTAGAAAACTCAATCAAATCCTCATGAAAACTATTCTTACACTCTTGGAAACTTACTAAGTATTTTGAGGTGATTTTGGCATAGCTTCTGCTATGGGTCAAAATTTGGGATCCTTTTGGTGGTGAAAAGTGGGAGTATTTATAGGCTTCATGGATGCTAGGCGTTTAGTGGAGGTTAGGGTTTATGGTGGGACATTTTAATCATTCAACAAGCCAGATTGATTGATAAAAAATCCCACCAAAAAGGGGAAACAAATCAATTTTAGGCTTCTAACCAAAAGAGTGTGTGTGCAATAATATAAGTGCATACGTATCCATACACACATGTATGTACCCTTTGTAAGCCTTTTGAAAATTGGGCTTAAAAAAGGGTTTTAGGCTTGAAAATGAATTTTGGGCTTTAGAGTTTATTTCTTAGGTCACATTTTGGGCTCCATTAAGTTACTAGGCTCCACACACAATGCTGATAATTTTGGTAGTGATTTGATTTCTCGTTATTTGGGCGAGGGGGCTTGGATATAGGTTGGAAAAAATGGGGTGTCTACACCCACTATTCTCTTCCTCCAATCATCATCACCACCACCACCACCACCCACCACCAACCCATCGCCCTCTCACTCCCATGCACCCAACAAATCAAATGACCCCAACCATTCACAATCACCACCTCGATTTTGACACAACCAACAACAAGTAGATATTCTCTCTCTCTCTCCCCATCAATCTATTTTTAAAAAATTGTAACTTAACTTAAAATTTGGAAAATTGAAATAATTGTGAGAATTTGTTTTCTATAGTGATTGATTGGATTTGGTGTTAGTTGGAGTGTTGTGAGATTAGATGTTGGTGTTTTGTATTTTGTGTTCATTATGTTAGTTTTTGTGAGATTAGATCAGATTCTTCATCTAAGCCACACACCAGAGAATGTTTTCAAAGCATTTTCAGGAACATAACCAAACACTAGAAAACAAGTAGTTTTCCTTGAAAATATTTTCAACAAAACATATTTTCTGTTTTAAAACTTTTTACATTGAAACAAATTTAACTATTTTCTTAAAATAGACGTGTTCTATTTCTTGTGGTGATCCATTGTATCACTAACCTTCTTTTATATACACTAGCTTGTAACCCGTGCTTACGCACGGAAACATTGAACTATAACAGAAAAGAAAAGAAAAAATTGAATAATTGTGTCAATATTTTTGAGGTTATTAAATTATTAATCTTATTTTATTCTTGAAAAGTATTTAATAATAATAATAATGATGATGATGATGATGTTGGTGTAGAGTGGTTATCCAAATGTCATTTATTTTCAATCTTCTACTACCATACAGATCTATGTATACAAAAATAAAAGAAACCCAAATTCGCTACCATACTAATCTATTGATTCCAAAATAAAAGAAACACACAACAAATCAAAGCCAATGGATCTTACTCCATAGACTTCTTCACTCCAAGAAAAATTAGGAACAATGTACTTCCTTTGCTTCTTTTACTCATTTTCAGGTTTGACTCTTGAGTCTCAAATAAAATTTTTTTTTTTTTTTTTGGGTGCTATAACTATCAAATAAAAATGTTAATGCAAATGTGAATAAACGCATCCTTTAACAATGGAAATTGCTCTAGAGATGGAACATTAACTCTGACGAATTGCAAATTGAGTCAAATTCTTAGCTGCAATATTAATAGATTAGTAGCGCAGTAGATATCCCAAGTATGAAAGGAACATATAAGGACTTTTATCTCTGCAAAAATATGTCCACAACATCATTTAGGAGAAGAGAAAATTGCTTTAAGAAGTTCATATACAATGCCTTCCAATTATATCAAAAAAGCCATTCTTAAAAGCAAAAACACAAACATGAAGTACCTATATACATCTTTTGGTCTTGGAAAAAAGAGAGTAGTTGTTTAATTCCTAATGGACAAGAACTCTGATCCAACACAGGAAACATTCTCACACCTCTCTTCTTGCTACTCCTGAGTTTGAAGTTCACGCTTATTTCCTATTTGCAACCACTGATTTTTCTAAAATACAACCACTTCAAAGTTCAAACTATCCCATCCAAGAGTATGTACAAAATTAAGATATTGATGTTAATAGCCATCAAAAGCCAGTAATACCACTATTGATTCCAGCTTCATTATTAAAATACTTTTCACTTCAACATTAAATCGAGCCAAGGCTTGAATAACCTATGCACATGCTCTACAATGGGAATACCCAATACCACTTAATTGCAAACATTAAAGTGATGTGTACATACAAACTGATAAATGTCAAAAAAAAAAAAAAAAAAAAAAGATTGCAGAGAAAAAGGTAAACCTTGGAAGAGAACTCAAACCCTGTAAAGGGTTTTGCTCTGGTGAAGAATGATATTTAGAATAGGTTGAATTGAAAATTTTTTGTGAGAGAAAGAATTGGTTATGTGTGTATATATATATATATATATATATATATATGATGGGAATCGACCTAAACGTTCTCTTCTTTCAAGATCATATAGTCATAAATACTATATTGAGATTGAAAATATTGTATTGAGATTGGTAAATATTATTATTGAGGCCATAATGCTTATCCGCAAGTCCAAGACAAATCAAGTGATTAATTCAGAATGGGCATTGGAATTTTTGGTACCAACAAATAATTTAGGACACGTGGCACAAAATTAGACCTCAATTCAAATCTAATTTAGATCTAATTGAATTTTATCTCTACTTTAGCTATTAATATATATATATATATATATAGATTTCTAGATTTCTACAGTTCTTTTTATAAAAAATGCTAAAATATTTTTTTTGTCCTTAAACTTTAAGAAAATTTCTTTTCACCCCTACACTATGTGCAAATTTTATACTAATCAATTTTCAATTTAAGAATTCATTTTTTCATTTATAAATTATATTAAAAAGTTTTATAGAAGGATTCTAGGGTTCATACACACTATGGTGGAAGGCAAACGAGTCAATTGCTAAGATTACGAGTTTTAACCTCAGTGGTTACTACTTCCTTAGAGTGCTCATTCTTTTGAATTGTTCTACGAAAGTTTTCCACTCTATGGTAATATAACAACTCGTAATCTTAGTACATTTGTTGATTGTTGGGGGGTAGGCATGGTTGTCAAAATCGCGATATGGATCATAAGATCACACGATTTTACGATCCCACCTCACCAAAACGTCTAGGATCGAACTAGGATCGTAAAAATGGTAGGATCGTACAGGATCATAGGATCTTATGGGATCCTATCGATCCTACCAATCCTACCAAAAACAAAAAATTTTAGTTTTTTTATTTTTTATTTTTTTTATTTTTTATGGGATAAATTTTTTGTTTTGATGAAGTTTTAAGGGTTTTTATATTTTCATGTTGTGATGGTATGACGTTTAATTTTATTTTTATAAAATTATGTTAACCTAAGCAAATCTTTTCTAGTTTCTGGTTCACTTGTAATCAAAATGAATGAATGCTTCAACATTTCTAAATAAAAAATTTGATGTTAGCTTTGCTACCTTTTAAGCTATAATGTTGTTAAATTTGTTTAATCAATATATTAATTTGTGTTCTAATATTACTAAAATATTTTTTTTATATATAATTTTATCTGTTATGCTTGTATTTTTATATTGATTGATTGATTTTTTTGAGCATGCTCTTTAATTGTTGCTAAGTGGTATAACTTGAATAGTTGAGTGTGAAATTATATCTTGATGTCTTTTGCAGCTCTAGTATACAAAAATATAATGTCTACATAAATGATCAAATGGATGATGATGATGATTGGGAATTTAGGACAGTGGTTATAAGAACCTTAGAATGAGAATAATTAAATGTTCACTTCACTTTAATATTCATCTTGCTTTTGGATTTCATATTGTAGTTAGCTAGTTTCCATTTGCTAACTTATTTTAGATTTCAAACTTGAAACTTAGAACTTGGAAAATATTTTCCATATGTATGTTTTGATAAATATTTTGGTATTTAGTTGCAAATTAAAAATTTATTAAACTTTTTAAATACATTGGGTCAAAACTAAAATATATTTGTGTCGTTAGTATAGACTTGGTGATGTATGACATGCAAATTACATTATATGATGCAAGTCTTAGTTTTTTTATGGATGAATTTATAATTTATGTGCTTATTCAACATACAAAGCCATTACCAATGTGTTTTTTGCTTTAAATCTGAAAATATGTAGAATCTTACGATTTACAATCCGATCCTACGATCTACGATCCCACCTACCTTCTACGATCCCACATAGGATCCCGATTTTGACAACCTTGGTGGTAGGTTGCATAATAATTCTTGAAGTGATTTTTAAAAAAAATAATTCTTCAAAATTTTTATATTTGATCATTAAATCCTTTCTTTCTTTTATTGCTTTATATTACTCGATTGTTGTGATTATTAATGTGGTTGTGATAATTGATAATGTTAAGTTATATTTTTCTATAACATTTATGTTAGCAGTAATCCATAACAAATTTGTTGTAAATTCCATGATTTTATATCTTAGTATTTTGTGGGATTTATTGTAATGGGTTTAGTCTTAAAGTGGTGAAGATTGTTCAAGACAACAATGGAATTCATGACTAGCTCAGAACCGCAGCACCCGCAAAGGTCATGTGAAGAGCACATGTTGGAAGTTCAAAAGTTTGTTAAGTTAGTGTATTTCACAAGTAACTCACGACTTGGCTAAATCACAAGTGACCTAAGGAGATTGAGGTTTTCACAACACTATTAGATATTGTAAGGAGGCTATTAGATATCTTCATCCACACTATAGATACCCTCGTTTCCCACAAAATTGTAAGGAGGCTATTAGATAATAAAAAAAATAAAATAAAAAACCCCTAGAGAGATTGAGGTTTTCATAACACTCACATTTTAGAGAGAGTTATTTATCCTCAAGAGAGAAATCCTTGTAGTCTCTTCTCCTCCACTCTCCCATTGTCATACTTTGAGAGAAGATTTTACCCAAACACAATCCACACACAATCTGAGTGTTGATGTTTTAGACCTTGGAAAGAATTTGAGCTTAGCGATGCAACTAGTTTGAGTTGCAGAATCCGAAAAGTTAGTGAAGATAAGACTCCAAGAAGTTCGTTGGTAGATGGAGCTTGAAGGGCTCAAGTACTTGGGTAGATTAGGCTTAGAGGGTCTCTTTGATCATCCTTGTACTCCAACTTATTTACTAGTGGATCATTTCAGCTTGGAGGGCTACAAAGAGGTTTTTACATCGAGTTCTTTAGTTTCCTCTTAAATAACACACTGTGTATTATCTTGGTTTTGATATTCTTTTCCTTAGCTGCTCTTTACATTATAGCATTACATCTTTATGTTCATCCATGCAATTGTTGAATGCTTTGGTTAATTAATTGGCTAATTACGTATGTTCTGCTTTAATTGCATTTAGCTTAAAATTAATGTAACCGTAATTAAAATTTAGAGGTCTTAGTTAGCTCTAGCATTTAGACCAGTAAACTTTCAAATAATATGTTAACTTTTGGCATAAGAAACCATTACTCAGTTATTTATATTGTTGTGGTCAATCTTTGATTATTTTTGTTTATTTCAAATTGGATCAAAGTGTAGGTAGGGGATTAGTTTCCTCAAGAGTTATCCTTAAGTCCCATTATCATGGACAAGCCTCAATCACCTCCTATAACTAAAGAAGGCTTTTGTTGTTTAAGTTATGATGTATGTGGTGATCATCAGGCTTTACTTATTTAGTTCATGTGCATACTTTCTTTTATTTCTACATTGCATCTTTTTTTTTTTTTCCTTTTACATTTATGGATTAATATTATATATACCAATATATAAAAATATGACCCTAATATAATCTAGTAATTATAGTTTTTCTATGATTTATAGGGTTACTTTTATTGTATTGAGTTATATATAATGCTTTGTCACAAAATTTCTGAAGAGGGAGATTGCTAATATTTAGATATTAAGTTGGCTAATTCTTACGTCAAAACATGTGTTATGAAGGTTGTAATTAATGCAAAATTAAATTGAAAAATTATGGAGTCAATTTTCTATTGAAGGTCATGGGTTAAAGATAACTCGATCAAGCAAAATTGTGCCTTGCTTAAGCAAAAATCCAAGTTAAGCAAATTAACCTTCATTGGACAATCGCTCGACACTCATTTGAGCGACGATATGTAAAACAGTAACTGAGTTTGATGCACTGGCTTTTTTAACCTAACATTTTCCTATATAAACACAACCCCTGTTGAATGATTTTCATTGGGAGAGTTAGCTGCTTTTGTTAAGAATATAAAGTGAGAGAGAGAAAGACTGAACAGTCTGTATATTGATGTATATTCTATGTGAATAACAATATACAATAGAGAGCCTTATATAGGCTAAGTATGTGTGAAGTACAAGTAATATAAGTATATTACAAGTACAGTATACTGGACTAAGCCCGATGAGCTAAACTAAAATAAGCTATATACTAACATCCCCCCTCAAACTGAAGGTGGCAAGGAGGAAGCCAATTGGAGTTTGGATATCAGATCTCGAAGACGACCAGGTGAGTGAGTTTTGGTGAAGATATCAGCAGGTTGGTCAGCAAAGGAGATGGGGAATAACTAGAGATTGCCTTTCTTCATATTATGGCAAGTGATGTGGCAATCAATCTCAATGAGCTTGGTGCATTAATGGAAGACATCGTTATGAGCAATATAGATAGCACTACGATTATCATAATAAAAAGGAGTGGCAGTAGGCTGTGGAGGATCCATATCGACCAAGAGCCATCAAAGCTAGACAAGCTTGCAAGTGGTGTTAACAAGAGCACGATACTTAACCTCAGTATTGGAACGAGAAACCACGTCCTGCTTCTCGCTACACCATGAGACAAGAGAAGTACCCAACATGAAACAAAAACCTATGATGGAGCATTGATCAGATGAATCACCTACCCAATCCGCATTTGAATAAGCATGGAGCTTGAGAGAAGACCGAGAGGAGTAGTGAAGACCATAATAAAGTGTGCCCTTGACGTATCGAAGAATCCGAATAACAACAACATAATGGACAGAACAAAGGGCGTCTATGAACTTACTAACCATACTCATGACATGTGAAATATCCAGGCGAGTAATTGTGAGATAGATCAGACTACCAACTAGCTGACGATAATGAGTAGCATCTAATATTGGTTCATCATCCAAGGGCATGAGCTTGGCATTGTATTCCAAGGGAGTGGAAATAGTTTTGTTGTCTATGATATCGGCCTTGGAGAGAAGGTTAGAAGCATATTTAGCTTGGGAAAGATAATATCCATCAGAGGATGAGGTAACCTCAAGCCCAAGAAAATAGCTGAGAGTGCCCAAATCTTTCATCTCAAAATGTTGAATAAGGAAGTGCTGAAGAGAGTAGATATCTACAGAATCATCTCCAGTAATAATCATGTCATCAACATAAAGAAGAATAAAAGTGATACCAACAGAGGATTTTTAAACGAAGAGAGTAATGTGATGAAGACTTGAAGTGAAACACTACTGAGCAACAACTGAGCTAAACTTTTCAAACCAAGCCCAAGGAGCTTGCTTGAGACCATAAAGAGCACGACGAAGGTGGCAGACTTGATGGCCTGAGTAAGTATAGCCAAAAGGTGGCTGCATGTACACTTTTTCTTGGAGGTCTGCATTGAGGAAAGCATTCTTCACATCCATTTGATAAAGAAGCCAATTGTGAACGGCAGCCATAGCAATGAGACATCTGATAGATGTAAGGTGAGCAACATGAGCAAAAGTTTTCTCATAGTCAATGCCATATTCCTGAGTAAAGCCTTTGGCAATGAGGCGAGCCTTGTATCGTTCAACAGATCCATCAGCCTTGGTTTGATTTCGTAAACCCACCTACAACCTACTACAGACTGACTAGGAGGCAAATCAACCATATCCTAAATGTGATTTTTGTGAAGGGTATCTAGTTCTTTGGACATAGCTTGCTGCCTAAAAGGGTTAGTATGGGCCTCATGATAGGTGTAGGGCTTATAGAGGGTTGCAAGAGCAAAAGAGCAGTGATAATTAGTGAAATAAGGAAGAGGAATGCTTACCCAAGTAGAGCGAAAAAGGTCAGGACCAGTAAGAGGCTCAAGGGACGGTGGTGCCACAGGATCCAAGACAGGCAAATCATGTGCCAAGGACAAAACCGGAGATGAGTTGTCTAGAGAGGTAGCCAATGTTGAAGAATCCTTTACAAATTCAGGATAAAGAGGGAGGAAAAGATTAGTAAAAATGGGAGACTCTAAGGAAAATGACACAAGAAACTACTAAAAACTCGTGAAAGGACGATGTTCCCAAAACTCAACATGACGAGAGACACGAAGGCGATGAGTGATGAGGTCATAGCAGCTAAAACCCTTTTGGGATACACCATAGCCAAGGAAGCAACAGAGACGAGCACGTGGCTAGAGCTTTGTTCATTCATGAGGAGGAAGAAAGACAAAACAAGCACAATCAAAAACCCGAAGAGATGAGTAGTTAGGGGTTTGACCATAAAGTTGCTCAAAGGGTAATTTGTTATGTGTGGTTGGTGAAGGAACACGATTAATGGTGTAAACAATAATGAGTGCTGCCTCACCCCAAAAGTGCTCAGGAATAGAGGCAGAAATGAGAAGGGTGCGGATAACATCAAGAATGTGACGGTGTTATTGTTCTACATGACCATTTGTTAAGAGGTGTAAGGACAAGATCGGTGGGGGAGAGTACCTTTGCTATCTAAAAAGGACAAGAAAGATTTATCATTATATTCTTGAGCATTATCGGACTGAAAGATCTTAAAAGTGCAATTGAATTGTGTTTCAATCATTCTATGAAATGCTTGGTAAATGAAAACAAGTTCAGACCTATGGTGAAGCAGATAAATCCAAGTATATCTAGAAAAATCATCCACAAATATGACAAATTATCGAGATTCCCCCCTCAATGGGAACCGATGCCGAACCCCAAATATCAGAATGTATAAGATTAAAAGGTGCAGAAGAAAAAGAGTCACTATTATTAAAGGGTAATTTTGTTTGTCTGCCAAAATGGCAGGAAGTACAATCAAATTTTGGAAACTGAATTGAACCTAAATGACCTTTAGAAACTAACAACTGAAGATGAGATAAAGATGTATGACCAAGACAAGCATGCCACAAATCAGGCAAAAGGGTGGTAGTGGTAGCAGTAACAAAAACAACTTGTGAAGGAATCTTCAAGTCGTGAACCTCAAACATACGTCCAACCTTACAGCCTGTTCCAAGCACTTTACCCATCTAGGGATCTTGCACATTCACATCATGATTAGTAAATAGATATACAGTATTAACCAACAAAAAGCAAATTTAGGGAACTTTGGAATTTGAAAAGTGTCACTAAGGGATAAACTAGGAGTAGAGATTGTTCCTTTATGACTAACAGGCATAGGAGTTCCATTAGCAGTGTAAATAGAGATAGGATGTGCTAAGGGTGCCTTATCAGAGAATTGTGATTCATCAGGGGTCATATGGTTACAACATGTAGTATTAAAAAACCAAGAATGGTTACCTGGTGTGACAAAAATGGCAATGGAAGTTCGGGATAAAACCTATTGAACTACTACCTCGATATCAGCTGTAGTAAGTGAGAAAGCCAAAGATGGACCTGTAGGAACTGATAGATCTGAGAGACACATAGCAGCTGCTCAAGGAGAAGGAGCTTTATTCTACTATAGCATGAATTTCTGCAGTTTGCGATAAATAGAGATATCATGGCCCTTGGCACAGCGAAACTTGCAGCGAGTACCTTTTGAAGACTGGGAGGAGGGATGCCTAAAGGTTAATCGTGGAGGGGTAATGATTACAGCAATGGAAGGCTATAGGGGGAGAGAGAGTGTAGCCAACACATGGTCAGAGGATGACATGTGATAAGTAGGCTGATGATTCTCCTTGGAGATGAGCTCCTTGACTGCAGCATTAAGAGAAGGAGTAGGAGACCGGCTAAGAAGAGAAGCCCTAGTCAGCTCAAAATCCTCATGTAAGCCCATCATGAAATGCATAAATCAACGACGGTCCCAATATTGGACAAAGAGCTTAATGTCCTCAGGATATCGTAATGAAGGATTTGTAGCAGAAAGTTGTTCCCGCATAGAAGAAGTCTAAGAATAATAATCAGAAATAGACTGACCTGTCTCTTGGTGCATTTGATAAAGCTTTGATTCAATGTGAAACTCTAGGCTTGAATCATTAGTACAATTGTAGCAATTGGAAAGAAATATCCAAGTAGCCGCAGTAGTACCAAGACGAGGAAGAAGACTATGAATGGAAGGTATAGAGGTATTGATAAACCAAGACAAGATCTTACTCTGAATACTTTCCCATTCCTCTAGGCGTGCTTCATAATCATCCTCTGCAATAGTAGTCTTGGAAACATCGGCATCAGTTGCAGCTTTGAACTTAGGTATTGGCACTGGCTTGGGAATCGAACCAGTTACATAACATCATAGTTTGTGACCCTTGAGAAAGACAGTCATATTCTGAGACCATGCATGATATGTAGGAGGACCATCTAGGATATTGGTGATAGGACGTACAATGTCTTGTTCATTTTCTTGAGCCATAATGAAGAAAATGACCAAAAAGAGGGATTTAGGGACCTCCAATGAAGAAACATAACCCAAAAACAGAATCTACGCAAAATATTGAGCAAGATAGGCGCTGTTGAAAAATTTTGACTTTGGTCAAAAAATTCAATGGTCAACAGTCCAAGTCAACAGTCAAAAGGCAACTGCTGACATAGGCAGATGACGCAATACACTGACGTGGTAGGATGACATCACCCTAGGGCTGACATGGCTTCACATGGACTAAATCAGGCGCGTGGCACAGCATGAAGTGTGTGGTGGCACAATACTGGCATGTGAGAGGTTCTGGCGGCGCGTGGTAGCACATAAGGTGTGTGTTTGAATCGCAAAAACTTTTGGCGGCGCATGTAGGTGCGTAACAACTCAAACCAGGATGTTTTCGGCTGGCTTTTGCTTGGAATAGTCTGATCTATCAATTTGTGGCTGTAGTTCAATGATTTGATGAGAGAATGGACGTGATCCAAGGATTGTAGTGGCTTGACGGCAGTGACTCGCTTCTGACAGTGATTACTGGATGAAGACGAGGGTAGCAAAAGAACGCCGAAGATGACCACAGATACCAGAAAGTCTTAGCAATGGCTCTGATACCATGTTAAGAATATAAAGTGAGAGAGAGAAAGACTGAACAATCTGTATATTGATGTATATTCTGTGTGAACACTGTACAATAGAGAGCCTTATATAGGCTAAGTATGTGTGAAGTACAAGTAATATGAGTATACTACAAGTACAGTGTATTGGGCTAAACCCAATAGATTAGACTAAACTAAGCTATATACTAACAGCTCTAAGTTTAATGAGAGAACTTTAATTCCTTGGGCCTAAAAATTAAAAAAAATAAAACCTCTCCTCTACTCAGAATAATTCAGGTTATATTGATTGGTTGCCGTTAGAATAAACTATCAAATCAAGTGGGCTTGCATGAAAGCAATGCAAATTAAAGTGGTGCATATCTTGAATTATGTTTCTAATTTAAAGTCATCTAGAAACTCATATTGACCGTTTATTACTCACATTATAGATAGCTTTTCAGTTACACTAGGTGACTTCAGGACTTTATATAGGAATTCTAGGACATTATCATGTTAATCTTCTAAAACGCCTTGAAGAACCTAGCAATTAATATCCCAGCTTTAATTTTGTCCAAGTCAAGCCCAAATGTCATAAAGTAGCGGGCCTTATTTAAAATTTGCAGAAATCACAATTCGATTGGTTGAAGGTCTCTCTCGATTGGTCGAGCCTTGCAGTTTCTGAATCGTTCTTTCTACAGCTTGACTATTCTTGAATCATAACTTGAATCAACTTGAGTAATGTCTAACACTATTCTAAGACATAAATATCTTATACTAGACATGTCTTTGTACTCAATTTGCCAACATATATAAAATTAGAAACTAAACATTTAATCTGAAATATTTGGAAACTAACATATTTTAAAATTTCAAATGAAATAAGGAAATGTTTGATTACAAACTTTGTTATAGTCAATGACTATAATTCCCATCAAAGAAATTCACATGTCTATATATTTTAATAATTTAACTATTTGATTGTATGTTCTTTATGTTATTAATAAGCATATCAAATTTTGCGTTAATCAAATGTTATTTACTATTTGATCCATAAACTTATTTTTTATGTATAATTTTAGACTATAAAATTTTTAAATTTAAACATTTTATTGATGACATAGCTATTAATCTTTGATCTTTTTAAAATTTTGCAAGAATGGAGCATATAAGAAGAAAATGTAATCCAATGGTAGATTTGTTAAAATTCACATCTAATAAAAATATATAGAGTAGAATTATAGTCATTGACTACAACAAAGTTTTTACCCAAACTGTCCACGAAGTTAACAAACAAAAATGCTTATTTTAGCTTGAGTTGAATAAAGAGTGACTGTTTGAACCACGTAGGGACTGAGTGACTGGATGCGATCACAATCAATTACCATTTTTCTTCCTCTAATCTTTCAACCATAATTTTAATTTTTAATAGAGATGCAGTGTATGTTATAGAAAACTGGTCATACATCAACTTACATTGCTATCACCAGCACATTTGAAAAGAAGCATAAAATTCATTAAAATCTAACTTGTGGGGTTTGATACACCCACACCCTCCCCTCTTTTCTTCATATGCTTTTCTTTCTTATTTCCACTAGTCTAAATCATCTGGGGCCAATAGCATCAGCAATTTAATTATTGTTGCTTGATGTTGTCAGAAGTCAACATGCATGAACACATGGTTGTTTTACATTGCCAAAAAGATTTCCTTAGTTGCATTGTCATGTGCTTCAGCATCAATAGTCCAAGGACAACTCAAATATCATGCATGTAATATTGACAAAAACTAAAGGAAGATGCGAAATCCACAAAGGACATGAAATTGTACACATGATGTGATGAAAGAGAGCAATAATTTTATTTTTTCTTTTTGAGAAAAAAAAAATGTTGAATTAGTGTCCAAATGTAATCATTGTACAAGACATGATATTTATAGGAACAATTCTAGCCTTATCCTTTTGTAACTGAGGTAGGATTGTTTTATTGAATAAAATGTAAAATACACTCCTAAAATTTGGGTCATTTTGATTTTTTTTCTTTGAGATTCAAAAATTTTGATCAACTCCCTTAACGCTAAGATTTGTTTTAATTGACAGCCTTCCATATATGGTGGTATTGATTTGTTCATTAAGTGAAACCTATGCCTACCATATGTGCTAATTCATCCAATTTGAAAGGCCAAGAATGTATTGACCCCTTATAATAAATTAATCAATTGATTTATCCAAGTTAATTAATCAATTCAATTAACATGCAAAGCGCGTGGTAACATAAACAAATCACCAATTAACTAAATATGTAGCGGAAAATAAATTGACATAGTGATTTATTTACGAATAGGGAAAACCTACATGGCAAAAACCCTACTAGGTGATTTTAAGGTCACCACTCCCGAGAATCCACTATTATCAAAACAAGTAGTTACAATTAAAGGAATCTCAGTACCTTATACCAACCTAGAGTTGAACCCTTACCCTAATACCCAATTGGACTTGTTTTGTAGTGACAACCTCTCATTTTCAATGCACGGTTCCCAGTACGTGACTAACCAATAGATGCACGGATCCTAGTACGCGACTTAATCACCAACTTGAGAAAGATGTTGGCTGCAAAGTTCTTCAGTTCATCACACGATGAAGATCACAAAGCTCCTTGGTTACAAAACCCTAAGGTGTACAAACACAACAGTTTCTTCAATAGAAAGACGAACTAGGGCAAATTCTGTCTCCGGTCACAATTTGCATGAACAAAACTTTGCTTCACACTTGCGTAACACTTGAAAGCCCTTAAAATATTCCTTATATATGTTTAGGGTTGTGAGAAAAGAAATCCTAAATATGTACTCACGGATTGCATGCAAAACAGAACTAAAAATCTGTTTTTCATAAATCTCGACAGATAGGGTATCTATCGAGCTAGCTGTCGAGCTTTGAACTTCAGCAACTTTTTAAACCTCGATAGATGCTAGCTGTCAAGCTAGCTGTCAAGTTTTAAAATCCAGCACTTCTTCACTTATTTCTTGAACAAACTTACATGGCTTTAACACTTGAACTTGAAACCTTGTTCCTTAAAGCATTAAACACATCCTAGATCTACCCAATTACAAGTAAAGTGCGTTTTGTCAAAGGATTAGCCAACTTTAAATTTGACATATGTTCCTAACATCAAATCACATATGTCCTAACACAATTAAAACATGGCAAGTGAATTTGACTATTCCATGTGAATGTTTAATTGGTGTGACAAAACACTAATTTATGTTTAGACCCCTAATTACAAAATTACCAATGCAAGCTTATATTTAAACAATATACTTGCAGAATATGAAATATAAGCAATACCCAATTTGGCAAACTACTTTAACACATAATTAATCACAAACACAACAACAATTAATGGTTAAAGAGTAAGGGAAGAGAGATGCAAACACAAGGATCACACCGGCACGTGTTATCGAAGAAGAAACCAAAGAACTCAGCGAAACATGAATAGCAATAGACCCTCCAAGCCTAACATACCCGATGCACCTAAGCCCTCCAATCTTCTTGCTCCAACAAGGTTAAACCTAACCGTGTCTTCTCTAGCTTTCCGGATCCCGCAATAAGCTCCATATTACATCCACCATCCTTGGTATCTTCCAATGCTTCCCAAGCTCCAAAAATACTCTCAACACTCTAAATGAGTGTGGGTTGTGTTTGGGTACAAATCTCCTCTCAATGGATATATCAATGGGAGAGGGAAGGAGAAGAGACTACAAAGATTTCTCTCTAAGAATAAGTAGCTCTCTCTCTCATAAGGTGGGTGTGTTGTAGAAACTTTTCTATGGGTTTTTCTCTCAATAGGCTCCTTATATTTTCTGTGGGCAATGAGGGTATATATAGTATGTGTGAGGAGAATACGAAAAGTCATGTGCTTCAGCAAAACAGGGGAAACTCGCGGCTCACTCTTGCGACTGGAACGAGTGGCGACCCAAATTGCAAGTTAGCCAATTGACAGATTGTACTCTCTGGATAGCTGGCTTGACTCTTCACCTTCCTGCATGTGCATCTCATGTGACTTTTAGTTGTCTTGATCAAATCTCCACCACTTAATACTAAACCCATTACAAATAAATCCCTCAAAAATATAAGGAAATAAATTTATGCAATTACAAAACTTTTTGTCATGGAATAAGCCAACACTAATGTTATGATAAAAATCATAACTTAACACCATGTAATTAATAAACATAAAAACTTTGAAATAAATCCTAAAATCTAATGAAATAAATTAAAAATATATTTCTTTTTATCATTTTCTCATATTAACATGATGAACAAACTCTTATTATTTTTCCCCAATATTATTTAACATGATGAACAAACTCTTATTGTTCTTCCCCAATATTATCTCCCAAACAGTTTCAGATCTGGAACCTAAAAATAGGTTATTTAAAAAAAAAATATATATATATATATATATATATATATATGTGTGTGTGTGTATATATATATATATATATATATATATATGAGATTTAAATAGGAATTTAAATATCATATTAAGAAAATCAAGAATTAGACAAAACCAAAACAATAAGAACAACAAAACCCTTAACTTTTTCTCTTCTTTACTTCAACATCTAGGTTTAGGTTGACTAAAAAATAGGGTTTGGATACAAATGTCTACTCTCCCCACGTCACAAAACAAAATATATATGTTAGGGAACTTTTAGATCCCAATTAATTTTACAGTGGAAATAATGAACTTGTTAAACTAATCAGTTATAAATCTAATTGATTATCATGTTAATTACCACAAAGAAACATATACCATTTGAAACAACATATAGTTATACATGCAAAAATCAATGGAACAATTGTACCATAGTAAAAACCACTATGATGACTTAACTTTCTCCCAAAGGCAAAACAAATCCACTCATAGAAGTGAAGTTTTAGGAATAGAATAATCCTATTCTAGCTTGCAACAACCTATAGTATTTATTGAGGTTACCTAAAGCAACTTCAAATCCATAAATTCTCCTGTAGCGGACTTTGTTAAACATGAACCAACAACTCAAAACTTCAAGTACCCAAATGAAGATTTGTTCTCCATAGAAAACCCTAAGATGGTTTTATGACTTCAAACTAGATTTGCACTATAGCAACAACAACACTATGGAAGATGGTTTTTATTATGCTTATGAATTTACGGGATGAATAGGTGGAGGCTATGATTTGCACTATAGCAAAACTAAGAGTTTCTACATTTACAACCTATGTAAATGTTGTACTTAATGGGTTCTTATATAGACACTACAATTAGAGTTACATAAACCCACATGTACTAGGTAGACACCGTATTTTATCCACTCTCGATTTGCGTGTCGGATCTTGAAAATTCCAAAATATTATCTTTTCTCCATGGTGCCATGGAAACATCTAGATTGATATGGCACAACCCATTCGGGCCTCGAAGCACTCAAAGTGCCATTTCAGGTCAAATTGACCAAAATGACTCTAGTCAACCCTAGGTTGACCAAAATTCAAAGTCAGTCAAAATCATCCCAAAACAATATTTTTCAAGTTTATACGTCAACCTCGAGCTACTCGATGATTTTTGTCAACTTTGACCAAGTTCGACCCAACATTGACCCTTGGGGGCATTAGAAACCTTAATTTTGATCCAACCGTCAAAATAGGTTGGAACCAGTGCCATTGTGAAAATTATAAAATTTCATTTCCAACGACTATTCATGGGTCGAAATTAGAGTTACAACGGTTGAAATATCCAGAAAATCGTGAAAGGCACATTAGCATTCCTCCCGAGGCCATTACTTTTTATCCGACCATTGGATTTTTAATTTCTTTAGTGTTATGGAAACTAGACATCCAAAGCTTTCTAGAGACTCCAAAATCAGCTCAATTTGAGTCTGGAAAGACCTTTAAATATGCATCCGAAGTAGAACCAAAAAAAGATAAAACTGCTAATGTCAGCAAGGGGTGGTCGGCGGCCATACGAGGTGCGTCGGAAGCCAAAGGGTCAATTTTCCACTATAAAAGCTTCTAAACCCCTCATTTTGCAACAACATCAACAAAAGAAAAGAAAAAAGATTTTGGGCAGTTTCCTAGGCAGATTCTCTCTCTCTCTCCTCTCTAATTTCTCTCCTAAACACATCCTAAGCACCACCAAACGCCTTTGCTTCTTCTCTTTTCACCACAATTACAAGGTAGTGTTCTTGTACCCAATCTTCCTCTCCTTGGTTCTATACCTTGTATTTGAGGTTTAGGGGTGTGAATGTCGCTTTTTAGCTACAATCCACACCCTTTTCTTTTTATAGTTTTATCTAGCTTTTTCTTGTTCAATAATATGTTTCATTGCTTTCCCTAGCATGTTCTTGCTTCTTAGCATGTCTTTTTAGCATGTTTCCTTGCTTATGCCATGATTTATCACTTTGATGTTGTTTGCCTAGCCTTCTTGGGCTAGGATATGTCTAAATTTAATGTTTGCTTAGATCTACATGCCTATGTGTTCTTTTCCATGTTTGTGCTTAGATCTACATGCTTATGTGTTCTTTGCCATGCCTATGCTTAGATCTACATGCCTATGTGCTCTGTGCCATGCTTGAGTGCTTAGATCTATATGTTGGTTGCTATGCCATGTGCTTCTAAAGCCTTTCTCTCCCTTTGTTTCTCTCTTTCTTGTGTTTTGGCCCCTTTGGTAGGATGTAGATCTAGATCTTGTGGTCTAGGCCTACATCCATACATCTAGACCTATATCAAAGGGTTTGGATCATCTCCTTGTGCATGACTATGATTGCTTGCTTGCTTCTATGCTTCATGACTATGCTTGCCTCTCTAGATCTAGTCTTTGCCATGCTTTGTGTCCCTTATGGGCTTGCTTGTGCTGTTGCATCCATCCTTTCTAGGGATTGATTGGGTGTAACCGCTAATGAGATACACCTCTGTGGTGTTGGTGTGCTTGATACACACCTTTCTCCGCTCCGTGCGATGTTGATATACTTGCCTTGCTTGCTTTGTACCACCTCGTTTGGCTTTCTTTTCTTCCTTGCATCTTTTGCACACTTGCCTTTATGTTCATGCATGAGTCTATGTGTTGTCTATACTCCAATCCAATGGAACTATGGACACTCGATCCAAATCTACATTTTTCCTCCTAGGACACCCTCTTTTGCTTGATAACATGCTTGTTTGCCCTTTTATATGTTTAGCATGTTTTGTTTGCCCTCGTTTGGCTCCCTTTGTTAGTATGTTCTTAGCATGCTCTCCTATCTCCTTTGTTCCTTTCTTTTCTAGTTTGTTTCCTTGTTTGTTGCATGTACACGTATGGAGCGAGGACACTTGGAGTGCAAGCACGACCTCCTAGGAGCAAGCAAAAAAGGCAAGGATGCAAGCAAGAAAACGCAAGCCCACAAAGGGGCAATGTTCAATAGATTAGGGGCCTAGCCCCTCCCGAGTGGTTTTCTCTTTCTCTCTCTCTAAGCCTCTTCTCTAAAGCATGTATTAGGGTCCCCCTGTACCCCCTTTTATTTTCCTGCTCTTTGCTTGGGCTACGTTCCCTAGATATGGCAATGTCTGTGTTTACATTTCTTGTACCTTGCTGGGCCATACCCTTAGAACATTGGCAATGTCTATTTTACTTTCCTACTCTGTGTGTGTGTTCGTGTGTGCGCGCGTGTGGGTGATCGTGCAATTTGTATGATGGACTCTCATGGTTATGCGAATGACCCTTTGCAAATCATGATTGCTCTTGACCTTGTAGTGTGGGTATGCACTCAAGTCAATTGTTGTGGGTGCACATTCATGCTATATTGTGTGCATGATCATCGCAGTATGATAGTCTTGATCCATCTCACCAAGTGATATTGGTTTCCCCGTGTATGCGACACGCATCAACATGCTTGATGCTTTAAAGGGCTTTGGCTCATCACAGTTGAGCATGTTGATACGCGCCGTAAACATAGACGCGAAACCTTGCCGGTGCGCTATAGCTCACCAAACGCAAAACTCTACCGGATTTTCGTCGTGAAAATGGGTTACCCCCATTGCCATATTCTCACGTCGAAAGCTTTGTGAGAACAGCGTTTTATGTACTATGACGCATCTGAGGTGAAGCACTGCTGGATTTTCGCCATGGAAATTTAGCAACAATTCCGAACACACTTGGAAAGCATCAATCAAGACTACACCCATTTCTAAACCAAACCTCAAAGCCCAATATGTTTAAAGCCCCAAAAGTTAATGCCAATAGCTCGTTTTCAACTGCCAATGTCCTTAAATTATGATTTTACCAAAACAAAGGACTGTCTATGGACAAGCATTGTGAGGTGCCTAAAACCTTCTCCACATGTAACCAGACTTTCAAACTCAAGAATCAATATTTTTTGCCCATCCATATTAGATTAGGAAAAATGCCATTTTTCTTAACCTAGGATCAATAATAAAATCAAATAGATTTAGGTGACCAATCACAACTTAAAAAAACCTAATGAATGGTGGTGACTTCACGACTTCACTTACCCTTGGTAATTTCCTTAAAATCGACTCAGATTCTAGTCACACACCTGAGCTACAACACACCTCCATACCATCATCTCTCACACTAAGATAGAGAGGCATGCAAGCATCGCTGCGATGGGTGGTCAAGCAGCCGCAAGGCGTTGACATGCAGTTGACTCAATAAAAATGCATCAGGTCAAAATTTGATTATTCGATTCTGGATCAATCAAGAAGAAGTTGGGATTAAATCTCAACTGACCAAGCTTGTTATAGGTAGGAGTTGAGTTTATGGAAACTTGCTTTTCTTCAACAATTCTTAGGTCCTCATCTTGGACTCACAAATACACAAAAAAAAATTACAAATTTTAACTCTTTTTTTTTTTTCATAGGTTGCCTACATCCAATTTATTTTACCTAACAATATATATGTTCAGGGTTTCTTAAAAGACAGGTTTGATTTTAACTGGTTTGAATTTTACTTTCCTCTTTCGCCTTCTCTTAAGCGATCATTGGTCTTCGCATTTACCTTGTTGGCGGTGACATTAGTGCAAATGGTGTGGGTTGTTGATGGATCAAGTTGTAGTGATTCTAAAACATAGATGGAATGGTTCTTGATATGCAGTTGTTGATGAATGGTTTGTTGGTGATTTGAGGTTTTTGAGTTTTTTTATTGTGGTAGAATGGTTTTTTCTCTTGGGTTATAGATTGACACCAATTAATTAATTCAATTACCCAAGTTGATTAATTAAGTTAAATTACATGCAATATTGTGGAGGCATGAACAGATCACCAAATAAACTATAGTGCAACGAAAGTAAATTTGACACGGTGATTTGTTGACCACTCCCACGAATAACTAATCAAAATCAAGAGATTACAAGTACAATGAATCTTACCCCAAACCCAGACTATTCCAAAATACTAACTTATAGTTGAATCCTTATGCCAATCCCCAATTGGTCTTGATTTTGTAGAGACTTCTTCCCTTTGCATGGATCCTAGTACATGACTAACTTCTTTGCATGAATCTCAATACGTGACTTACTCCACAACAACCCTGTTGATTGTTGTAGTTGATTTGAAACAGCTTCACATAGAAACACCAATAAGATCTTCAATTTTTGGTGCAAGATACTTTGTTTTGTACAAAACCCAAAGGTGCACAAGAGTCACAATAGGATCTCTTTCTTTTGTTTTCCAAACTCATAGGTTCAAAAGATGGAGGTTAGGTTTCAATAAAAATAAAAATAAAATAAAATAACATTATGAAGCTTTGTAGGGTTAGGGTTTTCTTTCTCTACCACCTTATTTAAATAGGAGTTTAATGGGCCTTTTAAATGGGCTCTCCTATTCCTGTTAGGTTTTCACATACCCAATACTCTCCTATTCCTATTAGGAAACAATAGCCAATTAGAATCCAAACGTTGTAGGTTATATTTTGAATTCCCTGAGTTTTACACACTTTTCCCTTTTGTGCTTGTTCATACCATTTTTCGTGCATTGTACATTCACTTTTGATGCACACACCCTATCACACTTGATATGTCATGCATTGTTTCATGCTTTTAGTCTATTTAGACCTTCTAGCAACTATAACATGTCATTGTGTTCTTGTTTATGCTCTTTTAACTTTGTTTATAGAGTTTATGCTTGATTTTGGTACTAACTTGCATTTAATCAAGTTTGTTTCCATTTTGTGTATGGTTTATGTTGTGTGATCATCTTGCAGATGTCTCAAAGGCCTTCTCATGGGAAAGAACCTATAATTAATCTCACATCTTCTCCAGTGTCAAAAAGGACTCGACAGGCGTCTGTTGCCTTTGATGGTAGGAGGTTTAAGACTTTGTTGGACTTCCAATACTTCAACAATCTCTTCAAGAATGCACCATCTATGGTGGAAAGGATGGTGAGGTTTGACACATTGAGATCAACCTTTATCCCAAGAATCTTTGCTGATAAAGATTAGGGTAATTTGTTTGGGATATTTGATGAACCTATTGAGGAGCTAATCAAAGAATTCTACTCAAATGCTTGGTTCACTGGTATCGAATTGAAGTGTTGGGTTTGGGGGAAGGACTTCATTGTCACACCGGACTATTTGGCCAAAATTCTTCAGATAAATCGCCTAGGGAGTGTTGATTTATCTCCATATGATGACAGATTGGGACCTCTTGATCCCATTCTTGAAACTCTAGGAGCTAACCTTGAAATTTCTTCCGTAGGTACATCCATTGGCACCGGAAGGTTCTCTCCTGGAGTCAAGACCCTTGCATTAATCATATACTTAATTATGTACCCATTATCCAACATGGGTTTCATCAATCTTAGTCGTGCAAGATTCCTTTCTAACCTCATATATAGCGCTCAAATTGACATTTGTACTCACATTTTCTAGATTTTGGGAAGGATGGCAAGCAAATCAATTGCTAGGACTTCTCTTCCATTCTACAATCTAATCATGAAGATTCTGCTTCTCAAGGGGATTCGTCCTCCCAAGAACGGAACCGTTCTGCCTCAACAAGGCCCAATTTCCATGCAATCTTTGAAAAGCAGCAAGATTCACTCTTCTACAGAAAGGGCAAAGAAAAGTGCATATAAATATCCAAAGAGTGAATTAAAAACTCTTTCTCTTGCATCTCCTATTGCAAAATGTTCTGCTGCTCCGAGCTCCTCCCAACAACTTGAAGCTGAAGCACCATCTTCTCGATCATCTGAGCCTCAGCCTTCTCAGAACCATCCTCCATATCAGTCATCTATTCCTTAGTTAGATCGGATGAGGTATATCGTTGAAGGGTTACATGACTGCATTTCAAGAGTATCCACTATCATGTATGCTCACAACAATCAGGTTCAACTTCGCTTGACTAGCCTTGAGACATAGTTGGATCAAATTCAACGCAAACTTGAATAAGACCTTTAGCTAGTTGTGCCAAAAAGGGGGAGAAAGCTTTTGTATTGTATATATCTAGTTAAGCATATAGTAAGGGGGAGAGCATATGGAAAGGGGGAGCATAGTGGGTATACAAAGGAAGCTAATACATAGCCACACAAGATAGAAGTTCTAACTACTTCTAACCATCTTTTGTAGTTTTTATTTACCTTGCTTTTTATAAGCTTTAGTTTACTTTAGTACTTTTGTACTTGGTTTTTATAACCCTTATGATGCATTTAGTATATCTATTGACTTCTTGCTCTAGTTTCTTTTTGCATCATATGTCTATTGGACATGCAATTAGTTTTTGCATTGCACTTAATTGCTTGCATGTCCGAATGTTAATTTTCTCGATTAATGTTCATTGTACTCATTTCTTAATGATTGTTCATGTATGATCAAGCTATGCTTTATTCTTATATTTCAATTGGTTTACTTGATCGCATTGTACTTGTTCTATATACATACCTTGCTTTCTCTTGTCTCAAACTTAATGAAGTTATTTGTTATGTGCAAGTATTTTAGGTTACATGTATATATGGTACAAGTTCTTCATAGATTTAGATTTAGGTGTGAGTGAGTTTTGCCTCTGATCTTCAATTGTTAGTGCGAGAGACTTAGCTTTGTACAGAACCCAAATGCGCACAAGAGTCGCAGCAAGATATCTTTCTTCTGTTTTCTAAACTCATAGGTTCAAAAGATGGAAGCTAGGCTTCAATAAAAAATAAATATTATGAAGCTTTCTAGAGTTGGGATTTTCTTTCTCTACCACCTTATTTAAATAGGTGTTTAATGGGCCTTTTAAATGGGCTTTCCTATTCCTGTTAGGTTTTCACATACCTTATGCTCTCCTATTCCTATTAGGATTATACAAACTCATAAACAATAGCCAATTAGAATCCAAACATTGTAGGTTATATTCTGAATTCCCATATAACTCAATAGATCGAAAGGTATCAAGACATGTATCTAGCTTCATTAAATCTCAATAGATCAACAGGTATCGATAAGGTATCAGGACCTGCAGATTCAACTTTTCTTCACTTGTTTCGTTGTGCAGCCTTCATATCTTTTGTGAAGTTGTGATTTACAACTACATTTTTGTTGGCTTTAATTCCATGTTAAATTTGATTGTATCTTGTTCACTCATTTCCATGTATGTTTGTGAGATTTATTGTAAAGGTTGAGTGTGAGAGTTTTGTGAAGAATTGTGAAGACAGTGAAGTTCATGACTAGCTCGCAAGTGGACGACTTGCGAAAGGCCACATGAAATGCACAAGCTAGAAGCTGAAAAGACTTATGCCAGGCTGGTTTTCACAAGTCACTTCGTGACTTGGCCAACTCGCGAGTGACCCGCAAAACTCTCTGCCTGGATGATTTTAAAGAGTACTTTCCTTATTTCTTTACACACACTATATAAGCCCACATTACCTATGAAATTGTAAGGAGACCATCAGAGAGAAAACCTTAGCAATACACTTGAAAGTTAGAGATTGTAAACCCACAATCATCTACACAAATTCTCTTAGTTTTCCTCTACTCCTACCTCTCCAATTACAAATCCTTGAGAGGTTCTTAGCTCAAACACTTACCTCACCCAATTTAAGTGTTGAGAGAAGTTTTGGTGCGTGTGGGAAGCATTGGAAGAATCCATAGATTGGTGGATGCAATTTGGAACTAAATGCGAGATCCGAATAACTAGTAAAGATATGGCTCAATGAAGTCTGTTGGTAGCTAGAACTTGTAGAGTTCAACTACATTGGGTAGATTAGGCTTGGAGGGTCTTTTTGATATCCTTGTACTCCAACTTTATTGACTAGTGGATTGATTCGGTTTGGAGGGGCACAAAGAGGTTTTTTGCCGAGTTCTTTGGTTTCCTCTTTGATAACACGTCTTGGTGTTATCTTATATTTACATCTCTCTTCCCTTACTCCTTGTGCTTTACATTTATTTTTTTATTGTATTTGCATATGCTATAGAGTAGTTCCAGCCGTATAGCGTTACACTTACTCTTATTCCACACTTAGTTAAGTAGGATAAATGCAATCTGGCCGTTTGTTTAAAATTGGGGGTCTAAACACGCAATAGTGTTTCACACTATTTGAGATTTCATCTTCAATAATACCACTTGATATAGCAAAGAGACATACTTCATGATATTCTAGAATCCACTTAGAACTACCCAAATACAAGTGCGTTTTGTCAAAGGATATGCCAAAACATGAAAAATATGACCAAAACCCTAATATTTTCGATGGGCCCTGATGACAAGATGCATGGTTGTCGGTGAGAGGGAGGTGCTCACGATGGTGCAAAGATTTTTGTTATGTGCGTTTAGGGCTATAAACAAGCTAAGTTTTGTCAAGTGGTAATTCTTCAAGCTCGCCTAAACAGCAAATGTAAAATATTCAAGCTCAAGTTGAGCTCAAACTAAGCCTACAAATAATATATGAATATGACCTTGTTAAAAATTTCAAAAGCTTAAGATCGTCTTGGTTTAGCTGGATACATTAGTCAACCTAAGTTCGAGCTCAATATCGAGCTCTTGAGCTCAAAAAATCAAATAATTACATTATCAAGCCCATTTGGTTTGGATGAGTGGTCTCAACTCCCAATTAATTAAAGACTTAGTAAGATTTGAGTTTATTTGTAAAGCCCATATCAATCTTAACACCAAGCCCATAAACAAGAAAAAGGTTCAACTTGTTTTTTATCAAGCCCTATTGTTCATAAGTATGAACAATTGTTTTTTGCTTGAGTTTGACTCCTTTATTAAACAAGTCTAAAATTAAGGCATAAACTTGACTTGTTTATAAACAAATAAACATAAATGAGATGTTACGAATGATTTAGTTCATTTACAATCCGAGGTGGGTTTTGGCTTGGGATATCTAGTGGATTTTCTTGTACATTTGGGTTTGTGTTTGGTGCTAAGAAATTGGTGAGGCTTTTTTGCTGGATATTTTATCTTTTGGTTAGGTTTTTATTTGAGTCTTGAGAAAATGGCTAATCTAAGAGTTTTTGTTTGACTAGTTTTGATTTGAGTTTTTTTGTGTGTTTATTTTCAAAGAAAAACTTTATTTTCTAAGAAGAACATTCAATTCTTTCATTCCATAAAATGAAGAGAAGAAAACTAATAATTTAATTTTATAAATTTTAAAGAGTTTTTTTCAAAACAAAAATTATGACATTTAATTACATGGAATAGTAAATTTCATCTACCATGTTTTAATTGGATCAATTAGTACATGTGGCGAGTTTATGTGTCACTTAATGGACGCATCAACAAGGTCATTAATTGAAAGTTAGGATTTGTGCTAAGACACAAGAGCTTGTTCAGACCCCCAACTAAAAATAACAACTAGATTGCTTTTACTCTAACTTAAACAAAATGCAGAACAAGAGTAAATATGCGTAATAAACCAATAACACTAAGCCTTATTCATCCATAATCAACAATAAAATGAAAGCTTAAAGAGTAGGGAAGAGATGCAAACACAAAATAACACCAAGATGTGTTATCAAAGTGGAAACCGAAGAACTTGGCGAAAAACCTCACCGCAGCCGTCCAAGTCGAAATTGATCCACTAGAGAATAAAGTTGGAGTACACAAATAACAAAAGACCCTCCAAGCCTAATCTATCCCATGTACTTAAGCCCTCCAAGCTCCTACTACCAACGGACTTCTCAGAGTCTTGTCTTCTTTAGCTTTCCAAATTCCGCAATTCAGCCTGATTGCATCCGCCACTAAATGGCTCCTTCCAATGCTTTCCAACAACACCAAAATCTCACCTAACTTTCAGAATGGGGGTGTGGTAAGTGTTTGGGCTAACAACCTCTCAAAGATCTAGAGATAGAGAGGTAGGAGTTGAGGAAAACTACAAGGAAATGTGTAGATGATTGTGGGTATAACAATCTCTAACTCTCAAGTGTATTTGCTAAGGTTTTCTCTCTGAGAATCACTCCTTAAAATTCGTGGGTAATGAGGGTATTTATAGTGTGGGTAAAGAATTTGGTAAATCAAATTAATTTTTTGCCAAACTGAATGTTTCGCTTACTTCATAGGATGACCCTTCTTGCAAACCACTCACAAACTTGACAGCCTGGTGTGACTCTTCAACTTCCAATCATGTGCTTCACACGTGGCCTTTTCGCAGGTTGTTCTCGCAAGCTATTCGCGAATTGCACTAATTTATCATTTGAAGCTTGATTCTTTACCAATCTCTCACACTCATCCCTTACATATAAACCCACATACATACAAAGAAAATAATTGAAAAAATTACAATCAAATTTGACACAGAATTAAAGTTAACAGAAACTAGTTGGAAATCACAACTTTACATTAATGAAAGGGTTACCAATCAAAACAAACCCTAACATTATAGGAGCATATTAAAATTTTTAAAGGAAGATGAAAGGGGCTTGAGGGGATTTGGAGAAATAAGATATCCCTCCAAACCCATCATTTTTAAATTTCTCCATTCCACTATTTTTGTAATGATCGAATAATAAAAATAAATAAATAACAAAATAAAAGTATAATTATCAATTTATATGATGTTTTATATTTTTTTTCTTTATTTTAATTTGTAAATATCTAAACAAAAATATATATTCCTTTTTTTAATATAATTTTTAAAACATTCTCTTTTCCTCTCCACTACTTCTCTTGCATACCACCTATTCTCATTTTCCTTTAAACTTCTAAATACATTGTAAATGAATCTTGTAAATAAGTTTATAAAAAGCGTTTCGTTATTGTGATCGAAATATATTGGTATAAAACTCCATTCTTGCTAGGGTGTAATATGTAATATGTTATAGCCATCATAGAAGTGCTACCTTGCCTTTGTGAGTCGAAATGAATTGGCTAGATTTGCGGAATCTACTAAAATAATAGGAGTGGTAGGCCATTTTCTTTTATCCAAAACAATTAATGATTTGGCCACTAGTAACTGTCGGAGTCATCAATCAAACTTTAAACTATTGGCAATGGCCAAGATTTCAACAGTGGGCTTTTAATGTCCACACCATTCACACAGTTTTCAATAAATTAAGGACACAAATTCTTCACACAATTTGTCGTTTTCTGCAACTTTACTTCCCAACTTGTGGCAGGGAGTAAGCGTGCCACAAGGAAACATTTTTGTTCTCATTTCTCTAACAAACACATTTGTACGTTTTCTTTTGACTCAAAACTTTTTTAATTCCAATGGAATAAAGCTACAGAAATGACACCCGCATATCCGACATCCCCAACCAATTTGGCAATGGTACCTTTGATGAGTGATTATCCTATGATCGACAACTATTGCGGACAAAAGCTGAAGTCTGGATTCAGTGTACAAGCATGGTGTGGAGCCTGACAACCTTGTTAAGTGGGATGCCATACTTTTAAACTAATATTGTACTCCACGACTCTTTAAAACAGGTTATCACTCAAAAATTTAGGTGCAAGTCAATTACGCCTCAATTTGTTTTGCTGTCATAATGTGTTTGTTTGTTTAGATCCTTGTAAATTTGGATTATTTTACTTAATTAATTAAGTTGTTAAATAAGTTTATTATTCAGATCTAGGTTAAATACAAATAATTATATCATTAAGTGTAGAAAAGTAAAGAAAACAAACGATATGATGATCCAGAAAAATTAATGAAACCATTCAATTTCAAGATAAAAAACATGAGGAAGATTTAACCTAAACAATATACAAAGCAACAAATTCACTAAATAGAATGGAAGTGTGTACAATAGATTTTTCCCTAAATCTAATGCTAACTCTTGTAGTACTTACTCACGTGACCACATACAGCTCCAAATCCACAGACTCTTTTATCTGAATTTATTGCATACAAACACCTCCGTTTGTGACTTTGAGATCCCACTCAAAACTTTAGATCATCAACAGTTGTTGATCTTGTATGCAACAACTTATCTCCACCGGTTCTTGTGTATGGATCTTCTTTCTAGTAGATGCTTGTTGAGTTAGAAAGTTATAAAACCTCACAGGTCTCACAAAAGTAACTCACAAGATTTCACAAGGCTTATGAAACATAATTTAGGGTTTTCCTTTTATACTTAGCAGTGTTGGACTCAAACCCTAAACGTTTCGCAATCTTTTGGACCTGATTTAAAATCTGCAAAAAAACGCATCTTGATTGGTCGAACATATTTCTCGATCAATCGAGCCTTGCAGTTTTTGACTTCTTCTTTCTGCAATTTGACTGTTTTTGAATCTTGACATGATCCAACTTGAGCAATTGTTAACACTGTTCTAAGACATGAATATCTTAAACTTGAGCCTTGTGGAAATCATATTTTAATATTTGTTTTGTTGTAAAATGAAAAAAAAAATTGAAATTCTCAAAACTCACCCAGTGTAAACACAATTACACAAACCACCACCAATCACTAAAAAATCAAAATCTCAAAGAAAAAAACTGCCACCACAACAACCCACAAACCCATATTTGAAACCTCCAAAATCTACGGTTCGTTTGGTACATGTATTTAAAAACTGAAAATTGTTGTTTGAAAACATAAACCAAACACCCCCTTAATCTCACAAAACCCACTCCGAAACCACTACCAACCACCCAAAAATCCACATCAGAAAGCCAAAAAAGAAAAACCTGCAAACCCAAAAGCCCAAATTAGAATGAGAACCCAATCGGCGTGAGAGAGTGAAAAAGGTGGGTGCCATTTGTGTTTGGGTCACGAACCTAAGAACTAACGGGCAACACAAACGACGATGGAGCCGATGATGAGTGGTGGCAATGGAAGGTGGCGCTGCTGGTGGGTACTCTTAATGACCACTCAGTGGGTGAGTCCCTAAGCTAAGTGAGAGAAGGGAGAGAGCAATCTT
Organism: Quercus agrifolia; assembly: GCA_029955455.1. NCBI lineage: Eukaryota > Viridiplantae > Streptophyta > Magnoliopsida > Fagales > Fagaceae > Quercus > Quercus agrifolia. The sequence continues at coordinate 10,622,474 of JARQAD010000011.1, read as the reverse complement.
AAGTGAGAGAGTGAGAGGCTTTTTTTTTTTTTTTTTTTTACCAACTTTTATAGCGTAAACCATTTTACAATTTTATGCCTTGAGTTTTACAGTTGACTGAAAATATTTTATAGTTAACAACCATTTTACAACAACAACAAAAAAAAAAAAACTTTTGTGAATTTTTTTACAGACAACATTTTACAACCAAAATAAACAGAAAATGCAATAAAAACCTACAATCATGGATTTGAAAACCTAACTATTAATAGAACTTGAAAAAAAAAATTAAAAAGTTTCTTTGGGCAGGACCCAAATTCAATCAAAGGTTGAACCATGATAATATAATAATTTATTTATAAAAAAATGTTAATATATATATATATATATATATATATATATATATATTTAAGTAGCTTATTTTGTTTCATAAAAAAGAGACGTTTTTTTTTTTTTTTTTTTAATTAAAAAAAAATGACAGATAAATCTCAAACACAAAACATCAAAAAATTCAAAACTCCCCTACCCAGTGACCTTCCTCTTTGTCACTTTCCCGCTTTCTCCATTTCTCTCTCAGTCTCTTTCTCGCTCTTAGACTCTCATCTGAATCTTTGATTTCTTCTTCTCTGATGAAAACCAAGGCAAGATTTGAGTGTCTGAGTTGACGGTGGAGCTACACAAGTGTTAAGGCATTTTTATTTCTATTTTTGTGGCCACGTATCAGCCACTAGAGGATTGGCCTTAATAAGCTTTGGTTTAATTTTCAAAGTCTAAAACTCGAAATTATCCCAAAGAAGACCATTGGCTACTAGTGCAGCTCTCCAGCTCATAAGAGAAGCCAGATTCAAAATCCGCGAAGTAAAACATGTGTAATAAATGGACTTTGATTCATGTCCAAGAGTAAGGCAAATGTCAAAATAATACAAGTCCAACAATGAGACGAGAACACAGAAGTGAACGTCAAATGGTAAAATGAAATATGACAACATGTTTATAGAGGTAAGTTAAAGTTGAATATAATAGTCTCAACAATTAATACATATAAGAACCGACTTCAATCGGTAGAGCCATGAATAGGGCTGTCCGTCCATTGACTCACCGGACTCGACTCACCCGCCACAACCGACCAAACCCAACCCGCCATTGACCGAATCGACTTCTCCGACTGTCAACGACAGGTTTCTTTCTCCAAAAAACCGAGATCAGCGGGTTGGATGTTGTGGGCGCAAGCGCCCATGACGTGGTGTCATCCTTACATTTATGGGAAAATACACATTAGCCTAGTGTGGACCATGGCGGAAGGTGTAAATGGAGTCGTCACCTAGTTTAAGTCTAAGAACCATAAATATAGCGTCTTTCATGGAAGGACTGATTTTTACCATAGCACATGTCCGGAGTTTAGGTATAGAGATGGGAAGGTGTTAGGCACTCAACCCCACCCGACCACCCAACCCATGGGTCGGCTTCCAGTTATTCTATTCCAAATCTTAATCTCATTAAAGGCAAATTTAATATGTTATTCTAACTCACACACACACTAGCATGTATCTTAAACACACAACATGGCATAATCATCCCAAACCTAATCAATCCTTTATCATGGAATATAAACATATATCTCCAAGGGCAAAAACACCGCGAGGTAGATCAAGATAAACATGTTATAGCATCTAGACATCAAAAGCATGAGATTCAATCAAGCATAACATGTTTATCTCCCATATCATATTCATCAAATAAATAAATGCATGTTCATATGATTATGTATGCCTTACCTCACTACATCACAGCACCTATGCATCAATGCATGATCATATTCATATGCATGTTCATGGTATTTGATGAACCAGAAATTTATGGTCGTCATTATATGCAGATTGTCACTCACCCAGAATGAGCTGTGATCTCCTGACAAAGATTCTGTAACACACTAGCCGTTGAGAATAAATGCAGCACATCATTGCCCATTAATGAGGCACATAACTATAAAAGAGAAGACAACAGAAGTTAAAGGTACACACAAATACTCTACGAAATCACTTTCTACTCATTTTCTATCTAGAATCTGTCTCCCTTACTAACTTAAGCATCAGAGGCGGTTTGGCTAATGCCACACTAGCATGTTACTCTTCCACCTAGTTTGTTTTGCAAGTTTCTCATCTACAGAGACGACCCAATTCGCAGCATCGTCCATCCGTTATGACGAGGAGTTCAACTGTTGATTTTTTGCATCATCAGTTTGGCGCCGTCAGTGGGAAAACTAATCATTCTAGCCATCTTTCCCAGTGACAAAAGAGTTCCTCGGAGTACGAGTTGGAAGCAAAGGCCACACTTCAGCCATATGTTGTGCAACAACAACAAATCTAGGCCCTCTTAGCCAATGTGAAAGAGCTGATTCTCTAGAAAGAAGAACTGCAAAAGACAATGGAATCCTAAAACGCAGAATGTCGGCAAACAGGTGAAAACCAAAATGAAGAAGAATCAAACTCTCAAGCCAACAAGCGAGACAGAACTTCAAGAGAAGATTCCACCAGGGTGGAGAATGAGCTTCGCAACATGAGCAAAGAGATAGAAGAACTAAAAAATGCTACGAAGGACAAAGGCGAAGAGAATTTGGATGGGATGATTCGAAGGATGAACTCACCATTCACTAATGAAGTGTTGAATCGTCCTCTCCCACCAAAATTCTGTCTCCCACAGTTGGAGTCATATGATGGTTCCAAGGATCCCTTGGATCACATCGAATCATTCAAGACGCTGATGCTATTACATATGACCCCAGACAAGGTAATTTGTAGGGCATTCCCAACAACATTGAAGGGAGCAGCCAGGGTATGGTTCAGCAAGATACCCCTGGGAACTATTGCAGATTTCGAACAACTCAGTAAGGGTTTTGTTCGTCATTTCATTGGGGGGCAAAGACACAAAAAGCCAACTGGCCATCTTCTCAACCTTCAATAGGCAAAAGGAGAATCACTAAGATAGTATGTCACCCGATTCAATAAAGAGCTGCCGCAAGTAAATGAAACTAAAGATCAAGTCATCTTAAAGACCTTCCAAGCAAGGTTGCTTCCAAGAGATTTCTTCTTCTCAATCACTAAAAGTCCACCAAAAACAGTAGCGGAGTTGCTCCGTAAAGCGTAGAAGTACATGAATGCAAAAGATGTGGTGCTCGCAAAAGAAATGAAAGGAAAAAGGAAGAGAGATGAAGAAACAAATAGCAATCGTGACAAGAAGAACAAGACACGAAGTGCTGGGCATACCACAAGGAAAAAGAAGGAACTTCCAGATAGGAAACCCAGGTTCACTAACTTCACTCCTCTAATCATTCCAATTAAGCAAATCCTTATGCGGATAAGAGACAATCCCTCCCAACAATGGCCGAAGCCAATTAGCACTCTAATAGAAAGGAGAGATAAGAATAAATATTGTAGGTTCCACTAGGATCACGGGCATCACATCGATGAGTGTAGACATTTGAAAGACCAGGTGGAAACTTTAATTCAACAAGGGAAGTTACAGAAGTACATCAGAAAGATGGAGCCCCATAGATAGCAACGGAAGGACGACCAAGATAGAACTCTAAAGGTAAGGGATAGCAAACCCCCTATAGAAGAAATAAAGATGATCTCAGGAGGACTAACGGCAAGCAGAACACTAAAGTCCCTGAAGAAAGCACAGGGGAAAGAAATAAACAACATCCTTTCATGGCTCCCTCCAATAAAGATGTCAAAGAATGACAAGCCTGATATTGTCTTCTCAGAGAGAGACAGTCGCGATATCAGGCAACCCAATGACGATCCACTGGTGATCATGCTCAGAGTAGAAGAATTCAACATCCACCGGGTTCATATTGACAATGGAAACTCAGCAGATATCATCTACTTGCCCGCGTTTCAGCAGATGAAGCTGGATAAGAAAAGTATCAAGCCCTTCATCTTGCCTCTAGTAAGCTTCACAGGGGATAGAATCGTCCCTGGAGGCATCGTCACTCTAACTGTGATCACAAGAACTTACCCAACATAAGTCAACAAGGAAACTAATTTCCTCATTGTTAATTGCCCTTCAACATACAACATCATCTTGGGAAGACCTGCACTCAACAAATTAAGAACAATGACGTCAACATATCACTAGAAGGTGAAGTTTCCAATAGCCTATGGAGTAGGAGAAATCAGAGGAGACCAAGTTCTAGCAAGAGAGTGCTATCAAGCTGCCCTAGCATTGGGAAAGAACCACACATAGGTGATCACTGAACTAGAACCCATTCTCAAACCATCAGAAACACCATAAGAAGTTGAGATCGTCCCAGGAGATTCAATGAAGGTATTAAAGATCGGAACAGCACTCCCTACTTCAGAGAAAGAAAAAATTATCTCTTTCTTAAGGGCAAACCAAGATTTTTTCGCCTAGAAACACGAGGATATGCCCCAGATTGATAGGAAGATCATACAGCATCGTCTCAACATCAACCCAGAATGCAAACCTGTACAGTAGAAGCGGAGAATATTTGCACCAGAACGCAATAAAGCTATGACTGAAGAAGTAGAGAAGCTACTAGAAGCAAATTTCATTAGGGAGGTATTCTATCCAAATTGGTTACCAAACGTGGTTATGGTAAAGAAGAGCAATGGCAAGTGGAGAATGTGTGTCGACTTCACAGACCTAAATAAGGCCTGCCCAAAAGATAGCTTCCCATTGCCAATGATTGATCAGCTGGTAAACTCAACTACTGGACATAAGCTCTTGAGTTTCATGGATGCATTTTCGAGATACAACCAGATTCTTATGGACGAAGATGATCAAGAGAAGAAATCGTTCGTCACCAGCTAAGGGTTGTATTGCTACAAAGTTATGCCCTTTGGACTGAAGAACACAAGAGCCACCTACCAAATATTAGTGAACCGTATGTTCTCTGACCAAATTGGAAGGAATGTGGAGGTGTACGTGGATGATGTGCTAGTGAAAAGCAAGGACAAAGCCAACCATTTAAATGACCTAAAAGAGACCTTCAACACACTACATAAGTACAATATGAAATTAAACCCTACAAAATGTGTTTTTGTTGTTACTTCAAGGAAATTATTGGGATTCATGGTCTCCCAACGAGGTATAGAGGCAAACCCAGACGAAGTAAAAGCAATTATTGAGGTCAAGACACCAAAAACAACGAAAGAGGTGTAGAGCTTGACATAAAAGGTTGCAGCCTAAACAGATTCGTCTTTAGGGCAACAAACAAGTGCATGCCATTCTTCAAGGCATTGAGGAAGGCCTTCCAGTGGACTAACGAATGCGAGAAAGCTCTTGCCAAACTGAAAGAGTAATTAACAAAGCCACCACTGTTAAGTCCCTCAGTGATGGGAGAGAAGTTGTATCTCTACCTAGCAATATCCAACACTGCAGTAAGTTCAGCACTGATCAAAGAAGAAGGGAATGTCCAGAAGCCAGTTTATTATACCAGTCAGGCATTCCAAGGATCAGAGGCAAGTTACCCAAGGATGGAAAAGATAGCATTCGCATTATTGGTTGCCTCCAAAAAGCTCTATCCTTATTTCCAAGCACACTCCATCGTCATCATGACAGACCAACCCATAAGAAAGACAATGAACAAGATAGACGCAGTAGGATGACTCATACAATGGGCAATTGAATTGGACCAATTCAACATTAAATATTGGCCTTGAGCAGCAATCAAAGCCCAGGTGCTAGCAGACTTCATTGCAGAGTTCACTTACCCTTATAAGGAAGAAAAACCTCCTATGGAATCATGGACGGTCCAAATGAATGGGTCTGCAACGAGGAAAGCAGAAGGAGCAGAAGTAGTGCTCGTATCCCTAGAAAAAGAAACACTGAAGTATGCAGTCAGATTACAGTTCACAGCAACAAATAACAAGGTAAAGTATGAAACATTTCTAACAGGGCTAAGTCTTGCGAAGGCTCTAGGAGCAAAGAACCTTATCATCCAAGCTGATTCTCAGTTGATAATTAGACAAGTGAAAGGAGATTATGAAGCCAAAGAAGAAAGGATGAAGAAGTACTTGAAGATCGTCCAACAACTCTCACATCACTTTGACAGTCTAGACTTTGTGCAAATCCCTCCAGCCAAAAATGCAGAAGCTGAATTTCTAGCAAGATTGGCCTCATCAGACGATTACAATGCAACCTCCAAACTATATGTAGAGATAAGGGGGCAACCAAGCATAAAAGGTGAGCAAGTTCTTAAGATAAAAGAGCAAGACAAATGGATGACTCCCATCATCTGTTACTTGAAAGAAGAATGGCTCCCCAAAGATAAGACAGAGGCAAGGAAGATACATATCAGGGTAGCTTGCTTCGTCATTATTGACGACATGCTGTACAAACGAGGGTATTCACTCCTATATCTAAGATGAGTCAGTTCAGAAAAAACAGATTATGTGCTTCATGAGATATACAAGGGAATCTATGAAAACCACGCTAGGGCAAGATCCTTAGCAGAAAAGGCGCTCAGAGTAAGATATTACTAGACAACCCTATAGAAAGACGCATACAACATCGACAAAGCATGCAACAAGTGTCAATGCTTCGAAAATGTCCAAACGAGACCAGGAGAGATAATGACAGCCATATCCTCACCATGGCCCTTCGCCCAATGGGGAATTGATATTATGGGTCCATTCCCTCTAGGGAAAAAAGCAACTTAAATTGCAATCACTTACTTCACAAAATAGGTAGAAGCAGAGCTAGTGATGACGATAACATAGGCTAAAATCACAAGCTTTGTGTGGAAAAACATTATCTACAGGTTTGGAGTCCCACTTGTCATAATATCAAACAATGGAAAGCAGTTTGACAACCCCATGTTTCAAAAATTTTGTCAAGACTTAGGAGTCAAGAATCACTACTCTTCTCCAAGACACCCTCAGGCCATTGGCTAGACAGAAGTGACGAACAGAAATTTGCTCAAAATTATCAAAACTAGGCTTGAAGGGGCAAAGGGGGCATGGCATGAAGAACTGCAAAATGTCCTTTGGGCATATAGGATGACCGCAAGAGTTCCAACAAGAGAAAAACCATTCAAACTGACGTTGGCACCGAGGCCGTCATACCAGTGGAAGTGGGACTAACGAGCTTCCAAGTTAAAAATTATGAAGACCAAAAGAACCAGCAAGAGCTTAATAGCAATCTGGACCTAATTGATAAAGTTAAAGAAGAAGCTATAAAGCGAATGGCCAAACACAAGGAAGCAATGGCCAAATACTACAACAAAAAGGTTAAGGTAAGAAGGTTCAACACAGGAGACCTCATCCTTCGAAAGGTATCACAAGCAACGAAGGACCCATCCCAAGGAAAACTAGGACCAGCCTGGGAAGGTCCCTATGAAGTAATTTGTCGTTCCAGAGAAAGCTCATACTACCTAAAGTCTTTGGACGACCAGGAACTGCCTCAACCATGGAACATAGAACACTTGAAGAAATACTACCCATAAGGAATGCTTTACATTTCAAGTTGCCTAATCTTCACATCAGTATATATGTATGACAACCATTACTTTCGTCATTTATAAGATCAATAATACATGAAAGCATTACCCATTCATATTTATCAATGATTATCCATGATCTATCATGTAAAATACGTATTTGTCAATGATTATCTATGATCTATCACCATCAAAATGTGTGCAATGCTTAGGAGTCGTCCTTGGGAGACATCTTAAAGACCTCCGTCATTAAAATTTCAAATCAAAAGCTATTCACGCACAACCTACGGCATCATAGCCATTGAAGTTGTTGATACACAACTACCAAAGTTAACTAAATCAGAGTTGTTCAAACACAACCAATATAATCTTCATTCAAGACAAACAAAAATGGTTAACCTAGAAGACGCTCCAATACCACGACTCTAAGTCACGAGTGGAGAGCAACATTGTCATTCAAACATAACTCAATAAAAAGCTATTCAAACACAGCTAAAAAATACTAAGTTGTTCAAACACAACTAAAATCGTCATTCAAACATTACACAATAAAAAGCTGTCCAAACACAACCAAAAAATACTAAGTTGTTCAAACACAACTAAGATCATCATTCAAACATGACTCAATAAAAAGCTGTTCAAACACAGCTAGAAAATGCTAAGTTGTTCAAACATAACTAAGATCGTCATTCAAACATAACTCAATAAAAAGCTGTCCAAACACAGCTAAAAAATACTAAGTTTTTCAAACACAACTAAAATTGTCATTCAAACATGACTTAATAAATAGTTGTTTAAACATAGCTAGAAAATGCTAAGTTGTTCAAACACAACTAAGATCATCATTCAAACATGACTCAATAAAAAGCTGTCCAAACACAACTAAATAATACTAAGCTGTTCAAATATAGCCAAGAATCGTCAATCAAATATGACCCAATAAAAAATCATTCCAATACAATCGAAGGTAAAAATCTGGTCATATACATGCTAACTACGAAAAAGCTACTCAAATGCAAGCTGAACATAAAGGTTGTCTCAACACAACTAACATCATCACAAAGAGTTGTCCAGGCATAAAAGAGTTTTCCATTATAGCTAATAGCAAGAAATCCATAAACCTATCTACCATCGTCAAAGGAATTATTTAGTTGCCCAAAACAACTGGCCCAAAGAGAGATATTGTTCTTTCCTTGCAAAGAAATAAAATAAAATAAAAGATTACTGCTTATCAAGGACAAGGTCTGCAGGGGTTATAACAGTGGCTTCTTTCATTCCTTCAGCAACATTTGTGGCTTCCTCCATCACATTCTCCGCTATAGCCTCAGAAGACATGAGCTCTTTCTTGACGTCGTCCACGACCAAACCAGAAAGGTCTAACCCAAGGTGGTGCTTTGCCATCCACTTCAAGAGAAGATCAAAGCCCTCCATGTAGTACTTGCACAATTCATCAGAGTACAAGTCAGAGTCTTTGAAATCCTATACCGACTTGGCCCCAACATTCTATAACTTCAGCTCCAGGTCACCAATCTGCTTGTCCTTTAACTTGCAGAAGTCTTTCTCCACTTGTAGGCTCTTCTCCAAGGTTGCCACAGCTCCTTGTCATTCTCAACTTCGGCATTGAGAATAGCAACCTTGTTCTTAAGCATCTCATTCTCAGCAGATAAAGACTTGACCAAAGGCTCAGACATGGCCACCTTTTTCTCTAAATCCAAGAGCTTCCCAAAGATGAATAAGGACTCCCCCAAAGCCTACAAAGAAATTTTCTCTCAGCAAAGGAAAAAGAAGAAGTAGAGACAACCAACGACACATACCTGCACAAGCTTTTGGATGTGAGACAACATCACCTCACTGGATGACTTCGCCATCAAAAGGCTCAAATCATCCACAGAAAGTGCCTCATGGGCCTTCAAACCTGCTGTGTTAGTGCCATCCCAGAAGGTAGGAAGGAAAGGTTTACCACCAGCCTTTTTCTTCTTCCTAATCTCCTCTCCACCAGAGGCAATCATCTCCAGTGATGAAGAAGGAAAGGCAGGGCGCTTAGTAGGTGAGTGAGCAGGAGGAAGTGTCGTCATAGGGTCTTTCTTAGAAACGTCGCCTGTCTTCTTCTTGGACAAGAGACCATTGACGGTGCCACCCTTGGCCTTCTTCTCTTGGGCCTCAGCTAATTTTTGCTCGCTAAATCTATTCGTCATTCCTGAAAGGACGAGGCAAAAGTAAAAAAATTAAATTAAATTAAAAAAAGGCAGCAACGCGTACTCTTTCTCACAACTTCCAAATTATTTCGAACCTTAGTAGATGGTTTCAGACCCAAAAACTGTAAAAACAAGGACTAAGGAGACACAAATTCATCAAAATCCTTGACGGACTCAAGATACTCCTTCACTTTCTCAGTGCAACGCTGGTACCTCTTCTTCAGAAGAGGACACTAGGAAACTGCAAAACAAGAGTACCAGTAAGTCATCTATCATTCTCACTCATAAAAGAAAGGGAAAAGAAATTGAAAAGACGAGAAAGACGCACCAGACACAGGAACTCCCCAACTACGAAAAAACTTAGGGGCTTCATCTAGGTCCTCACCAAGGACGAACTCCCAATCACTTCCAGAGATAAAAATAAAAAATAAAAAAAAATTAGCTTCCAATTTCAGAGACATGATAGGTAATCAAGGATTAACCTAGAAGCCCTATCCCACGGCTTAAACTCATAATAGCCAGGGTCCTTAGATTTCCTCAGACGATAAAAATGGAGGAACTCGTCCCTCGTAATGACATCACCATCATTGGTGGACATCCATACCACCATGCAAGAAAGAAGAATTCGCCAAGAGTTAGGCACTAGCTATGTCGAAGCAAGATACAAATAAGAAAAAAGTTCCCTAACGAAAGGATGAACAGGGAAACAAAGGCCACTAGCAAAATCGGCCTCGTAAAATCAAACCTCATCGGCATAAAAGTGACAAGCCCTCTCTTCATCACTCGAGATCCTAACTTTCACAGAGTCAGGGAACTAGAACCTATCCCTGATTCGTTGCTCGTCTTTTCCCATAAGGGAACACAAGATGTTCCAAGCTTTATAACGGGTGGAAACAAAGGTGGCCTCCGAGACCACATGATCATCAGACAAGGATAACCCTGTCTCCAAGTCACTAGACCTTACCTCAGACATCCTCAGCAACCTAGCTACCTTAGCAGAATGGGAAACTAAAGGAAACAAAGAAGAAAGGACAAAATCATACAGACAGTCCTCCCCTACGAAGGAACTGACCCTCTCAAGACGCTCCCCCTCTACGGACTCAAGTAAACTACTTAAATGAGCGAAAAAGAAAGCTATCGAAGGACTATTTGCTCTAACAGCAGGATAATCTACCATGGAAGAATCAGAAAAGAAGAAGAAGCGAGAAGGACTTACCAGGAAACGCAAAATAGAGAAAGGAAGCTTGGAGGAGAGATAAACCCTAGAACAGAAAACTAAATAGGGAAAAATACAGAAGAAAGGAAAGAGGAGGGGAAAATGCAAAACAAGTGGCCAAAACTCACGCAGGAAAACCGAGACATGTTCGTACATCGAGCACATCCTAGCCGTACACATGGCCCAACCACTCAAACATCAAGTCTTCATAAATGCGCAGTACATGGAATACGAAGCATCAGACGAATTTGTTCTTATCTAGTCTAAAAATGTGAAAACGAACAAGGGGGCAGCTGGTGAACCAGAAATTTATGGTTGTCATTATATGAAAATAGTCATTCACCCAAAGAAGACGTTACGCATTTATTACGCACATTGATGAAAAACGTAATGAACAGAGCAACGATCACAGAATAAGCTGTGATCTCCAAACAAAGATTCTATAATGCACTAGCCGTTAAGCATAAATGCAACACATCATTGCCCATTAATGAGGCACATAACTATAAAAGAGAAGACAACAGAAGTTAAAGGTACACACAAATACTCTATGAAATCACTTTCTACTCATTTTCTCTCTAGAATCTATCTCCTTTACTAACTTAAGCATTGGAGGCGGTTTGGCTGACGCCACACTGGCGTGTTACTCTTCCACCCAGTTCATTTTGCAAGTTTCTCATGTATAGAGATGACCCCATTCGCAGCATCGTCCATCCGTTACAACGAGGAACTATTGATTTTTTGCATCATCGGTTCAAACAAACTAAAATCCTAATAATCATAAAAGGAATAAAATAAAACAAACAAAGCAAACAAAGAGATAGAGACTCAAAGACAGACAAAACAGGTTAAATAAAAGGAAAAACATGTAAATAAAACGAAAGGAAAAACATACAAAAGATGAATTAGGGTTTCTAAGAAAGAGTATGTGTGTGCATACATAGGGCATGCATGCGCAGCCTATCTGTATGCGTACACATACTACAAGTATGCGTATGCATGCAAACAGTGCATCATTCAAACAGTGCATGCATAAATTCCCAAGAACCTTAACCCAAAAACTATAGAATAGAAACTCAAAAAATAAGAAATTTAACAACCTAACATGCTTTAAACACAAACGCAAAGTAAACCTAGACTAAACAAACATATTACAAACACATAAACACATATAAAAACATAAAGAAGCAAAGAAAAGTGAAGAGCCAAAGTTAGAAACTTTACCTCAACACTAGAACTCTCTAGAGCTTGATTTTGACTGCTCCTCTTAATCAATATAGTCATAACTAATTCAAAGACAAGTTAGCAAACTTAGAACTCAAAGATCAAGACTAGAAAAGGTCTCAATCAAGAAAAATTTGACTTGAGTACGTTTAGTGAAAAACTCCTTCTTTAATTCACTATTTTCTAGTGAATTTTATGTGTTTTACCACTGGAATTTGTCCTCCTCAAAAAAAGTACCTTTTATGCCTTTATATAGTCGAAAAAAAAGGTTTGGATTGGCTCCCAAACGATGTGGGATTCGTTCCAAACCGAGTTTAAATGCAGAAAACATGCCTTTCATAGTTTCTGGAACCCTAGCATGCGTATGTAGAGCTTAAGCTTAAGTATACATACGCGGGTATGCGTACACACGCCCTAGGGTTTTTGTGGTCTTTTTTTTCCAAAAATATTTTATTTGCTCATTAAAACAAGTTATATTTTTCATAAAAATTTCCTCAAGTCAATTTTCATCTGATTGCGCCCTAAACCAACCTTGGGCCTTAAAGTTCTAACATCATTGGGGAATGAGGGCCCAAGTAGTAAGGGGTACAATATGTGGTGTCTATAGATGCCCCTCTTTTGATTCGTGAGCTCTGCTAATAGAATCAAAAGAATAAGAGGCAAAACATTTTTTTTTCTACATACGGCTCAAGCCCAACCCATGCACATGGTAAACAACACGCATATATGGGGCAGGGTGCAACTCCGTAGAGTTACGTGGTATTTGTATGTCCAAAGTCCCACAGGTGTTACTCAGGAAACAAGCGACGACAGGTTCACTATCCAAGAACCTGATTTGCCAATTGCAAGCAAAAGGCAAGTGACTCATTATCCTAGAGTCACTAAAAAGAAATCAAGCATGGCCAACGGCCTCAACCATTAACCAAACAAACAAGGTGCTCTTATGAGCTAAAATGATACATATATGTGGTGTCCATATAAGGCTCTTGCCTCAAACTTCTTCAGGTGGCATCTTGCCTCCATCTAATTTATATCTCTATCGCAATCTCTTCTATTCTAGGTGGCTTGCGCCTATATCTCAACCTTTTCTATTCTAGGTGGCTAGTGCCTCAATACTAGTGTAAATGTTCAATTCCAAGAAGCATATGTACTCAAATTTTGTATTCTTCTTTTCTTTTCTTGTCTTGGGGATTTGTGCCTACATATTCAATTCTCAAAAGATATATGCACAAGTGTAGTGATAATCTTGAATAGAAAGCTCACTCGAGGGGCTTCCCAACATGCATGGGGTTTACTTGATGATTCTGACTCATGAGGGAGCTTTTATTGGTAGCTATTGACTTATGAGGAAATCGTTGATGATGTATGGTCTATTGGGGAAATGACTCACTGAGGAGTTTGTGTTGGTGATTCTAACTCACGAGGAAGCTTTTTGGTAGTTCTCGACTTACTGGGGAGACTTATGAAGAAGTCTTGGATGATTCTGATTTTCTAGGGAAAATTCTTCTTTTGATAACCCACGAGGGAGTTGTCTTGGTATTTTGGACCCACAAGGGAGTCCTTGAGGATTCTAATCCACTTGGGGAGAACTTTTCCATTTACGACTCACTCGGGAGTTGGTTGATGGTTTTAGCTCACAAGGGAATTTCCTTGGTGACTTCTAATCCACTGGGGAGTGTTTTTAAGCCTTCTGATCCAATAGGGAATGTTTTTATCATTCTCCATGTCTTTCAACCCGTTGAGGTGTATTTCCATCATCTCGGCACAGCATTTGTAACTTCTGATGTTTCATGATCTACTAAGGATGTCTTTGATTTTTTCCTTACATTTCCCACCTTTCGGGAGTCCAAAGGGGATATTTTAAATTTTTTTATACCAAACTACATGTAGTTTAGTGGAGGCCTAAACTACATGTAGTTTAGCCACCGAGTGTCTTTCCTACTTCTTCATTTTCCCAACGATTGCCAACTGTTTCTTTTTCTTCTTATTCTCTTCATCTCTTCATTTTCTCCACAACCCTTCAACTTCCTCTCTTTTTTCTACAAAAAACTCTTGCTCTCTCTTCATTTCTTCATTCCTCACAATCTGAAACTTTCTTCTTCTCTCAAACTCTCTCATCTTATCCAATGGCACCCAAAACCAAAAAAACCTCCTACATGATTTCTGACGAAGTCTTCAATCTCACCCGCTGGGATGGAGCCATAAGGCTAACAGAGTCCCCTCCTCTGATCCTCAAGCCGCAAAACCATCTCTCAAAGGGTGCACAGGCCAGATTGGTAAGTTTTTCAAATGTTTCTCATTTTTAAGTTTTGCTCTAATCTTCTGTTTAATATGTTTTTGGACTTGTATATGCTTGGTTTCTGTTGTGGGATGGGTTCAGACAAAAACCTAATGTCCTAGGAGGGGTAGGAACATGTTTAGGATGAGTTTTGATTCAGGGTAGGCTGAAACTGTCAAAAAAACCATTTCATCTACATTCATGCATATGCATGCGTCATGCATGCGTGCGTAGCCAGCCTTCAAGCATACGCACCCACTCTTCATGCGTATGCATCCATGTTCATCAGTTCATACGAACGCATGCCCTAGTACACATGGCTTGTGTGTGCATACGCAGGGTCCCTACATGCGTACGCATCCATGTTCATAGCGCATACCCTAGTATGCATACACATGCAGGGACCCTATGTACGCACACATAAGCCATGCGTACGCATGTTGGCACTTAAAAACTTCATTTTTGTCCAGTTTGATTTTTTTTTTCACTTATTTTCTTACCCAGCATGATTCTGACTCTCCTTTTCTTGTCTTCCATAGGCTTTACCTCCCTTCAGTGGCAAGGGTAGCTCTAGTTGCATCTTTGCATAGTATCAGGCCTTGATAAAAGACACAAAGGCTTTGGTGCATGCGGCCAGCTTTGAGCCCATCATGCATTTGATTCCAAAGAGGTCTGCTAGTGACATCTTGGAGTAGGCACTCGCTAAGAGGTGGTGGGATACCACCCACGCCTTTCATATTGCCAGGAAGGAGTTGACTGTGACTCCCCATGACTTCCACCGGATCACCGATCTAAGAACCGATAGGCCCATCATCAACTTGGAGAGTGGGTTGGGCATTCAGCTTATGGCGTAGACCTACTGGGGCGTAAGTATTAGAGCTAGCGCATCCACTAATTCGACTTGTAGAGGAACTATAGGCCTCTTTCGCAAGCGACACCTAATGATTATGCCCAGATGACCAAGGCATTCTTGCTGTACCTACTAGAGGCATATCTCTTCGCCAATGGAAGGCAGGCAGTGTCTTTGAGGTGGCTTGCTCTCTTCCACGACTTTGAGCATGCACGGTAGGCAAACTAGGGCCAGGCTTGCCTTGCCTACCTCTATGCCCTAGAAGTTCCTTAAGGTTAGACTTTTCCTTTTCTCATTTAGTTTCACAAATTGTACTTCGTACTCTTGCAAACTGTATTTATTCATGCCCTTGCAAACTATATTCATGTTTTATCTTGCAAACTGTATCCATGTTCTATCTTGCAAACTGTATATGTACTCTTGCAAATTGTATCTGTACTCTTGCAAACTGTATCCATGCTCTTTTCTTTACAGCGTTGGGCCTTAAACTATGGCCTTATTGTCTGTGGTGCAAACATAGACCTAAGACTTCGTTTCAATCTGGGCTCATCTTAAAAGCCTCTCTTCCTAAGAATTGAGTAAAGACCTTCTTGCCTAATTGTCATTGCATGTTTCAAAGGTTTTCTATCTAACCATGAATGCTTTGCAAATTACTTGGGGACCTTGGATGGGTATCCTACCCATTGTTGACCCGGGTTTGGAGCCGACTACTATCATCTCTTCCGAGACAACTCAGTCCTTAGAGGGTGCGGGCTTAAGGGTTATATACCTAGTTGAGTGAGCTTCTTGCTAGCTAGTGGGCAAGGAAACACCTCAAGTTCCAATGGATCCTCCACCATTCATGCTTGCCCCACTATCAATGACTGATGATGAGTATGAACTGTGGAGGAATGGCATCCCCTATGCCCAATGGCTCTTCGGCAATTTTGACTATGATAAGTTTAGTGAGACTCGCCTCATGGCTCCTTTTCCCATTAGGGTAAGTACTTTCCTCTCTTCCATCTCTCTTTCTTTTTATCTTGCATTTCTTACATGTGATAATACTCAAATGTGGTGATCCTTTCAGGGTGCGGCTGGACCTACTCCTGGTGGCCCTGTTGACCTTCCTCGATTGCCTTAGTCAGTCTACACCTATAGTCTTAATGGGTTTGCTCGGGAGCATCCTATGGGACGTAACCCAAATGTCATAAGTTATCCCTTCCCACAGGGTACACAAGCGGTGATTTTCCTCTATTTTCATCCCTTGGACTTTTTTCTTTGCATTCCTTAGGCTTGTCCTAACACTGTCTTCTTTTCACATTCAGCCCACTGTCGCAGAGCATGAAAAGCTTATCTGGCTTTCTAAGAACCTCAAGTTGGAGGTGACTGAGTATTCCACACAGATCTTTGGACCTGGAGGGTATGCCCAAGTCGATGATGAGTATTCCAGACTGAGTATTCCTTAGGCTTCTCTTTTTTTTAGCAATATCTTCTGCATTTTTTTTTTATTTGAGACATTGGGTTGTATTTAAGAACATCTTAATATTTTTTTATTTTTGTACATGTACTAATTTACAACACATGGGAGTTTGGATATATAGGCAACTTATATTATCTTGCTTTTCCTTTTCTTTATTGCTTTGGTGAATGAAAATATGGGTTCAAATATGTCTTAAGCAGTCCTTTAGGCCTAAAGAGTCGTGAGAGAAGCCTTGGTATGAGAATCAAACTCCAAATAGGAAAAGGAACCTGAAACCCTAATGATCCAGTGTACGCATACACGCGGGTGCGTACGCAGGCTTTGACCATGCGTATGCATCCAGGACTATTCGCACGCATGCCACTAGGCAGAAAAACCCTAGCCGACATTTTTCACTATAAAACAGCCGTAAAAGGCTTCCAAACCTTCACAAAATGTGTTTTAAGCTCAAGAAACATTTTGTAAGGTCCCCAATGGCAAAATTCACTTCTTTGGAGGTCTCAATATGGATTAACCTCAACTTCAAGGATGCTCTTATCCCTCTCGGTCTCTCTTGTATTTCCTATTTTCATTAAATCAAGGTGGATGTGCCTCTTCTACATGCTGCCACTGAGTTTTAGATCCCTACTTGGCATGTCTTTCAATTCAACAGTGTGGAATTAAGCCCCATTCTTTAGGAATTTGGTGCAATAATGGGTGAGCACAACTTTGGTGCCCTGATTCTTCCTACTCTCGAGGAAGATCTTGCTAACCTAGCTCATCAACTTTTGGGGGTTCCCATAGCTATGGTAAAGAGGTGGTGTAAGTCTTATAAGTTAAATGTCTTCATGGTTTTCAAGTATTTCTCTAAGAAAGAGGTTTCTTTGGCTAGCTAGAATGAAACGTTCTCACCATCTCAACACTTTTTGCCTTTGCATTCTCACAAGGTTCTTCGGGGTGCATGAAACACCTCGTGTGAATCTTGGAATTCTTCATGTGGTCAAGAATCTAGGGAGTGGGACCCCAATAGCCATTATCTTGGCAAAAACCCTTAATGGTTTGGATGTTGTTCATAGGAAGGAAGCAACATTCTTTTTCTGGGGAGTCTTCTCTTTCTTCAAGTATGATCCCCAATTTTTGCCTAATGCAATGGGCCATCGGGCTCAGTCAGTTCGACATCAAGTACAAACCTCGGTTAGCGATTAAAGCATAGGTATTAGCAGATTTTATTGCTAATTTCACTTTTTCAAGTGACGACCATACACATTTTAGATGATTCCCACTGATGGATCATCCATTAAAGAACTAGGAGGGGTAGAAGTCATCATGATATCTCCTAATAAAGACATCCTCAAATATGGAGTACAACTTCAATTTCCAACCACTGCAGAAAATATGACGAGCACTACCTCATCATGGCCATTCACAACATAGGGAATAGACATTGTTGGACCAGTTCCATAAGGGCTTCGTCTAGAGAAACATCATTTACAGGTTTGGAATTCCAAGGATCATCATCTCAGATAACGAATGGCAATTTGACAACTCCAAATTTAAAGATTTCTGCCACGAGCTGGGAATCAAGAACCATTTCTCCCCCCCTAGACACCCTCAAGCCAGTGGACAAACAAAGGTAACAAATTGGACCTTATTGAAAATCATCAAAGTCCGACTAGGGGGGCAAAGGGGGCATGGCCAGAAGAACTCCCTAGTGTGTTATAGGCATATCAGACGACAAAAAGAACTCCTACAAGAGAAACCTTATTCAAAATAGCTTTTGGCACAGAAGCAGTCGTCGCAATGGAAGTTAGTCTGTCTAGCCTCAAAAGAGAACCTTTGGACAAGAGTCACAGGTTAGACCTTGACTGCTTGGACGAGGACAGAGATGACACCCTATGAAGAATGTAGAAGTACAAGCAAAAGATGACGAAGTATCATGATCAAAGGGTCAAGCTCAGAAGGTTCAACCCTGGAGACTTAATGTTACGCAAAATAACAGAAGCCACAAAGGACCCAACATAAGGAAAACTGAATCCAATTTAGGGAGGCCCATACAAGATCATCAAATATTCCAAAAAGGGAACTTATTGCCTAGAGTCATCCAACGATAAATAATTACCTCGTCCATGGAATTTAGAACACCTCAAGAGGTATTATTGTTAACTGAGAAAATGTTTTCAGTTTCCCTATGCCAAACTGTTTTGTAAGTAGGAAAGAATAAAGTGACGAGCTCCCTCAAATGAATAAACATATTTCCTTTGAAAATCCACAAAAACATTGTGTTAACCTTACCAAGGATAAGTTTCCAAACAAGAGATTCATTGAAATCCAAATGAATAAAACCATGTAGATGATAAAAGTCCTTAACAAAGGATAAAAGTCATCACATTAGGTTAAATTCAAATAGGTAAAATCACAATGATAATAAAATTCTCAAAGCAAGAGTAAGTCATTTTGATTAAATTCATAAGGTTAAAAACCAACAAGTACAGTCATTATGACAATCAAATTCTCAAAGTGAGAGTAAGTCATTTTGATTAAATTCATAAGGTTAAAACCCAACGAGTACAATCATAATGATGATCAAATTCTTAAAACGAGAGTGAGTTATATGACTAAATTCATAAAGTTAAAAAAACCAACGAACACAGTCGTTATGACAATCAAACTTATAAGACATGAGTAAGTCATATGATTAGTTTCCTAAGGATAAAAACCAATGACCACAATCGTTATGACAATCAAACCCTTAAAGTAAGAGTAAGTTATATGATTAGTTCCATAAGGTTAAAAAACAAGTGAGTATAATCATAATGACGATTAAATTCCTAACACAAGCATAAGTAATTTTGATAAAGCTTCATAAGATTAAAATCCCCATCATGAGAACAATGTTCATATGATCAAACCCACAAGGTTAAAATCTACAAGCAAGATTATGGTGACAATAAAAGGATATGTCATATGATCAGGCTCACAAGGTTTAAAACGAAGGAGTAAAGTCATATTGATGATCTAATCCTGCAAAGGTGAGACACATAATCAAACTCTCAAGTATAAAAACTGACAAGCATAGCAACTACGACAAGATCTTCAGAGAAGTTGTGAATGAAGCATGTAATAAACAATGTCAGTAAATCAAAAGTACTTTCTAGATTACAAGCATGCAAAGCTCCAAATTTTTCACCCAAAAAAAAATATATATATATTGTTTTAAACTAAACTCGTTAAAACATCGAAAAGAACTAGCCCTAAAACAAAGGCAAACCAAAAATAAAATTTCAAATGGCAAGGTTAACAGCAAAGTCAGCAACAAGATTAACGGCAGGGTCAATAGGAGCATCAACTAGGGCTTCCTCAGGGCCTTCTCCCTCGTCGCCACCTTCCAGCCCAGCTTATTCAATTTCCCTGTCAACCGTCATCTCCTTGTCAATGGCCTCTAAGTCCATATCAAAGTAGTCAATGGCCTCAAAATGATGCTTTATTGTCCACCACCGTAAGAACTCAAACTTTTGAAAAACTTGCCAAAGGTGATGCTTGGGACAACTGGAAATCGAAACTTGCCAAAGCTGAAGGAGGTTACTACCTCGGCCCTCGAGTTAACCATCACAACCTTCTCCTTCAGCTTGTCCTTAGCCTCGTTGGCCCGATCCATCGTTTCGATTAGGTCCTTCCTAAGCTTGGAACTCTCAACCTCAACTACCTCGGCCCTCGAGTTAACCATCACAACCTTCTCCTTCATAGCAAGGTAATCAGTGGTCAAGCACAAGGACTCCCCAAGAACATGTGGAAAACAGTCACATCTAAAGCAAACAATAAAAGGAGAAGAATGCGACTATTTAAGAAAACCTCACCTATACGAGCTTATGGATATGAAGATCAATGAGTTCATACAAAAGGACAGAAGACAAATCCTTGAGCTCGTCATCAGAGAGGACATTGTGAGCCCGTCCAATTTCCATGGCCGGACCAGTCCAAACACTCTCACCCTTCTTTTCATTCCCTTTACAAGTCCAAGATAGGGAAGGCAACTCTTCAATCAACGCGGTGGGAGAAGGAGCCACAAGGGCAAGGATCGGGTTGGAAATTACGATCCCAGTATTAATCCTGGTCTTCACCCTCTTAGCTGGGGGGCTTGGAAATCTTGGACAAAGGTTCATCTCTCTTCCCTTTTGCTCGAGCGTACTTGTCAACGCTAAAGCGAGTGGCCATATCTATGAAAGACAAGGAAAATGTCAAGCAGTCAATGCTTAAGGAAAAATCCAAAACAACCTGAACCCACTCCTGATATCGACTTTTCAGTCTTGGACGAGTTTTTACTACAAAAAGAAGCAAGTTAGAACAAGGAAAACATGCATGACTGGACAACTAAAAGACCCAAAAGAAGGGAAGAAAGCACCAAGTGTGGGAACTTCTCACATACGCTGCCTAGGCACCTCACCCCAAAACCTCGTCAGAAGTGGTCTCCCAACCCTTTCCATGGACGAAGAAGTATCTGGACTTCCAGTCACAAAAAGAAGAAGGGAGATCACGGACAACCTTAGACATCTTATCCAAAGGTTGAAACTTGAAACACCCATATTAGGTCGAGGGTTTTAAAAGGTAAAGGTGCAAAAACTCATTCAACTTTAACATGCTCCCCTCATGAACAGACACCCAAATCAACATGACACTCAACATGACACCCAGGTGTTTGGGACAAGCTGACCAAGAGCTATTTTAAAGTAATCTAACAGCTCGTGAATAAAAGAATGAATGGGAAAATAAAGGCCACAGAGGAAATCGACCTCATAAAAACATACATGACCATGGGCAAAAGCACAAGCCTTCTTGTCACAACGAGGAAGACGTATCTCCGTCTCACCAGGGAGCTAAAAATGCTTCCTAAAACTCCACATATGTTTTTCCTCCAAAGTGCACTCCTCAACCAAAGCCTGAAAAGACTTTGATAGAGAAGACGAATAAGGGACAAACACCGCCGTGTCCACCTCCATACCTAATTATCACTAGATGACAACCCTGTATCAAGCTCACTCGACCTTACCTCGGCTCTTTCCCCTGCCATCTCACTTACTAAACACTGTTTTTCTAAAGAACAACAAGTCAAAGGGCAGAGCTCATTCAAAACTAACCCAAAAACAAAATCTTGAGGCAGAAACTACCCCACCTAGGGACTATGGCCACTAGGAGACTCAAGAAAACCCCTAACCTAGCAAAGAAAAAAGAAACCAAAGGGGAATCTAACCTAACAGTGGCATAATCGACCATGAACAAAGCAAATATTAGGAGGAACTTATCAAAAAATGTAGAGAAAGAACTCAGAAACTTGGAGAAGACAAAAGGCCAAAAAGGGAGATGAGAGGTTTTGTAAGGAAAGACATGAAGTTAGAGCAGGAAAACCGAAAAAACCTCATTCGCACATCCAACCAATGAATGAATGACATGTGGCCACGACCAGATATGTGACATGAAATGCATTCAATGCGATATGAATGGAATCAACAAATCCTTGTCATATGGAGTGCAAACCGTCATTATTCCTACCATCGTCCAAAGATACGACGAAGGAATAAGGGGGTAACTGACAAGTACTGAAATTACGAGTTCGTCATATAGTTGATAAACCTTCAATCCACAGGCTCATCCATATAGATGATGAGCATAAAGTCCACAAGGTTGTCATACGAGAAGATGACCATACAGGATTAATGGCATAACCATCAATAGTTTTGTAATCGACAAGCTCCAACGATCAGAAAGGCCAATCATTAGCTGGTCAAACCTCCATTTAAGCTCGGGCAGACGTTGCTCAAACAGCCAAAAGAGCCATTAAGTGGCCAACAACAATTACACTAATAATAAGGCTCCCCAACAGCTATATCAAGGCTATAAATAAGTCACCAAACACCATAAAAAAGGTACACAATCCTAAACACACAGAATTACATTCTTATTCTCTAAGAGATATTGAGAACTCTACTGATTTAATCATCGGAGAACTGTTGGCTAACACCACTCCGATATCTTTCTCTCACATCTTTGCAGGGATCGTAACCTCGTCATAAGCTCCAACGAGGCTATCAATTAATGACCATTTTTGGCTTCATCAAACATAGTGATCATGTGTTTCTACTTTTTTGAATTCTTTGATTTGTAAGTCGTTTGGTTTTATTATGTTTTGATTTACATAGTAATTCAGGTTTTGAATATAATAAATTATTTACGCTTTGTAAAAATTTTTAAAAAAAATGGTAGTTTAATTTATTTAATGATCTTAGGACAAACCTGTTAATTTAATTTTTGTGCTTTCTGTGAAAGATTATTCTATCTGCTTCATATAAATCAAACTTATTGATATTAGTTCTTGTATTTTTCAACTTTAAATATTCTTTATAAAAAAATTAATTTGAGAATAAAGAAAGGAGTTGGAGTTTGGGTCAAGGCGGGCCATGGCCCCCCTTGTCCCAACCTGGATTTGTCACTAATGTATTGCAAGTAGTGGATTTGAATACATTCCATGCAACTTTATCCTTTTAAATTCCACTACAAAACAATTAATTGAAAGGTGAATCCTAAGATATTTGTGCAATAAGAATGATTATTTAAATTGTGGCATAAAAAATATCCAAGAGAAATTACTTACTATTACTAACCTGGTTAGTAATAGTAAGTAATTTCTCTTGGATTTTTTTTTATGGTTAGTAATAGTAAGTAATTTCTCTTGGATATTTTTTATGCCACAAAAATTCAATAATCATTCTTATTGCACAAATATCTTAGAATTCACCTTTCAATTAATTAATTATATATATATATATGAGAAATTGGAGTCTTAGTCCTAGGCCAACTATTTAACTTCTTAGTCATGAGATATTCTGAAAATTTTACAAATAAACAGCGTGTAAAATAGATTTTGGACCCTCTATATTTACGACATGTTCTTCACAATCCAATGAACCCACCACCACCGCATGCCCCAAATGGACAAAAAACCATTATTTAAAATTTAAAAATTTTTAAAAATATATTAATAAAAAAACAAATAAAAACAAAAATGATCCCTAGTCATACTCAATTTACTAGTCATACTCATTTTGATGTAATAAGTTTTGGTTAGTTGAATCCGGACATAAAGGAGCTTGGTTTGACAATGACTCGCCTTTGTTAAGGACAAAGTATTAAGATAGGTCAAGCCGCCTAACCTGAACATTATCTACACCAATATATTAATTCCCAATTCCCATTCTTCTCTTACACACTAACACTTAAACCTCCTATCACCCATTTCTAAATCCCTTCTTGACCCACAAACACAATCATGGATGAAAGCTTCAGCCATGGACGATGACGATGCATGAGCTCGATCCGGGATGGCGTGGCGATGCATGAGATGGATCCATAAATGGGTTTCGATTGGGAGGGAGAATTATTGTCTATAGCTGGTGCAAACTTTGATATATGTTGAGGTATTTTATCGTCAAGTCGGTCATAGTCATGGTAGCTGTGACCTTGTTCCTTCTGGTGCTTCCACTCGTGTTGCCACCGCTGCCTCCACCGCCATTGATGCTTTTGCTTGTTCCGGTTATGATTTTCTCCCTTCTTATTTTCTTGGCACTGTCTCAACCACCACTTCCCAATATCGCTATCCTTTGTGTTTGATACAAAATGTACATATGCTTCTCTTATTTTCAATATGATATTGAGAACTTCAGTAATATGTTTAATGCCTCAGGCTTTTTCTAAGAAACTCTTGGTGGATTATAATATTAGAGATGTTAATCTTTAACTAATTCAAGTTGCTTGCTTTTGGAGTTTGCTTATTGGTTAAGTTGCAAATGGATGATATCTTCTTGTTGAATTTGAAGGCTGAAAGAATGCCCTGAAGTCTGGTTAGTAGAAGATTTAAAATGGTTAAATTGACAAAGAAAGGATTAGGTTTGCCTTCTTTCGTTTCTAGAGACTTGGCTTGTGTTGAAGATTAGATAAAAAGCTAGCTAGCTCCACACGCTTTCCTTTGCTTTTGTCAACAATATACGAATACGAATTAAAAAGGAGATTGAACAAATGGTCAAAGAAATAATGGAGAAAGGTATTTATTCACTTTCTTTCATGCCAGACAACTATGGATTTTGCTAATCATATGATAAATCACTTTAACGCGTGTCTGTTTCATATACTAGGATAAAATTTTTTGATCGAGATTGAAGAAAGTAAATGCATAATCAATTTGATTCATTTGAAGAAGTGAAAAAGGTAGAGAAATGTATAATTAAAGTTAGATGGATAGAAATAGTGAAGAAGGATATTCTTTATATATATATATAAGGAGATCTAGGTAAAGTGTGTATAATGACACTACAACAGCTAAGCTCATTAATTAAGGTCAAAACCATAGCAATATATTCAAAAAAAAATGTCATGATATGTTTACTAAATTAAGGTTAGAAAAAGCTAGTTAAGAACTTAAGATTTGAGTTGTTTGTGATATTAATTAGAAGGGAAAAAACAGATTCATATCTAATTTCACTGAGATTAAGACACCCTTGAATGAAAGCTTGTTGAGTTCAGCATGTTAAAGAAATACTGAAAATTCATTTTGGAAAAAAACGATTCCAATTTGTGCATTAAAAAATGAAACTGATCCACATTATTCATTATTTTAATTGAGTATTGCTTTATTCAAGATGATTAATCCCACTGCTTTTCTTGGAATTTATATGAGCATATAAATTCGAAGGTAAGATAAAACTCTAATGATATATCAAGAAATTTTATTAAGTATTAACCAATAAAATTATTGATTATTAAATTTCTCTCTGACTTTCAGGGAAAAAAATCCTCTAAATTGTGGACTTCCTACACAAAGCTTCAATGACTATTGAAGTTTATAATTTATTATGTTTGTTTTGTTTAGACCCCTAGACACTCAGATTGTTTAATCTAATTAATTAACCAAGTTAATACTTAGGTTTATTATGAGATCTAGGTTAAACACAAACAATCATATCACTAACTGCAAAAATGTAAAGAAGACAGGCAATAAGATTACCCAGAAAAATCAATAAAGCCAACAGTTTCAAGGTTAAAAACTTGGAGAAGATTTGACCTAATCTATCTTCAAGGCAACAAATTCACTATGATAGAATAGAAGTTTTACAGTAAATTTTTCCCCAAATCTAAAGCTACCTCTTATAGTACTTACTCACACAACTACATACAGCTCCAAATCCACGGACTCTTCTATCTAAATTTGTTACACACAAACACCCCCATTTATGACTCTGAGATCCCACTCAAAACTTTAAATTATTAGCTATATATGATCTTGTTTGCAACAATTTAATCCACCAGTTCTTGAATATAGATCTTCTTTCCAATAGATGCTTGTTGAGTTAGAAGGCTAAAGAAACCTCACAAATCTCACAAGAGCACCTCACAAGACTTCCAAGAACTTCTAAAATGTATTTAGGGTTTTCCTTTTATACCTAGTAGTGTTGGACACAAACCCTATCAAGAATCCGAGGATGGAGGAGGTGGAAAAGATCTCTCCTATACTCAGCCAAATCCACTTTCAAGGCAGCAACATCTATGATAAGCTCATCTAGTAACTATTCATGAGTGCCTGAGTCATCATAAATTTCTCCATCATGTCATGGAGAGAAGGAGATAATATAGAAGGACCAGCAGCATCTGCATCCAAATCAGCATCATCCTCATCATCATCATCAGGAGCAGCAGCTGTGGGGCCAACAAGTATATCCTCAGTAGGAGGATCAATAGGAGCATCCTCAGTTGTAGACTCTACTCTCTGTCTCTTTGTTGTACTAGCACTTGGTTCAACAGTCTTCTTCAATGCAAAACACTGTTTAAGGAAGGTAGCTCCTATAGGTGCAGTGAGATGGACCAACTCTAGGGAAGGAAAACGCTCTAACTCTAAGAAGTCTAAGATCCTACAAATAAAGACTAGAAAGAATAGATGTTGCTCCCTAGAACGATGGTTTGAATAAAGAGAGATAGAAAGCAAATGGTACCATCAGTGATGAGAGCATACAAAAAGATACACCTATCTATAGGAATGGTATGCACATGAGAAATAGGAAAGATGTTATGACATGCTTCCTAAACAACAAATAGTTAACCTCGGTTAACTAACGAGAATGGAGTCCAGGCTTAGAATCCCAAGAGACAGATCTTTCATAAAGAAGAGACATGAGATCATCCAAGAGAGGAGACTCAATGTATGCATAAGTAGGTCTTTGAACAAGAGGCACTTGAAGAACTTCAAATACTATCTATTTAGTAATCTGAAATTCTTCACCTCGAATCCAAATAGTCAAGTAGTGACCACCAGATGAAGCAAAATAGATAAAGAGATTCGAGTAGAATTCTCTAATTAATGCAGCAGGAGGAGGCATAAGATCGGAACACAAAGGTAACCAGCTCCTAGACTCTAGATTGTGTTTGACAAAACAGTCTAAGTCATCTAGATTAACCTACCTTTCAACCCAGATAGACCTATATTGTACCAATGACTCAAACTCTTGAGCATTTTGGAGAGTGCAAAACCTAGTTTGATCAAAATCCTCAGTAAAGGTAGAAATAGACCCTACAACTCTTTTGGCTTTGGTTTTGATATTTCTAGATTACTTAGGGGCGATTTCTAAGATCTAAAGAGGGAGGAAAACACAAAATCAAGGGCAGACTTCATTAGAGAGAGAGATAAACAAGAGATATATGCAATCTTTAAAATCTACATGATGCATGAAGGATAGACTCAAATGATACATGAACTAATGCATTAAGGTGTTCAAATTTTCACAAATTTGTAAATTTAACCAAGAAAATCAAGTTTTATGAAAAATCTCCAATTTATGAACATAAACCCTAATTTTTCAAAACACAAAAATTGAAAAAATGATTATCACAACAAGTTCAAAACTTGTTATAATCAAACAATTAATCAATAACAATGGTCAATTTTACTTAATTTTGCCCAATTGAACAAGATCCCCAAATTTCTCAAGAACATATGAACCCTAATTTCAAAATGTTTTACAAACCACGAAATTTTTCAAATTAAAGCAGAGGAATCATGTATATATCATGCATAGACAAAAACCCAATGATCATTTTAAAACAAAACACTCAAAAAAACCAAACCTTCCCCCCCCCCCCCCCAAAAAAAATTTCTCAAGTTCGAAAATTTCAGAAATTTTAATGATTTATGCATGAAATGTATGTAAATTGATAAAAAAAAAAAAAAAGAATAGGTAAAAGAGTCGTGCCTATTATGTAGAAGAAAACCCTTGAAGCTTTGACTTGGAAAAAAATTTTTCTATCAAGGGATTGAGAGGTATCGAAGAAAAGAAGCAAATAGGACAAAAACTAATTTGCCAAACCCTTTAAAATTTTAAATTTTCAAGTTTCAATCAGTCGAGAGGAATCAAACAGTGATCGAAAGGGTGTTTTAAAAATTTTCAACTAATTGAAGAGTATTCGAATAGGAATCGAGCGAGACAGAGACTTTTGGCCTAAAAACTAGACATTTTCTATCAGTCGAGGATCAACTTTAATCGATCGAACCAGTGAAAATATTTTGAGATTTAAAAACCTAGAAATTTTGCGAAAAACAGCTAAAAACTAGTTTTTTATGATATGTAATGCACATGAACATTTCCAAAAGTTTTCTAAAGAATTTTTCTCTCAAATTTTCAATTTGTTCACACAAAAGAGGCAAAACTCAATTGATAAAAAAACTTTTAAAACTCTTTTCTTCAAATTCAACTCAAACCAAGGAAAAAGTATTAAACATCACTTTATGAGTAATGAGATGGCCAGATTTGTCAACACACAGTCATATGTATAGAATTTAGCATTGATTTGCGTATAGTGTGTGCAACTAGTACATGTACACAGTGCAGAAAATGTGATATGTAGATAGTAATTGAACAAATTTTCTACATTATCAATCACATTGGTTTCACCTAAAGAGTTACATCATATAACTCTCACATCTCCTAGAAAATATACTTGCAATCATGTAAAAGCATTTTGATTTTTTTTTTTTTTTCTTTTGAGCACAATCAAAGAAATCATGCATAAGCAAATAGGAGATAGAAAAAAAAATACCCTTATTACACATTTTTTTTAGATAACACCTCATTTTATCTTGCTGTGCAAGTGCTACACCTTACCGAACACGGCTTTTATGATTTGCAAACAAGTGTTCATGACTAGTGAGTAACAGTATTGAGATAGTTATTTATGCCTTTCTCCTAAGATTTTCTAGTCCTAACAATCAAAATATGTGACATCAAAATCAAGATTGTTTGTTCAAAGACTATAAGCAACTCACACAATTAAGCACTACATAGCACAAACTAGCAAAGTGCAAAAAGTAGCTCATCAAAGCTAAACAAGGTCCACATACATGAAATGTAAATTTCATTAGCCAACCTTAATTACACATTTAGTGGTGTGCAATACAATTTGTTTTTTTCAATTTTCTATTTTTTTAACTTTAAAAACATCCTAATCAAACCTAGAATGAAACGCAAAAAATAAAATCCTAAGCAAAACATTTTTGCCCAAAGAATCGAAAGATTAAGCATGAGGATCGTGTCAAACAAACTCATTTATGCTTAGTCTTTTGCATCCACACTTTCTTAGATACAGACCTAAAGTTGGAATTTCTAGACACATGAGATTGTTAATCTACTCCAATATTGACATAGAGGCTAAGAGCCTTTACCAATTCATGAATAAGTGTCATGTGATCTTATGCTTTTGGCACAGACACTTTTGGCTTAGTTGCTTGCTTGCTGCTTGCCAGCTTGCAACTTGAAGCAGTTTGGGCGAGTATGCCCAGCTCCACCACAAAAGTGACAAAACCATTGAGGCTTGTGTTGTTTCTTACCTACAGGATGAGTAGATTTCTTAGGTTTGGTGTCACTTAGATCTACCCTAATTTTTTTAGTTGCAACAACCTCTTCCTTATGAACCCTAACTTCTGATTTAGGCATAGACACAGGAGGAACAAACTTGGTGGGAGTCACCACAGAAGATAAACCACTCTCAACATAACCTAACCCAGTCTTATCAAATGCAAATTTTTGAAATTTCAACATGTTATCAAGTTTAGAAGTAGAAGTCCTATCAATTTGTTCTCTAGCAACATGTAATTCAAGTTCTAAACTTTTAACTTTTTCAATCAAAGACATGTTCTCAAACTTAACAGCAATTATGAGTTCATTAGCATCAAACAATTTAACCAAAAGATTTTTCTTTTCATGTTCAAGAGTGTCTATCTTTTTCAATCCTAGGTCAACATTCATTGCATCTTTTGCTTCAATCTTGCATAGCTTATTGTAAGCCTCTTGCAAGTCAGCTTTCTCAAAGAGTTCCTCATCAGAAGCATTCTCCTCAACAATTTTAGGTTCACCAACTACAGCAATAGCAGTAAAAGCAAAAAAATTTCCTTCTTCATCACTTTCAAACTCGTGACCAGATTCTTCATCATCACTAAGAGTAACAGCAATAGCTTTACCCTTTGATTTCAAGAATGTGGGACATTCAGACCTTACATGTCCATACCCTTGACAACCAATACACTGTTGGCCTAAAGAGTTGTTAAAAGATTGAACAACTTTACCTTTGGATTTTTCTGAGAAGTTGTTTTTAGTTGGTTCATTCTTCTTCACATTCTTAGAGTCAACACTATTTCGAGTTCTTGCCCTTCTATTATTGTTTCTCAAAAAGTTTCAAATATTTTTGGCAAGGTAAGCAATCTTTATAGATGTGATCTCATCACCAAATTCACAATCATCTACAGATTTCAAGGCCATAGATTTGGACTTGTTAGTCTTGGGTAGGTCAAACTCATAAGATTTAAGGGATCCTACAAGTTCATCAACTAGGATGGTGTCCACATCCTTACTCTCAGTCAAGACAGTAACTTTGGGTCTAAAGTCCTCAATTAAAGATCTAAGAATTTTTCTCACTATCTTAGGTTGCTCATATACTTCACCCAATTTAAAAGAAGGGTTAACCATGTCATTCAGTTTGGCATAGAACTCATTAAAAGTCTCTTCATCTACCATTCTAATGCTTTCAAACCTAGAGGTCAACTGTTGCAGTTTATTAATTTTTACAACTTTGGTTCCTTCATGCACAATTTGCAGGATATTCCAAGCAGTATGGGCTATCTCCACATTAGAAATCCATTTGAATTCTTCTATAGAAACAGCATTGAATATCGCATTCATAGCCTTACTTTTAAAGCTAGCTGCTTCCTTTTAAGCATCAAACCATTGAGCCACAAGAGTGGCAAGTCTTTCCCAACCACTTTCCACAGACATCCATACCCTCTCATCCAGAGATTTCAAGAAGACTTTAATCCTCACATTCTAGTAGGAATAGTTATTCCCATTGAAGTGGGGAGGGATCATTAGAGAGTGACCATTCCATGACAACAGGGGTCAAGGATCAACTCAAGGTAAAACTACATAATCAAGAGCTAACCCATTCTAATACCACTTGTTTATTTTGTTTAGACCCCTATTCACTCAGATTGTTTAACCTAATTAATTTACCAAGTTGATACTTAGGTCTATTATGAGATCTAAGTTAAACACAAATAATCATATCACTAAGTGCGAAAAAGTAAAGAAGACAAGCAATATGGTTACCTAGGAAAACCAATGAAACCAACAATTTCAAGGTAAAAAACCTGGAGAGGATTTAACCTAATCTATCCTCAAGGCAACAAACTCACTATGATAGAATGGAAGTTTTATAGTAAATTTTTCCCTAAATCTAAAGCTACCTCTTGTAGTA
Organism: Quercus agrifolia; assembly: GCA_029955455.1. NCBI lineage: Eukaryota > Viridiplantae > Streptophyta > Magnoliopsida > Fagales > Fagaceae > Quercus > Quercus agrifolia. The sequence goes on along the minus strand of JARQAD010000011.1, from coordinate 10,590,997 downwards.
CTTATTCACTCGATCACATGTAGCTTCGAATCAACGAACTCTTCTATCAGAATTTTTCACACACAAACACCCCCTTTTATGACTCTGAGATCCCACTTAAAGCTTTAAATCATCAGCTATGTATGATCTTGTTTGCAACAACTTAATCCACCAGGTCTTGAATATAGATCTTCTTTTTGGTAGATGCTTGTTGAGTTAGAAGGCTATAGGAACCTCACAAATCTCACAGGAGTAACTCACAAGACTTCCAAGAACTTCTGAAACGTATTTAGGGTTTTCCTTTTATACCTAATAGTGTTGGACACAAACCTTAAACGTTTTCACGGGCTTTAGGCTTGATTTAAAATCTACAGAAATCAATCTTCGATCGGTTGAGCCTTGCAAAATCTGAATTCTTCTTTCTACAGTTTGACTATTCTTGAATCATAATGAGCAATGTCTAACACTTAAACTAGACAAATTTTTGTTCTCAGTTTACCAACTTAAATAAAATTAGAACCTAAAAATTTATTCCTATATATTTAGAACCTAATATATTAAAACTTCTAGAAAAAAACAAATATTGTATGCTTTAGTTAATCTTAGGCCTAAGCTTACTTTGGCATAATATTTACTTATGTTATGCTATACTTATGTACTTGTGTACTATATTTCTTTTGGTAAATTGCAATTTCATTAAACCAAAAGCAGAACAATCATCACACCTACATGATTTTAGCAAAGCATGAGGTAGATTGTAATGTTAACAAGAGAAACTAGCTTTAAGAGCAATAGAGGTAGAGTCTATATATCGTTAGGGACCCTAAACCTACCCACCCATAACTGGCCTTTATATATTGTTTCTTGATTTGGACAAGAGGTATACGTATCCTAAAGGCTCAAAAGTAGGCACTTGCATCTAGACCTAGGTGTAGTCTACGGGCCATGTGAGACAAATATGGAATGCAATGTAAGCATGTGAGCATGGAAGCATAGAAATAGGCAACAATATCAGCATGTTAGCATGGTAGAGACAAAGGCATGTGAGCATTCAAGCATATAAGCATGTGAGTGTACGAGCATATGAATATGTAAGTGAAAAAATACAAAACAACAACATCCAAGTGTGTGCATGTGTATACCCAATCATGCATGTGCACGGGCACATGCATGTGGATACCAAACAAAGTCGAGTCTTACTTTAATAGGTGTTTAAGTCTTATAAGAATGGAGTATTTATTGAAGTGGAATCTTCACTAGTTGATATGTGTTTTCCCTTTATTAGACTTGAGTTGTCTTGATTTAAGATTAAGGATCTTGCATCTTTTAAGGATTAAGAAGATTTGATTAATTAGGGTTTGATTGACTTGACTTCTGATGTTACCATTTTAATTCAAATCAATTACCTTGATTGCATTAAAGTTCCCTTTGTAATACTTTCCTTATATTTAAATAGCCAATTAATCTCAAATGAATTGAATGTTAATTGACTATTGACTTTAAGTTTAGAAAGTATTTATCTTTTAAAATTTGGAATGTTTCCTTACTTGTCTCTAAGACTTTTAATTTCTTTATTGGGTTCGAATCAAAATTAAAGACTGGATCAAAGAGAAGAGAAAGAGTGATTTAGGGTTTTAAAATGGAAAAGGAAAGAAAGAAAACATTTAGGGTATTTTGCATTTATCATTAAACATAAATGGAAACAAGAATAAATCAGGATATACATATTAAAGATAGATAAAATAAATAAGGAAAGATAATAAAACATGACATTAATGGTTAATAAAACAAAAAAGACAATAAATCTGGTTGGGGCCCAAATTGGTATAAGCCATGAGAAAGGTGCATACACACTCTTCTATTGGTGTACGCACTTGAGATTCAAAACAGATTTCTAGAAAAACAATCAAAGATGAACACTAACCATTCAAAGAGTGCACATGCCACTCAGGAAACGTGTACTCACCCTGAGGTAGATTAGGGTTTCTACATGCTTTTAACCAAAACAAACAATAAATGGATTGAAATGAATACTATGAACATGTTACGATGCAAAATGAGCAAATCATGGATTAAATAAACAATAAAAAGCATAAAAGAACAAGAATCGAGGAGGAGAGTGTGGATCATGGGAAGGATCCACATCTCCTCCTTGTGGCACTTACAATGATGTTTTTTACCGTCTCCTCGGCTGAAATCAACAACCGCAATTGTGTGTGTGGGAGGATGAGTTGAATGACTTGATTAGGGTTAGCTAAAGACCCTAAGTAGTATGTTTGCAAGCTTGAACTAACTAGAAGTGTGAACACGAATGACTAACTTCAAACCAACAAGGATCTGAAGATCAATCTAATACTCAACCATATTGCCCTTCTAGCCTTGAAACTCTAGGTTTAGCTATTCTGAGGGAATTTTGACAAATGTTTTTGTAAGGCTTCTCTTTTCTAACCCATTGGATGTTGAAATTGGGTGTATTTATAGGGGAAATAGGTGCGTAGGATTTGATGACACATTTGGGTATCTAGTTGATACGGCCGGTTGCCCTAGAATCTCATCAAAATGGAAATGGAATGATTTTATGCTTTCTGTCTAGAGAGTGCGTATGCCACAAATTGGGCGTGTACGCATTATATACCCAGCATATGCAATCTTTGTCAGTCTTGGCCAAATTAGGTCATATTGTCTTTTGGACTTTAGGCTTCTTACCTACTTCATAGTTGGGCTTAGACTAGGACTGTATTGGGTCATATTTAGGATTGTCATCTTCATTGGGTTCCACACACGATGCTAATCATTTTGGTAGTGATTTGATTTCTTATCATTGGAACCTAGGGACTTGTCATCCTCAAAATGGGGTGTCTACATAACGTATCAAAAGTAGGTCAACCTGCATAACCCACAATAGACACATTTGACACACCAATTTATTTGTGTCAACCTAAAATGATTCATTTAACACAACCCGTTTAACTTGTATAACAAATAAATATTCATTTTATTTTAAATTTATCGAATACCTTTTAGATCCAACCTATATTTTAAACTTAAAAAGAAAAGTGAGTATCTACAAAAACTTATAAGTACTATAATTGTAAATTGAAACTTTACAAACCCTAGATCTCTAAGCCCTACAAACACTAAATCTCTAAATCTTCTTATAAATATCTTCTCTTTTTTCTTTTTCTTTTTTGAACTATGTTATTTTCAATGTGGGTTGAAAACTTGAAGTGTATGCACTACTTTTGGGATGTAAAGAATTTATCTCTATATGGATTTTATATTTAATATTATGCATGTTGAAATGGGTTATGTCACATTCGCGTCAACCCAACACAACCCATTTATTAACCGTTTCAAGTGGGTCAAGTCGTGTCAACCCGCCTCATCAACAGGTCGAGTTAGGTTGAAGGGTTATGACACAATTATTAAATGGGTTGGGATCAAATTGAGTCATTTAGTTGAATACCCCTACCTCGACGTGACACGAATACAACACACTAACCCAAATTGACACCCCTAAACGATATCCCCACAAATGTTTATAAGGAGTATCTCATGACTTTAATCAATGCAAATATACCTGTTTCTTCCTATTTCAGCCTACAACCACTTTGGACTCTTGCTTTCTTGGGTATGATATTGAACATAAAGGCTACATGTATAATGATCCTATTCCCAAAGGATAACTCATCATGTTATCTTTTGGGAACACATCAAAGCTTGATTATGTTGATGCAAAGAGTTGAGATTTGCTTCTTGAAGCTTAAATCAACCATAAAATGTGTCAGATTTGGAAATTGGAGTTGCAACTGGCTTGAAATATTTGAGAGCTTGGGAAAGTTAGGGCATGCACTTCTAGTTCTCGTATCTTCAGTTGTGCGAGCCAAAGAATTTTAGAGATTTCTAATTTGTCACATTAGTTTAGAAGTTAGCCATGCCAGCAACAATTAATAGGATAATTAACTGAAATCTTAGAATTAAATCTGAACGTTTTAAATTTCAGAAACTAAAATTGAAACCATATCAAAGAAGGAAAGATATAATTTTAAAAAATAAATTAAAAAGAGCTCTCCTCCTCTGTCCCAATGCCTTGTCATATATTGAGTTGAAAATTCTACGAATTCTCCAACCGTAATAGTCGTTGAAAGGGCGCACTAGACACATTGGGCCTGTAAAAGTCTTACACGCACTTAATTTCCATGAAATGAAGGTGGTTAGGTTAAACTCAATATTTCTCTTGCTTTTAGCATCACTATCTATCTCTTTGACCTTGTAATGGCTTTCTCATTTTGTGGACCTTAGATTATAAGTAGGTGCATGTATTCATACCTTACATATATGACACTACAATTTTTTTTTTTTTTTCTAGAAAGACGACACTATAATATTTCGTTGTGGTTTAGACACATCAAATAGAGATAACACAAAGTGATAAGTTGCATAGATCTAGAAATTAGCGACAAGACAAACAAACAGATATAAAAAGTCAGAAGGGTAAATGGAACGTTGTATCGATATGATTTTTTTAAAACAAGTTGGATTAATTTTTTACAACCACTTGATCCTGACATAATCACTCTTTTTCTTCTCCATGGAGAGAGAGAGAGAGAGAGAGAGAGAGAGAGGCCCAATTTTAAATATTAAAAAAAAAATTTGAAAAAGTGTATATATAATATATATATATTAAGTTTGCAAATGTTGAATTCTCAAATTGTTATTGATTCTCATCCAGTCCATAACCGTAAACATTTAACTGTCTATTGTTTACAACTTGTCACCTCAACAGTCATAAAAAATTGAAACTCTAATCTTTATTGAGAATTAAAATTAGCCCCCCTCAAAAATTAAAATTAGCCCAAAGAAGTCAAAAATAAAAAGGTCACACGGTCCTTCCACAACAAAAACACGAGGAAAAAGAATTTTATCTATTTATTTATTTTTACAAATCTAAAATTGCTAACTGAAAGTAGCAGTAAGTTGGTTTGATATGGGGCTCTGTAACTTTTTGTATCAATAGTTATTGTGAGGCTACGCGTGTAAAGTTATGTGATGATGGTGTGTTAAGTTGTTTAGCATTATTCTAAGCTACAACCAATTTCACGTTTATTTTCACAACTAATTTATATGATAGATTATAATTAATTATCTGTTACTTTTATATAAATCTACCAATTTTATCAATCACTCACAGTCAGTCATATCAAAAAATTGTGATGAAAATGGACTGAAATTAATTATGGTCCTAGAATTTTTCTTTACTTTTTGCTACTTGACTGCACCTAAACAATTCATTTTACTTTATTTTATTTTATTTTATTGTGTGTAAAGGTAATTAATTTTTAGTTAGAACAATATTGAACATATAATAAAATAATAAATGTATTTTATTTTATTTGATTTGTACAATATAAGAAAGTCAGCTACAATTTTTTACTTTAAAATTTTAAAAGCCATCGCTAGTGACGTAGCATTGCCAACCTCTAATACCAATATGGCAATATCTCAATTTTTGAAAATTGAGACGATCCTTTTTCTTGTGTGGCAGTTTATAGCTATAAGAAGAAAAAAATAAATCTTGGTGCAAGAAAGGGAGGGAGAACCGTTTGAATTGTTGAATACAAATTTGTTATCTCACGTTGATTTATATTTTAAATGGTTATGAGGAATAATTCATTACAGATTTAACTGAAACAGGGCATCGAGTCCCCACTAGGGTCCAAGTTTCATATATAATGCCTTCAAATTTTATACTTAGAAAACAGAGCACATCATGAGTAGAATTCCAATCTTTTTTCTGAATTTTTGGTAAGTGAAAAAAAAAAGGATAGAAGAAAGTCACTAAAGTAACTTTTTTACCTAAGCATTACTATAATAGCATTCTATCTATTGAGTTTGATTCTATAGGTAAGGGATCTAGTGAGCCATAACTGATATTCCAGACTTCCTAGCTCCACGAATGCCTAGTGGACATTGAACCAAAGGCGTGGGATTTTTCCCCAGTGCTTTACATTGGGAAGAAAACTTGAGATCTCTACTCACCAAACTACTTGAAAATAAGTTGAATAACCACTAAACCACCACCCTCTGTGGTGGGTAGAATTCCATCTCAAAGAAATGGTGATATAATTCTTTTTTATATCAAGGAAGATGTAATTAAATATAGGTTTTTTTTTTTTTTTTTTTTTGTGAAACTGAAAACTTCATTCAGATCATTTGATGCAACCTTATAATATCTTAAGGCGTATGTGTTACTTCCACGGCCTTAATTTTACTTCAATTAATTTGTTAAAATTAAATTTATTACGATATACAAACATATTATTTATTTCATTATTTTCCATTCAAGTCAACGAGAGAATATAAAGGATTAATTAAGTGGTTCGATCTTCAAATTAGATTCAGGTTGATTCAGAAAACATTGCACCCAGTTTGAATCCTGCCCCTTTCTAAGAACTTACCCAAATAATTACTTAATTGAACGTTTTTTTTTTTTTTTTTGAGAAAACACTTAATTAATCGAAAGATTAAAGAGTTATAAACTTCTCATCAACCATTAAAAATAAATATAAATAATCTTTTTCCCTAATACTTGAAGGAGAATAATGCTACGTTCGCAATATTTTCACAACAAATTATAGATGATAAGTTGATTCTTGTGGATAAAAAAGTTATATCAATAATGAACACAAGTTAAAACCAATAATAGGTTACCGTTTAGAATTTGTTAATTATTATGAAAATGTTGAAAATATAGTATTATTGAAAAAAAATTAATTAAAAAAAAAAAAGAAAGAAGAAGATATTTTAAAATGAATAATAACCAAATAGCAAATGCTGGGTTCGAAAAGGACAGGATTTGGTCAGACAGTCATTCCCCATTTTTCTACAAACCTCTTAATGTTGATGTTTATTTTGTTGGAGAAAAATTTGACATTTTTAGAGAGAGAATGAGAGAGATGCAATGTATGTTGTATAAAACAAGTCATATATATACATCAAATTGAATTGGGCATTTGGCCTATCATCATTCATCAGGTCGTAAACAGCAGTTTCAGAAACATGTCTGTCCTGTGGGGTTAACACTCCACATATACACCCGCGGATGCATATATTATATTCATTTCGAGTACTTATTTTTCAACTTTTGGCAACATTAAATTCTATCGGATCATCATATCCTTTGCGATTTTTATTTTTATTTTTATTTTTATTGCGTTTGTTGGGTCGTATTTTTACCTGCCGAATCTTAATTTAACCATCCATTTTTGCTCAATCTGATAGATGTATTTATAGAGATAGAAAAAGGAACAAGTATAGGTACTCAAAAAGTTATGAACACTGTCAAGGATGTTAGAATTTTATTTATATATATATATATATATATATATATATAGATTTAAAAATATTATAATTTTTCTGTTTCAAAAAAATATATATATTATAATTCAATAGTATTGTTTCATATCTTCTACAAGGAGAATAAGATTCGAATCACTTTTTCTCACTTATTGTATACAATCTAATTATTAAAAAAATACAATAAATAAAACAAAGCCAACTAACTAAAGGCTACAGCACTAACCTACATCACCACTACCAAACATTAGCGGAGGGAGGGGGTCGTGGCCCCCCTAGCTATTAAAATCCTCTCCCACCCTCATTTTCTTTTTATAAAAAGTAAAAAATACATATATGCAATTAAAGCTAAATTTAGCTAAAGACCCTCCTACATTTTTTACACAAATTATACGACAATAATACAAATAACTTCTACAATATATTTTTTTCATTTATTATACTTATATTATACCTAATTTTATTTTTTTTTCTTTTGAATGATATATCATACCTATCATTAAATCATTTACAAACATAAGATGAGTGATGGAAAAAGTTATTTTAGCTATTTTGAAAAAGTTATTTTAGTTATTCTTGGTTTGAGGAGAGTGGAGAGAAAAGAAGAAAAGTGACTCATTATCTTTAGTTTGAAGGAAATAAAGGAGAGAGAGGAAATGTAAAAAGAAGGGATTTCACGGGTCCCACCAATTTTTTATTTTTTAGTTTTCCTCCAAATCTTTAAAATTACTCTTAGGCTCTTGGAAAGTTTTGAATTTTTTATGAAATTACTTTTATATTATCATAATTAGTTATTAATTTAGAATTTAAAAGGATAAAATAGTAAAATGATCTTCTTCTTTTTTTAATTCCCTTTTTCTACTTTCTCTTCCCGTCTACATCCAAACACACATAAAAAAGAAATTTGGTTTCCCTTATCTTTTCCTTTCTCTCTCCTTATTTTGTTTTCTTCTCTTCCCTCCACTTCTACCCAACCAAACATAGAGGAAATGACGGAGAGAAAGGACAAAATTTTGTCTCCCTTTCTCAAGTCTTGAGAAGAGATTATATTTCCACAAACACTACCATTAAGAAGAAAGGAGAAAGTAATTGTGGAGATACACTACTCAATGAGGCTTTTAAATTTGTCTCTAAAGCTCAACGTTCAAAGAATAGTTAGTATGAATGTTTTTTCCATTTGATCATAGGCTTTTTGCACATATATGTATATATATATACACACACACACCCAACCAACTTCTTTTTCTTTTCTTTTTTTCCTTCTTGCTAAAGCTGTCAACAGCCTCTAGCTCAACTTTCAAAGATTAGTTAGTAAGAATTTCTTTTCCATTTGATCATAGGCTTTTTGCGTATATATATATATGGATACCCAACCAACCTTATACTTTTTTTTTTCTTGCTTAAGCTGTCAACAATCTCTTGAACTATAATGCTGTTTTCTGCTACCCAATTACTACCTAGAATAAACGTTGTCTGGTATGTATGTAGAATAATTTTCTCCAAGTGGTATTTAAGACTAGAGGCAAGCAACTTGGAGGTAATTTTATAAATGATGTTATACAAACTTATGGACCTGAAATGGTTAAAAGTGTTAGCACCTACATTCTTCGAAATGAGGGGTAGTGAATGTATGATTTAGTTTGGTAAGCACATTCTGCCACTATGAAAAATTATTGAACAAAGCTTAAACCTCCTCATTAATTATCTCCAACTCTGAGCACTTTTGATGAAAAGGTAAATTTTTGGGGAGACTCCAATTACATAGTTAATATAACAAATTATGAGTTTGGGTCCAACTATATATTATTAATAACTCATTTTTGTTAATATTATTCTATGTGAGACTTCACTCACACATGGATACTAAAAAAAAAACAATGTCCCCCTCACATGTGATTCTTTGCCTATTTGTGAACTTTAAGGCCTATTTGTGGGGAGCAAATAGGTCTTACTAACTCCTCCTTGGTGCCTATGGGCTTTTCCGTTATCAATGTGTCAACCTAGTCTTTACCTATTTGTGGACTATGAGACCTATTTGTGGAACACAAATAAGTCTTACTAACTTCTCGACATCTATGGCTTTTTCCGTTATCAATGTGTCAACCTAGAGAGTTAAGAGCATCTAGCAATGTGATAATTATGCGCACACAAAAAAAAAATGTAGCAATGTGATAATATCAACAATCTCCTTAGCCATAGTTTTGCACTCTTAAGGCTTCAAAATCCTCTAGCCAGGTTAGTTGGATGAGGTAAAGAGCTCTTTAAAGTTGGGTAAAAAGTAATCCCAAAGAGATTCGAGAATAACTTCTACATTTTCGTTTGCAAAAAATTTCTTTAGGGTAGGATCCTTGCCTTGGCTAAAAAGTCTTTAATTTATTCCTAACCCCACCAAAGAATTATTCCACCTACGAATCGCCCTTACATTTTTTTTAACTTTGTTATTAGCTTCAAAGCTATTAGTCCATTAACACTGTCATCCCATGAGTTTCTAACTTCATCACTGCTCCTTTCCGTCCCTCGCTCAAGCAAACTTCAAAATGGAAAGGCCTTGAATTTCAAAATATGACATACATTCCATAATAAGTGCTTTTTTCATGAGATTAAAACACCAATTAACTTTTTCAACGACAAAAAATTTTAACAATTAAACCAATTGAAACCCACCAATTATATTGAAATTTATGGTGTGTTTGTTTGGAGATAAAATAGGGTGAATGGAAAATTTTGAAAAGGAAATAGGAATGAAACTTTTTTGGAATGTGTTTGGTTAGGTGAAGATGAAGGAAAATAAATGGTGAGATCCGAGTGTTTTCTCTTCGAACCCACCAAAAAATTTTCTCCCCAAAATAGAGAGAAAACTGAAGGGAAAAAACAGGACTACTTAATGGACGAAAATGCCCACGGGCATTTGCCCATTGCCTCTGCCAATTTTCTTTCTTTCTTTTTTCTTTCTTTTTTTTTTTTTTTTTTCTTTTCCTTTCCTGGGCACGTTGCCTCTGCCAATTTTCTTTTTCTTTTTCCTTTTTTTCCTTTCCTGGACACGTTGACTTTGATAATTTTCTTTTTCTTTTTCTTTTTTTTTTCTTTAATTGGTTTTCATTTTTTTAACTAGAATATATGAGTAAATTTATACAAACTCATTTTTTTCATTTTTCTACTTTTTCACTCCCAACCAAACAAAAATGAGAGGAATTAAAACGTTTTCTATCCTCTCACTTTTCCATCCTCCTACCATTTTTTATCCTCTCACGTTTTCATCCCTCCAACCAAACCAAACCAACCATTAGGATAACGGGGTACTATGATCCATTTAATGGCTGGTAGATGCATCACTCCTACTTTAGGAAAAAGTATTTAAAGCAGTTTGTCCAACAAAGCTCCAATCAAAGCCATCTTTGCTGCTCCGTGAATTCTCTAAGACTATTTCTAGAGGAAGATCCAAATATTATTAACCAATCATTACATCATAATCAAATCAACATCTGACAACACCAACCACAACTACTCCCTCACAATCATGTGAAGAGTTTCTGGACCTGGAAGAAGGAAGAAGGAAGCAATGAATGAAGGAACCTGAAGAAAGAAATGAGGAACGCTGTGATGGAACGTTGTATTGGTAACTAAGGAACACTTAAAAATGTCAAACTAAAATTTCTTTTATTGTTTTTATTTCGTCCCTAGAGATTTATTATGTCAATTAATTTCATACTTTAACTTTTAAAATCAAGGTTCCTCAATTATTAATTATGTTAAATTTCGTCCACCAATGGTGTAAGGACCAGATTTGACTTGAATCCAGAACAGGAATGGATCCAGACCCACGTAGCCCAAACAATAAATTTATAGAATGCAGGAGAGAAAGCTAGTCTGAATCTTGGGCCAAGATATTGGATTTTAGCGTAAAGAGGCTAGAGCTACAAGCATAGTTTATACAAAGAGTATCCTCGGACATGCCCTAGTACTATGATTTTAGAATAGTTTTCAGTCCCCTTTCCTTTCTCCTTCCTTCGTCTTATATACTATGGCTTTTTTTACCTTTTTCATCATCCACGTGTGGACTTGGTGTTGAAAGTTCTTTTTCACCATCTCTCTTGCCCTTTCTTGAATCTTCCATTCTTAGCTGGAAGGCTGCCCGTTCACTGTTCAAGTATCACCTCCACATTAATGCGGCCAGAAGGTTAGCTGGGCGGCATTTAATGCGGAGGTGACAGTACCTTTAGATATTTGTTACTGCTTACTCCTATCTTTTATTTGATATTTTTCCCCTTCATTTTGCTGTAAGGTTTGTCCGAGGTGCTACTCTAAATGACTGATAAGTTGACCAGACACCTCGGATAGAAGTCCCGAGGTGACTATAGTCCTCGAACACGGTCAAATCCACCACGAGCAGTCTTTTCCTCTCCTCAGAGGATAATCTTATCTCTTCTTTTGTTGATTGTCCTCGGATATTCTCTCACCCTCAGATTGGACATTGGGTCTGGCCCTTTCTTACACAGCTTGAACATATGAGATTAGATATTAGGCCTGGCCTCTTCCAGCGTAGTTTGAATACCGGATACAATTGGTCCCCACAAATGGTATGCTTAAAAATTGACAAAAATTATGATAAAATTAACTTTATTTTTAAATTTTGGGAATAAAATGTGCAACGCACTCTTCTTATTGAATTGTATGGTAGTTAGAGAACTTTAAAAAATCCCAAACACAATATTTGAATAAACACATTAGTAACTATTTCAATACTGTACCTATAAGAATAAAATTGACTTTATTTTAGTAGTTGGAGGAAGAAATCAATACAATTAAATATATATGAACAAAATTAAAATTATCGTATTATTTTATGGAAAAAAAAATGTAGTCTGGACTTTTTTTATTAATATATATATATATATATATATATATATATATATATGTGTGTGTGTGTGTGTGTGTGTCTTTCACTACTACATTTATCACCTATAATAGGTCATATTAGAATGCCAACACTATGACCACCGAAATATATAATACAACTATCATTATTACTAATATGGGATAAAATTTGACTTGATTTTAAAAATTGATGGATACAAATTAACACCATTAATGGTTAAAAGATGAAAATTAACACAATTAAATATATAGAGCCAAAATTTAAATTAACCTGTACTGCCGGTTTCATGATGATGGTTTTTTGTCATCAAGCTCAAAACACTAATTGGTACTTCGTGTAAATAAGGTTTAAACTCTAAATTATTTATTTGACGATAATAGACTTTACTAGATGAACTAAATGTAATCCACACATAATTAAATATATAGAGGTAAAATTGAAAATATCCTCTATTTTTTAACTGGTTAGAAATATTACTAAATAAATACCTTACTCTCTTTCCTTCCTCCCCCTTACTCTGAGCCCAAACTATGACCCCTCATTCTCTCATGCCTGCACTTAGTGTATGGAAAGGTACCATCTGGATAGAATAACCTGGTGGTGAAACTATGACTTTCTTGACAAACCCAAAATATAATTTAGTTTTTAAAAAATAATAACAATAGCTTTTAAAATAGCTAGACACACGATCAGTAAATAGATCATATTGCAATTAATACCAACACTACGACCATTGTAACTTCTAATACAGCTATCACTTCTCTTTTTGTTTTTGTTTTTATCTGTGTTTTTGAGTGAATGTAATACAACTATCACTATTGTAATGGTGACCTTCACCATCATCAAGGCTGATATAATTTAGCAAAAATAAAGGAATAAATAAAGATTTGGCCCAGTCTGAGCCGCCACACCCCACCGCGACAACCGTCAGTAGTATATATATAGTTACCACTTTAATGATTATCACACCATGATGTGCACCTTACTTTGTTGCCTCTCTGCTAGGTGGATAAGAAATTTTGAGAATTAAAGAAATGGAGTTGGGTTGGGGGGATGTCTTTGCTCTTCATCCAATATGTTTTTTAATTAGGGTACTTGATTAAAGCTTTGAGCCCTTTCCAGTGGTACCCATGCAGTCACAACTCAATAGTCAATGACATACATGAACATTGCTAACTTTCAAGTCTATTTAAATATCGCATGGATCTTCCAAGTTGCATTGTTCTTGTCCTTTGACACCTCAGAACTGATAATATATATATATATATATATGGTTCTTGCTTTGAAAAAGACCTATGAATATGACCTCACCCTAAAGAAGTAGGTTAGTGAAATTTAGGGGGTGAAGGAAGTAACAAAAATAGAGGTGGGGTCTAGGCGGATGCTAATTGCTAAATGCCTTTTATCAAAAGTGATAGGTTCTATGTCCAAGTTCAAAAAATCAGCTTCTTTAAACAAAATTAGGAGTAAAGTTACTTCCTTTACCTCTCTTAGACTTTAAAAAATATGAACTTTATGCACTTAATAGAACCTTTAAGATAAAAAACAAAAGTGAGAGCAAAGAGTAGCTCTTCCTAGTCGAGTTGTGAGTTGTAACATTGAACCTTTTACTAAAAGTTAAACTAACCACCTGAATTTGGACTCACACAATACAAGGTGCGCAATTTCCTTGTGAAATCTGTAAGAGAAATCTTTGCAGCTTTTTATAATAGTGCCAAATAGGGCACATAGGAAACTTTAGGCAAAAGCCTACTTGAGGCTCTTTTGTATTTCAATGTCTTCGTCGCCTGTAATTAGTACTTAAAACCTTCTGCGGGATTATATTATATATAACTTGTATTACTTTTTTGACTGAAGTAACTTGTATTACTATTATCAAAAAAATATATATATTATTACCATGACTCAATCATAGTTTATGAGTATTTACTGGGAACTTGTATCTTACGCAAGCTATGTTACTTTTTTTTCTTTTTCTTTTTTATGAAACATAACATGACACATTAACAGCCATACCAATTTGCACTTAATAATTTGAGATTGAGATTATATATATGTAATTGCTTTTAATGACTGTGATTAAAAGTTAAAAAAATAATATTCAATTTCAACAGTTGAATAAAAAGAAATTTAAAAAGTTAAAAAGTGAAGAAGTAAATATTTTTTGTGAAAGAAAATAGAGTAATTACACATATTGCAATACCTAAATCTTAATCCACTAATTTGATGTAAAGTGTTTAAAGGTCTTTTCTTTCAAAGTCAAAAGCAAGCCCACGGGCCACGCTTAAAAAAACAACAAATTACCTGTCTATAATTTAAGAGAAAATATCTCCAAAGCTCACTTAAAGATCGGGCCTATCACAAGAATGAGGTTACAAGTCTATGGGGCCTACAAAATTGTAAAAGGCCCACTCCATATAGCAGACCAATAATAAAAATTTTAGTAATTCAAAGATTTTTCGAGTTTCCCTCCTATCTTGAAAACTTATATTGAATTTTTGCAAGTATTTTGGATTGAATTATACTGCATAATTTCTATACAACTCATTATGAAATGAAAATTTTGTTCATCTATAAATCCCTCCCTTCACAACCTATACTCTCTCTCTCTCTCTCACAAAAAATATTTTAACATTTCTCCAATATTTGGATTAGAGGAAAGAAAAAGAAAAGGAAAACGATCGCTAGAATATATTTCTCTTTTCTTCTCCCTTTATTTCAAACATTTCATAAAAGAGAAACGTGTCCCCCCCCCCCCCCCCCCCCCACCCCCCCTCCAAAAAAAAAAAAAAAAAAGAGACATCATTAACTCCAAGTTCAATAGCAACATAAAGTCATCTCCAAAATTCATCATCATTTCCTTGATTGATTTGTTACAACAAAGATTGATTTGGTTCAACAATTGTGGGATAAGCCAATGGCCTTTAAGGTTAGTAATGCATCCGGCTCCCCATTTTGGGGTGAGTGTCACTTTCTCAACAAAATAAAATAAAATAAATCAATAAAATAATGTGGCATGTAGAAATTTTTAATTAATTAATAATAATAAAAGTCAAATAATCAATTACGGATTTCATAAAGGTAAGCTCTTCTACTGATCTATTTATGCAATGGCCTAAAACCCTTGAGCAATAACCAATTGATGCGAATTTCGGACTATGTAATTTTTATCTCTTTTGTGTAGGAGTTTTTACTAACCCCTAAGTGTTAGTCAATAGATTCAACAGTTTTTTAGAAAATTATTTCTTTATGGGGCTTTCCACCACACACACCCCTAAGATTTTTAATTCCTTGATGATTAAGTAATAATCATCAATTTATATGGTGAATCCATATTACTTATGCATTCTGAGACTATGAGATGATCCTATCATTAGATGCAATTGCAATAGAATATTTGTTAAAACATGTTTTATTGTTAAGTGTTTCAAAATTTATATTACTCTAGTCATTATTGTCAATTTTTTGGGCTGGACAGCCATGCGACGATTCACCCGTGTGGGAATAGAAACTAGAGGTGAGATGGGATAGGGTCTCTTAGCGTGTGTAAGTGTATTGCTTACATTACTTGTGCTTACGGTATTAGATTGTGTGTTTGGAAGGGGTGTAGTGTAAAGTTTATGGAGCCACCACCAATCATTAGTGTTAGTTTGGATTGCGCTAAAATTTCAGCGCGTTTGCGTCTTTGTCAATGGATCCCGTGCACTATTCATGGGACCTACAATTTGTCTAATTCAACAAAATTTTCATTAAAACTGGGTCCCACAGTACTATTCACACATTTAAAAATTATTTTGTTATAGTGTTTTCAGTTTTCAATTTTCAGTAATAAACAATATCCAAACAAACCCTTAATGTTTGATTGGTCACTTTAATTTTATTTTTTTTTTTTAAAGTAGGTTTTTCCTAAGTTTGGTTCCTAACCTTAAACTATGTCAACTGTGTCTCAAACCAAAAACATAGATTCGATATTTCAATTATATGTGGGGAAGATGTTAGACATCTCATAACCCCCTACCATAATCGTTAGCAAATTTTTTATTATCCCTTGGAAATTTTTTGCAATGCAAGTCCAATTTTCGGTCATGTGTCTAATAATATCTGACATGCATCAAGATTGGTATATAAAATGATATCAATAGTTTTTGTTTTCACAGCAAAATAAAATAAAAAAAATTTAAAAAGTTTTAGTTTGAAAACCATTTTAAAAAACTCATGGCTAGCAAAAGGTTGAAGTCAAGATATTGAAGATAAACTTGAAATCTTGTAACCCATTGCAGCCATGTTTTATTGGATTAGTGCTAGCTATCATTCGGATCTCATCATTCCATGGTGAATGATGCAATTCAATTGGTGAATATTTTAAGTACCCTAACCTGGAAAAAAAATTATTATATATAAATTTTAAAAAGTTGTGATTTTTTTATCCTAAAAAAAAAATGTAACAATTTTAAATTTTCTTTAGGCCCAATATAATTAAACTCTAGACAAAATTTGGCAGCAAACTCGATTGTAGATCAAGCCTACAACTCCACCCAATATTTTTTTACTGGATGTTAATTTTGACAAATCTACCATTTGATTACAGTTTTTTTTTTCATACTAGCAAAATTTCAAGAAGATCAAAGATGAATAGCTATATTATCAATCAAACATATAAATTTTGAGTTTTTGTAGTCTAAAATTATACATAAAAATTAATTTTATGAATTGAATAGTAAATAGCATCCAATTGGCATAAAATATAACATGTGTTTTAAGAACATAAAGAACATGCAATTCAACAGTTAGATTTTCAAAATATGTAACAATATTAATTTGTTTAATGAAAGCTGAAGCCTTAAACTACAATTAAGTTTGTAGCCAAATTTTGTCCTTAAATTTTGGTCCCCTTAAGCCTTTGGCCTCAGGATGAGTGTACCACTACCGATTTGGTGCCGAGACAAAAGTCCTCCCACCTTCTCCGAGACTGGACCGTTGAGGCCAATGCCACCCGAGTGCACTACTGACAGCATGTGCTAGTAGTTTTTGAGACTTACTCTAGGACACATGTGTAATAGTGGTACACTCATCCTTAGGCCAAATGTTTATAAAGCATGAGTGGGAGGTGTCTCTCCCCAATGTGGGATTGAGCAAATCTGTGAGGACTAAGGTTCAACGTCATTTTCAAAGCGGACAATACCTGATTAGGGGCCGAGATGAAAGTCCTCCCACAAAAAGGTGCCTTTTGGGCTTTAAGGGGAAACCCCCACCTTCCCCGGGACTGGACCGTTGAGGCCAATGCCACCCGAGTGCACTACTGACAGCATGCGCAAGCAGTTTTTAAGACTTGCTCTAGGACACATGTGTAATAGTGATACACTCATCCTTAGGCCAAATGCTTATAAGGCATGAGTGGGAGACGTCTCTCCCCGATGTGAGATTGAGCAAATCTATGAGGACTAAGGTTCAACGCCATTTCTAAAGTGAACAATACCTAATTGGGGGCTGAGACGAAAGTCCTCCCACAACAATATATTAGATCCTTACAAACAAAAAGAAAAAGTTCGAGAAAAATTTTATTCAACTAAAATTTTAAAAGAGATGTAACTTGCAGTAGTGATAATAAGACTATAATGTAATAATTTCAAAATAATAAAAAAAATTCATAAAAGAAAATTGTAAAACTTTATATATTTACGTGTGTATAAATGTGTGTGTTTTTTTTTTTTTAATCAATATATGAAACTCTCTTCATTCTTCTTTTTTTAGATTTTACATAATTTAAACTTCTTGACGACGACGTGAAAAAAAAAAAAAATTCTGGAACAGCCACCGTACAAATGAAGGGAGACTTCCTTCATGCTCTGATTTGTCAATGTAGATGTCCTTTGAAAACATTTTGAAAATGAATTTTATTAGAAAAGCCGTAAAACCAGAATTTTTTTATTGAAATGCTTTCCACGTGGATAAATAGTAAAACCAAGTTTTAACATCGTTGAAGAGGTTTTTTAGAATGGAATACCAGAAAACTAAGGATTGGCATCTTTGAAAAATGGTGTTTGATTTGGAAAACTAGAAAGCTAGAGTTTGGCATCTCTGAAAACGTTTTCCATAGAGAAAACCAATAAATCCGAATTTAAGACTTACAAAAGTTTTTAACGTGGAAAACTAGAAAACCAGAGTCTCAGGTTTGACGTTTGAGGTTTTCGATATTGGAAAACCATAAAACCATATGTTTAGCATCTTTGAAACGGTTTTTGATCAAAAAAACAAAAAAACAAAAAGGCAAACCAGGATCTTAATGCTTGAAAGGGTTTTTTATATGGAAAACCATAAAACCAAGTTTCACTTGAAAACGTTGTTGAGGTGAAAAACCAAAAAACCATAGTAAAACATCTTTGAAAATGTTTTTGATAGGGAACACAAAAATATCAGGGCTTAATATTTGAAGATGTTTTTGATATATGGAAAACCATAATTGATAAACTTAGGATCCAATTGGTGAACTACAAGGAAGTATTTAAATCCTCCTTCTTTGAACTATCAAATTATAAATAAAAAAATAACTTACATATTAATTAAAACTAGTTTTGATCTGATTTTAGACAAACTAGATATTAACAGGTTTTATTTTGTCTTAGTTTATAGTATCAGAAGTTAGAACTGAGCCAGTTACGTGATTTGCGTCTCCCAAAAGTAACAGAAAAAAGTGACTTTTCAACTGCCTTATTTTGTTTTTAATTTCAAAATATCATATTTCAAAGTAACAGATGCGTTAAAAAAATTGCAAATATCCTAATTCCTAAATAGTGGTTTTGACTTGTCAATAAAAATATAAAAATATATAATAATAAAAAGTGGTTTTGATATTAGGAGCTTATTATTATTATTATTATTATTATTAGGACAAAACTTAGATACAATACCTTAGGTGCTGTTCCTTAGGTTCCTCTTTTAAGATTTAGTCATGTGGCTACTTAATTAAAAAATACACTTTCATCCCATGAAGAAAAATCCACATGGCAAAATCTTAAAAAGGGTACCTAAGGAACAGCACCTAAGTACTGTACCTAAGTCTTGCTCTTATTATTATTATTTGATAAGTTTCTTTTGACTACTAGATTGCCCGAATTCGAGTATAATAAAAATCATCATAACATGATCTCGTTTGATTTCTTTATCTGTTACAGTAAAAAGAAAATGTGTTTAACATTTAAGTTAGAGGAAATTTATAGATTCTAAAAAAAAAGTTAGAGGAAATTAATTGTGTTTAACGTTTAAGTCGGATGAAATTGTCAAAGCAAGTGTGCCAAGTAATTTTTTGTTATACAAAGATCTATGGAGAAAAATTAGTCTCATGATGATGAGATCCAATTTGTCATCCACATTACAATTTTCTCATATTTATCATCTACCATTTAAACTTAAAAACACTAAAATTTGAATAATGACAATTGTTTGAAATGAAACATCAAACTTTAAAGTTCCAAATATTTAAATTCTTTCAAAACAAAAGACTAAAATTTGAACACACAACCCAACATTTTTGAAATTTTCAAGAGAGAGAGAGAAATAGAATAAGACTCCCAAAAATTATAAGACTACACCATTTCTCACACCATTTGCCATGAATTGATCGAAAAAAATTGGTGAGTTAATGCAAAACTAACATAAAACTGGTCACAATTTGCAACATAAAATAATTACATTTTTCACATTATTTTCAATAGCTATTATATCTGGCTTATTGTGAATCATGGAGAAAAATTTGTGGGTTTATATAAAAATAACAAACAATTAGCCACAATCTGTTACATAAAATAATTACTTTTGTTATAATTTTTTTTTTTTTTTGAGAATCTCCTTTTGCTATAATTATAATATATATATGGCTGATTGTGAACTGTGGAAAAAAAAAATTATAACTATGTAAAAGTGACAAACAACTCATCCCAAGATGCAACATATAATAATGGTAGAATAATGTGCAGTAAATTGTGGAAAATTGTATAGTAATTAAAGGTTTGGGAGACTGCTAAGAGTAGCATTTTGATTTTTCTAAACAATTACTTCAAAAGGCATTCATTGGTAGGGCATTAAACACCACTATTCATAGCTCCATTACTCAAAAGATACGTGTACGTTGTGGTTGGTTGAACAAGGACAAATCTTACTAGTAGATGAGAAAGAAAGAAAAGGGTAAGAGCCAGCGTTTATTGACGATGACTCGTAACCCCCACTGCTTCCACAACTGGTCTTCTCTTTCTCTCTACCTTTCTTCCTTTAATTCCTTCTCAGACTGATTCTCTACCCTCTGTACCAACAAACCCAATAGTCACTTTCAAAGTCTCTAAATTTTTCATTCATATTCAATTCTCACCCATCTATAGCTTGCTAGGCCCATACACCCCTCCCATTACCCACTTCTCGAAATTTCCTAGACTTAGCTTAGAACAAACAAGCAAAAGCTTTATTCTTTTCCCATTTTTGTTTATATTTGTTTTGCTTGCCATGCTATTGGGCCAATGGAAGAGGACGATTTCTACGATGCATGATTGTTTTTATGGTTATAGATTATTATTGGGTTTGGGGCCAAGATTGATATACTCATACATATATGTTCAGCAATAACTTCAGCGTGAGATTCTTCACTGTCATGGTTGTTCTGACTATTTCGCTTCTGGTTCTACCACTGGTGTTGCCACCACTGCCTCCACCGCCGCTGATGCTTTTGTTTGTGCCGGTTTTGATTATGTCTCTTCTTGTTGCCTTGGCTTTAACTCCTACACAAGTGCCAGATATTGTTGACCCTTCTATTTGATTCCAATTTCAACACCTGCTTGGATGCATGAAAGATGGGAGCAACTTGTAACATTCTCTCTCATTCTGCAACTTTTTTGTCTTTCTCTCTGGATCCATTGCTCCTAGAAATGTATGGGAAGTTAGCATTATTCTTTTTTTTCCTTCTTTTTCTCTTTCTTTTTTTTACTTTTTGAAATATTCAGCTTTCTTAAAGTTGGTAGTTCTTTTTTTTTTTTTTTTTTCCTTTTGAATTGGCTTATAGTAATTTTTATTTCTTTTAATTTAGAAGATATAATTATAAATTGTTATGGAAAAATATTTTTTCACTCTCATTAATTCACATTTAATGTTAATGCATGAATGTTTACATTTTTAACAAAAAAAGAAATATTGATATGTGAAGTAGTAGATGGCAGAGAAACAAAATCAGTATAATTATTTACTATGTATGGTTATTGTGATCATGAAAATGGAATGAAGACAAAGTTGTGGGGGGTATGGATTGGGGAGTAGGATCCACCATTTTTTTAGCTTGGAGTGACGTGCAAGGCCACACGGCTATACCCCAGGAAGAGGCATGCGGTGACAGTACTGAACTGTACCCATTTAAAACACTGGTACTTGTATTATACAATCTACTTTTTATTTAAAATTACAATTTAGAATCACCCACCAGAGATAATGAATCCCATTTTAATATCTCTTCAATTCCTGACCTACTCACCTGGACCTGGTGGTGATGAGCAACCTTAATTCATTAATGCTGTCATTTTGTGTATCTTGGTGATCAATTGAGGAATATTCCTCAATTAACAATATACCATGATTTTTGAATCTTGAAATTTTGTTTTCAATCTCTTAAGTTTCAATTAGGCATTTCATGTTTGATTTTGTTTTCATATTCATCATCCTATCTTCTATTTTTGTTAGGAATCTAACTGTCAAATGTTCTTAACATTTAATTATGTCATAAAACTAACACAAATGATTAAAATAAAATAAAATTTTAAAACTCAAAATAGCCCTAATTTTAAGGATCAAAAATGTATTTAAGTCATGATTTTTCCCCTTTTTTGCGCAATAGAAAGTTGTCTTTCAACCCAGTGCAGTGGATAATAAATAACCCTATTGTTGGGTTACTAACCAGGAAAAAAAAGAGTCCTTTTGTAGGATAGAATCTAGACCTGTGGGCTTTGGTAGAGATCCATTTTGGGAGAGATAGGTAAGAACCAAGAAATTCCATTTATCACACAGACAGTTGGCATGACCTGAGTAATTAACTAGTAGTCCTATGTAAAAGTCAGACTTTTTATTATTTTTACAGTACTCATCAGGTAGCTTCACAATACAGAATTAAAGCGCGAATCTAGGGGTGATTATGTTGAAAATTTCAATAAACAAGGGGGAAATGAAAAATAAAAAAGACAGATACAAATACAACTACAGTGACAGAAGAAATGAAGTCAAATGACGAAGAGGACGAGGAAGCAGCCTTTACATATAGGAAATTTTGGTTTGCATTTGTCTCCTTAAGCCGACAAGAGCTATTGGTTACACACGTGTCGGTCATGGTCTTGGTCATAAAATGGTGTCACTGAATCTGTAGCTTTTTTATTTAATATTTGCAGGACCATTATAGCATATTTCACACATTTTATTACAATTGTTTTAAGTGACAGACTGTGACTGACAAACTATTATTATATAGACTTTTTTTATTTTTTTGGTTACTTAAAGGCTGTCATTTAAAAAAGTTGTGACAAAATATAATTTACTATAACTATTTTAAGTGACAAACTGTGACGGAAGAACTATTATTTTTATATAGACTTTTTTTTTTCTTTCTTCACCACCTTATAGGCTGCCATATAAAGGACAAAATATGTTGAATAAGTTATGGTAATAAAAAATTTGGCTTTTTTGGGGCATGTTTTTACTTTTCAAGATGGTATAAAGAGAAGAGGGGTAAGTAATGAGTAATAATAATAAGAAATAACTATGGGCGATAGATACAGATGAATCTGGATCAAAACAAACAGTCCACTACTAGCTTTCGGCGGTTTTCATGGCTGTTTGTACAGCTAATAGCCTAATAAGCCAGCGGTTTATAGGTTCTAGCTCTTACACCTTCACACTATTACTATTTAATAGTCAGGCTTTTATTTTATAAGATCAGACTTTAACTTCAGTACCCATTATTATTAGATTGGTTGAGATGATAATTTGTGTCCATTTTTAAGTATGTGTTATCATTTGATCGGATCTAGTGCACTAGATGCACTGAACCTAAACCAAATCCTATTATATATATAATTTTAATTTATAATATCCATTTTACGATGATTAATCTTTATTATTAAATTAAAACACTAATCAACTTTTTTTTCTTTTATATTTTAATACAGCTTGAATTCAAATCTCTTAGTCAACAAATTTTTTTTTCAAAAACCCACTCATCAAGATACCTTGATTACATTTCTTTTTGTGTTTTTTGTTGCGTTGGGGCATCCGCTTATTTTACATATGACCAACCAGTTTCATGTGTATTTGGCTTTTTCATTTTTAATTTCCTTGCCTTTTTCTTTAAGGCATTATCCAAAATGGATCTGCCTGCCTATAAGTTAGGCAGGACCTTTGGTGGTGGTAGAGAAAGTAAAAAAGTAGAGGCTAAATGTGAGCATTTTGGAAATGCAGTTGTTTTTCTGGTCAAAAAGTCCAAATCATTTGGTTGTGTACATGGATATAGAGGCTTCTTTGTCCCTTAATAATGATATAGAGGCTGCTTTTGGTAGAGCTTGTTTTTATTGGCATAAAGTTATGGATCAGGTTAAATGGTATCCTTAGAGCAGTGATTAACAATCTATTTTAAAAATACAGATAATTTTCTAGTCAAAAAGTCCAAATCATTTGGTTGTGTGTACATGGATATAGAGGCTTCTTTGTCCCTTAATAATGATATAGAGGCTGCTTTTGGTAGAGCTTGTTTTTATTGGCATAAAGTTATGGGTCAGGTTAAATGGTGTCCTTAAAGCAGTGATTAGTAATCTATTTTAAGAAAGTTTTGACATTACTTTTATGGGAAATAGAAAAAATTGTCAAAACATTATTTGTTTTTTCTTTTCTTTTTTTATAAAAACTTTCTTTAAATAGATTATTAATTATTGCCCTAAGGACATCCATTAGTATTTCCCTAAACTTATTGATATAAGCTAAGAGTCTTGTAGTTCTATTAGTTGACAATTATTGAATAATAATAATAATAATAAAAACCTTATATAAATATATATATATATATATATATATATATATATATATATTTTTTTTTTTTTTTTTTTTTTTAAAAAAACATATATATGTACCAAAGTTAAGAAGTGAAGATTTAAAAGGTTAACTAATCAAATAAATAAATTAAACTGTAAAATAAGTCTAGCCAAAGGAGCGACTTTAGAAAATCTTCTGGTTGTGAAAAATAGTCTTCCCAAATGAATAAAGGAATTATATGGAGGTTTGAGTTTTCTTTTCCTGTTTTTTTACTTAAGATCCACTTTGACAAGGATCTAGATTACTGTTTACCCATGCATTTGACCAAAATAAACATGTTAGCATATTAATTTAAATCAAATTTAAATATAACCACAACAAAATAAAATTATCAACTTCAACTTGTTCCATTCGAGATCGAAACAATTAAAATATTTTGCTTTGGTTATTCAATACAAATAATCCCATGATCCATCTCGATTTATATTCTGGTCTGTTTTGCTAAATATCAAGTGATACTTGAATTTTGGGTTGTACATATACAAGGTTGATTTTTAATATATATGTGTGTGTATATATATAAATTTATCCTAATTTCGCTCAAAAAGTAATAATAATAATTTCATTCTTCCTTTTAACCTCTCTCTAGTCCCTTACAGAGTCATTGGTTACGCCCTCTTTGAGCTCTATCTCTCTCCATCGTCACCATCGTGTCCACACTATCTCACTCTCACTACCATCGCAGGGCTCAATCAAGTCAATCCCTCAGTCTCTCTCACCTTTCCTCTCCACCGGTGGAAGTGGAACTTGATATTTATGTGCTCAAGGAGAAAGAAACACAAAAGAGAATGGTAGTTGAGATTGAAAGTTGAAATGCCATTTTCTTTTTTTAACAACTTAGAAAAACTTGCAATTTTTAAATGTAGCCAAACCAAGATTGAAATACCAGCATCAGTATACGCACCTGTCTAGCTTGTGGAGAACAGTATGATACAAAAAAATAAAAATTATTTGAAGCATATAGTCTCTCCGTATTAAGATTAGTTTTACTGTCACCTCTGCTAAAAGAGAGTGGACTCCAATTTCAGAAGAGTCCAATTGACATGTCTAAATGTTGCAAGTGACTAAGTGCATTGCATTGGTTTGGACTTTGGACCATGAAACTGCTTGGTGGGGTAGCTCATTTGGACCTACTGAGAAGCAATTTAAACTAGGCTCCTATTGTTGTGGACAAAAGAGGAATCCATCCTTCCTAGTTATGCTTTATATTAGTTGACAAAAGGGCCTTTTCATTGTGTGGTGCATCTCCCATTCGACCTTCACTGCATTTACACATTCTTCTAAAAAGAATTTTTACATTATTGATATTGGAATTTGTGATTGGGTGCTTCTTTGTGAAGAATAATTATTCTCCTTTCCTCCTAAATTTCACATTCTCCATTAGTAATAATTATAACTTAGTTAAATAGTAACAGTTTACATGTATAATTTGACTGACTTGAAAATAAATCCTTCACTTTCAAGACTTTCAAATAAACCCAACACTTTCAAAAGAGTAATCATTTCAATTCAAACTATAACTCGTTAACAGGAATATCATTAATAGAAAATGCTTGAACGAAAGGATGTGTGATTGTGACAACATCAACAATTTATGAATATCATTTCATTTGAAGTCACATGACATTATTTAGTTTGTCTTTTACGTTAATGACTTCATATGTAACAGGTTTATGATTTGAGAACCTCATTTTTAAAAGTATATGATTTTATTTAAATCATTTTTAATTTTTTTTTATTTTATTTCCCTTGCTGTCTTTGGATTAATTTACCATCTAAATTAATTCTCACGTGTATAAATTATGTACGCCATCATATTCAAGTCGATTAGCAGGTTGGAAAATTGGGATAATAGTTGTTGGGTGTGGATGTACCAAACATGGATTGAACAATGGAACCGTTATAATTGAAATGACGATAAATGTTTGGGTAAAATGCATATGCTTTGAAGGTTCAAGACTATTTCTTAGAAATTTCTCAAAAAAAAAAAAAAATACTATTTCTTAGAAGTACAAAGGACGAAGAATTATGTGAATAATCAAAATTTGACTTGTCCAAATGCACAATTAGTTCGGTTAAACCAAGTACAACCGCCTCTCTTAGCCGCCCATCTAGATGATGTGCGGTCTAGATAGGAACAGAAAGACTAAACTTATATGGATCTCAATACTTTTTTTTTCCTGACCATTAAACACTAGGAAGCGTTACCCTTTTTACCAATTTACTTGTTTAGCCCTATTAAGAAAGTGTAGAAATCAAAGCCAGAGATTTGGACAAGTTCAACAGGAACCATTTTTATTTTCTTGTCCATTGAAAAGGTCTCTTGGACTGCAGGCCCACAAAATAGGGTTAGACTTTGCTTCTTAATAAAGGCAGGATAATCATATATCTTATTTTCATTGGAAAAGATTTTACCGTCTAATTAATATCATTAAACAAATTTCTTTTTCAGCGTGTGAATTTCGAGCCAAAGATGAGAATGTGAAGTCTGCTCCCTAGCGAATTCCTTCAATGGGAACCATATTGCCATGCTCCCAAACATGAGATTTTTCTACCGGCTACTCATTCTGTCTACATTTTGGAAAGATGACAGAACGTGATGGGACCCGTATTGGTTTTTGGATATGGATCATGATAAGGCACTAATACTGAAATTGTGATCCTCGGCGCACCTGATTTAAAAGAAAATTCATTTCCAGATAAGATAGGAAGGATACGTACTTGTCAAATGAAAAGCTTAATTGGAAAACAGTCGTTAACATTTTTTTATTTTAACCCAAAAACTGATAACAATAATTTTTTGATGTATGCTATTGTTTGACTGCTTCACAGTTGTATGGTGCTTGAGAGCCTTAGCAATTACCAACAATTCATCCACAAATTCCAGGAGTCTTGTAATTCAACTTGATTAATATCTCTTGGTGTTTCTAATGAAAATATTCAGGATTCAAATCTCCCCATCCTTAACTATTGATGTATCAAAAAACAATTCATCCACAAACAAGAATCGTTTTTATTAATTTCATTTATCAAACTATTTGAGTCCTAAACAATAAATTAGATTATGTAACTACAACATGTGCATGGTCGGTATAGTAAGAAGCAAGATTAGACATTTCTATACTATGATGCTCTTTTGAATGAAACTTTTTACATGGTACCAAAAAATAAAAATCTGAAGAAAGCTCAACCAGAATTTAATTAAACTAAGGAGGAATGACTAGCAATAGCAGGCCATGACACTGCTTTGAAAGATTGGAAAAATCTGAGCTTGAATTTACAATGTCTGACACAAACACTATACAAATTTTATGTGATCAAATGTGTATGCTTTTTAATGTACAGCTAAGGGTCTCCAACTTCAGGCAATGCACTGCTAATCTTTGATTAAAACTTTTTTTTCCACCCTCGGCACTGAAGCATTCAAATCCTTGTAAGTAGCATTAGTATTTAACTTAATAATCCATCTCCCGTGTATATGACTGTACAGATTGGGAAGCAGTTTATTTGATTTCAGTGCTGGTCTCAGGGTACTTTTGAATCATTATCCTAAGCAGATTGCAAAGTGACCTGCCCAGCACCTGTTTTCTCATAATCTGCACAAGCTTCTGGGGTGTCTTCTTCACTAGGTGGAACCAGCTGCCAAAACAGTGGTAGATATGTGTCCCACTCCTTCAGAATAGCAGAACCTTTACTGCTCCCAGTTTTTTCCTTCACCAAAAATTGATTTAAAAAAAATTAAAATTAATTTTTTTTTTTTTTTTTAAAGTTTGAATAGTAAAGTTTGACGTGCTAGTTGTATATCGACATAATCCAGCATCGGCTCAGGCATAATGCTAAAGGTAGGAAAATATTCGAACTTTTTCTGTTTAAGGTGTGCCTTTGTGGCATGTCATGAGGGTGCATGCATGCTTATGCAGGTCATTATGTGCACTTACAACATGGGCTTCAATAAGGTTCTTCAGCTGCATCTGCCCCACAGTCGCAGTCACTCTTTGGATCTTGACAATTTCTTTATTTACCTGTCAACATTTTACAAGATATGATTTCGAAGTTGACATGATTAGATAATTAGTATACAGAAGGAAAGCAAAAGAGCATCAGTTGAGAAAATGATATGCACTAGCTCCCATGAAACGCCAGTGAAACAATGCTAATGGTTTGAGTAGAAAAACAGGGGGAATTTATAGAAATAACATGTATGCATCAGCCCCATGGTTAAATTGACCAAGAGATAAGGGATTTAATTAGTCACTGACTGTCTAGTGATTCTATGACAGTACCAAAGACAAAGTCAAATGAGGTGTTCCTGTCCATCCTCACACAAGGTCATAGTATAATCATATTTTCTTGATAGATAATGAAAAACAAATATAAACACCAAGGAGAAAACAGAGAAGAATTAAAATAATAAATTAATCTCCATTTATATGCATCCCATGTAATTAGGAAAAAAAATAGTTACCGTATTAATGATAACGTCATATAATGCATCTATTTCATTTTCTGGCATTAACATATGCCATGCAATGCATCTACAACTTCTCCGGGCAATGTAAAGCTAACAAACTTTTTATATACCATAAATTAATTATAACGTCAGATTCACTTTAAAAAGTACATTAAACAACTAAGTTACAAGAATACAATGCTGCTACAGGGAAGGCCAGTTGAAGCAGCTGGAAAGGGAACAGATAGGAACAAATTTTTTGTGACTCCAAATCTCATTCTTAATTATAACCTTTTTTATTAGGATTCTTAAGGACAAGAATAAAATAGTATAGAGAAGCGGAAGCAAGAAAGAGAGAAGAACACGAAGGATTACGTTGTTTGACCTGACGGCTTACATCCACGGGATAAAGCCCTAGCAATTACATCTTTACTGTATGCTCAAGTCAATGATTACAATGAACCCTTAACAGGGTATATATAGAGACTAGAAGCTAGGGTTAGCCGGCCCTACATGGGCTTACAACATAACTGGGCCTCTTAGGCCATTACATCAACATAAACCCAATATATTTAACAAGGTTCAAATACAACTGTCAACAGACCATTTTGTTTTCCCTTGATGCCAATTCTAAATAGTCACAATACCGAAAAACTGATCTAGCACATAGATAATGAAGTAAGGTGATAGTGAACAATCAGCAGCAGAAGGGAAAAAAATTTAAGGAAAAAAAAGGGAAAGTTGACTTGTTTCCAACTGCATAAAGTTCCATACTAAGTACTGCAATGAAAAAGCACATACCTTGGGGAGGAGAGAGTTGTCCTCATCAAGAATGTATGCCAAACCACCAGTCATTCCAGCAGCTACATTTCTACCCACTCTGTCACAAGTAAAAAATAGAAGTGGTTCAAATTCCATTCTCTTCAATTTTCTTCACCACAAGGGTAAAAAATGTTATGAGGCATCACTCACTTTCCAAGTATGACCACACAACCACCCGTCATGTACTCACAACAATGGTCTCCAGTGCCCTCAACCACTGCTTCAGCAAGTGAGTTTCTAACAGCAAATCGTTCCCCAGCTTTTCCTCTGACGAAGACTTGACCACCTGTTGCCCCATACAGGCAAGTATTCCCAACAATAGTCGCATCCTCAGGACAAAACCCAGTGTTATCAACAGGAACTACAACCAACTCACCTCCAGCAATACCCTTGAAACATTTATATTCCCGCATCAGAAATTGACAGTAGGAATACATATGAAATACCAAGTCCTTGATATGGCCAATTGGGTTTATTATAGAAAAACAGCCCAAGTTAAAATAATTCAACTTGATACTCTTAGTTTCATTATAAGCAAACCTTTCAAGAAAAAAGGGTAAGAACAAAACTGCTTTGGCAAAACACAATTTAATGAACATCTAATGCGCCTAGACAATTAAAGAATTATCAACCTGAGTCTACACAGCCTAGTTAACCCAAAACTCAATTAAAACATAACATTGCAAAATTTTTGAACTAGTCATCTTTTAATATAATAACTCAATCACGTTACTCTATCAAGGTTCAAGTAAAATCTTCAACTTCTCAAGCATGCAAAGATTTGGTCGACAAACCTTTCCCACATAGTCATTGGACTCCCCTATTAGCCGAATATTCATTCCAGGTGTCAAAAAGCATGCAAATGACTGCCCAGCACTCCCCACGAATCTGAATATATAGAAAAATACTGATTAGCCAGCATTAGAATGAAAGGAACATCACCATATAGATCCTTTCATTTATTAACAATTACTACGTCAAACGCAGAGCTTACGTTATGTTCAACTGCCCAGCAAAACCAGTGTCACCATACTTCTTTGCAATTGCCCCCGCTATGCGTCCACAAGCAGCACGATCGACATTGTAAATCTTTACATTCTTATGGATCACCTTTTCATTATCAATTGCATCTGATATCTGCACAAGCATACATGATATCTTATTATATAGTGGGTATAGGTAGCAATGCACAGAATAAATGCTTGCGGATAAAGTAGCATTGACCAATATGACATTTTTATCTCATGTCCTTAGAATTAACATCCATTAAGCTCTTCTGTACAGCACCACCCCCCCCCCCCCCCCTTGGCCCCTCCCAAAAATAATAATAATAACAATGAAGATAAAATAAGAATCAGCCATCAACTTCAACAAATGATGTCAAACTGGCTTCCAAGTCAACTCAAGTAGTATGTGCCATTTGCCGGTATTATACTTCTACACTCAACTGAGCAACTACATTTTTCTTTTTACTTTTCCATGTTACAAGAATTCATTATAAAAATGTTCAATACCCTCTGATGTACCATCCTACCCAATCTGCATCAATGAAACCTGCCACCTTGAGATTGACCATTCTTTTTAAACAATATGACAATTTGGGGCCCTTTTCAGATATCTAACAGTCCAAATATAAGCATCCCAATGTGAGAGTCTTAGGGCTTCTAGGAACCAGCTCACCAATGTGAGAGGTAGAGTGGACGTAGGGTTAGAACTTATAACCACCTGCTCTAATACAATGATAAATTACCAATCATCCTAAAAGCTTAAGCTTTTAAGAAATACTGAATTTAATTATTTAACTATGATTCTATCAGAATCCATAGGAGCGTCAACAAGACAAAAACCCAACAATCCAATCTCTTAAATTGATGCCTTACCTATACCTTGCAACTTCAATTTCCAAGAAATATTGAAGTATGCCAAGATCGTTAGTGTGAAAGTAGTGTGGTAAAGATAGTTTCAATCTAGTAATGTATTCATAGCCATTTCTAGTAAATATTATATCGTACTCATAAACAGTATCATTGTGTAAGTGGAATACTGAATGATATGTCTGACAACGATGGACACCAAATTTTATGACAATTTCAGAAAATTTTCCTAAAACCATGCTCATAGTAACTGCTTGAGACCTTATAATACTTTCTTCAACTTGCAGACATGGCCTGAACACTTCACATGAGCAACAAACACGATTGGTAGCTATACTTCCTTGAGCAAATGACCATGTAGAAATGCATTCTTTACATCATGATAATATAGAGGCTAGTTAAGATTGACAGCAAAAGAGATTAGGACGTGAACAAAAGAGATTTGAGCCACAGGGCAGTACCACTTATACAGCACATTGTACATACCCATAAAATATTCTCTCTCTAATTCTCTAACATTAGTCAATAAAATTCAACCTAAAACCTAAGAAGCATTAATATCAATGTCAATGCTAACTGCATTTTGTAGCAACTACCCCGAATTATCAAGAGTCATTACCTCTGGATCCGCTAGTAAAATATCATCCAGAACAGGACCATTAGTATGAACATCTTGATTCCTGATTTCAGTACTACTCCATTTTGGTAACCCAACATTCTGGAAATAAAAGAGAAGGCATTCAAATATAAGAAATAAAATAGGCATGTATTAAAGCAATTACACATGATAAGAATATAAGAAATTAAATAAATACGTACTGATAGAATGTAACTGAGATCAAGATGTTGGGTTTTCATTAGAGAGATATCTCGTGGTCTTAATAAATCTGTCCTGCCAATAATATCATCCAACTTCTCATATCCCAGTTGTGCCAACATGCCTCTTACCTGGCCAAAATAAGTAAATAGTTGATTAACCTATAAGAAAATGAACCTCGAAAGGCTTTAACCCAAAGTGTGGTCAAAACAGTTAGGAGAAAATTCAAAGTAAAGAACAGATCAAATCAAGGACCATAAAATTTGAAGACAAATCCCATCAGGAAAAAAAAAAAAAAGCAAACGGATTACCTCCTCAGCAACATATAAAAAGAAGTTGACAAGATCACCAGGCACACCAGGAAACCGAGCACGCAGTTCTTCTCTCTGAAGTAAAATGAATTTTAAATAGTGGGGAAAAGAAAAGTACTCCCACATTTGCTGGAAAAGAGCACAAGAAATAAAAACATGAACTAACAAATCAGCCTTATTACCTGACTGGCAACGCCAACAGGACAATTATTTGTGTGGCAAATTCGGGCCATCACACAACCAGTAGCAATCATTGCCACAGAACCAAACCCATACTCATCAGCACCCATAGCTGCAGCTGTTAGGACATCAACTCCACTTTTAAAGCCACCATCAACTCTGAGAATGACCCTTTCCCTTAGACCATTTTCAATAAGTGTCTGTAAAAAATCATCATAAATCAAATAGTAAATACAGTCTGTCCAAAGAGAATCAAAACAAGCAACTTCCACTATTTAGCTCATATATGTCAAATAATAACCTGGTGTGTCTCTGTAAGTCCAAGTTCCCAGGGACCACCAGCATGTTTGATGGAACTTATAGGGCTGGCTCCAGTTCCACCATCATGCCCTGATATCTGCCAAGCAAATTAAGAGTAATCAGTAAAATATCAAAATGCTTATGTTGCACTGAAAGAGTTTTAAGGGCTGCAGACACAATCTTTAGCTACTAGTGACCCTTGGCAATCCACAAATAATTAGATCAAGAACATTATTTAAAAATGCAATGGGGCACCAGATATCATCTAAGATGCAAAATATATGACATTATGTTCCCCAAAAAATTATCTATAAAGATTCATATTTTTACAGGTACACAAATTATTGAGATTATGATATTTTGATAATAGGACAAAGAATGGAGAAATGATACCAGACATTTAAGATAGTTTCATTGCTCAAAACATAAATATGATAACGGATAATCTACCTGTATAACATCAGCATTACCCTTTGCAACCCCAGAAGCAACAGTGCCAATTCCTGCTTCTGCCACTAGCTTTACCGACACCTTAGCCTTGGGATTGACCTATTCAATCAGTAGAAATTAGTTATCATTTCTATTAGTGTTTAGTACCTCTGTCTTACCAGGAAAATATGAAGATTCGATATGCTGCAGATAATCACCTGATGAAGGTCAAAGATCAATTGGGCAAGATCTTCTATGGAATAGATGTCGTGGTGAGGAGGTGGAGAAATAAGTGGAACCCCAGGTTTAGAATTTCTTAACCTTGCAATATATGCACTAACTTTTTTCCCAGGCAATTGACCACCTTCACCAGGCTTTGCACCTTGTGCGATTTTGATTTCTAATTGATCAGCATTGGCTAAGAACATTGGAGTGACACCAAAACGTCCTGAAGCAACCTGAATATGACGCAGCAAAGTTTTGTAAAGCATTGATTATATTTAAATACATAGTAGGAAGCTACTTCTAATCAATTCAAGAAAGAATAGCCTCATGAATATGATGAAAAGATCATGACCTTCCCATTAAGGAAAATTATGCAAATAGTAGACTACAGTGCTAACAATTGAATTATATAGTCAGATTGCAGAAACCATGTTAATCTATGAAGTCATTTTAAAGAAAAAGTTCAATGAAGTGACCTGTTTGATAGCACTTGTAGCTGTATCCCCATTTTGAAGACCTTTGAGATGAGGAAGCGTTGGTGAGTACCCATCAACAACATCAGTAAGTGGTCTCCAGCGAATGGGATCCTGGATGCAAAAACGTACAGAGTATATTATAATTATGATTTTCAAATCTTGTTTCAACTTGGCTGAACGAAACTAAAGAGGACCTAAAGTGATATACTTGAAGTCGCTAGTGTAGGATCAACTTATAATAGTGGGAAAACTACCTCACCACCTTCTCCAGAATTAGATTTTCCACCTAATCTATTCATAGCAATAGCAATGGCTTCATGAGTTTCTCTTGAAATAGCTCCAAGTGACATCCCACCAGTGCAAAACCGTAGCACAATAGCTACAGCAGGCTCAACCTTTCCCACAGGAATTGGAGCACGATCACTTTTGAACTCAAGAAGATCACGAAGAACCTACAGTCAAAAAAAGAGATTAAGGTCAAATTCATATGATAATAGAATGTTGATTTTCAATAATTTTAGTAAAATATCAGAAAAGGATGAAAAATAATAAATGACTTCAGCACTCACATTAACAGGTCGGTTAGCCAAATGTTGCTGATAAACTGAAAACGCACTTTCACTCTTTTGGCGAACAGCTTTATGGAGTAATTTTGACATCTCAGGGTTGTTTCCATGATACTCCCCTTAAAAAAAATTAAAAGAAAATAAAGTAGAATAGTTAGACTTTCAAGACAAAATGAACAAATACAACCCATGCTGTCAGCTTTCAAAGATATAGATGTGAAATTGCATCATTCTAACTAAAAGTGGAATAGTTTGTATGGATTACAATTAAAAGCAACATATTGATTCACTTCTAGCAGCAATAATTTCCTGAAATTTTCAATAAAGGATCCAATTGTATAAATTATGTAGCCAGTCCTTGCATTGCATAAAAATGTCTCCACCACAACCAAAATAACAAAAATAAAATAAAAGTAAAAACATATGATACCTCCTGGTCTGAATTGTATAAACCCAAAATTTTCTAATCTTTTAGCTGTATCCTCAGAGAATGCTTTCACCCAAAAAGATAAAGTCTCCCTAGCCAGCTGCAAAAAAGGAGTATTTCCAGAAAATATAATCAATTGACATAGACATCAACAGTAAGATGCACCATTATTATACCAGGGGGAAAAAAGAGATTAAAGTTTGGGAAGACTATATGAACATAGTGTAAGCCACCAAAGGCTAATGATTTGTTAGATTTCTTGGTCCCAAAGTTAAAGTTAGAAGCTCATAATTTGTTTATCCTACTCACATAAGTTCTCATCAAAAACTGAACTCAGCTGCATTAGGATTTAGTCATTCTGGATCCTTTAATCTTCTATGCAGAGCAAATGATATACCCAATTATTAAATTAGTACTGCTCTTACAACTAAATTGAACTCTACACTGTTACAACTGAGAAGAAACAACAGATAAACTTTATAGGTCACAACAAAACGTAACCATATCCATAAAACTTGTACACTCAGGGAATTGGATGTTACAACTTTGTCAAAGTAATATGCTACCTACAAACTGAAAGCAATTATAATAAGACATGGCAATTCAACAATCTTGTTTCCCTGTTCTCATGTAACGAAGAGAATTTGAGTCCTCCTGGATATGTGGTTCTCAGTGCAGTCATTTCTCAAATGCAAAGTCAATTTAATTAAAATTAACAATTTACATGCCTCTAAGTCCTTCCCCAGAAGTTACCATCTGCCAGCACTATCGCATTAGTGTTGGTCATCGAGATTTTCAAGATACAGGAGAGGACTCTTTACAGTGGATTAAATGCATTTCACACAAATTACAAAGTCCTATGTTATTCCTGCAGAGAACACCTTCTCAAGATCTTTAATGAGTGTTGTAAAAATCATTTAAGAGTTAGTTTCCAGAATAATTACACATTATGCTGTTAAAAATGCTTAGAATTTGAATTTTAAAACATATTTTACACAACACTATATTTAAAATTATAAATTCTAATTGCTTTAAAAAAAAAAACTTATACATACTCCTATTGTAGCTTAGAATTAATAATTTGACCACTATGGATGATATTTTTATATAACAAAACACCTGAAAAGTTGAATTTAAGCGTTACATTGGTTATTCTCACAAATAGAATTCACTTGACGCTTCCTACCTAAAATGTGGGGGTTAGAACTCTCACGTTATAGGAATCAAGAGGTTCATGGAAATTTTAATTCTCAAGAATTTTCTCAAACAAATAGCCAAAAATTAACAATCTTCATCCCAAATTCCTATAAAACGGGCATATCCTAACAATGTGCTTGGGTTCAGAATTAATAAACAGCTCTTAGGCATTTGACAGAATTTAAACTTCTGCCATAGAAAGTTTCTTGTGTGGGAGTGTTAGGAGGAAGAAATTTTAAATTTCAACAGAGAATTTTAGACTGGATTTGAGGGCTCAAATTTCTATTTATAAAATTTCACCTATATAGACATTTTTTCCAAATTCCGCCGGCTTTGCTCTCTTACTCACCACCTCCTTTCCATGCCCACATCCAATCTAAGCATGAAAAACAAATCATTCTTGAATAACCCCAGAACTGCTTTAGTGTTACTTTACAGCTCATACAAGTTCACCTTTGACTCCTCCCAGTGTGCCCTCTACAGATGCTCTGTCTCCTCCCACCTTGATCAGCTCACCACTGACCGAGTCCAACCAGTACTCTGGAAAGTTGCCATCAGCGGCTATATAGCCTAAGTCATATTCATTGTGGTTCTCATTGAAGCTCTCTCACCAACATATCACTTCAATTGATTCATCAAACTCATCCAGAGCTTCTCTTCCAATGTGTTTGCCAGTTAACGATAATCATGGTTACTGGGGTTATTTATCTGTGTAGTTGATTTAGGCTCGGGTTAACCATGACCAGGAGTATTCCCAATTCAATGGTAGTGAGTTGCAGAGGGAATTTTTTATTTGGAAGATGAAGATTAGAATTTCTTTCACTGACTTTTTTTAAAAAATTTGTTGTTAGGCTTTGTTTTTTACTTTGCTTATTTTGCTACTTTTTTAAGCCACGCCCTTTTTTTTATGGTACAATTCTACTTTTGTTCAAATTCTTTTTTAAGCAAATAAAGCCACCAAAAATAAGCTATATGGTATACGCATATACCACCAACAGAATTTCATAGAGCTGATGAATGTTATTTCCTTTTCTATATGATATCCAAACAATGAAATTAATATTTGGTGGGAGTTTAAATAATGGAACAATAAACCCCATCATTTTAGATTTTCCGTAAAATATGAATTCCTTTATCTAAAGCCAATATAAGGGAAAATACAATCAATCACAAGACCAAGGGCTTCATTTAAGTTTTCCTTACCTCATCAAAAGTTAATCCACCAATTTTTGAGACACTTCCACAAAATGAAAGATCAACAATCTCCTTCCCTAATCCATAAATCTCAAATATCTGTGCACCACAATAACTATAAGACCAGAACTAGTAAGTGGAGTTGCCAACATGACTACATAAAATATGAACTTAAAAAGTACAGCTGTAAACTGACCTATTTAAAACAAAAAACAAACAATGTGGACCATGTAAATCAAATAATTATTGTGGCATAACTGATATAACTGACTACAGACAGAAAAAAAAATAAATAAATAAATAAAATAAAATTTGAAAAAAGAGTTAATACCTAGAAAGCAATGAGATTCCCATTTTGGAAAGAATTTTGAGAAGACCGGATTTAACAGCCTGAAATAATTAGAAACAATCAGTATAAAATAGTAAAGCAATGGAATAGAGCAACATTTTTTTTCTATTGAAACCACAGATAAACCAGAAGTGGATAATTCTTAAGGTAGAACTCACTAAAATGAATCATCAGACGACCCAATGCCAAGAAATTTTATAGAAAAGTAAAACAGAGAGATAATGAATACACTTTACATAAAAATCCAAGCTAAAGATACCAGACATACAGTCTTTTTTACATTGCACTTCTGTTCTTTAACCTACAACTGTTTGTGAGTGCGTGCATGCATGGCACATGCAAACATGTAACTTCATGTTCCTATATCTCTTCCTAGTCCATATATTTTGAGATTAAAGTTATAAAATTATATATTGTAGTATAATATCTGCAATATAATATATATACATATATATATATAATATGCAGGCAATAAACTAGTTTCCAACATAATCACACAACATTGTGTGATTGCTTTGGTAACCTTGTACATCCAAAAACTCATAGATCCTCTTTTGAAATACACACGGTAGTCAAAGGCATGCCAGGCAACTTTAATGATGCACTCGCCTTTAGATCATAGGCAAGCAAGGCGATCACCTTAAACCATGAAAAAGGCACTAAGGTGAAAGCCTAAGTTTTTTTTTTTTTTTTTTCGTTCTTTTTTTTTTTTCAGGAGCTTGTAAACCTATGTTATTTTTCATTTATAGAAGCTTGTTGTAAACTTATTGTTAGATTAATTATTTACAAAAGCTTTTTGTAAAACATTAATTAATTTCTAGATGCTTGTTGTAACACCTATTTCTAAAATAATTAATAGAGCCTAAACCATATTAAATCTATTTTGGAATTAAATGCTAGACCTAATCTTCACGCAATACATGTCAAAAACAATTGATTGTAACATTTCAATACATTAGATACATATGATTTTGGAGTGGGAGAGACGAGTTGAAAAGAGGATTCCTCACTCTCTCTCTTTTTTGATAGTTTTATAGAAAAAATTGAACATCATGTTCAAGATAATGAACACTCTTGAACAAGAAACAAATACAAGTTCAAGAACTAAAGCTAACAAACTGTAAGAATTCAGAAATCGAAACACAATGCATAAAACCCCAAATACAAGCCCACTGAAACAAAGTGCCAAAGAGAAGAGATTTTAGGAGGTCTAAGGGTCTCTCATTGTCTTCAAAGGTGCAAATATTACGTTCTTGCCAAACTAATCACATTAAACATGTCGGGACCATATTCCATATAGTTGACAGATGCTTTCCAAACCAATTTCTCCAAGCAAAAAGAAGAGAGCTAACCGTTCTCGGCATTACCCACTGAATCCTAAACACCTCAAAAACTGCACTCCATAAAGCATAAGAAACCTTACAGTGGAGCAGAAGATGATCTACAAATTCCCCATCCAACAACATAAGTAACACCTATTAACCACGAACTGACCTCTCTACATTATCAATGGTGAGTATCCCACCCCTAGCTATTGTCCATAAAAAGAAAGAACATGTTTAGGCACCTTTGCACACCAAATGCACTCCCAAGGAAACACATCAGTGGGAGGACCAGACAATAGCTTACAGTAAGGCAGCACATCAAACACACACACACCACGATTCCTCACTTTTTTCTCTCATTCAAAAAATTATGAATGAGACTATCATCTCACACAACTCCTAAGCTATAAAAGAAGAGGAACTCATCTTCTTTCCTTTTTTGATTACCTTCCCGGCATATGTATAATGTCAAATCCATTAAATTTCTAAAACAAATTACTAATCCTTAACTTTTTGATGAATCCTTTATCAATGGTTGTGAATGACCAATGTTTCTCAATCTTTTCGACCTTGGTTCCAAAGGAAGGTTCCAAAAGAGCAAGTCAAAAAAATTGAGAAATAGAACCATCTGATTGATTTGTAAATTCTATATGTATTAACTATATTTATAACTTGGTACTTCGCTTTAATTCAGCTAGTGCCATTTTGTTGCCTCATTCCTCAGGTGATAAAAGACCTTTAGTTAAGGTAGCCTTCTGCCTTTGAATACATTGAAAATACCTCCCTTTTAAGTAAAGCTTGCCATGTTCTTTACACTATTTCTTAACTTATTAATGATTTATATCTAAACTTTCATCGTAAGGAAACCAATTTTTTTAGAAATGCTTGATCATTGTAATTTAAGATTTTGATGTACCGTTATCCATGTACACCCCTGGTGTACCAGGATTTTTTATTAATACAATTTCATTATTTATCAAAATAATAATAATAATAATAAGGAAACCAATTTTCAAGCAATACCTCAAATAAACAATTTTCCTTGCAAAGCACTAATTATTAATGCAATAGCTGAATTCCATGTTCTAATACCAAACGTAAGTTTAAGAGTGACCATTAAAACATAAAAGCATAATAATTTGTTTCGTTTGTGCATATTGCATTGCCTTTCAGCTATACTAAATTGTTTTTATTGAACATAAAAATGATCTACCTAGTTCTCCTTAACAAATCTAGGCAAATATGTTAAAATTTTTCCTTTAATATCAAATAAGCAATGAAAATAAATAAGAAAACAACTATAAAAACAGCATAAGAACCAATCCAATAAACAATTCACAATAATTAACTAAATATTTCTACACAAGTCCCTATTTTTTTGCTTGGTGTGGGGGATAGAATCCCAGTACAAGTGGTTACAAAGGAACCCAGGTGCCACTTGGCTACAAGACCATTGGCAAGTTTTAACGCAATTGACATAAGTGCCTGAATTGAATTGGGCCAACACACGCAATGGGAACAATATTACATGAATTACATTAGAAAATTACAGCAAAATATTTACATCCCTAAAATATTCCTTCTAATATTGATGTACTGACCTTGCAAAAGTTCTTTTGAGCCTGCTCAATTGTTACAGTAGGCATCTTTCCATTCCTCATCAAATTTACGGTTTTATTACTCAGACGCCACTGTCGACATGTTTCTAGTGCCAAGTATGGACATATGGCACTGAAAAAATTATTCAAGAGATATAGTGTTAAGCATTTTCAAGATGAAAAAAAGAAGTAAAAGTATCAACAAGCCCAAATAATGGAATCAAGATGAAGAAGAGGATTCTGATTCAGAGGGATGTAGAACCCTCTAAGATCTTTTCATAAGACAGTTTGGTCGATTTTTTAATGAATGAACTATGGGAATTCTTGACAAGCATTAACACAACCAAACATGCATGTAAGACAGGAACAGAAGTTAATATACATTTAAAGCATTTTTACAATATTCTACACTGTTAGAGGGATTTAATCAGCTACTGAGACATTTCCAGAAAGTAATCTTGTCCCTGCAGCTTATAGCTTTACTTTCAAGAAACTATTCCTACTTTTTTCTTTATAAGTAATAAAAAACCGTTCCTACATTTACGGAAATACACTTTGTTCTATTTTATGTATGCCGTACAAATGCCAAGAGCCTCATGGCTCAGTAGCATTGTATGCTCCTCTCCATGGAGAGATTATGGGTTCAAATTCCCCTCCCCATTTGTAAGTAAAAAAAAGTTAAAGCAGTTAAAAAAAATTGCAATAATTAAATTATAATATATATTGATTATTAATTTTTTGCTTCCCACAGTGAGATCAGCTATATATGATCTTTTTTTTTCATAGGTGTCAACTATAAAAGATCTATGAAATTGTCTAAGATAATGCAAGTAACACACAGAAAGTGAATTTATCTGAGAACATTTTAGAGTAACTAGTATCAGACCAAACAAAATAATGCTTTAAGAAAATATTAACAAGAAACAATATTTGTTAACTTTTTTCAACAAATAAAAAGAAATCCATTATTTAAAAAATTTCACAAGGGAAAAATGACCTTGCACCAAATCCAACCAAACAGGCAAACTGATGAGTGCTGAAGCATTGTGCAGTGTCTGCAACAATAGAAGCTGACATTCGCAATCCATTCTGAATAAGATGCTGATGAACCGCACCAACAGCCAGAAGTATTGGAACTGCCGGACGAGTTGGTTCCTGGAAGAAAAAGAAACAACGCATTGCTCCAAAATAAGAAAATCAGTCTACAAAAAAAATTCCTCACAGGCTTTAATGAGGAGTATGTTAAAGTACCACACACGCGCGCATATGTGTGTGTGTGTGTGTGTGTGTGTTTATGTAAAAACTCATGCATACACACTAGAACATGAGCCACTACGTGTAGGACAAATGGCAATCGTTTTCATAACATACAATATTTTATAAAGCCATAAAACTTTATCAAGAAAAATGCTGGACAACGAATAATAATCAGGAAGTTCAAACATCGATATGATCAGGAATAATGCTAGTAGTGAACTAGAAAAGTTTCTGTTCAATGGTCATTTAACTAAATATAATTTTTTTAAACTTAATAAATTTAAGTTTTAACTCATGCTCAAAGTAGATATAAACTCTCAGTGAGCTAAAAAGAGGATTGAGATATAAAAACAAAGATAACTTCAGGATGAATACAGAGGTAAGGTGAAAGTTTTTTACCAGCACATCAGAACGGTCTGACAGAACAAGCAGTTGGGAACCATTTCGAACAGCTTCATCAGCAGCTTCACAAAGCTTATTAATTGTCTTTTCCAAGGAACCATCAACTCCTTTACGAATATCAAAAAATGTTGGCAAAACTTGGGGTTTCAAAGAGGGATCATTTAGCAAGGACTCAAGCTCCCCTTCATTCAGTACGGGACTGGACAAAATAACCTGCTCCATGGCAAAAAATTAATAAAGTGCAGTTCAAAATTTGAAAACTGAAAGCATTGCATTATCATTTTACCTAAAACTCAATTCAAAATAATTGTTAAAAACACCATTAATATGGCAGAAAGAGAGATCCTAACAAACCTGTGAAGCATTTTCAGGTCCAACCTCTAGAATATTTCTTCGCTTCCCAATATTGATTTCAAGAGACATGACTAGTCCTTCTCTAAGAGGGTCAATAGCTGGATTTGTAACCTGCAGATAACACGAATGAAAAACCAGTTCAAATATAAAATTAGCATCAAGAATTCATCAAAAAGCCAATTGCAAGCTAAAATCCTTAAAATGATAGCAAAGAAACACCATAATATTTAGAATGGTTTACATAATATAATTTAATATATATTATGCTCATGTCCATAAGAACACTTCTTATGAAGCCTGCAGATTGATGTGAAAAAAAATACATCAGCAACTTGCAGCTTCACCAGGGAAAAAGTTCATAAGAGAAACTGAAAATTTTAATGGTACCAGTCTAGATTTTCCCATCGAATAGATAACGCTCTAGAGGAGAAATTTGAAATGCACTTGACTATGTCATCTCGATGGGCACAGTTCTGGACAAGAGGTCCCTCAAGAGATATTGTAGGGCCAACTGCAGAGTGGGTGGGTGTGAGATGGAGAGGGATATTTGGTTTTGAGACAAGATTGATCAACAAGTGGCCACACTGCAGAACTACATCTATCTTAGACAATCTCACCACATCCAATGCAAAGTTACCCAGTTGTTGATAGCAAGGCACAACGTAAACATGCAAAGCCCATCCCAAAACATTCAAACACTGGGATGCATGATCATTCCAGGGCATAATACCCTAAAACAGGTCAAGCTTTATATACAAATTCTTTGCTCATACGCTTGAGCGGAGGCAAGCATGAAACAACGTCTGGAGTAAGTTTTATATGAAACTTAGTGAATCAGCGGTTCCTATTTGGGGCCCATGACCTGAAAACTGCAGGTCCAAATCCTCCATCAGCCAATCAAGGCTAGTGGAGCAAAAAAGGCCCCAGACCAGGAGACACGAGGCTGCCCAAATCTCCCAGTTTCACACAATAACCCATGCAAACCAACGCTAAGTAAATTATAGCATACCTGTGCAAACCGCTGCTTAAAATAATCATAAAGCATGTGTGGCTTCTGAGACAGTATTGCCAGTGGAATATCATCTCCCATGCAAAATGTAGGCTCCTTCCCTTGTGAAGCCATAGTTTCAATAACCAATTGCACATCTTCGCTTGAGTAGCCAAATGCCCTAGTCCCATCAAATACAAAACAATGAACAACATTTAAAATGGAGACTATTGCAAGA
This sequence comes from Quercus agrifolia, assembly GCA_029955455.1. NCBI lineage: Eukaryota > Viridiplantae > Streptophyta > Magnoliopsida > Fagales > Fagaceae > Quercus > Quercus agrifolia. The sequence continues at coordinate 10,546,902 of JARQAD010000011.1, read as the reverse complement.
ATGTATTCAAACTAACTTCTTGGCCATCACCAAATTACTGATGATAACTATTAATTTGTCTGATAAAAACTTGAGGTAGTCATACCAGGATCAATTAACAAAGTAACGCAATGAGTCTCAATATATAGTACCAATATGATACTTAACAAGGAAATGCAATCTATCCAGTCTTCTGAATGTGATTCCCATCAACCACTTTATTACATTGCACCATAAACAGAAAATGAACATACCAGGACAGCACAAAGACGAGTGTGAACACAAATATCACTGCATAATACCTACAATTCATTGGCTTCCCAAAAGTAGGGGCAAAAGAAATGCGATTCACCTACTTTTGTATCACAGCCATTATTAAAGATTGAGGATTTTATCTCCAAGGAACTTCATCCACATTGCAGATTAATCCATATACTAAAGCATTATTAGTACACAAACACACATGCATATGCATCATCAATAACACCACAGAAATATAGTTCCAGAAAAAAAACAAAAAAAGCTAGCAAGCATTTTCTCCTCTTTGTACCGCCACCACCACTTTAAAAATAGTGGGTACATTATTTAACAAACTTCATCATAATCCGAGGTTAATCAATAGTGTGAAGGTTTCTAAGGAAATAAAATTAGTAAGCAAGATACCCTCTTCTCTTTGTTCATTTAAGTATATAAACTTTACTGCTATTCCTAAAGGTCATACACAATGCACAAGACATCCACTTTTGTGAGGTCTAAGAGAAGGTGGTAAGTAGTAAATCTCAAGGAGTTGGCTTAGTGGTTCCTAAGGTTTCATGATATCCATGAGATCCTGAGTTCAAAACCTCTTGCCAGCATCTTGGGGTCACCTCCAAGGGATTCCTCCTTGTAATTACCCAGTGTATCTAGAACGGGAGGATTGCACATGCCCAAGGGAATAGTCAAGAGGTACTCGAAGAGGTCTAGACACCCTTGTTATAAAAAAAAAATAAATAAAAATTGTGGGTAAGTAGTTAGTCTTACCCCAATTTTGAAGATGCTGATTTCCATACTAAAACCTAGAACACATCACTTGGGCAGAGGGCACTTGCAATGGCCCCAAGGTTTGACCAATACTTTACTGCTATTTCTACAGGAGAAAATTTCCAGGCAGAAATCATTGCACTTAGTGTGCAACATGATTCCAAATCAGCTCTGAACCTTCACAAAAATTTGTGTTCAAGAAAGCTGAAGGCTATGAAATTCTATTGCAAAGTTACTACTTTTTGCACGCACCCAATTCTTTTAAACAATGCATTATTTGGCTTCAAAAATTTTCGTTAACCAGGAAGATTTCCTTCCTTGCAAAGAAGAATGGATTGCATTTATAATCACATCACCATTGGTACAACAAAAACGCACACACCCAATTCCTTTAAACTAAATTGTTTCCAATTAATTTATTTGACTTCCAAATTTCAGTAACAAGGAAGATTGCCTTCATACCAAAGAATGGATCGCATTTATAATCACAACACCATAGGTATATTAACTGGAACCAAAATGAATTAACATTTGAGACACATCAATCAGGAATCATATATTTACACAATTGCAGATATATTATTAACAGAGTATATGTGTCTAATAGGATTAAGAAAGAAACTTTTAAGTTCCAAACTCCTAGACAGCATCTTAGGACCACCCCCAAGGGATTCCTCCTTGTAATTACTTGGTGTTTGTGGGACGAGGAGACTACACGCACCTAGGGGAATGGTCTGGCTCATAGAGCTCTGAATACCAATGTTAGCCAAAAAAACAAAAATTAAGAAACATTCACAACATCTCTCACATCACAGTGCTCAGGGTCATCTCCAAACAGTTAATGAAGTAGAACACTTACTGTTGGTGTCTCAATATTGCATCATTGTCCATAACTGTTCCTGATAGGAAGTTCACAGGCTTCAAGGATCGCAAGTTTTCCTTTATCCACTTTCCAAATGGATTTGACAAAGCTACTCGCTTTTTTACCTCCGTATTCTCATAAACCTGCAATCAGTATAATGTCATTAAGGCACAAATCATCGAAATATGGTGTACCTTTAGGAAAATTGATCAACAATTTGGAATAAATAGAAAAGAAATGAAGAAAACTAACCTCACTTTTATTTATATTATTGAAATATACTTTTTTAGTTTACATAAGATTCTTGATTAAGCCATGCATTGCATAGGCATAACACTACTGAATAATAAAATGAAATGCCATGCAAGAAACAACAATGACAATGCTGACTTTTACTACTGAATAATGTGACCTGTGAAGGAAACCCTCCAAAAATTCTTTAAAAAAAATAAAAATAAAAACCCATAAAACGTAATTCTAATAAGTTTAAACAAACCAAAAAAAGAATCATCAGGAATGTTTTTATAAGTAATTGTCTTACAACAGTAATCAAAAATTAAAAGTTCTAAAAATTTGATCATTCAGTAAGTAATTTATTCACTGGCTTCAATCCTGAACTTAATAGATAGCCATCACAAATAAATCCAATACCAACAATCATGCAATGGCACCAAGCAAAACCAATATACAATGGTGTACAAACCTGTCCGCTGGTTAAATCAACAGCTATCATCATCCCTGGACCTAGACGGCCTTTCATTGTAACTTTCGACTCATCCATAGGTAGGACACCAACCTAAATAAGAACAAAAAGGAATGCTTAATATCTTAAGTACATTCATGGAACCTATTAATGTCCTCAATATACTTTTTCTTATTTTTTTGAGAAATTGACACAAATTCTTGTTAGAAGTAAAAGCAACAATGGGCAAGAGGATTGTAGTTAGACTGAACTGTTAATTAATAAGAGATTTCCTTGAGTACGGCCAGACATGACAGATGATCAAGCAAGGAGATCCAAATCTGAGTAAATTGGTTTCAAGAAAGCCAAGGAATTCTAAAAGCCAAACTAGAGGCTGATACCCTGGATCAAAATATGAGACAGACTTATGCTCCAACCATCCACGTTTTATGGTTATACATCAATCATAAAGAAACTTTTGAGTTATAACCAGTAGGCCCGGATTTCACAGTTTTTTGAAGGGCCAAGACACCCAATCCCTATCATCCATAGATGAGGCAGATTTGAACTCTAACCAGTAAATAATTTTACTCCACAAAAACTACCCCATAAACAATACAAAGTACAAGGTAGTCTAAAAAATTGTATCCAAAACATTACAAGTAAAAGATATTGAATTGGCGAATTCAGTGATAGTACAATTGTCACCAAGACCCAGGACAATTGACCATTCACAGAGTAATCTAAGAAACAAAAATCTGAACTGCACTTCCATAACTTTCACATCTTCAAAGCCACATCAAACACAAAGAAACTATATTCCACACAGCAAACAAACATTTACCAAACCATTTCCCCCAACCAACAAGTAAATCAAATACTCTACGCGGCATCACCCAATTAGCTCCAAAGAGACAGAAAACATAGTCCAACAATGCATCAGCAAAATCACAATGAACCAACAAATGATCCACCAACTCCTGGCTACACCTACACAACCAATAAATGATTCCTCATTTTCTAAGATTACCATTAGTCGAAATCTTCCCCCAAGTTGTTGTTTAGACAATGAATGCTACCCCTCTTGGGGCTTTGGCACACTAAATTCCTCTCCATGGGAAAAAGATCTCCCTTGGGGCTCATAGCACACCACAGGAAGACCGCACATCAAACACCCTAATACCTCAGAAACTCCATCTCATTCTGTCAGGGCCAGCACTCCTTGGCGTATTTGAATACAATAATCCGTGCATGGAAGCAGTCCAATTCCCATCATTAAACTATGTTATGAATCAACATCCCAATATCTCTCCCAACTGCATTACAAGTAAGAAGGTAAGAAAGCATCCCGGTTAGCTACCAAAGAGTAGAAAATTGAATACAACTCCTTCAAAGGTTGATCCCCACACCTCCTATCATGCCAAATACCACATGTTCTCCACTCCCATCTCAAAACAAAAAAGGCTAACAAATCTATCCCATCTTGTTCTAAGACTCTTCCATAAGCGACACCCATGAGTTCTTCACACTGGCTTCATTCTCCAACCTCCTCCATTTACCCCATACTTTAAAGCAATGACCCGTCTCCACAAATAAAATATAAACATCATAATTCTTATGAAAAATTATCAAATTATGTATATTAAAAAAATCAAATCAAAGGAAAAATGCAAAACACACCTCAGATGCAACATAGACAACATTGTCTGATGTCCGCCAATACCTAGCAGGGCGAAGTCCATTCCGATCAAGACATGCCCCCACTGTTTTTCCATCACTATGTCATAAGAATTAGAATAGCAACAATCAGAAAGAAGAATAGCAAGTTTGCGAAAAAGAAATAAGAATGTCAAAGAAAAAGAAGAGTAATTGATAGAACTGTCAACAGGGCAATATATCCTCCACAGGCTTCTAAAGAAAATTTAGGACATCAACAAATAATAATCACCGAGCCCCAAAAACATGTGTAACGTTATGCTAATACTGTAAAACAAAGGCATTCATCACAAACTTCTATTCTTGATTTCACATCGGCTTTCTGCCACATAAATTGAACTTAATAACTACCACTTGTCCCAAAAGCTTAAGCTAATTGGAAATGGTGAATATAATCACTTAGCCATTACCTAACACTCATCCTCGCGTGTGAGCCCAGACTCACCCTCCATATGTGGGGCCCAACACCTGGATTTGGAACTTTAAATGAGAAGTACATAGAGATAAGGTTCAAACTCAAGACCTCTACTCTGATACTATAATAAAATACCATTTGTCACAAAAGCTAAGCTAATAAAAAATGGGAAATTTAATCACTTGACCACTATAACAAAACTGAAGCAATGCAAAACAACTAATCTTTCTCCTCAGAAAAAGTTTTCTGTAGCACATTAATGTGACATGTGAAACTAAAATCTTCCAAAAGAAACTAGTAATCCAAAATAATCAGGTAATTATGATGCTGAGAACTAAAGAGATCTTTCAGCTAAACTTCCAGCATTCTGTATCCAAGGTGGCAGCAGAGATATAGCAGTATATCATCTGGCAATAAAGATGCTGCTATATTTGGCATTGGCCCACTAAAAGATTTACCATCCCCAATGTTAGTAAACTTCTTACTTTTTAGTTCCACTTTTTCTTTTTTCTTTGTTCTTTTTTTGGTTAATTAAGATTATCATCTGGCAGTAGTAGAGATGCCATATCTAGCAGTGCCCAAGAAATCACCCTCCTACATTCATTTGATTTATACATTATTCAGTTTTCCTAAATACAAAAATCATGTTGACTAGGAATTCTAAGTAAAGCAATATTATTCATATTGCTTGTTGAAAGTGACCAGTTAGGAGAGATCGCCTTCCTACATACAGTTGGATTTATATAATCTCTACACAATTAAACAATAAGCCTAATTCAAGATTTGTGTTCCTATTACAGCAAAAATGGTCTATACATATCTTATTTCCTTCAAAACAAAAGTCCTTCTCACTCAAGAAACAATTCAAATCTTGATTATATTGGTGCATCCCCAACCTGCATCACATTAGCCAATGGTCAATGCCCTAACTCTCTCATCTTAGCCCATCAAAGTAGATTTGGCGACACTTCAACCATTAGTTAACCTAGAAGTCAGTGCCAAGACTTTTTCTTTCCATTAAAGAAAAGTACAATGGTCCTTCTAATGCACTAGGTAGTTGTGATGGAAAATAACACAAGGGTCGGTACCCATCCAAGGCCCTTTGCACAGACTAAGGCCCATTTCAAGATTCCTATTTTATAAATCATGGTTTTGCTGATCAATGTCAGTGGCCAGAGAACTGCTGATTCTTTAAAAATGCCTTTGGAAGCATCACCTGAATAAAAGTAAAGCAGGCCCATCCCAAGCCTCCATCTGACCCTTGTAGTAGTCATAAAAGTCAGCCACCTAAGTAGAAAAGACAAAGTGATAGTTGTCAACAAGTGATATACATTCAAATTACATAAAGTTCACTGTAATGAAGACAATTACATAAGACATTTGTCCAAAAATCCTGAAGACCAGATCCAAATGAATGAATTCAAGTTGCTGGAATAAATATGACAAGACAAAAAAGGGTGTGAAGATTGAGTACTGAGGAAAGATATAGTGGCCGAGGATGTTGGAGAAAATAAGGCCCAAAATAAAGGATATTGGAAAGGACCATCATGTTGATAGAAGATGCAATTTTGGTATTTGGTCAGTTAATTTAGCTTGGGGAAATAAACTGAACAAACTTAACAACCACCGTAATGACCGGTGGTAGTCATGACAATGCATTAAAGTAAAAAAGTTGAAGAAAAATAGATAATCCACTACAAAGAGATTTTTTTTTCCTAATTTTTTCAAATTATGTTGACACCTTACCGGAAGTGTCAACATAAATATACCTCAGGATATTTGATCATAAGAGTTGGATGATTCTTGTATGCCTCTGGGACAAGAATCATTAGAGCTTCTTCAGCAGTACGGCCACTCCTTATTAATAACTGAAAAAAGCATTAAAAAAATGAACTAGTATCAGGCCAAGATTAAGAAACTAGTGAAACTTAACATAGAAATACAAGAATGTCAAAACACCAAATCATATACTCAAATCAGGTGAGTTTTATAAATAACAAATGCTAATAGACCTTAAGCCATAAAAGCAAATGTTTCAAAGAAAAAGTACAACAGATACAGAGAAAATTTCCAGCAGTTTACAGAGATACCAGACAATCATGAAAAACATGGTCATATCAAGGATTCACACCAACCATGAAAGTTAAAAAATAACTCATCATGAATAGTCATTAAAAACATGCTCTTGCAGGCACCAATCAGGTGGTCACATATCAGCATAAAATCAAATGGATCTTTCAAATTTGAAATCAATATTATATTGAAAGCATTTTGTTAAAATACACATACTATAATTTGTGACTAATGAACATTATGAATAGATCAAATGTTTAATATGTATGCTTAGTTGCAAAGATGGCAGTTTGTCGTTATAACTTACAAACTTAAAAGATTTTAGAGATAAATTCCACTAAGAGTATATATCTTCTGAAAGAACATTCAATTTTTGACATTTATTTCTGTTCAATAATTTAATTCTAAATAGTCGCTGCCAACAAGGTCTCCAATGACATATATTAATAAAACAATGACATAAGTGATAGATCGTACTTCTGCTGCACTATCAAGATTTGCAGAGTCTGATGCCTTTGGGTTACCAAATGGACGAATTTCATTTTCACGCCCACGCCATACAGATGACTTCAATGAGCTTTCTCGAGATTGCATCCAGTTTAAGTTACCCTGCACAAAAATCACTTTCAAAATAAAGAAACTTAAAGTCTCTTTTTATTTTAGCTGAATTCAGTCTAACTTATATCTGCATTTTACAGCATAGTAGAACAGATAACAGCCAGAGCTAAGGAAACTGTAACCTGAATGGTATTGATTTCTCCATTATGTCCAAGAAATCTCATTGGTTGTGCAAGAGGCCATCTGGGACTAGTATTTGTGCTGTACCTTCGATGATAAATGGCAAAAGGGGATTTATAAAGATCACTTTGAAGGTCAGAATAAAATAACCCAAGAGCTTCAGAGCGAAGCATTCCCTTGTAAACTATTGTCTGATTTGATAAAGAACAGAAATAAAGCTCGCTTCCCCAAGTTTCTGAGCTTGCTGCTCTTTCAATCAATTTTCGGCAGATGTACAGTTCTCTTTCAATGTCTTCGACAGTCTCTTCTTTGACAGCTTTAACAAATACCTGCTGTATGTTGGGCATGGTTTCTCTGGCATAGTAACCAACTATAGAAGCATTCACAGGAACAGGCCTCCATCCAAGCACCTCAAGACCCTCTTGTCGAAAAGTATTTACAATAACTACAGAAGCAATTAAAATTAATCATCATTTAACAGATTAAACATACAAAATTGAACATTTTCCAGACTGAGTAGTGAATATTTCATGGAAATTGAGGAATTAATGATACTGAAGGAAACATTCAATAATATTTAATTCTATATCAGTGAGCATCAAGAAATATTTAGCATCCGAAAAAAAGAAACAAAAGGAACACAAGAATCTAAAAGGACTGCAACCCTTTCTTTTCTTCTATTTTTTTTTTTTTTTTAATCCTTTTTAAGTAGCCTGCCATGTCTTTGTAGGATTCATGAAATTGAAAGCAACTATCACACGGAGACAGCCAAACTCACTGAATACCAATCTAGGTTTATTATCACAACCAAAACTCACCACAGCATGTGCAAGCTTATCTATTATTTGCACCAAGTAGCACATTAGAGATACCATTCTTTCAGATCATATTATCATCCCCAGCTTTGGTATAATTTTTCTCTTTTACTTATATGGGTGGATTGCTTATAGCTATTAAAAAGGTGGCATGCTGGAGGGTAAGATCGTGGGTTGCAAGACTCAGACCAACCAGGTTTGTGCGCAATTTACCGATCAGAAAAATATAGGTTTGTGCATATATGAGAAGAAATAAGAAGCCAATAGTTAACCAACAAAACGTAAAAAAACAAATCAATACATAAGGCTTGCGAAGGAGTTCTAGAACTGCTTCAAATATATAATTTTGAGCCACTGCCTATGATATACATTAGTTCTACTAGAAAAATGGCTTATGGAAACTAAAGACACTGCTTATGTCTTATGAACTTAAATATTCAGAAGGGCTATGCAGATTACAAGGAATAAGCCAACCCTGATGCCTGACATAATAACTTACAATTAAGACATAATTTGAACCCCAAATAATCCTGAAAAGTTCTGAGTTCTTGATTTTAATTATCTGTAAATATTTTCCTCAACATTACCATCTTAAAGATTTCTAACTTAGAATACAACTTGAAAATGATGATGTAATAATATATGAGTCAAATAAAGCATCAAAAACTTTTAAAAACCTGAAGAGGCTATTAGATCCTATTACCATGCCATAAACTAAAAATGGTCACTCATGAGTTTCAGAATATAATCTTCAGAACTCTCACTCTTCTAATTTCAAGTAAAAAAGAACCTCTGTCCACATTCCTAAGTTTTCATGGCATGCCAAAAGAACCAAGAATTATTGACTAAGAAATACATAATTCTCATCAATTAAACTAATGGTCAACTGGACTACTTTGTATTTATAACAAATAAGCGAAAATCAATGCTTAACATATATTAAAGCAAGAAGAGCCATCAAACAATCATTCATGATGAGATACTTGAGAAAACAAAAAGAATTAAGTAATAAGAATGATTAAAACTAATTAAAAATCACCTCTTTTGGCTTCTTTCGATAGGTCATCATCTTGGGGAAGGAAAATCATTCCAACAGCAGTATGCAATTTATCAAAGGGAGCAATCCCTTGCTCATTTGCCCAGCTGTTAAATAGATCCCAAGGAATTGAAGTCATCACACCTGAACCATCACCAGAGTCATTATCTGCTCCACATCCCCCACGATGTTCCATACAGCCAAGAGCTGTAAGAGCATCCTTAATTATCCCATGCGATTCTTTATTTTCCAAATTGGCAATGAATCCAACCCCACAAGCTCCTCTCTCTGATAATATATCATCCAAGCTTGCAACCTGCTGAGCATGAAAACTGGATCATATAGACAGGACCACATGGAGCAGTTTATTTTACAGGAACAACAAATTAATATCATATCAAGCACAGTCCAATGCCAACAAGAAGTTGGATCCAAACAATTGACAGATATAAAAACAACATTCTATATAGATCCTCTAGTTTTTTTTTTAATATATAGGTAATGAATCCTCTAGCATATCAAGAATATTGCGTCTTCATTGATTATGAGGTCTTCAAACACTTTAAGAAATAAAAATGCAATTCTAGAATACTTGTCTCATTATACCAAGTTTAAAATTCTGTTCCAATGACTTTTCCAGTTTTGCTTATTGGTTTGGAACTGAATATTTGGTACCAAACAATTCTAGTGTACCATTTCGGATATATATATATATAGGGTTGGGTTCAAGTTACACCTGGTATAACTCTAAGCAATATTACACCACCCAATAATTAGTTAATAAATTTATATTTTGAAAATTTCACCGTTAGATTACATGTTCTATATGTTTTAAACATGCATGCCAATTTTCATACCAATTAGATGTTATTTATCATTCGATCCATAAACTCATGTTTTATGCATTATTTTAAACTACAAAAACTTGAATTTATATAGTTGATAGATGACATCACTATTGATTTTTGATAATCTTAAAATTTTGCAAGCAGAGAGAATATATAAAAATAATGTAATCTAATGGTCGATTTATCAAAATTCACATACAGTTAAAAAATATTAATTAGTGTAATATTACTTAGAGTTACACCAAGTGTAACTTGAACTCAACTCATATATATGTGTGTGTGTGTGTCTCTATGTGTGTGTGTGTATATATAACTCTAAAAATCCCATTAAAATCATAAGTTTGCCCAACCCAAACTCACAAATCCATGACAATCCAAAAACAAAGCCCACACACAAAAGCCAACAAAGTTATCTTCGTCCATGTTATTTTTTAAGTTTCTCTTTATCTCTCATTGCTTTTCTCTCTAACATTCCCAATCCTTTTTAATTCTCTTTCTTCACTCTGCCTCTCTCTCTTAAATCTTCTTCTTTTCCTTATTTATTTTCTGACTGTGCCCAAGCAAACCACTTTTTTCTCTTTCTTATCTCTCTTACCCTATCTTCGTTTCTCTCTTAAGTGTTATCTCTAAATAAATCCAAAGATTCCGAAATACCAACCCTATAATTTACATTGTGTCTCTTTTCTTTTCTTTTTTTTGATAAGTAATAAGATTTTATTGAAAAGAAAAAAGATACACCCAGGCACACAGGGAGTATACAAGGGAGAGCCAATCAAGAACGAAAATTACAAAAGTCAAGTAAATCCAAAAGAGAAAAAGAATGGCTTCTCCAAACAGAGAACCATTCAAGTAAAGTTCGGAAAAAGAGAAGCTTGATGTCGGGGATAGCACGCTCAGAGTCTTCAAAACATCTATTATTCCTCTCCTTCCAGATACACCACATCAAGCAAGGAGGAACAATCTTCCAAATAACTCCGTTGCGAAGACGACCAAAGTGACCTTGCCAGCAAGCTAGGAGGCCAACCACTGATGAAGGCATGACCCAACTTACTCCAAATAACCCAAACACCATATCCCAAATCTCCGCAGCAACCGAACAATGAAGGAAAAGATGGCTAACACTCTCACTACTACACTTGCACATATAACACCAATCCAAAATGCAAACCTTTCTTTTCCTAAGATTGTCAATAGTCAAACATTTCCCTAAGGCTGCGGTCCAGACAAAAAAAGCCACTCTAGAGGGAATCTTCTGTTTCCAAATGCTTTTCCAAGGGAAAAAATGCTCATTTTGGCCAATAAGAAGATGGTAGTAAGCACTAACCGTGAACCCCTTTCTCCTACAAGGTAACCAATGCCTCTTATCCTCCTCGGTTCCCCTAACTGGGGTGCCATATATGGAATGGATAAAGCTCCTGAGAGCTTCCATTTCTCGATTGTGAACCTCCCTGCAAAACTGAATCTCCCAATGTAGGACTCCATTGGTAAACCTCATAAGATCCGCCACACTTGCCTCTTTGTTGCAACTCAACCTATATAATTCTGGATAGCGGGCTGCGAGAGAAGATGACCCACACCAACAATCAAGCCAAAACAACACTTTAGAACCATCTCCAATGTCATACATAATGAACCGAGATAAGGAGTGCCACCCCTTCCTAATATGTTTCCATAAGCTGACTCCATGCGGACTAGAGGACGATCTAGAACACCAGCCCCCCCACTCACTTCCATACTTGGCCTCTATCACTTGACGCCAAAGAGCATCCCTTTCTTGCCCAAATCTCCAAAGCCATTTCCCTAAAAGAGCAAAATTGAAAGTTCTCAAATTCCTAATCCCTAAACCACCTGATGAGAGCGGAGAGCACACCCACGACCAATCAACCAGATGAAATTTGGGCTCATCCCCTAGGCCCCCCCAGAGAAAATCCCGCTGAAGCCTAGCAATACAATTGGCCACTGCGGCAGGAATTGGAAAAAGAGAAAGAAAATAAGTAGGAAGGTTAGAGAGAGTGCTTTTAATCAAAGTAACTCTTCCTCCCTTGGATAAGTATAATTTTTTCCAGCCTGCTAATCTTCTTTCCATCTTCTCCAGAATTGGATTCCAGATGGCCTTATCTTTAAATTTTGCCCCCAATGGGAGCCCCAGATATTTCATAGGGAGAGACCCTTGATTGCAGCCTAAACCAGCCACCAAAACCTCCATGTTGCGAACTTCCCCCACAGCCACAAGCTCAGACTTACCCAAGTTGATTTTCAGGCCAAACACAGCCTCAAACCAAATGAGGACCATACGGAGTGTCAGCATGTGATCAATATTAGCATCACAAAAAACAAGAGCATCATCCGCGAAAAGAAGATGAGAGACCAACAAAGATCTGGCATTCGAAGTTCCAGCATTGAAGCCTGACAAGCGACCTTGAAGGGCGGCCTTATCCAACATTCTACTGAATGCCTCCATAACAAGAATAAATAAGAAGGGAGACAAAGGATCTCCTTGCCGCAAACCCCTATGGCTTCCAAAGAAACCATGAGAAGTACCATTAATAAGGATAGAGAAGCGGACAGTAGACAGACAAAAAGAGATCCAGCGCCGCCACTTCTCAGGGAAGCCACACCTCTCAAGCAAGAGAGTAAGAAAATCCCAGTTCACATGATCAAAGGCTTTCTCAATGTCTAGCTTGCATAACAGCCCCGGAATACCAGACTTCAATCTACTATCAAGGCATTCATTGGCAATGAGAACCGAATCTAGAATTTGCCTATTAAGAATGAAGGCATTCTGAGGAGCAGAAATGATCTCGCCTAATACCAAGTGAAGACGAGAAGCCAAAACTTTAGCAAGGACTTTATAAACTCCCCCAACAAGGCTAATGGGCCGAAAGTCTTTTATTTCCACTGCTGCAGTTTTTTTTGGAATGAGAGCTATGAATGTTGCATTTAAGCTTTTCTCAAACTGACAAGAGACATGAAAATGGTGAAACACAGCCATGATATCAGATTTGAGAATCCCCCAACAAGCTTGAAAAAAGGCCATCGTGAACCCATTGGGACCAGGAGACTTGTCCCCATTAAGCTCCATGATGACACTAAGAACCTCTTCTTCCTCAAATGGTTTCTCTAACCAAGCCGCATTTTCCCCAGAAATACAAGGAAAGTCCAAACTCTCCGGAAAGGGGTGCTGCACAAGCTGCTCAGAGAAAAGGGTCTTAAAAAATTGTACAATGTGATCAACGATCCTATCCTGGTTGGTGGACAAAGCCCCATCAATCATAAGGGAGTCAATACCATTGTTTCTTCTATTAGAATTGGCCATTCTATGGAAAAATCTAGTATTCGAGTCACCCTCCTTTAGAAACAATATTTTGGACTTTTTCCTCCAACTAATCTCCTCTAGTAAGGCTGCCTTCTCCAAATCGGCTCTAAGAGTGGATTGCTCCCTTATTTCCACTTCGGATAAGGAATGAGAGTCTTCTTTTACATCTAAAACATTCAGCTTGCACCACAGCTGCTGCTTCTTAACAGAAATATTGCCGAAATCTGACTCATTCCACTTCTTGAGATCTGTTTTTAGCGCAGCCAGCTTCTTGGCAAGAATGAAACTGGGGGACCCTTGGAAAGAGTAATTTTCCCACCAAGATTTGACCATATCTAAGAAACCATCCACCTTCAGCCACATATTCTCAAAACGAAAGGGAGTACTACCTCTTTTATGCCTCCCACTCTCCAAAATAATAGGGAAGTGATCGGATAAGACTCTAGGAAGCCTTTTTTGGGAGAAGTGAGTGAAATGATCTACTAAAGCAGGAGAAAAAAGGAACCGATCAATTCTAGACGCCGAGGAGGAGTTAGACCAAATGAAAAGACCACCCTCTAATGGGGAATCCATAAGCCCATGCATAGAAACAAAATCCGAAAAATCAAACATGCAGCGAGAGAATCTCCCCTCCCCTAATCTCTCTGAAGGAAAGCGGATAACATTAAAATCTCCTCCCAAACACCAAGGCAAATCCCACCAACTATTCAAGCCAGCCAGCTCTTCCCACATAAAATGACGATTTCGGCTCAGATTTGGACCATAAATACCCGTGAAGGCCCACTCAAAATGATCGCTTACATTTTTGAATTTACAAGAGATCGAGAAATTCCCCACTGCCTCTTCTAACTTCTCCACCACCCTTCTATCCCACATGAGGAGAATACCACCGGAAGTACCCTCAGAGCCCAAATATAACCAATCTAAGAAAGGGCAGCTCCAAATGCTTCTAATTATACCTCTAGTTACCCATTCCATCTTAGTCTCTTGGAAACAGATAATATCAGCCTTCCAAGAAAGTAAAAAATTACGAATCAAGAGACGCTTTTTTTTGTCATTCAAGCCTCTTACATTCCAAGATAAAATTTTCAAATTCATTGGAAAGCAATCAGAGCCCTATCCTTCCCATAACTAGAGCGCCTAGAGGGCGTAGCACCATAATTAACAGAGCTGAATAAGCCCCTTAATTCCCTAATACCTTTCCTGCCTGAGCTTTTCTCAGAATTGTTTTTTTTCTCCTTAAAAGTCCTCTGCTGAATCTCATTTTCCACTGCCAACAGAAAATCCGCTGCTGGCTCTTCTAATCCTTTAAGTGAAGTTCCAAGAAAATCATGAAAGCCACTGAATTTGTCCTTGAACCATTCCGAGTAACTGCCCTTACCCAGAAACGTATCTTCTAACATGGGAACTGGCTGGTCAGAAATAATCGTGGCATCCGTCGGTAAAGAAAAAGCCAGAGGGTCAATATTGAGAGGAGTTGAGGAATCCATGTGTTGGGTAGCTTTCTCGGGACTGAAATCAGAAGACCAATCCTCCACAATAACATTCATCTCTTTAACTAACTCGGCATTAATTTCCTTAGATTCCGTAGGACTCCCCGGAACTATCGCTAAAGGGTTAGAGTCAACCACTTTTACGATGTCCTCTCCCGGCGGCAAGGATATTTGAATCGGGACAGCCACTCTTTTCCCATTACGAAGTTCGAGTACCCATTGCTCCGAATTTCCCCATTTTCTGATTACCTCGTCTGTGTGTTGATATATGATTTGTTGGATGCTACTTTGTAACTCCCCGTCATCATCAGAGCTCATAGAAATCTCCGAGGAAAAATCGGAAGATTCGGAAGCAGCAGAGGCATCGTCGGAGACTGAAGTCACGCTGGCGGAGGCTTCGGAGGTGGCGGGGACAGAGGAAAGCTGGTCGGAGGTCATCGGCAGCTTGAGGGACGAAGAGAGCTCCACCTCTAAGCTCATCGGCAGCTGGCTGGTCGAAGAGATCTCCACGTCGGAGTTCTCGTCGCGCAGGACAGAAAAGAAAGAAGAGGAAGGGAGCGAGGGATAGACTTGCGAAACTGGAAGCTGAGACCGGGAAGGGATTTTGTTGGGTCGAAGGGGCTTGGGCTTCCAGATAAGGTTGTTGGGCTTTGGGTTAGAGACACTGTTGGGCTTAGCGGTAAGAGAGATACCGGTATTTGGGCAAGATCTAAGGTTGGATGAGTGTTTAGGCTTATATGAGGGTATCGGCTCAGAGTTATAGTTGTGTATGGGTTTCGGATTTGTGGTGGGTTTGGGCTTTGGGCTTTGGGTTTCTAATATGGGTTGAGAGGACCGAGATAAGGGTAACGGCTTAGAGTAAAGGTTGAGTATGGGTTTCGGATTTGAGATGGGTTTGGGCTTTGGGCTTAGTGTTTCTAAAAAGGGCCGAGAGTCAGAAGTGGGTTTGGCTGAAAATAAAAGGCTGGTTGAGGGGGGTTTGGGCTTAAGGGTAATAGCTGGGCTTGCGGGAATGTTGGGCTTAAGGGGTTGGTTGCTAGAGGAGCCTACCTCAGAAGCCTTGGACCAGCTGACCTCCCACTTGCCACTAGGTCCACGCAACAGTCTAAATTGGAGGTCTACTGCTAACACTCCTTCAGTCCCATCCGAGGCAGCTATAGGAAGTTTCAGTCCAGTCACATCCTTCTCCTTCCCAAGGCGGCTGTTGCGTGAATCCATGTCCAGAGGAACCTGATTTGCAGAACGATGATTACCAAAATTCAAAAATGGGGGGTGTGGTTCAGCTAGAGCGCCGGAGCCCTGGGCCACCTCCGCTGCCAACCTGCGATCGTTAGGCTCACTCCGATGGTCAAGAGCCACCGCTGCTGCATAGGAGATATCAGCTCTCACTACTGCCCCCGGTAAGTATAACGGAGACCGGTTAGATGCCGGAATCCCCGAAACTAAGACTTTCTTCAGATGCCACATAAAACCTCTCCATCCATGTCCCATTCTTCCTTCCGGAATAACCAAGAACCCTTTCCGTCGGCCATGAAGCAACTCAGAAATCATCAGGTAATACCCATGCGCATTGGACCCTGATTGTAAAATGAACACTGTCTCACCTTCTCTAACCGTACGTGCAAAGTGATCATGAAGCTCAGAGAGAATGAATTGCTTCATAATGGACAATATTCTCTTAGCACATTCTTTACCCATGAACACTGATCGGAGAAAGTTTCTGCCTCTCTCAAAGATACGCAACAAGAAAAAGGAACCCCCTTCTTCAACAGAAAATTCAAAAGTTTTTGATTCAACAAAGCAGAAGAGCGAGCCACCCATGATACGAGTAATAACTACTATAAAAACAAAAAACTTTGCTAGATCCAGCACTAACTTAGAGCTCTGCAGATTACATAACCATCTACAAAACTACCAAACAGCACATTCTTCCTTACAGGAAAACTTAAAGGAAAAAAAAAAGTGTTTCATCTTGTGTCTCTTTTCTTCTCTCTTCCAAATGCTCTTCCTGTCCTTTATCATTTTCTCATCTCCTCTATCTCTCTCTCTCCAATTTGGCCAGTTTCAAGAATGCCTCTCCCCTCTGAATTTTCTCTTCCAGAAACGCTAGCATTTGACATTGTCGTAACCAGCAACAAAATGAGCACTGAACAACCATAAAAGGTCACTCAGGACCATAACACACGTTTTCCTCCCAAGATTTGCTAGAACGTCCAGAACAGTCCGGTAAAGGTCAATATTTAAGGCAAGACAAATTATAGGGGTTATATGTACTGGTTTATGAAACAGTACGAAATATATCAGCATTCTGGCCAGTACGGAATAGCTTTCAAAGCATTGGTACCATTACTACAGCATTATAAAAGGAAAACTGAAAAGAGAAAATAAATAAGATGACTTAGACGGGGGAAAAACATGAGAAACTCAATGGCTTAAAATTATCTTATTTAGTTTTACCATCTAAAGAAGGATGCATGTAAAACTCATGACCTCCACCCAAAGTTTAACAATACAGATGTCTACTTATGACCAGCTAAAAAAATCAGGCTTTTGGTGTGAAATTAATAACTTGGCCCAAGATAAAATAGTAAACTTGGTAACATGGTTTGGAAATCTGAACTAGGGGCATCAACAGGTCTAATCTGGCAGACTTTTTGGAAGATCTCATTCTGAATATAATATTATACTTCTCAATAGCCAAGTACAAATTTGAAGCTGACTGGAGTTGAATTGTCCCATACGACTTTCAGTCTTTTAATAATTAATAACATCCAATCAGGCTAAAGTTTTAAACAATAGATCCACACTCTGTATGCAGGCAGCAATCCTTCTCTTGAAATAACTGAAAGTATCTTTAAAAAATCTAGGGGTAACACACTTACATGAAGAAAAACACATACATAAGACATAACATGTTGGAAAATATCATTGCAGGTGTCATATTACAACTATGAATCCTAGACTGGCTAATCGATAGATTCAATATTGAGAATAGGATTATGAATAGAACAAAAACTCCAAAAAAAAATAAAAATAAAAAATGAGCCAGCCTTGCTCCTTCCAAAAAACATATGAACAAAATCAGAAATGCAAAAGAGAAAACGATCTCCAGTGAAAAGCTTAATGACACAGGCAAAAAATTTGAATACCAATGTCAACAAGTCAACAAGAATATATATACCATGTGCAAACAGAAAATCCACTTAAAGAGATGTTTTTGAGAGAGGAAAAAATCTACTAGTGTTGGTCCAAAAGCTCACTATTTAGTGTCCGTTTGGGAACAGCTTATTTAGCTGAAACTGAAAATTTTTTGCTGAAAATATTATAGATAAAGGTAAAAGTTAGCTGAAATAGTAAAGTAGGACCCATGAATAATACCAAAAAGTGCAGTGGGACTCATGAATAGTAGCAAAAATAAGTTAAATAGTAAAATAAACTGACTTTTTAAGCCAATGTCAAACGCAACCTTAGAGTGGCTGCTCTCAAGAATCAGGCACAATGCTATTGCACTTGACAAAGATATAATTTGAATCATGTTCACTACCATCAAAGATTCATAATCCAGGGTTTACAAGAACCAAGGTATAATTATGGCCATGCACATGCATACAGAGCAAGCCTCTTACATCACATGGACCAGGCTGCAGAGATGCAAACATTTTTTTTTCTTTTTTTATTGTTAGTTACACATACACTAATTGGTTTTGGACAACCTCACCCTCCATCCCATTCCAATGAGAAGATAAGGTGCCATTGGAACTAAAGCTCATTAGCAAGGATGCAAAAATACAAACACCATTGGTTTGACACCAAACATGACTCATTATCAACAAAATCTATCAAAAGAATTACTTGTGTAGATTTTTCCCCCTTCTTTTTTTTGCTTACAAGTGACAAGGGAATTTAAACTTATAACCGGGTGGTGCTCCAAAAATTGTATTAAGGCTATTAGTCATCTAAAATATTTGATTAAAGATCATATCTAGTGCACAAAGCTCCCAAACTTCTACCGGGTATAAGAGAGGTGATTGGTAGGCAACCCAACTCCCAATTTGTTTTTTGGAGAGGCAGATTCTTGAACTCTAACCCTCCACATGTGAAATATTTGATTCTTCGTAATAATTTATCAGACTTTTGTTAATTATAAACACACTTCATCCGCATTCATCATTAACAATATAAACATTTTTTTAATAAGAAATGGAAATTTTATTCAAATCGTGAAAAAGAGTCACCCAAGTATACATGATGCACACAGCTAAGGACCAATACAATCAAGAACACAAATTACAAGCACCCATCAAAGCATAAGGAAAAAATAGAATGACTTTCTACAACTAACATTCATTCCAATAATGTTTTAAAGAAGAAAGATTTCAGGTCTGTCACTGTCCTTTTAGAGTCCTCTAAGCTCCAATTATTTCCCTCCCACCAAATGCACCACATCAAGCAATGAGAAACAACCTTCCAAATAACACCATTATGATGATGTCCAAACTTCCCTTGCCAGCATGCAACTGCAATCTTTAGCATTACCCAATGAATACCAAACAAGGTAATAAAAGATATAACACCAATCCAAATCTAAATCCACACTTTCCCCTTATATAAATTATTAATCATTAAAATATTCCCCAAAGCTACATTCCAAAAAAAGAACGCAACTCTAGAAGGGACCTTTGACTTCCAAATGCTCCTATAAGGGAAACACTGATCACAGACACCAGTCAAAACCCGATATTAGTTGCTAACCTCAAAACTCCTTCTTATAGCAGGTATCTAACACATCTTATCCTAACCAGTACCCCTCAAAGAAACTCCATGTATAACATCCATAAAATTAGACAAAGACTCCAATTCTCAATCCTAAACAGCTCGCAAGAATTTCATATCCCAATAAAGAACCCCATTGGGGAACTTCATGAGATCAACCACATAAACCTCCTTGTTACTACTTATTCTGATTAACTCTGGAAAATGCAAACTCAAAGGGCTATCCCCACACCAAACACCATGCCAAAATTTCACTCTAGACCCATCCCCAATCCCAAACTGAATATAGCAAGAGAAAGTAGGCGAACCACCTCAAACAGTCTTCCATAAACTCGCTACATAAGGACCTGGAATGGAATTAGAATACCAACCTCCCCCTTCACTTCCATATTTAACCCCCTATCATCCTTCTCCAAAACGCATCTCTCTTAGTTCCAAATCTCCACAACCATTTTCCCAACAAAGCTTCATTAAAGCATCTCAAACTCCTAATCGCCAATCCCTCATACTGAAGAGGAGAACATACCTTAGACCAATTCACCAAGTGAAATTTTGAATAATCTCCCATACCACTCCAAAGAAAATCCCGTTGGACTTGTTCTATGCGATTCACAACGTCAACCAGAATAGGAAAAAAAGAAAATAAATAGGTTGGCAAATTGAATAAACAATATAAACATTATCTTGGATGTTAGATTCTTTTCACAAGTAATATGTATGCTTTTACAAACATCATTAACAATTAAAATGCAAACTTCAAGAGAAAATAAGTGAAGCTTTGTACTTGTTTGAAAATTTGATAGAACCATTGTTCCCACTTCCAAAAAAAAAAAAAAAAATTCAAGCAGCCCAGTAAATGATGATATATAAGAACAAAAGTAGAGTTTGTTGTATTATTCAAAACAAGTGCAGTACCATTTCAGTGCATCTAGTTATAGATAGTATACATAATAAGTATTAGTATCTAATTATAAATAACTCTGTTCTTTTCAGCAGCGTGCAACCACCAGTAACAAATTCAAATAACATACTTATACCTTTAAAAGATAAAGTGCTTACTATCTGTGTTCCCATTGAAAAACACCATTGTTTTATTGTAGTGGTTCAATTTGCATCAAACTTAACTCAAAGCCAAAATCATGACTCACCAAGAACTTGCAAAGTAAGAATTTTTACTACATATTGCTTTGACCATCAATCCTTGTTATAAATAACTCTGTTCTCTTCAGCAGTGAGCAACACAACTAACAAATTCAATTAACATGCTTATACCCTTTACAATATAATGTGCTTATAATCTGTGTTCCACTGAAAAACACCATTTTTTTAATCGTAGTAGTTCAACTTGCATCAAACTTTACTCAAAGAACTTGCAAAGTCAGAGTTTTTATTGCATATTGTTTTTACTATCAATCCTTGTAATAATTAAGTCCTACAGGTACCTAAATAAATTCAGTCAATTTTTTGGGTCTCAAAAAACATTGAAAGTACTTCTAATTCTAAAGACCCAAGGCACTGTTTGATTGCTATTTAATAACCACCTAACCTATCTTTTCATGGCTAAGATTGCAGAGACTATAATTAGCAATTCCTTCTTGTTTTTCAAAGCAACAAAAGTACTCCCAAAATCCTGAAGTCCTGTTTGGTTAGTATATTTAAAAACAAATACAATGGAATTTAACTCCTAGAAACAAGAAGAGAAAATCCAAAATGCGAAGCAAACAGTATCTTAGTTTATCTCAAGAGAGTAGGGGAACAAAACAAAACACAAAAGAGTGATTACAAAAAAGGAAAAAAAAAAACAGTTAACAAAATTCTTAAGGGCGCGTTTGGCTTCGCTTCCAAGAAGTAAAAATAAAAAACGCATTTTCTGGAAATGAAAACCAAACAAGTCTTCCAATTCAATCACTTTCATGAAAGATTACTCGGAAAAACAATAATCCAAGCAAAAAAGAAAAGCGCACCTTCGGTCTCAAATCAGTGCGAGAATCCGATTCCTCCGAGGCGCTATTGTTACGTGCAAGATCAAGAACCGCTTTGACCTTCGACGAAGAAACAAAGTGCGAGAAGGTCCGAGAAGTCGCAGTGAATTTCCGCCTGGTTCGCTTGGATTTGCAATGTAAACCAACGAAATCAATGAAGTAGCGGCCATTGTTGGAGGAAGCGAGAATCGAAGGCTTTGGTGAAGAAGAAGAAGAAGTGTGGAGAAGGTGAGGAATGGGAGAGACTGACTGTAAAGCCATAGAGAAGAAAGAGAGAAGAAAGAGAGAGAGAGAGAGAGAGAGAGAGTGTGTGTGTGAAGAGAAATGTGGGGATGAGGATGAAGATAAAAGGGCAGAGAATGAGAGATAGAGAGGTTTAGAACCACCAGCCTCACATTCTCCCAAACACAAGCACAAGCACAAACACCAAACTCTGGCGTTTACTTCTACTACTATTATCTATTCCCACTGCCACTACTCTTTTTTTTCGTTTCTCTTCGTACTTATATATAATTTTTTTTATTTTCTCTTTCTGTCTTTCTTTGATGTTTACACTTTCCATTTCAACTTCAGGGTCCTCAGCTTTTGCCACATGTGTCGCAGTCCACCTTTATGCCCTGCACTGCCCTTTTGTCTTTCTTTTTGATTTGATTTGCTGCATCAAGAACCTGTCTGTATTGTAATCTAGAAGTTAAAAAAGTTAATCTTGGGTCCCATTTGCACAGAAAGTATTGGAACAATAACATGTGGGTTTTAATTGTTAAGAGAGTTTTAACCTATACTATACACTCTTAATAATAACTCTTTATTGTTAGATTAATACATATGATTAAAAGTAGACACATATCACCAATATTACCATTATAATGAATATAATATAACTAGATACTGAACCCATCTTTGCAAAATAAGTTAAAACTTAAAACAGGATTTCTATTTTTTCTCCAATTTTTTCGGCACTTTATCATCATTTGATCTGGTATTTGTCCACATCCCAACAAGGTCAACACACAATAGCAGTGGACCTAAGTCGGTTTCCTTATATTCCAAAATTCAAAATGAACCCAATGAATTTTACCACTTCGTCAATAATATAAATAAATATCAAAATATTGATAATTAATATTTATTTTTTATTGTTAATGATGTGGTAATTCTAAAATCCAATCCACTTGTTTTAAAATTAATTTGATAAGATTTTAAGAAGTCTACAGTAGTGAAGTTACTTACAAATTTTAGAGGATCACTCCCAGTTAGGTAGTAGATGACAAAAAGCTTTAATAAAGTAATTTTAGTTTTACTATTATTGAGTTTTGTTTGTTTTTTCTATAAATTGCGCAAAAGGTGTCAATTGTCAAACGTGTCTTTGATTGATGAGTTTTGATTAGTTTTTTACGGTCAGGTATTTTGGTCAATTTTGGTGGCTTTAATTTGATAAGATAATTGCTATTTGACAAAATGCCAAGTATGATCTTTGTTTCCTTACCGACTTAATTTGATTTGATGTCTTCGAAAGTATTATTAAATTACAGAACTGATGTTCTCGAATTTTGAATGAATCAATACTTTAGAAAAAGGCTTTGATTTGTAGGCATTATGTCTAAACCAAACAATAACAAGGTTTTAGTTTTCTATAGTTATGTTTGTGTTAGTTTTAAATACGAAAATATATGACACAACCCAATATCATCCTTACAAAATTCAACAAATAGCAAAATTTTAAAATCAATGAACAAACGCACGCGTGTGATATTTGCAATATCCTTCACTCTAAACTTATGTGAGTGTTTGGATTCCGCGTTTAGTCACGTCTACGTTTTCTGCCTTTTTTTTTTTTTTTGCGCGCGTGAACAGTAACCTCACACGGGTTCACTGTTTACGCACTGTTTGGTACTGTTCATGCACTATTTAGCACTGTTCATGCACTGTTTACGTGTTAAAAAATATTAAAAATGGGTCCCACGATACTATTTACACAATTAAAAATTATTTTGCTACAGTGTTTTCAGTTTTCAGTTTTCAGCAACAATAAGCTCAATCCAAACAGACCCATGTCTAAACTTGCTCTACGACTCTAAACGCACGCATTAGTTTAGGGTCTCATTCTAAACTTATGTCTAAACATGCTCTACGACTCAAAGATATGAGAGATGATATCTTGTATGTCCGTCTTATGATAAACATATGGGTCCCACAGGGTGGGCCCAAAAAAAATTGTTTTTCAATGGTGATGATCTTAGGATAACAACTATAAGTCTATAAGTCCTATATAAATACTAGATACTACCTTTGAAGGTATGTAAAAATTCATTAAACACCGTGTATACTATTTTTCACAACTGTAAGTACTAACTTAAGTATTGGAATAGTTGTGTCTAACAATACACCAATGTCAACACCAAACTATATGTGGCCATGGAATTTTGCCTTTACAAGTATTTCAAGACTTCTGTTGACATTTGAACACTAACTTTTTGTGTTGTAATCATCACCATCATCATCATATATTACAAAATAAAATATGAAAATGTTATGTATATTTTAGGGTAAATCCTCTTCTTCTCTTTTTAGCAACCAAAAAAAGTCCTCTATTTTTGGGGTTAAGTGAAAAATGTTAGTTCCATAAAATAAAGTGAATGATGTATGGTTAGGTTCATGAAATTATGCTACGGATTCCCACTTGAGAAAATTTAGTCTAACCTAACTTAAGTTAATTAAATTACTAATTCCTATATTCTTTTTTTTCTTTTTCTTTTTTTGAGAATTAGGTATATAAGTCATTATTAGATTTTCAACTCATTAAACTAAACATTATAGTTCATCTTTAGCTAGGGAGGTTTGAACGTAAAATGTTATTTTAGTGTGGTGCATTTGTTTTTTTCCGCAACCAACATCTGAACCAGTCGCAACAATTATAAAAGTTATATAACTTTGTGTATGCCAATACCAATACCAATAATGTGATCTTTTAGTTTTATTTATTCTAAGTATGTGGCTATTAGAAAAAAAAAAAGTATGTGGCTATTAGAAAAAGCAGGCCACCAAATCAACTCCTTCTTTGATCTGACAACAGCGTTAGATTGGGTCACCATGCAGTATGCACAATTGCAAATGATATTTTGCTCGGGGAAAGACCCTACATTGATTCGCTGCCACATATATAGCCGTCCATTGTTAAATGCTGCACTAACGACAAAATCACAACGTCAATTTCAGTTAACTTAAATAATAATAATAATAATTAAACTCTAAAAAATAATAATAATAATAATTTATTTCTAATAAAAAATAAGATGTTCAAATTTTATTTATACAAAAAGTCAATTGATATATATTATCATAATGATAAATAATGAACAATCATAATACAGCATCTATGAGATTTTAAGGATATTTTATTGATATGAAATGAAATGGTCTAATCAAAAGTTGAGATAGTATTTTTTTATATAAAAAAAATGTGTATATGTATATACACACACATATTATAAAAAGAACACCATGAAATTTCATTGCATCTAAAATAATAATAATAATAATAATAATAATAATAAAAACAATCATCATAAAATGTCTGTGGAATTTTGAAGGTATTCATTGATATAGAGTATAATAGACTAATAGTATAATCAAAATTTCAAAGGTATTCAATTTTTAAAAAAAAATTAGAAGTATTCATTGATATAGAGTGTAATAGTATAATAAAAAATTGAGTTACTACTTCTTTATATATACTAGCCTCTAAGCACGCACTCACGCGCGTACTTAGAGACTCTTCTATTTTTTGAGTAAAATTTAATAATTTGCATCAATTATAATTTTAATATTTGGTACAAATGCATAACACTCATCGCACCTCTAGGTTTTTTTGTGATTAGAAAATGTAGTAATTCTAAATTATAATTTATGCAAATTATTAAATTTTACCCAAAAAATAGTAACTTTTTAACGTGGGTTTCTTAAAAATAAAAAAAAAACTTTTAACATAGGTTTAAAAAAAAAATTCGGCCAATTAAAAAAATAAAGAAAGAGAAAAGTTTAAACGTGAAGTTTGTTTCTGAGTAAGTGGATTAGTGGGAGAGTAATCTTATTTTGTAAGCAATATTTTGTGGGAGTTAAAGATGTATTTTTACCTTGTTGTCCTTTAGTTCTGTCTCTACTTAAACATAGAGAAATAAGGGTATTTTGGAAAAAGAAAAATCCAATCCAAATAAGAGAAGTTCCTTAAATAGTAACTAGCCTCATCACACGCGCTTTGCACATGCGATGAGTCTTTTTTTTTTTTTTTTTTTTAGTGGTCCTATTTTGTTGAAAAAAAAATGTGTTTTTTTATTTTATATATATAATTTTTATTTTGAAAATATAATTTATAAGTAAATAAATCAATTTGAAAGTTAATAGAAAAGTGGTCCTATTTTTTAGGCAGTGTTTTAGTGGGAATTAAAGTTACATTTTTACCGAATTGTCCTTTAATTATGTCTCTACTTAAACATAGGAGTGTAGGGGTATTTTTGAACTAAAAAATAAGAAATCCAAATAGAAGAAACCCTTTAAATAATAGTATAGATATAGATAAATAAATATATATATATATATATATTTGTATATATTAAGAGAATTTGGAAAGTTTTTTTTTTTTTTAACCGTCAAAAATACCTCTAATTTAATTAATCTAAACCAAATCAAAATGGGTTAAAATAGTAAATTCTCTCCTAAATAAATTCCTACCCAGGTTGGAAACACTACTCTCTTTAAAAAAAATACCCTGGCCACCAAAAAAAAAACACTCCCAGATCACCAAAACACTCCCCACAATCATCAACCAAAAAAAAACCTTCCCACATTGAAATAACACTCTCTACCATAGTTGTCAGTATCATACGATACGCGATACGTATCGTATCATGTGAAAAAAGTTTCATATCATATCAGCGTATCGTAAGTGCTCATGAATCGTACGATACAATGTGCATATCGTATCGTATCGTAAAATCATACGTATCGTACGATACATAGACAAATGCTTTAAAATGAGATTTTTGTTAAAATTTGTACTTTTATTTTAATCAACAAGTTGTTAGACTTGTTTTTAGCAAAAATTTATTAGTTTACTTAATTTAGCCTATTAAAATAACATATTCATAAGTTTTTTTTCCTCCTCTCCTACAATTGGACTACACAGTACACACTTACCTTTCACTTTAATATAATTTAAAAATTTTTGTTTTTTTTTTTATCGTTATTGTTATAAGTTCAAGAAACTAAAATGCCAAAAATAACAAAATTATTAAAATAAAAAGAACAAAAAGAGATAGTAAATGTTAATGACGAATAACGATGAAGAAAATTTTAATGAAGAAATATATTTGCAAAATTATAAACATGATGATAGCATTGACTTAGGTGGGGTTGATTAGGCAATTTGATGAATATGATGAAAATAAATTATTATTTTTGGATAATTTGTAATATATTATCACTTTTGAATTTAAGTAATTTGAATGTGTATATTATAAACACATGCTAGTTTGATTTATTTAATTAGTTTGTTAAATATTATTACATAAGTGATGAATAAATTAGTCATTAGTTGAATATATTCAAAATTTATAATGAATATACCCTTTATATATGTATATTTATAAGTTTTTATAAATTTTATTAAGTATTTGTGTATTTTACGATACACGATACGATACGATATACGATACGGAAAAATTAAAAATCGATTCATGATACGATTCACGTTTTACCCACTACAGACAAAAACTTCTTAGTAGTTGAATTTCTCACACACAAAAACTCTTCTTAATAATTTATAAAAATACTAGCCTATGAGCATGCACGTGAGCACATGCTCACAGGCTAGTATATATGTACATATATGTTATAAAAACGACACCATGAAATTTCATGTCATCTAATAAAAATAAAATAACTTTGTCAAACCCTTTGAACATAAGTATATAAGAAATTTTACTACCATATAAGTATATAAGTATTTATTTAATTTTTTCCAAGAAGTTATAATTGGTTTTTGCATGGGTCTTTTTTCTTTTCTTTTTTAATTCTTATGGAAGTCTTTTTTGGGCAGTTTTTATTTATATAGAACATGGGATAGTGGGAAGGGAAGTGGGAAGTGGGAACTGTGAAGTATTTCTTTTTCTTTTTTTAAACGTTGGGTAGGTTTCTTGTTTTCATTTTTTTTTTTTTTTTTTTTTTTTGTGAATTTATAGTTTTGACCTTATTTCTTATATTTTAAGAAGGACAAAGTTTAGTTACAAAATTGGTTGTAGCCAAAATCTACAACCTTACTAAATAAAATAAAAATTACTACATATTTTGAAAATCTAACCGTTGAATTGCATATTCTTTACGCTTTTTATATACATGTCAAATTTTGTGTCGATCGGATATTATTTATTATATGATCTATAAGCTTATATTTTATGTACAATTTTAAACTACAAAAACTTATAATTTAAACAATTTGTCGATGACATAGTTATTGATCTTTAATTTTCTAAAAATTTTGAAAACATGTAGAATATAAGAAGAAGATATAATCCAATGGTGGATTTGTCAAAATTCACCTCCAATAAAAGAATATTAAGTAAGGTTATAGCCTAAAGCTACAACCAATTTTGTAACTAAACTCTGTCATTTTGGAAAAATAAAGATTAGCTAATTAAATTAGGGGTGATAGGGGAGCAGAAAAATGAGTCCAACTCTAGTTCGTCCAAAGGCATCGTCTAGAGCTAACAGAGCAGTTTGGACCAAGAATCCCCAAGAAAGAACAATGTACATGGACAATAATACTACACTTGATCAGCGAAGTCTCCCGGGGACGATAAAGTCGTCCATGAAGGTCGTCAATTGTAGTCGTCCATGAAGGTCGTCCATGGACGATCTCCACATGTCCATGGACGACCAAGCCTTCTTAGGCCAGACGGACGAATACACAGCACTTGGAAAAGTTTCAACTCTCCATAGCAGTTACTAAATCCGTAACTATCACCACGAATCTCTCAAGTAAACTTCCGTTAGCAGTTACAATTTTAATAGCCGTTGAGGAAGTTAACTCCGGACTCGTTGGCTTCCACAAATCTTGGGGAGGTTATTTGGACAAATAACCATCCCAAGGACCTCTATATAAAGGACCAGTCTGAACCTGAGGAAGATAGGAATTTTCCTGAGACTTGACTCCAAAATATCCGAAACTCCATTCTTGTGAGACTAACTTCGTCATCGGAGGGGGTTTGGCCGGTCATCTCCGGTCTCCTCTTTGACTGCGTTTGCTTTTTGTAGGCCTTTCACCACCGTTGGTAGTCCACCGAAGCCAGATCATTCACCTCACTGATTCGGAGTGATATCAGTTGGCACCGTCTGTGGGAAGAAAACAGAGGTTGTTTTGCAACTCTCTTTTCTGCGACAAAGGGTTAGGATGGTTAGGACCAGGTCGAAGGCTACTAACCCAAGTCGTCAGGGAAGCAGAGGCGCTTCAAGTGATCCCCAACATGATCGCCAATCTGCACCAGCCATGCAGACGTCGTCTGTTCAGCATGTGCAATCTATGGCGGCTGCAATGGCGGAGTTGACTCGCCAAAACCAAGAGTTAATGATGGAGATCAATCAGAGAAAACAGACACGTGAGGAACATGAAGGAGGAGGACAAACACAAGGTCATGGTGATAGAGAAAACCCTGAGATTGGAAGTTAGTTCAGAGGCACTACTTCACGGACAATGAAAGAAGAGATGGATCAAATGAAGAAAGTCATGGAGGAAATGAAAGAGAACATGAGGAGGACGAATCCTATAGAAGATTTGGTCCACAGAACTGACTCTCCCTTTACGGCTTCCATCAATGGTCATCCTCTTCCACTAAAATTCAAACTGCCTTCCTTGGATTCGTACGATGGAACACGTGACCCGTTTGACCACATTGTTACTTTCAAGACCACAATGCACCTTCAGGGGGTCCCTGATGAAATCATGTGTAGAGCCTTCCCAACCAACCTTAAAGGCCCAGCACGAGTTTGGTTCAATAAAATACCCCCGAGTTCGGTAGGTTCTTTCAAAGAGTTAAGCAAATTGTTTGTTAACAATTTCATTGGAGGACAGAGACACAAGCGTTCTTCGTCCAGCTTGCTGACCATAGAGCAAGGGGAGAACGAAAGCCTGCGGTCATTCATCACTCGCTTCAACAGAGAAGCCCTTAGTGTGGACGAGGTAGACGACAAGCTTCTATTGGCGGCCTTCCACAACGGGATTAATTCTGATCTATTTATCCACAAGCTGTATGAGAAGGAGCCTCAAACCATGGCGGAGCTCGTTCATTCGGGTCAGAACTTCATGAATGCAGAAGATGCGATCATAGCCAAGAAGAGGAAAAGAGCTGAAAGGACGGAAGCACACCCAGCACGCCACTCAGAACAAGGCCCTCGTCCGAAGAAGGGACGGACGGAAGATAAGAAGGAACAAGATAACAAGAAAACTAGTCCTTTGGGAAGAGGCCAGAACTATACGCCCCTGAACGCTCCACTTGATCAGGTGCTCATGCAAATCAAAGACGACCCTTCTCTAAAATGGCCAGAAAAGATGAAGGGAGATCCCAATAAGCGTAATAAAAGTAAATATTGTCGCTTCCACAGGGACCATGGGTATGACACAGATGAATGTTATGACCTGAAACAGCAGATTGAGAATCTGATTAAACAAGGAAAGTTGAGGCACTTCGTTGGAAGGGATCAAAGAGATGAGAAGTTGAAAGGAAAAATGGAGGAATCGTCCCGGCCCCCACTAGGAGAGATAAGGATTATTATTGGAGGAAACTCAATGGGGCAATCCTCCAAGTCGAAGAAGATGTATCTCAAAGTGGTGCAAAACGTCCAGCTCTTTGGACGATCTCCAAGGACGAGTTCAATGGAGGAGTCAGCCATTTCCTTCACCGACGAAGATGCTGAGAGAATTCATCACCCGCATGACGATGCAATTGTCATTACTCTGCTTATTGTAGATTACACAACCAAGAGAGTGTTGATCGACAATGGAAGCTCAGCAGACATATTGTACTATCCCACCTTCCAACAGATGAGACTTGGGCGAGATCAACTTCGTCCAGTTTGTTCACCATTGATAGGGTTTGGAGGAATGAAGGTGCAGCCCGTGGGCACCATTACATTACCGGTAGTGGTAGGGTCATACCCACAGCAGATAACTAAGGAAGTCAATTTCCTCGTGGTGGACTGTTCGTCTTCGTACAATGCCATTATCGGAAGACCAACCCTGACCAGTTGGAAGGCGATAACATCTACCTACCATCTATCAGCCAAATTCCCTACGGAGTACGGGATAGGCCAAGCACAAGGAGATCAGTTGGCAGCTAGAGAATGCTATTTAGCCATGATGGCTTTGGACGAGCAGGTGCAGACATTGTGTATTGAGGAAAGAAGGGTTGTTGCAGAACCCACAGAAGTATTAGAAAACGTTCTTTTACAAGAAGATGATCCCGAGAAATTCACCAGAATTGGAACGGGTATAAAGGAGAAGGCAAGAGAAGACCTCATCCAGTTCCTGAGAAAGAGTATCGACGTTTTTGCATGGAGTCATGACGACATGCCGGGAATCGATCCAAGTGTAATCACTCATCAATTGAACGTTACCCCTTTTTTAAGCCTGTTCGCCAGAAGAAGAGGGTATTCGCTCCGGAGCGAGATAAGGCAATCAAGGAAGAGTTTCAGAAATTGACCACGGCACAGTTCATTAAGGAAGTCTATTACCCGGATTGGTTAGCCAATGTGGTGATGGTGAAGAAAGCAAGTGGCAAGTGGAGAATGTGCGTAGATTTCACTGACCTGAACAAAGCATGTCCCAAGGATAGTTATCCTTTGCCACGTATTGATTAATTGGTGGACTCTACGGCTGGCCATCAATTATTGAGCTTCATGGACGCCTTCTCAGGATACAACCAGATCAAGATGGATGAAGCTGATCAGGAGAAGACTTCCTTCATCACCAGCCAAGGATTGTTTTGCTACAAAGTGATGCCCTTCGATCTGAAGAACGCAAGGGCAACTTATCAAAGGTTGGTAAATCATATGTTTCGTCCACAGATAGGACGGAATGTAGAGGTTTATGTCGACGACATGCTTGTGAAGAGCATAGACGAGGGAAGCCATTTGGACGATCTGCAGGAAACCTTTGAAACACTTAGGCGGTATAAGATGAAATTGAACCCAAGCAAATGTGCATTCGGAGTATCATCAGGAAAGTTTCTGGGCTTCATGGTCTCGCAAAGAGGAATCGAGGCGAATCCAGACAAGATCCAAGCCATATTAGACATGGAGCCACTAAAAAATATCAAAGAAGTCCAATCCCTCACCGGACGAGTTGCTGCTTTGAACAGGTTTGTTTCGAAAGCCACAGACAAGTGTCTACCTTTCTTCAAAGTCCTCAGGAAGGCATTCGAATGGACGGATGAGTGTCGAAAGGCTTTCCAAGACCTGAAAGACTATCTCACTAGAGCTCCGTTATTAAGTTCGTCCGTGCAAGGAGAAGAGCTGTACCTGTACTTAGCGGTGTCCCCACACGCCGTAAGTTCAGCTCTAATCAGAGAGGAAGGAAGAGTACAAAAACCCGTGTACTACACTAGCCGAGCACTCAGAGGAGCGGAGGGAAGGTATCCACTTATAGAGAAATTGGCTTTTGCACTGATAACAGCTTCCAGGAAGTTAAGACATTACTTCCAAGCTCATGTCATCAATGTCATGACAGACCATCCGCTCAAGAAGGCAATGAACAAACTGGAAGCCACAGGACGGCTGATTTAATGGGCGGTGGAGCTTAGTGAATTTGACATTCGATACCAACCGAGAAACGCAATAAAAGCTCAAGCCCTAGCAGATTTCATTGCAGAGTTCACTCCGAATTACGAGGACCTTGGGGAAGGAGATTACAACAAAAAATGGGTCGTCCATGTAGATGGATCGTCTACGTTGTATGCTGAAAGAATCGGAGTTGTTTTGCAGTCCCCAGAAGGAGACAAGTTAAGGTACAAAGCTCGTTTGCAATACCAGACTACTAATAATGAAGTGGAGTATGAAGCCCTTTTAAAGGGGTTGGAGTTGACCAAATCTGTAGAAGCAGACTCAATACTTGTCTTGGGAGACTCTCAATTGGTCATAGGCCAAGTAAATGGGATATGTGAAGCCAAGGAAGACAGAATGAAGAAATACTTAAAGAAGGTAGTGCGCCTTGTAAAGAAATTCAAAAAAGCTAATTTCATTCAAATCCCGAGGGAAGAGAACATGGAAACAGATATTCTGGCAAAAAAAGCATCTGCAAGTGAAACAGTGGATGAGTTGGACGCAATACAATACATGCCAAGTATAGACCTTCCAGAGATGCTGCAGATAGAGGGTGATGAAAATTGGATGACCCCAATAGTGTCGTACTTGAAGGACGGAAGGCTTCCAGAAGTAAAGGACGAAGCTAGAAAGCTCAAGGTCAAATCAGCCAGGTACATACTTATGGATGAAGTATTATACAAAAGAGGTTTCTCCCAACCTCTCTTAAGATGTTTGGCTCTGGACGAGGCAAACTACATGTTGAGGGAGGTTCATGAAGGAGCATGTGGTAACCATTCAGGAGCCAGATCACTCGTCCATAAAGTCATCCGCAGCGGATTCTACTGGCCAACCATCCAAGCTGATACTAAGGCATATGTTAAGGTATGTGATCAATGTCAGCGCTTCAGCAATATTCCTAGACAGCCAGCAGAGTATCTCATGCCAATGATGGCCCCTTGGCCTTTCGCGCAATGGGGACTGGACATTTTGGGGCCCTTTCCAACTGGAACTCGGCAGATGAAATTTCTGGTAGTAGGAATAGACTACTTCACAAAATGGATGGAAGCCGAACCCTTAGCAAAAATCACACAACAGAATGTCAAGAACTTCATCTGGAAGAACATTATATGCAGATTCGGGGTACCTAGGGTACTAGTATCTAACAATGGACGACAGTTCGACAATACACCTTTCAGGGAATTTTGTGAACAGCTCGGAATGAAGAATCACTACTCCTCATCCTCCCACCCACAGGCCAATGGCCAGGCAGAAGTAGCAAATCGATCCTTGTTGAAGATCATCAAGACTCGGCTCGAAGGGGTAAAGGGAGTATGGCCCGATGAGTTACCGGGTGTTTTATGGGCTTACAGAACGACAATGAGAACTCTGACAGGGGAAACTCCTTTTAAACTGGCCTATGGAAGTCAGGCAGTTATACCAGCAGAAGTATACATGACGAGCCACAGGGTGAGGAAGTATTAAGCTGAAGAAAACGAAGAACAGCTCCGTCTTAACCTTGACCTTAAGGACGAAGTCAGGATGGATGCAGAACAGAGAACAGCGAGGTACAAAAATCTTATGTCTAGACAATATGATGCCATGGTGAAGCCTAGGCATTTCAAAATCGGGGATCTCGTCCTGAAGAGGGTTACCTTGGCGACAAGAAACCCGGCCTACGGAAAACTTGGGCCAAATTGGGAAGGACCTTATAGAGTTATCAACTGCAAGAGGCAAGGATCCTACTATTTGGAAGCTTTGGATGGACGAAGGCTAGAACATCCTTGGAATGTTGAACATCTAAGGAAATACCATCAATAAGTGCCAACTCTTGATAAGAGTGGCCTTGGACGAGACAGCTGGACGGGCAGAAGTGTTTTAAGTACTACTATCATGTTTATTTACTACTATCATTTGTTTTAAGTATTTTAATAATCCCTTAGAAAGTACATTAGTGTTTTCACTTTTGTGCTATTCAGGGATGAGTTGGTTTGTATTTTTAATTCAATAAGGCACTAGCTCACGAGCATGTGCCATGCCTGTGGACGAATGTTTACATAAGTTTGGATTTCCAAGTATATATATGATGTATTTTCAAGTATACTATTGGAATCTTTTATGTTTGTATACTCATTCAAATTGATCCACAAGAATGAAAAATAAGCATGGACGAATGAAATCCTGGACGCAAGGATATACATCCCTAAGCTTTCATGGAAAAATGAAATAAGGTATATTCGTCCAAAGTTAAAGACGAGATGAAACTTGTGCTAAAAATGAAACGAAGATACATCCGTCCAAAGCATAAGATGAGATAAAACCTGAGATAAAGGTATATCCGTCTAAAGCTCAAGACGAGATGAAATCAAAGATGTGACCGTCCAAATCATGGACGAACTAAGACTGAACCAGCATAACAATCCATCATTTGAACGAGAAATTGTTGAGAAGTCTTATCAAGGACGATAAAATGATCGTCCCTAAATTTGAATGGTAAACAAATCTAATGAAAAAGGAAGCCATTCATAGACGAACTATACATGGGCTAAAAGGAATCAATTTGCTCTATCTTGGTGATGTAATCAAAATTCACCCCTATACTTAAGACGAGGCAAACGAAATTTCATACATAAAGCTGGAAATGTATATATTCAAACGCAATATGAAAATAGAAGATGTTCATAAAATTTCAAGAAGGGTGGACGACCCACGTCCAAAAAACCCTTTAGTTGTAAAAATAAAGCTATTGTATATAAGACTCGTCCATAATCTTGGACGAGACAATTGTACTTAAAAGAACTTGAATAAAAGAAAGAACAAAGCCAAAACACCGGGCACTTCCGGGAAAATAAAAGAATAAAAGTAGAATAAATTTTCTAAGGAAAAATGCTGTCACTTGGGCAAGCTTGTCTTGGGGTCGTCCTGGTTCACCTCAGTGTTAGCATCGTCCATTATGTTGACGTCCTCAGAACTCGTCTACAGCAAGGAACTTTCTATAGCGAGGGGAAGCTTGAAAGAATTGAAGTCCAAGTCAGGATATGCCTCTTTAGTATCAGCACGAAAGTCCTCATAGCCAGCTGCATAGTGGCTGTCTAGACGATTCTTGTACTCGTCAGACCTCTTAAAGGCTGCTATAAATTCTTCACGTGCTTTCTCTAAGGACGAGGTAAACTCAGTGACTTGCCCTTCGAGATGGACGATACGGCTATCCTTCTCCAAGTTATCAGCTTTAAGCTCCTCCACCTCGTTCTTCAGCTTCGTCTCACTTTCTTGTAGACGATTATAATCCTCGGTCAACCTAAGGACTTCCCCCTTTTTCAGCAGGATCTCATTGTTCAGCTCCTTGGCTTTGTCCTTAGCTGTCTTGGCCTCTGCAGTGAGCTCCTTGGCTTGACAAGTTGCTGTATAGAATTTTGACATAGCCTGCATATGGACGAAAAGGAGTTAAACATCCTATTCATAAAAAAAAAAAAAAATTCACAAGGACGAGAGAAAGACCTACCTTAAAAAGGTCGTGGACGCCAGAACGTTCAAACTCCTTCACTGACATGTTATAGCACTCGTTCACCTCACGGTTAGTGACGATTCCTTTGAACGTCCTCCACGCGTAGCTCTCGTCCAGAACCAGATTTGAAGGACGATCAGAGGCCTCAGACGAGCTAGGCTTGCGAGAAGCTTTGGGCTGAGGGGGAGGATCACTCTGGACGGGCTCCACCTCCACCAGAGGTTCGTCCAAGTTCACTGTTGGAGGTGTAAACTTGGGAACCTTGGGAAGGGAAGTCTTACTTGACTTTTGCTTCTTGGGGCCACGACGACTTGGAAGATCGTCCAGGTCCACAGTACTTGATATCGTCTTAGACTTCCTCTTCCCAGCCTGGACGGAAGCCACTTGGACCAATGGGGGTGCAGCAACATCCTCGTCCCCACTGGTCACTGTTTTCTCTTTATTCTCCCTCATTGTAGTTATCCCTATGACGAGGAAAATCAGTTTAAAAAAAAAAAAAAAAGAGATATGGAAATGAAATGAAGTAGACGATACTTACGTCGACGAGTAGTCTCCTCATGACCAAGGTTCTCTGCAGTAGGCACTGGGCCAAGTCCCCAAGCTGCTAGACGACTGAGGGTTACTAAATTGTGGAAAGTCCTCTCAGGGAAGGCACGAACAACGTCTATCCGGTCCAAGTAAAATTTGTCCAAGCGTGGACGAACAACAGCTGCATCACCAAGAGAGTTAGACGATTGAAAGATGGAAAAATGAAAGGAGAAATGAAATGAAATGAAAAGAAAACATACCCTTAGGACGAAGACGACCTAGAGGGCTGGTAAAAGGTGGGAAGGAGGGACTACCCACAACAGCTGGGTCCCCAGCCCAATTTCCAGAAATAATAAAAAATTCTTGTTTCCAAAACCGGTCGGACAAGTTACGACCCTTTATTAAACTGTAATAGGATCCCCTGGACGAGAACTGGTAAAAACCAGCAGATTTCTTTATTTTCGAGGGCTTATAACAGTAAAGGAACTCGTCCACCATAATTGGACGGTTCCCTTCTAGAGCCTCACGCCATAACACTTGCATGGCAACTATTGTCCTCCAACCATTGGGGTTGAGCTGGTTAGGTCCAATAACCAACCTTTGAAAGAGATCTCTACAGAAGGAATTTAGAGGAAACCTAAGGCTAGCTAAAAGGTAAGAAGTATATACCCCTAGACCAGAGGAAGGAGAACAACATCATTCTCCAACCTTGGGTAGACGAGGGTTAAGCTCTTTTGGAATTTGGTATCTATCTACAATAGTTTTTAACTTGGCAGCGTCTAAAGTGGATGCTACCTCTGGGGCACAACTATAAATGATATCTTCCTCGTCCTCTTCCTCGTCTTGAGGAGGACTAGATGGCTGTCTGGACGAGCTAGCCCCGGACCCAGAAGCCATCCTACATTGTAATTCCTGAAATTCCTTTAGGGGAATGCCAAGAACCCCAGTCGAGTAATGTTCGTCAGAGGAATCATTACAGGACGAACTATCTACACTATCTACACTATCCTCACTACCCTCACTCCCAGAAGAAACGTCCTGGTACTCGTCTATTTCCCTCTCTATACTACTGGACGAAGACATGATGAAACGCAGAAAGATTTAAGATGAAAACCTAAAAAGAAAGGAGAAATACCTGATAGGACTAGGACGAGGGCTAGACGAGGCTCTTGGACGAGATGGCAGAAGGGAAAATGAGAGGAAAGTAAAGGGCATGAAAGAGAATGCACTATTTATAGGCCCCAGCAACAGGGTCACTGAAACGACATTCGCCACTCAAAAATTAACACGTGGCAATTCCTTTGGGAATGGGATCGACACAACTAACCAACCAATAGCGTCGCGACATGTAGCTCACAAAAAGTGAAACTTTCTTAAAATCACAATAATATCCTGGACGACCCCTTGAACAAAGGGGCAACTGATAGGGGAGCAGAAAAATGAGTCCAATTCTAGTTCATCCAAAGGCATCGTCCAGGGCTAACAGAGCAGTTTGGACCAAGAATCCCCAAGAAAGAACAATGTACATGGACAATAATACTACACTTGATCAGCGAAGTCTCCCGGGGACGATAAAGTCGTCCATGAAGGTCGTCAATTGTAGTCGTCCATGAAGGTCGTCCATGTACGATCTCCACATGTCCATGGACGACCAAGCCTTCTTAGGCCAGACGGACGAATACACAGCACTTGGAAAAGTTTCAACTCTCCATAGCAGTTACTAAATTCGTAACTATCGCCACGAATCCCTCAAGTAAACTTCCGTTAGCAGTTACAATTTTAAAGCCGTTGAGGAAGTTAACTCCGGACTCGTTGGCTTCCACAAATCTTGGGGAGGTTATTTGGACAAATAACCGTCCCAAGGACCTCTATATAAAGGACCGGTCTGAACCCGAGGAAGGTAGGAATTTTCCTGAGACTTGACTCCAAAATATCCGAAACTCCATTCTTGTGAGACTAACTTCGTCATCGAAGGGGGTTTGGCCGGTCATCTCCGGTCTCCTCTTTGACTACGTTTGCTTTTTGTAGGCCTTTCACCACCGTTGGTAGTCCACCGAAGCCAGATCATCCACCTCACTGATTCGGAGCGATATCAAGGGGTATTTTTGAAAGTAAAAAAAAAAAAAAAAAAAAAACAATAACTAACTTTCTGAATCCTCTTAATAATAAAAATTCTGACTTTTACATGGTTCTACAATTATTGTAATTATTATCTATACTACTATTTAAAGGGCTTCCCCTGTTTGGACCGGATTTTTTTTTTCCCAAAATATCCCTATACCTCTAGGTTTAAGTAGAGACAAAACTAAAGAATAGTATGGTAAAAATACATGTCTAATTTGCACTAAATATTGCCTACAAATATATGAACACTCTCCCACTAACCCACTTATTCTAAGCACCTTTATTGTTTTTTTTTTAAATTAAAAAAAAAAGTTAAACAACCAACATTGCTGTTGTTTTTTTTTTCTTTATCCAAAAACAAAACTAATGTCAATAAAAAAAAAAAAAAACTAAATAGTTAAAAAAAGCCTACGTTTCTAATCCTTTAGGTGGAGTTTAGATAGCGTTTTTGAGCTTGTGTTGCGTGTTTGCGTTGTTTTTTTGTGAGTCCCGTGCACTATTCATGAGATCTGCAAATACTTTTTCAGCAAAAACAACTTTAAAATTAGGTCCTACGGTACTATTCACACATTTAAAAATTATTTTACTATAATATTTTTGATTTTCAGTTTTCAGCAATAAGCGGTATCCAAACCGACCTTTATTGTTATATTTATTATTTTGTACAAAAACACCTCCACGTTTATCCAAAAACAAAACTAAATATCAATATATAAAAAACTAAATAATGGTATAGATAATTGAAGATAGCAATTGAGAGTTGAGACAACTATCTCCACATTCCATGCCTTTCACAAAGGCATAAACCCTGCACGTATGTTTTTTTTTTTTTTTTTTTCCATAACTTCCTAGGAACTGCAAGAGCTTACCAGCAAAGTCACTACTCTTTAACTCTTGATCTTGCTCAATGTCACACTACTCTTAATCTTAAACAAACAAAACTACTTTCACTTAGAACTGACATATTATTGCAGATGCATACATAGATTAAAACAGCAACATGAGCCAGCCTTTCTTCCATGCCAAATTGCTCTTAGTGCTGTCTATCTATTATTTCAATGGTGTTTTTGGCAAAGAAGCAGTGTCAGTTGTGAAAGACATTGAATTTGAGGCACAAAAGAGTAGACACGTTTTACATCACAAGGGGAGGAGAAGGTCTGCCTTACTTGATTTTGATGTCACGAGCTTTCGTGCTCGAGCAGATGGCCAAACTGACGACACTTAGGTTCGTTCTTATTTCTCTCTCACTCCTTCAAACAAACAATTATACTATACTAGCTTGCTAATTCAGAATTCACGGTGTTACTAAATTTTTTTGACCAGTTCATTACTTTTTCTCCCATCTTTAACATTTTAAATGGAATTTTTTTTGGGGGGGATGGGGGGATCGATGCATGTATAATAGTACCAAAGTAACCAAACTCCTTCAAGGTCCATAGGACAACTTAGTAAACTTAGTGGAGTTCAAAAGCACTCTTACAGTCCACAAGGATCCTTATGAGTTATGATTTGAAAGACAAATTTCATCTTCTGCGATTTTTATCACTATATAAGTTACAAATTTTGCCTTTACTTCAAGCAGACCCTTTTTTTTGCTAAGTTATTTCCTACGGACTCTTTATAGAAAATCTCTAGGGGTGTAATTAAAAAATTATTTCGCCCAAAAACGTAAAATGCTCATCACACCCCTAGACTTTTTTGTGACCGGAAAAAGTAGTAATATCAAATTATAATTGATTCAAATTATTAACATTAAAAAAAAAAAAAAAATCCTCTAAACACGTGTGTGATAATTTTAGTTTTATAGTTAGCGGATGAGTTCGTTGAAAGATGGCTCTCTTAGCTTTCACCATCAACAAGAATGAAAAACAAAGTGGAAAGATACTCAACAATAATTGAAAATGAGAATTGAGAAATGTAGTAGCAGCATATAAATGGGAAACAAGATTTGGATCGTGGCGCATTGATAGTGTGAACTTTGTTTGTAAATGTAACTTTAGCAAATTTTCCTGCTTTTGAGTTTTAGGTCTTCTGTTACAGAAAGTTTGGCTTCAAAACTCGCCTCCTATAGTAGGAGATGGTGTATACATATGTATTGAAAGTTTAAAATATTATGACAAAATTTATGATATTCTACTTAAAAAAAAAATACACATTTATTGTTTTTAAATTTCCCTTACAATCTTTTACAAATGTTCTACAATAGTTCTTTTCCAGGGTTTGAAGATCCCAAAAATAATATACATATGCTAATAATATTATTAGCATATGCATATTATTTCTTAGGTTTTGATTTCATCAATTTTGTTAAAGAATTTTAAAAAAAGTTAGAACTATATCCTAAGTTTTGATTTCATTAATTTTGTTAAAGAATTTTTTAAAAGTTAGAACTGCTCTCTAAATTAAAAGAAACTAGCCTCTAAGCACGCGCATGAAAGACTCTTTAATTTTTGGGTAAAATTTAATAATTTACATCTATTATAATTTGAAATTATTACATTTTTTAATCACAAAAAAAAAAAAAAAAAAATTTAAGAGTGTGATAAAAAAATATGTCACCCACAAATGCTTAATACTAATCATACCTCTAAATTTGTTTTTTTGTAATTAAAAAATATAATAATCTCAAATTATAATAAATATAAATTATTAAGTTTTATCCCAAAAAAAAAAAACTTAAATAAAAGAGCCTTGCGCTCACGCTGAGAGGCTAGTTTTAACAAAGATTCTACTTTAAAGTAGTGCATCATCTTTCCTCCAACTTTTTTCTCCATTTGAGAAACAAGGCGAAAGGTTTGTGCTGCAAACTGGCAATTGCCAGTTTGCAGTTGATCCGATTCCGCATCTTAATGTTATGCGACAAAAAGACCGGTATCTTCCGGTTGTAATCTGTCACGTGAGGGAAGTCTTTTTTAGTATCGACTGAGATGCTTTGCCTGAACAAAGAATTGACTGACATGGATACGCGCAGGCATAAGAAAAGAAAAAAAAAAAACTTGGAATCTTATGATTGGTTATTGATTGCACCATAGATTTTGAATTCACAATTTTTCCATAATAAAAAATCTTCACCATCTAAATTTCAAGAATTTCGATTTTGGCCCTTAAAATTAAAATTTTTAATTTTAATTCCTAACATTTGAGTATATATTTAATATAGTCTTTTCGGTTATTAATGTCAACAACAATAACAACAACAACGGTTTTTATAGAATATTTCGGAATGCAATAAATACATATTCACTTATAAGTTGTTAGTTGTTATTGGTTCTAATTTGAACCTATCATTAAAATTACTTTTTTACCACACCAATAACAACTTATAACAGCTGACTACATAAAATTTGTTATAAAAATATTGTGAACATATCATTTCTCATTACATTATAAATTTATAGTAATTAATTAAATTTACAAGGGCACCTATTATTTATGTGTGCTTGTTAGAAAGAGAACGAGACAAAGGTTGAGTTGATAATAGAAGGAAAAATGAAAGAGAGTTTGTGAGAGAAAATATATTTAAAAAAATATTTTCCTGTTTAAAAATATATATATTTTTCTTTTTTGTTAAATGTTAATACTTTTTAAATGTATTTTAAATAATGTGGCATATTTTAGTTACACCAACTATAGATATTGTATGCCGCCATCAACAAGAATGGATAGAAGCGAGACATTAAGAACGAGTACAAACATTAAGGAGTAATAAATAAATATCACTGACTAAAATGAAAATGAAAGTGTTTCTGGGTTGGCGACACCTTTCTCTTTGTTTTTCTTTCTCGAATGTTTGTTCCTTCCCCCCAAAAAAAAAGAAAAAAAGAGAATGTTTGTTCCATACAGATATGGGGCTTTTGGTTGTAGCTTGTCTTGGACATATTCACAGACTCTTGAGTTTAGATTTACACACTTTTGAGATCTTTCATTTCTAAAGACATGTTAGGTAGACTGCAGTGGTGATTATATAGGAATATAAATAGTTATTAGAAGAAATACAAGATATTGTAATGTAATACCAATTACTATTCATTTGTTTGGTGACAATACAAGAATAGAACCCTTAAATCAAATTGTCTTTATAACATTAGAATAAAACTTAAAAAATATTTTAGGAAATATCTTACTCATATAATTATATTTTCTAAAAAAATAATATTTTTAAAAATTTTGAAAGAGGGATTAGTTATTTTTTATGATTTTTTATTTTCATAATTGTTATGTGTATATGAAAAGTTTGTTTATTTGAAAACATATTAATTTTAGAAATTAATACATTTACTAAGGAATAACTATTACAACTCTTTTAGAGAAGAATAATTATTTCTTATTTTAAAGAATAGTTATTCATAATGAATGACTGTTCTCTATAATAAAAACATAACCAAACTATTGAATAGCTAAACTATAAAAATAACTATTACATTACAGTGTCTATTACAATCTACCAAACATACCCTAAATATGTATATTTCCATAAAAGTTGTTCACAACTCAAGAGGCTTCTTTATTTTTGGGTTCTAACTCTAACTAGTAAAATATTTTGTCATCAAATAAGATATATGAGGTTTCAACCCACACCAAAATCAATTGATGTCTTACCCTAATGAGAAAAGACAATCATCATGGAGCGGAGACTTTAAAATAATAATACCCTATAAAACATCCTATATTATGCACTACATTTGAATTTCACCATACATAATTTCTTTAAATAGTATAATACATAATTCTATATATAAACACAATTAGAATTAAGAGTGTGCATCAAACTCACCAATTTGACAAAACCGACCCAACCAAACCAACCTAACTCTTCAAGTGATTTTTGTGGGTTAAAATTTTATTTTGAGCTCTACCTCAGGTATTTTTTCAACTCATATGAGCCAACCCAACCCATTGTGTTTAT
The DNA here is from genome assembly GCA_029955455.1 of Quercus agrifolia. NCBI lineage: Eukaryota > Viridiplantae > Streptophyta > Magnoliopsida > Fagales > Fagaceae > Quercus > Quercus agrifolia. Next base: position 10,503,246 of record JARQAD010000011.1, on the reverse strand, counting down.
AAGTTTACTTGATTACCCATATTTTAATGTTTTTTAGTTCGTTTGATTTTGGTATTTTGAGAGTAAGTTTGGATGAATTTGAAGTTTCTGAATATAATTAAAGCATATTATATGAATTGTAATAATTTATTGAAATATATTTGAATACTTGATGAAAACCCAATTTTTGACAACGCATGAAACATGTAAGCACTACTCATTTACCTAACTCAACCCACCCAACCCAACCCATGTTGGTTGGATTGGGTTGGGAATTAATTTATCATTTCAACAAGATCCTGTTGGAAAAAACTCTTCAACTTGACCCCATGCATATCTCTAATCATAATAAATAAATTTTAATAATTACCTAATTAATTATTAAATTTTATATTTGAAATATATATATATATATTTATATATATATCTTGTTAATTTTTCTTTGCATTGTAGGGATAGAAGTTTTTGATTTTTTATTGACTTATTCTAATTAATTTTGTCAAATAAATTGAAAACCCACACTTTTACATGTCAAGATTATAGTATATGTTATTGAAATTGGTTTTAAAATTACTAGTACCATAACTTAAAAAGTAACTTAACAGGTAAACGAATTTTAATTTGATTAGATTTGATTTTCTCTAAAAAAAAATATTCTAATTGAATTACATATGTTCTTTTCTATAAAATTTTTGATTGAATCTTTATTTATCAATAATGATTGAACATTTCCATGCATTACACAATTTTATGATTAATGATATATCATTCAGAAGTCATCAAGATAAAAAAAATAAAATAAAATAAAAAGAGAGAAATAAAATAATTTATTTGAACTAGTGAAAAAATTATACTTGTTTTATGTCCAACAATGACAAAATTAGGGTTGTACTAACCTTGAGAATATATGAGCTAAGTATCCACACTTTCCATTAAGATTTTGGACAACACCATGTGATGCCTCTAATTATTAGAGAAATGATATGTCCACAACATTTTTACAACAAATCCTAAGTGCTAGGTTGTTACTGGTTGTTATTGTTGGGCAAAAAAGTAATCTTAGTGTTAAGTTCAAATTTAAACTAATAACAACTAATCACATGTGATTTGTTGTAAAAATGTTGTGAACGTAGCACTTCTCTAATTATTATTACTTTGTTTTATTTGAAATCCGAAAATTTTGGAATTTTTTAGTTGTTAGGTATATTAGTAATTCTTTAAAAGCAAAAATATTTTTTTTTTCATTAACTTCAAATATAAGATAAAATAGTCGCTTACCCGAGCACTGCATCAGATAGTTAAGTAATATATATTGCTTGAAGGTATAATCAACCTCATGCAATTCATTTATAAGTAATGAAGTTAAAACAAATGAGTAACTACACTAAATATTAAATTTGTATATTCATAGCCTTCATATTTAGAAAGACTTTAACTTACGTTTAGCCGGATCCTAGATTGGTGTTCTTCTCATAAATTGAATATGATTGGTGGCAGATTTTATGGTTGGTTTAGAATATAGCCTTTTTCAAACATGAAATATTTTTTATTTATCTTTAGGACAAAGTTTGGCTACAAACTCAACAATAATCTAAGGCTACAACTATCACTAAACAAATTAACATGGCTATATATTTTTAAAATTTAACCTATATTGCATATTCTTTATGTTTTTAAAACACATGTCAAATTTCATGCTTATTGGATGTTATTTACTATTTGATCTATAAACATATTTTTCATGTATAATTTTATACTACAAAAACTACAAATTTAAACATTTGATTGATGACATAACTATTAGTTTTTTATCTTATTGAAATTTTGCAAGCATGGAAAATATAAAAAAAAAATGTAATCTAACGATGGATTTGTCAAAATTTACATCAAATACAAAAATATCAAGTGGAGTTATAACCTTAATTAATAACTAAGTTTGTTGCCATCCTATTTTTTTAATATCAAAAAAAGGAAGAAAATAATCATCATGATGCTATTAGGAACATTGTCAAACATTAAATCTTCACAAAATCATCACATTTTGAATCAATCATTAGTGGCCAACTCTTTATAAAGATTTGTTCCCTTTGCAATCACTCACCATGCACCCATCTCTTTAATAAAGATTTTCCCTGTGCTTCTTCTTCTAGAATAACATAAACAAAATAATTGCTGGAGTGTCACTACAATGTCTACTATAAATGGTTGCCACAATGCCACATAACAACCTCTTTTACGAAATTTGTTAAAAATACAAATACAGCTTCTATGAAGAGTAGCAGAATAGATGGACGCATTGTTTCAACTTACAGCATATGACCAATTGAACCTTCAAATTCTTAAAAAAAACAGGTCGAATTAACTCTGTGTATATCTAATCTAAACCTAATCCATAGTGTACATAAGCACAACCAGCCTAAACAGGTTGAATTAACTCTATATATATCTAGTCTTTCACCGGAATATTGGATCCGTTCGGGTGAGAGACTTTACAAAAATTGTTGTATGATTCAAGCCTCACATGAAGTGGTTGTTATCTAAGAAATTGTTGTTAAAGATCTATTTTGTAAAAGAAACTATATTTATTATTTGTGTAATTTTACGTGGGATTCAATTTACTATTTTTTCAAAATGTGAGTTGATTTTTTTTTTTTTTTCCCCTTACTAACTCTTAGCAATTTCCTAATGTCTGATTCCAGGCTCCTCTATAAGGTGATCATTTTTTTATAAATGACACTGCACGATTGAAGTTTTTGTCTCACTTAATGACAGGCACCAAAGAAATCCTGCAAAGTGGAGTTGTCTTTTCTACTTTATTTGTGAATGCAATTGTGCTGTAAAATTTATGAAATGTTCTTTAATTTTATTTTTATAATCAACTTTGCAACTTGGTAAACTTAATACAATTGATTTTTCAAGTGATATAACCTTTATTGATTCAATTACATGATAAGGTGAAGATCTCTTGTATCTAGACCAATTAATTACTGTTTTTTTTTTCTCTATATTATTTTGCATCAGTTTTAAATACTTTGTTTCTCTAAGTACTGGCATATGACCAATACTTAGAAAGGGAGAAAGAATTTGTTATTTTCTTGCTTTGGTAAGTGTATTTAAAAGTTTTAACTCCAAGCTCTTGATGGATTGCAGGACATCTCTTGCTCTTGTCGTATGTCCTTGCATACATGCTGTTGTTGTCTACATGATGCATTCCTGCAGTGGTTGGTTGTTATGTGGTGTTTTCCCTGCTTCTCATCAAAATTCGTATATTCTGGTATTAGTTTTTATAATCTGACTTCACCAAAGTATTTAAAGTGTTGAAAATTTACTGGAGATAGAGTGGTTTAGGGTTTTTGGTTTTAATTTATATTCATATGATAGCCAAATCAGTGCAACATGTAATTGTAGGTAAGTAATTTTTATAAAGTAACAGTCATCTTCTTTTCTAGACATTCAAATTGTTCTTTTACTGTTTTCACATTGTCCTTTGGTTAATTACCGATTTTTTCAAAGGCTTAAACTGACAAAAAAGAATTACTTAACCATTATCCTAACACTACCCCCCATGTGTGGGCCCAAAGTCTTGAGGTCCAACATGTGGGATTTTGAAATTTTAAAATGAGAGGTTGAATGGAGATAAAATTTGAATTTATGACCATTTTTTGAAATTTTAAGATGAATTACTGATTTTTCCAAAAGTTTAAGTTGTTAGGAATGAGTGAATTTAATCAATTAATTATTATCCTAACAACCTCATTAAAGCCCTAACCATTATCCTGACCTCCTCAGTAAAGCTTACCTCTGCTGATGAACAGAACCGGAAAGAGATGAATTGAGTTCCAAAGTCAACCAGATGGCTGGTACTCTTAACTTTTCCTGCTTCAACAATAGAGATAGCTTACTTGGGCCTAATATAATGCAGGGTGACATCACAAGCAGAACAAATGGCTTGAACAACCATGGTCTAGTTTGCTTTCAGTGGGAAGTACGAGTACAAAACACATTGCATTGGCAGCCAATGAGAAACTTAACCTACATACTAGGCTTCTGGTTGGGTCTTTTACTTATGTGTTCTCCATTTTTTTTCTTTTTCTTGATGTTCACCATCCTATTTGTGGTTAGGACTTCTGCTGCCTCATAACTTTATGTTTTTCCATCTTTTGCAATGTGCAGGATAACTTGGACCAGCATGTGGACTTAACGGATTCCCACCTACGGGTTACTCCATTACTATTGTTGCACTCTAATCAACCTTGAATCCATGTGCATGGCAGCATTCACTTTGTTTTTCAACAAAGCATCCAACATTTTAATACTTTGACCTCCAGAAATTGAGCGTAGGGCATATCCATGTTAAAAAACCAACATCAATTTTTTTGGTATTAAAATAATTTGAGAAAATAGGTTCTGTAGACTTCTTAAACAACTGAACATGAATTTGAAGTTCCAGGAATGGTAGATCTTTTCATTTGTCACGACTCATTAACCTTTGTCTTAGATACTAATATTAGCAACTTCTTCATCTGTCGTGATCTGAAGTGTCTAAAGTTGCTCTATGAATTCCGAGTCCATCTCGACAGCCTAAGCATGTACAGACACTCCTAGCCCTAAGGAACTCTCTTAAGCAAACCAAGACAAGAAAGAGAGACTCCTAAGTCCTAACCTAAGAAGAGGAGAGCTAATAAGTTCAGGTCTGGACAATGTATTGGTAGAAATTACAAGTATTATTTATAATTCATAAATTCCCATGTTTCATTCACATACTGTCATCACCAACAACTTAATTTGGAAAATTCATTATATCCACTACTATATGTTAAAATATTGGCGCTTATTGCTAGAAATAGATTCAAGTTGCTTATATCCATATATCTGAAGTGCAGTCACCACCAGGATATCTCATCTCATGGGCTAGGGAAGGACCATCAGGTTCAGCAGCAAAATCCACAAAAAAATTCGGGTTTATTTTCAGACCACCTTTCTCTGTATCAACATCAATCTGCAACATGTGAGATCCTTTCTCCACAAGATCAGGATAAAATTGACGATCCCATGTACTGAAGAGTGAGTTGGTGACATAGAGTCTCTTCCCATCTAAACTTAATTGGATCATTTGAGGCCCCCCTCTTAACTGATTTCCCTGAAAGGAAAATATGAAGCGAACAACATATTAAATTAAGGGAACTACGTGGAGCAAAAGTACTTAGTATGAGTGATTAGCCCGTTTGATAAGAAATTTCTAGTAACATTGTTTAAGTACTATGGAAATATGTGTGGGTTAAAAATTGTTGTGGAACACTAACATGTAACATCAGAGATAGGAAGATACTCAAATAGTATTATTTTTCTACAGCCTAAACAAATGGTCTAGGCGTCTAGCTGAACTAGGCATATACCTATATGGGATAAAGGCACTCGAGTGATGAATATATAACAGGTCACTTATACATTGTCTAGCCACTCACATACAGTGTATAGTGTTAAAACATCAAGGTTTAGGTGGTCCGTGTGCATCTATTACTAAATGATAATGATTGATGGTCACCAGATAATGAATAAAGCACTCAGTAGACTAATAATACATCTTTTTTTATAGAATCATGATGTAAATCAGAAGCAGAAAGAACCAAACAGATTATCTGATGCATCTCTGTGTGAAATACTTCTAGTGCAGGAACTGTTTTAACTGATATCTAAATTGCACATAAGCAGCATTCCCAACCAAGCCTATCTTGTTTAGGGAATTGTTACCAAAAGCACCCAATCAATCATCAATTAGGCAGCAATAAGCTATAGCTCAGAAAGAGTTTTAACTTTTACAATGGAGTTCACACAAACCTGGATCTCTGGAACATCAAATTGCCATGTTTTTCCATCTTCTCCCTCAGCCACTACTGGGCTTCCCTTTTGAATTAGTCCCCCAACCCATACTTGGCCTGTCAATACAGGATTCTTGGGGTCCTCAATGTTATACTGCCTCACATCCCCATGCAGCCAGTTCACAAAGTACAGAAAACGATCATCAAGAGAGATCAGAAAATCAGTTATAAGCCCAGGCATTTCTGGAAGAATCCAATTTTGCACCTTCAATGGTTTCACTGATATTGCAATCTGCAAATATTGATCAATGCCTCAAATAAAAAGACAATGCAGAGCAAATTACAAGGTGAACACAATATGGCGCACTAACATACAGACATATATAAATATCTTATGTGCATACCTCATGGCTCCAAGAGCCATCTTGGGTCTGAAAAAATCGCACCATGTTACTTGTCAAGGCACAACCAACAAACCCTGTATCTTTTGAAGGATCATGCAGGAACCTTATCTGCAAAAGGGTTACATTGAGACAAAAATAGATCCAGACTTATTATGTTCGGATTAAAAGAAAAAAAATATAAATCAACAAATAATCATGTTGGCCATACTCTACATGTAGGAAACCAGACTGTAGATTGTCTATGCACTCACCTCCAAAGGTAAGAGCCCTGTACTGCCAAGATCCAATGTTTGTTTCAGTTCACCATCTGGCCAGCTGTACACATGCAGATGCCTCCCATAAAGACCATCAGAAACATGCTGAAGGTTGAAACCTTTAGTGAAAGCAGCAGGGGCACCCCATGAGGAGCTTATCATTGTCTTGTGTCGTGGTTGGTACCAGAAATCATAGCCAAAAAGTGGACTGTGCCCTGGTTTCTCCCACCTGGTAGATGTGAAGGGAGCTTTAAGGTTACATCAAAATCAAATCTACATTAAACATGCTCAATTTACAATGCCAGGAATTGAATCATGCTATTAAACTGTCACCATCTCCGTGAGTATTTAAATAGATTTCCAATATTACTTGTGTATTGTCAATCTTGTCTTTAAATTTGATATATTGTTTCCATTAATCAATATAACGAATTGCGCCAAAATTGGATACATAGACACATGATTTGTTAAAACTAGTTTGCTAACAGTAAAAGATTAGATTTAGTTGTATGTCTCAGAACAGTACCTTCCTTTGACATTAAACTCAGAATCAAGAAGAAGAAAGCCATTCCCTGCAGCATTTCCATCTTTATCACCAAGGCATGACACCAGTAAGTCTCCAGAAGCAAGGCAATGGGATGTGTGTGGATAAGCCAAACCAGTCTTCTGAACAATATCTTCAGGCTCAACAACTTTATGCAGTGATGGAGCCTTGGAATTGGTTTTTGTGTCAATCACATATATGCGACCAGATCTGAAAAGGCTTGACTTGTTAAGGAATATATTACCAACAGTTAATGCACCTCTTCAAATGATGAACCATCAATACTAGTAATCATAGCTTCTGACTAAGAGAACAGAAATTACAAAAAGGCTACATTAGGCCTCTTACGGAAATAGAGTCATTATAAAATGCTTCCTCAGCATTTTAAAGGCATATATCCATCATACAGCACCGATCCATTGGAAGTAGAAGAAAACACAAAAAAGTACAATACCGGACATTTTTCTTTCTTTCTTAGGAGGCGGGGTGCTAATAATTCTCAAAAGTTAAAAATATCACATTACATTAAACCATAAATTTGATCTTTTTGGTAAATACAAAAGACTTAAATAGGAAACAGATTATCTCGTGTGTGTTTTTCTTTTGTGGGGATATTCCAAAACATAAAATGCAACCAGTTATCACATATCAAAAGTCAACAAACCCCCCCCCCCCCCCTCGCGGGGGGCGGGCAAAAATAAATAATAATAAATATGAAGTATCAAACCTGAGCCATAATTTTCTAATCCACCTATACCGGTGAAGTTCAAGAGTTTGATACTACTAGTGAAACTAAATTAAGGAACACTGGAGACCAATAATAGGTTATTAAATAAAGAAATCATCGTGAGATTACTATGAAGTCACTAGCATACACCTATCTAGCAATGGAATTACCATCTTATCGGATAGTGAGTCATTTTTTTTATTTTTTTAAATATGAAATCAGTGAGCTGCAAACACCAGATCAAACCTAAGCACAAGTCAAGACAAGACATGCAATTAGACTGCTTGCCTTATCCATAATCTTATGTGTGTTTATCTTTTCAAATGCATCCACAACTACCACAGATAAAGTGGACTTCAGACTGTTGAATTGTGAGTTCAAAATGTAATAGTTCATAATTTAAGTAATATTTCAATAACAAGAACCACATCTACATTAATCAAATTTTCATTCACAACTACATTTATAGAATCAATTTAGCAAGCATGAATCAGTTTCTAGACTGGTAATTTACCAGCATTTTCATAGCAAGTTCCAAATAAAGTAGCCTCTAAAGCTTGTGCTCACATTATATTTCTACCTCTTTATGTTGGAGCACCTGTCTACCCCTTTCATCAATAAATGGTCAGTGCTTAAACAAACAATGCGTGTGCGCATGTATTTATGTATATACACATGAACCTACATATGTATTTATGTATGTAAAGATTCATTGATGCTAAATAAAATTTACTCATACACTAGTGAAGGTAGGATCAGAAAGCGTCGATCTGCTGAGGGATCTCCATGGCAAGAGCTACATGAATTCCACCCTGAATGATGTAGTTCATCACCTAAATAAGGCACAGGCAGCCTGTGGATAACTTTTGAATAAGTAGGAGAGCTTGGATCTATGTCCACTGTAGCCAAGTAATCAGGCTTCTCTCTTCCTGTTCCTGTATATACAATTAACCATTATATTATGGGAGTAACTTACTACATTATGCCCAACTAAGACAAACAATCCAAAATGGTTCCGTAACAGCAGAGAAGCAATAAGCTATAGATAGAAAAACAGCTCAAATCAACTAGTCCACACATAGAAAAGGATTTTAAGTGGTAGAGTTCGGAGGTGAGGAACAAAAAGGAATAAAGCCTAGGGCACAACATATGTCTCAACTCTTCAAGGTTAAAAGCAACAATATATATTATGAAGATGGCAGAAACATATTAAGAAACTAATCTGGTCATACATAGCACTGCACAAAATAAATAATGAGATGCAAGAAACTGCTTCATTGAAATCCAAGAGTCTGCAGAACAGGAAAACAAAATCCTAAATTTTAAAATTTAGTTGAGGGCTGATTTTCAATAGGAATCATTGCTTTCCATATTATCTTATAAAAATAATAAAAATAATAATAATTAAAAATATATATATATATATATATATATATGATTGTGTTAAGCATTCAAATTGAAGCAAGTCCTTATTTCACTCATTTAACCAGACAAGGAAAGCCTATTATTTTTTAAAAGGTGGAGCTTTTCTGGTATGCAATAACTATCTCATGCATCCAATATATACATCTCCATCAAACAGTGTGTGGGCAGTGGGCAGGGCCGGCCTTCCACCAGGCCAATTAGGCCATTGCCTAAGACCCCCAAGTGGGGCCCCAAAATTTTGGAAAAGAAGGGGCAATAGAGACAAAAAAAAAAAAAAAAAAAAAAAAGGTTTCAAATGAAACTTCAAAAATCCGGTACATCCTTGTGATCAAAAAACAAAAAATTGTGTACATCCTGATAAACATTAGTACCCCAAAAATTCTTTGGTCTAAACAAAATAAATTGTCCCAAAAATAACATCCTTAACCTCTAGACAAACCAAAATTCAAAAAGATAAAGTACAAATCCAGTCTAAAAAATTAACCACAAAACAATAACAAATCAAAAATCTCAAATCCCTAAAATTTACTCATATTACCGTTTCTTATATATATTAGATGAAGCAATTAGTTCAATTGATAATAGGTTTGACCAATTTCAAATATATGAAGATATTTTTGGTTTTCTATTTAACTTCACAAAATTGAAATCATTAATAGTTTGCAAAAATACTATCTTAATCTTGAATCTTTTCTCAAACATGATGTTTATTATGATATTGAAGTTTTAGATTTATTTTCAGAATTAAAAGTTTTTAAAAAAAACTTTACAAATAAAAGAATATTCTCCAGTTGACATACTAAATTATATAAAAAGGTTAGATTCATTTTCAAATAATGCATTGCTTATAGAATGTTACTAACAATACTGGTTACAATTGCTTCTGGTTACAATTGCTTCCAGAAAGAAATTTTTCAAAATCAAAATTAATAAAATGATATCTAAGATCGACAATGTTCCAAGAAAGATTAAGTGGATTAGCTATATTATCAATTAAAAATGAGATGTTAAAAGAACTTGAATACAAAAATTTAATTAGTCAATTTGCATCTAAAAAGGCAAAAAAAAAAAAATTTAATGAAATATATATATTATAATATAAAAATATTAAATAAGTATTAATTTTATTAATACATAAATATAAAGAAGACTCCATTTTAATTCTCCCCAAAATGTCTAAGGCCAGCCCTGGCAGTGGGCTTATCCAATTAAGAAGGCTTCACTACCTCATCATGACTCCTGCATACACCTTCAATAAATCCTTCACTAACTTCAATTTCACTATAGAAAACTACATATTCAAAAAACAAAATCTTCCTAAATTACAACTTTACTAAACATGAAACCATATTAACATAAGAATATGTTCATGTTTCGATCGGCCACAAATACTCTTGTCCCCCTCTATATATAAATATATATATCAGATTTTTTTTTTTTTTTTTATAAAAAAAAACAGACCCAAAAGAAAATTCAATAATAACTGCATATTTAAGTCGAATTGCTATGAAAAGGAAAATAAAAGAAAAAAGCAATCAAAATAAAAAGTAGATGAAGATAGTATATATATAGGTACCAGTGTAAACGCAAGTGACATAGATGAGAGCTTCTCTAGGACCAGACATGGCCTCCAGCGGAGTTGCGTACCCAGGTCCCCCTGTGTTGCAGCAACCAGCTTGCCCATTATTCTCATTCCCCGCCACTCCATGTTTCAACACACTCGCATCCGTAGCCATTTTTTTGAAATGACAAGCAAGAAGATGAAAGAAAAGAGTAATCAGAGTCACATGTAAACCAGAATCTCTCTCTCTCTCTCTCTCTCTCTCTCTCTCCGAGTCTTATAATTGATGAGCTCGCTTTGTATTATTATATACTAATAAGGACTGGGGCACAGTGTCCTGACGTGTCACTTCTATATGTGTAATATTGTTTCATATCATATTATATTATATTATATAAAAATTAGTCTTAGAAGTTGTGGATGCATCAAATAGGACACCAAATTACAGAAATTTTCTTAAATTTTAATATTTTAAGAAAATATATATATATATATATATATATATAAGTTTTCTTCAACAAGTAGATATAATTTTTCTTCAACTATAATTTTTAAATGAATAAAAATCTTAATTTGATTAAAATCGAATTACACTACTATATTTCTAAGCAGATAAAAACAAAAATCATAACAATTAAAAGCCGCGCATCAGGTTAAAGCAATTCGTCTTTCACTCAAATGTGTCTTAATCTGAAGATGAAGGTTACGTATAAAAAACAGTGTCATGCTTCCTTGGCCAATAAGATAAGACCCCGCTGAGGTTGAAGCTTTAAAATTCAAGAGAGGAAAAGAGATGCAAACAACACGTAGCTTTCAAAGATAGAGTTCCAAGTCATATACTTTTCCTCTCTGACATATGTGGCATCTTAGTTTTAAGGATATAAGAGTAAGGGGTGTTAATTCGGGTTAGTGTGTCAAGCTCACGTCGTGTCGAGATAGGGGTATTCGACTAAATGACTCAACCCTAACCCGACCTATTAATAAGATGGGTTGACCTAACTCAACCCATTTGACACATTTAATAAACGAGTCGTGTTGGGTTGACACAAATGTAACACAACTCATATCAACTTGTATAATATTAAATATAACATCTATCTAGAAATAATTTTTTTACATCCCAAAAGCAATGCATGCACTTCAAGTCTTCAACCTGCATTGTTGTAATCTTTAAAAGCATTGCGCATTAGATCTAGTTTATAAACTATCTCAATAAACCCACTTGCAAGATATGCAAACGGTGTCCAACACTAATACAAATACAAATACAAATACAAATACAAAAAAAAAAAAAAAAAAAAAAAAAAACAGCACAAGACAAAAGCAACAAAAGTGGCCTTAATCAACAATTAATATAATCTCATATATTAATAACAACACATGGATTCAAAGTTTATAGAACAAAAACATTATGCAAAAAAAATTAACACATTAGAGAGAGAGAGTCAGAGAGCAATAACTGGTTTGAGACTTTGAGTTTAAGAATTGGGCGTAAAACTATAAGATAGTAGAGTGAGTAGTACGATTGAAATAAAAAAATAAAAAAATAAAAAAAAAAGATATTTATAAGAAGGTTTAGAGATTTAGGGTTTGTAGGATTTAGAGATCTAGGGTTTGTAAAATTTCAATTTTCAATTACCATTGTGCACCCTTAGTGCGGTGGTCACTCCACAAGTATAAATGCTTGTGGGGTATGATGGGGTAAGGATCAAGGTTCAAGTCTATAGGAGAGAACTTTACACACATATACACTTAGATTAGACTAGAGTAGAAATTCTATCTTGTATAAAAAAAAAAAAAAAAAAAATTCAATTTCTAATTATATACCTTGTAAGTTTTTGTAATTACTCACTTTTCTTTTTAAATTTAAAATATATGTTGGATATAAAAGTTATTTGACAAATCTAAAATAAAATAAATATTTATTTGTTATACGAGTTAAACGGGTTGCTTTAAGTGAGTTATTTTGGGTTGACACAAATAAATTGATGTATCAAATGTGTCTATTACAAGTTATGCAGGTTGACTCACTTATGACACGTTTCTTATTGTGTCGCTTTCAGGTCAACCCGCTTATGACCCAAACCCATTAAGGCCCAACCCCTAACCCGAAAAAAACCCGTGTCGAGTTCGTGTCGAGTTTGCAGGTTAGGTCGAACATTGACACCCCTTTATAAAAGTATATACTTCATGTGGTGCTAAAAAGACCCAGCAATATGTTTATAAAAAAATAAAAATAAAAACCCAGAGATAGTTGGGTCACATGGAGCTAAATATTAAACCAAATCAAAATAAAATTAAATATTTGCTAAATAACAAAAGTTGGGCTTAGACGTCGTGGTTGCGCCACGTAACTTCACCAAATTGCATAGGTTTTATTAAATTTTTAGATTTTTAAAGAACTAAAAAAGAATAATGTAATACCCCAATTTTGTTTTTATGATTATCACCGTACCTTACCATTTTAATATAGAGTTGATATACTATATGTGTGTGTGTAGTAAGATGGGAGTAGACAATTTTGTGGTGCTACAAATAGGCGAGAAAAATTAAAGTTTTAGTGCATACAATTTAGTGCGGTAATTAAACTAATAAATAAATAAATAAAAGATGAAGATGTTTTATGGGCTTCTTGGAGACTAAAGAGATAAGCTCAAGTGGATTTTAAACTCCAGCCCACTACCCCACCAAGCCCATATCTCTGATGTGTTAAAATATAAGTTGGAGGAAAAGATAATTAGGGTTTTGAGATAAGAAGGGTTTCATCACTAAGGAGGCTAGAAGGTGTATTTTTTTCCTTGGAGTTAATTAAAGAGGCAACCAAAGGACTCCGGATATGATTTTTTCAATTTTTAGAATCAAAGAATCAAAGGTTTAGAATTTTATCATGGATTACAATCTTAATACATGTATAGGACTTTCACGTTTTCAATAGGGTTAATATGTATTAAACCCCAAGTTGCCCACTGTGTGCATTCTAGTAGAAGTCGTGAATTGAGAAAGGTTACGTATATGGCTTTACATCTCCTTTTGGTTATATGTATATTAAATCGTAGGTAGCCACTATGAGTATTTTAGAATAAAGCCACGGATTACGAAACTCAATTCATTTATATAGCTTTACATCTTCATTGGTTTATATATATATATATATATATATACTAAATTCTAGAATTGGCCACCGTGTATATCCATGAACAAGTCACATATCAAATCTTCAGTCATGAGGCTTTCACCTTTTCAATTGTGGTTATATATATATATATATTAGGATGGCTGTAAGGTTTTCTATTGTGGTTATATATATATTAGGTGACTTTAACCTTTTTGGGGTTATGTATATTAACTTAAATCCTAAAGTATTAGCTGCTGCCCTGGAGTTTTGATAAATTCAAGGAAACATATTCTTGGGTAGAGAAACTTTAATTTAATGTTAAAAGTGTTATTAGTTCAGCAAAGTATTTTCCTAGTGAGTTAGTTTGTATAGTTCAATAAGCTTTATATTTTGTGGAGGATATTTAGTAATTTTCATGATTGATTATAGGTCCTATTTAAGAGTGTTTTGAGGCATTTTGGAGGTTGTTTCGGTTGGAATTTCAGAGTGATTCAAGTGTTGTAAGTAATTATGCATAATATGCACAAGTTTTGTCCATTAGTTTCTTAGAAGTTAAAAGTTTTCAAAAGTTTTGTATTTCAAACTTATATTTTCTAAAGTTTGTCAAAAGTATTTTTGTATCATTGAAAGAAAAATTTTGACTATTAAATAAAGAGATACCTTGAATTTTAAATAAGTTTTGAATGTCCAAATCTCATTTAAAAGATGATTTCTAAACTAAACTATTTTCTATAAATAATTGAGTTTCAATGTAAGTTTTCTAAAAAGGTTCTTGTTCTTTAAATTTTGTTAAAACCAAGTGATTTCAATGTCATATTCTTATTCTCCAAATGGTATTTAAAATGTTTCTTTTAGCAAAGTTAATTTTTAGATTTACTCAAGAATTAATATATTTACATAACCTCCTCAGACTCAATTTGTTCCCTAAGAGAGTCAAGCATCCTTTGATTTATGTTCTATTCAATATTGTGATCTTTGATATGCCTCTGTATTTGAAAAGAAATTGTTAATACCAAGTAAATTATTATATTTTGTATAAACTTTGCTTTGTGATATGTGACTCAAGATAAGTGTTTTTTTGGAATTGATCAGATATATCAGATATATGTGTAAATCCGCTTACAGGATTGTATGTGAGAATATGTGTTGATCCCTCACTAGCAGGGGTTAGATGTTGGTATTCGTTCACGGGATTGTATGTGAGAATATGTAATGTGTATATGTGACACTGTGCTTTGATCAATTATCTGTATGTGTTTTCGAATAACTTTAAGATTTGATTATATATATGTGTTCAGTGGTTTCTTATATGTTTGGAAAACTATATCGAATATTTTGAGTGAAATTGTGAAATCAAACTCGTGCTTTGCTTGATTCTATTCCGTTGTATATTGGGTATAATTGCTTACTAGATGTATGACTCACCCCATCAATTACAATATTCATATTAAAGTTTAGTTGGGGAACAGAACCTTTGGATTGCTTCGTAAGGTGCAAGGTAAAGCGTGGAAGTTTTAGGCGAAGTCAATAATACTTGGAGTCTTAAAAGATTATTAGTTATTTTTTTTATTCCGCTTTAGATTTCACTGTATTTTGGAGATTATTCTAAATTTGTGGAGTTTGGATTTTTGTAAGAGGTTTTTAAGAGTATTGTTTCTTTGAAGTTTTAATTTATTTTGGATTAATTATGTTTAGTAAGTTATATAAGTTCAGCAAGTTAGTTGTGGGTACCTAAGATGTGTAGGCATACTTGCAACGTCCTAGGCATGCTTGGCAACGTCCTAGGCATGCTTGACAACGTTCTCGGCTGACCTCGGCATGCTTTGTAACGTCCTAGGCATGCTTTGCAATGTCCTAAACATGCTTGCAACGTCCTTGGCCGACCTCGGCATGCTTTTGCAAGGTCCTAGGAGTCCCACATTGAAGAGAAACCCCCCCACTTGCTGCCTTATATGCTGTGAAGCCAAGGGAGTAGTGTACCACCAAGTTTCATATATGGAAGCTTGGTGGTACACTACTCCCTTGGCTTCACAGCTTATAAGACAGCAAGTGGGGGGGTTTCTCTTCAATGTGGGACTCCTAGGACCTTGCAAAAGCATGCCGAGGTCGGCCAAGGACGTTTCAAAGCATGCCTAGTACGTTGCAAAGCATGCCGAGGTCGGCCGAGGACATTGCCAAGCATGCCTAAGACGTTGCAAGCATGCCTACACATCTTAGGTACCCACAATAAAAGATTTTTCTAGAATTTTCGGTAAACTAAAAAGTTGTAGATCTTCGAGTATCATTTTTGTGGTCACAAGAATCAGATCAATCGGACATCTGTGCAAGATATTATGGCAAGAGTACTGAAACAATGCAAGATGTTTCTATATCAGTATTTTTCCAGTTTTGGCTTGAATGAATTTCTTCATTCCCTTTTTTATTCTCACATGTTTTGACTTATTTAATACATCAAAAACCATGCTATCTTGACCCTTGGATTCTCTTAGCTTCATGATTAGATGATTAGCTGACTGATTTTAATCTCCTATAAGAAAAACTATAGTAATGATTATGTTTTTTAGAAATCTTTAAAATTCACATATTTATGTGTAATTAAACATGAAATTGATGTGATATTGCCTACCAAAACTAAAATAATAGTGTAATTTTAAACAATCAACAATTGATGCATTGGTTCTGTGGTTCAATGAGGCAAGTAACGTAAATTCATGCATATGAATGTAAACATGCATCTTTTGACATGATGACTATTCCCTTTGAACCTTGAATGCCATAATGCAAGCTTTGAATGGTTGAACATGTTTGATTGAATGCTGCGATGGTGACTCACTGACCTATGATGTTTTTACTCTCGTTGGTTCACATAAAGCATGATGCTAGGCGAATGATATGAATATGCCATAAATGTGCTAAGATGGATGATGAATATGATACATATGTTTAGATGTATGTCAAGATGCTTGTGTTTGTGTAATGTGATCCTATGCTATTGCTTTGTTATACCATGATGTAATATACTATGATAAGTACTAGATGCATGTTAGGATAGACTCCGTGTGTGTATAGAATAACCTATTAGAGGACCCTTTGATAGAATTAGGCTTTGGAAGATAATGAGCAGAGGCCGACCCACGGGTCAAGTGAGGTTAGGTGCCTAACACTTTCCCATCCCCATACCTAAACTACGAAAACGTGATTTAGTAAGATCAATCCTTCACATAAGGGCACTATGCAGATGGTTCTTAAACCTAATCTAGGTAGCAACTCCATTATCCACCCTTCTACCCGGTCCACTCGGCCGAGGCGTACTTCCCAATGGGACAAAACCATCGCAGGCACTTGTGCCCACAAGCTTACAATAGTGAGTTAGGTTATTGTTTCATGCGTGAAGCCAATAAACACCAAGTCGGTATCCATCCGGGTTCAAATAATAAAGCTTTGTGGAAAGGTATTTGGTCCCTAAACACCCCCAACAAAGTCAAGAATCTGATAGGGAGAACTTGCCAAAAGGGGATCCCTACAAAAGTCAACTTGGTTCGAAGAACTACCATATGTGATCTATGCAAGTTGACCTTCGAAGATACTTTACATGCCTTGCGGTCTTACCCTCAGCTAGACATCATGTGGGAAGCTAATCTGATTTGGAACTTCTGACCTACTCATTCTTTCGAAAATTTTAAAGCAGTTATAGACCATGTTCTTACTGGTAATCGTAAGCCTAAGTTATTTGCAACACAAGTTTGGTCCATTTGGAATCATAGAAACCAAGCTCGATCCAATCAAACTTGCTTCCCCATTCTTCAACTTGCTTAACTAGACACGACTAGATGTGCTGAGTTCTTGGAGTTAAACCTTGTGAAGATGAGTCTTCAATCCCACACCATAGTTCTTTAGATTCCACCTCCACCAAATATTTTCAAGATTAGCTTTGATGGAGCGGTGTTTAAAGATACAAATAGGATCAGGATTACATAGTTATCCAGGATTCAAGTGGGCTTATTATTGAATTCATGGCCCAACAAATTCCTTAACTTCTATCTGCTGCTGATGCAGCAAGAGCCTTTAAATTTGCTTTGGAAATTGGCATTAATCAAGATGTATTGAAAGGTGATTCTGAGATGGTCATACACGCACTTATAGATGAAGCTCCATACTTTGCTATTTTTGGGAACCTTATAGAGGATGCTAGATTTTTTTTTTTTTTTTCAAATTCCTTTAGATGGTTGAGTTTCTCTTATACTAAAAGAGAGGGCAATAGCTTAGCTCATAATCTGGCCAAACATTCTATAAGTTTCCCTCATACTCCTTCATGTTTTTCAAGCTAATATAGTCGAGTTACCTTGAATAAAAGCTTATTGTCTTTCTTCTTAAAAAAAGAAATTATTAATTATCTAGTGCATCACAAAGGTTAATGGCTAGTGTAAATAGTATTTAATGGTGATTTAAATGTTTAATTAATTTTCTTTCTTATTGATTTGACTATCAAATCTAATGGGTAATAAATAGCCTATAACAAGAACAAAGAGTTTAATCATGGTAAATTATTGTAATATATTCAGTAACCTATTAAAGAAATTTAAAAGTAATTGTTGATAACATCTTTTATGGTAAGAGTTTTTATTTATTTATTTATTTATTTATTTTTTAAAGATTTAGGTTTCGATGTAAGAGAGAAAAAAAAGTTTTATTTATTAGGAAAAATAAAAATGAGTCAGGTTGGGTAATTCCCTACCCATTATAGAAAATTTTGGGTAAGCAAGGATACCCACACTCAATACCCAAATATCCGGACAAGTTGGGCTAGGTTAGGTACCCACGGTCTAATGGGTTTGGCCATCCATAACCGTATTATATATGCTAAAAAGCAAAATCTACCTTTTAAATTTTACAAAAATTCATTTCAGTCCTTTAACTTTACTTTCAATTAATTAAATTCTCTAAATTTTTAAGTTTATTCAATTAAGGTTTTTCCATCAACTTTTGTTAAATATTATAATCAATAGCCCAAATTATAAATTTTTTTTCTTCAAAATTTTTTAATTAAAAGAATCCAATTAATGATTCAAAACAAAGAAAGCTTAATTGAATATAAACTTTAAAACTTAAAGAATTGAAATAGACAAAACAAAATTAAAAAACTGAAATGAATTCTAATAAAATGTAGACAATGAATTTTACATTTTAGCCTTTAGCCTTTTTATCTATTTTCTGCCATGAAAAAACTTGGGCCACTCAAATCCTTCCATCCCAAACGTATTAAAATAAAGAAAGAGATAAATTATTCTTAAAATATTCGTCTCAATCCTATTCGTTGACTTTCATCACTCTGAAAAGTATTGAAGAGTATAACGGGTGCGGCGATAGCGTGTGGGTGTGGATGATGAATCAGTAAAATAAATCCCTTTCGATTCTTTGGGATTGTTTTATATTATATTATTATGGGATCTTGATCCAGGATAGGATTTAATCCAATCATCCGATTTTGTGTGAATGGATTTTAGCTGGAAGTGGGCCGTGCACATGCCTGCTGTTGCGGATATCATCATATTTGCAAAGGATTCAGAATTATTATTATTATAATAATTATATTACTGGGGAGATCAGAGAAAGATTAAGGGTTTTTATTTATTTTTTATTTTTTATGATAAAAATAAGCATTTGATAAATTGGACTTTGTAACTTGGAATTATAAACTAATGTTTCAGATAAGAAGAGGCCGTATAAAGTATCATATATTTTTGATACACAGAGATATTCTATTTCTAGGTGAGACTTCGTGCGTGAGCTGGACTTTGAAACCTTATCTACTGAAATCTCTCTGCCAACAAAAATATAAGGGAAATTCTACGTTGATAATATTTTTACAATATTTTCACAACAAATCATAAGTAGTTAGTTATTATTGGTTCAAATTTGAATCTAACACTGAGATTACTTTTTTAACCTAATAATAATAACCAGTAATAATTTATCACTTAAAATTTATTGTAAAAATACTGTGAATATACCATTTCTCTAAATATAATTAAGAACTAAGATATCTGCCTTTCTGGCATGCATGCTTGCAGAGTTGCTGCATACAAGAGCAAGTGGCATTCATTCAGCAAAAAAAAAAAAAGAGCAAGTGGCATTCAAAGTGACACTTGGACTGAGTTCATGTGCAATGCACACGAGCGGTTTTAAAAGTTGCAGCTTTTTTTTATTATTATTATTTTATTTTTATCTCTCTCTCAAATGTCAAAACATGCAAGGAAAATGCAACTCTCTTTCTCTCTCTTCAAAACCATCACACTCTCCCTCCCTCCCTCTTTCATTCCTTTCATCAAAAACCACAACCACCTAATTCCGGCCAAAATTGATAATTAACCCTATTTGCTAAACAACATAATTAGTAGGCACTGTTTTGAAAGTATATTTCATACTAACATCTCGAGTCTAAAAGACTCGATTTATGGCCTATAAATCGAGTCTCAAATACTTGGTTTTCATGTTCTGATCAGATCTGAGCTGACGTTTTTTCACATAGTGTTAACCTAGAAAATCGAGTCTTAGAGACTCGATTTATATCTGTAATGTACCAACCACTATCAACCCACAAATCCGAGCATTAATCCAACAATTCAGCACAAATCCAACCATTAACCACCACCAAATACAATCGCCAGTTCTCACCGGCGACATTCCCTGATCAGCTCGCAGACTGGGCTTTCTCCCAACGGTGGACTCATCGTAAATGAAAAGTCGTGATTTCTTCTTCATGCGGCTGGCGAAGATCATGGCAAACCAAGACAGAGAAGACGAACTCGTAAAAGCAGTAATAGTAGTAACAGCAGCCGAGGGCTCGCGAGTCGAAACCCTAGGATCCTATTCCAATTTCTCGAATTTGGACCTGAACAAATTCGAAAGCAACGAGAACCTACCGTTCTTCTTCCAATACAACCCACCGGCGATGAAGCTAGTCGGGGCGTTGGCAATTGATGACATGGCAGGCCCAACTTGAGGAGTACTATAGAACCAACAATCCTGATGACTATTCTGCTGCTGTTGTTGCTGCCACATGGCTTCGTCTGATTTGCGACGAGAAACGTAAGGAAAGATGAAGCGAGGGAACCAACGATGGCGGTTTTATATTCAAGTCTGATTTTCGCGATGAAGATGCATGCTTAAAACATTTTACTAGTTTTGTAAAGGATCGACTTATAAATTGAGTCTTAGAGACTCGATTTCCAAGAGGAAATTACATGGAAAAAACGTCAAATCAGACGTAATTAGAACACTAAAACCAAGTGTTTGAGACTCGATTTATAAGCCATAAATTGAGTCTTTTAAACTCAAGATGTTAGTAAAAAATATAGTTTTGTAATAGTGCCTACTAATTATATTGTTTAGCAAACATGGTTAATTCCCAATTTTGGCCACCTAATCCCATAAATAAAATAAAATAAAAAAACTCTTGCTGCTAATCCCACCTAAACTTGAAATCCCACATGCAACAATGAATCCTCCAAAAACGCATACTTTAGCTCTGATCTATGCAAATTGTTTGGGTATGGAAGTTTAAATCTGGTGCTAAATCATTTGGGTTATTAGGATTTGGCTTTTCTTGGGGATTTGGCTTCGATCTATGCAAATCGTTTAGGTATGGAGGTTAGATTTCGTGCTAAATCAATTGGGTTATAGGGATTTGGCTTTTCTTGGGAATTTGGGATTCTTGCTATTTGGATGCCAAGAAAAAATCAAATATGAAATACAGTTTTTTAATTTATATTTTCTTTGGTGATACTGAAATTTTATGTATTTTTTGATGAATAAAACTAATTCAAAGCTTCTTGAGATAGAGACAAATTCATCTTTGGTTAGTTTTAATGCGTGAGATAGGGATTTTTTTTTTTTTTGCGTGAGATGGTAGAGAGAGAGAAGGGATGAATAAAGGAGATGAACCAGAGAGTGGGATTTGAAGGGTTAAGAAGTAAGAACAGAAGAAAAGAGAGAGTGCTTTTGGATTTTGAGTTTCAAAGAGAGAGAAAGAGTGTGTGTATTGTGTGTTGCTATAAATGTTAACGAAGAAAGTTAATATCGTATATTGTTTACCCTCGTTTTGGGTGCCAAAAATCCCACATTTGGCTTTTAGAAAAGGAAAAGGTTTCTTTGCAAACCATTTAAACTCTGCCAATATTGTTTTATTGGATGTGCATTTTGAAAATCTAACAATTAAATTATATATTTTTATTATATCCTCTATGCTTGCAAAATTTTAAGAAGATAACTATATCATCAATCAAATGTCTAAATTTCAAGTTTTTGTAATCTAAAATTATGCATAAAATATAATTTTATAGATCGAATAGTAAATAACATCTGATTTGAACAAAATTTGACATGCATGTTAAGAACATAAACTAAATTAAATCAAATGGTTAGATTTTCAAAATTTGTATCCAATAAAAAGATACATGAAGAGTTTCTCTCTAAACTAGTTTAGAGATAACTATCCTTTAAAAAGTTTTCAAATTACAATTTTGACCTTGGGATCAAGAGAATGTTAAAAATAATTTAATTTATCTCAATCGAACATCTAATTAACCAATTTCATGAGTGCAATTTTAAAATGACCAAAATGCCCATTGTTGACCCACAATCAACAACTTCAAAAATTCACCCAATGGCTAAATTTCATTATTTCACATCAAAAATAATATTTCTAAACATTTGTCAAAAGTTTAACTTAGTTTGTCCATGATCAACTCAGGTTTGGCCTTGATTTGACCAAAACTTTGACCATTCGATAAGGATTAATTTAACCTCATGTTGTAGAAAATTGAATTCCCTTCAAAATGATAGCTCATGAACCAAATTGGATTTAAAATTAACAAGATATCGCAATAACAATGATGACTTATGCCAAGGATCCAAAACACCATTGCAGAACCAAATAAATGGACATTCTTGTTGCGTTTAGCAATATGTAAAATGTTTTCCGAGATTGAAAATATTTTACGAAAAGGAAAACAATTTTTTTCTGTTTGGTTGTGTCATGTAAAATACACCCGAAAAAGTATTTCCAGTGTTTGGTTTTGCATGTAAAACATTTTCCAAAAAAGTTGTCAAAAACCTTATCTAATACAAGCAAATCCCAGCAAAAACAAATCAATTGCAACCAAGAACAAATTAGTGTTACTACCTCAACCAAATCATGTAAACAAAATAAAAACACACTATGTGAACCCCATAAAATCCCAGATCCTGAGGGAAAAGAAAGGAGGTGGGTCTTAAGGGAAAAGAATGGAGGTAGATGGGTTAGTAGAGGTGGCTCGGTGAGGATGAGGGATGGGTTGGTAAGGACAAGGGATGGGTCGATGGAGGTGGGTCTACGGAGTACCCTGAGAACAAGGGATGGATCGGCAGAGGACGAGGACAAGGGATGGGTCATCGGAGTGGGATGGGTTGCTGAAATGGGATTTGTCGATAAGGATGACGGATGGGTTAGCGGAGTACCCTCTCCTTACTCAGCTTGAAGGATGGGTCTTCTTTCTCTCTTTCTCTGGGTGTGAGTTCGGCGAGGATGTGCTTCATGTGGAGTCTGCTTGAGCTCTCTCTCAGTTTCTCTCTTCGGGTGTGTAGCCCAGAAAATCATTGAAGGTAAAATGAGAGCGTAAACGATTTTACGCTTTTGGTGGGTTATTTTACAATCAACGGGTTGCTAAATTACACTTTGACCGAATTTTTTGTGGGTACCATACACACAAGGGTGTAAAACAATTTCCTAAAAGTGTTTTCATGTGAAACAGACGTAGCCTCTATTTTTCTACACTTGCAATGTTATTACACCAGAAAAGTTGATCATCCAACACATCTCCACTAGCAGGATGGTAGTTGATCCACTTACTAAGGTCATTGCTAAATATGTGTTTTTGCTAAATTTGTGTTTTAGACTCATCGTAGGAATTTGGAATTTTGTTGGATTTGATATGTTCTTTTTGATACCTTATAGACATTGTGATTATTCATATCATAAGCAATAATGAGGTTATTAATTTTAATTCATGTTTTGATGTGATTGATATTGCATAATGAGCACATTATTTGAGAACATGTCACCATGCTTAGATTAATCTACTCACATGAATGATCACCACGGTGCTTGAGTAGTGAGCGAGATGAAACATAGCGATCACTTTGGCATTTTGGAAAGCAAGCAAGTGATCATCTTGAACAGCGAGTGGGAGCTTTGCTGTGGCATACAAATTATACTATAAATGTTGTAGTCAACAAATTAAGGGAGCGGTTGTATAAATCCCTACATTGTCACTAAACGAGGCTTCGTTTACCATTACATGATCTATTTTATTCCCTTTTTGACCTAGAACTATGTCATGAAGGCTTGATGCCACTACTTAGCATGTCATCTTAGGGCCATGATAAAATATAATCTCACAGAGCATGTCTAGGAAAGTAGTTTAAGGGTGAATGAATTAGCATGAGTGTCTCTCAAAGATTATTTAGAACACTATTCATTCTATGGCATATAGTCCTATTGATTATGATGAATCTTTGTTTTTCAACATAATCATGAGCGTATTATACGCTATGGGATCAAATGTTGCTTTGAGTTTCGAACTCATGGGGTATTAAAGAAACTTGAACTAGTGCAATAAAATAATTTGGGACATAGATGAGATATTTTGAGTGATGTACTGTGTTAGTTTAGATGATGACTTAATATAGTACTCATACCCTACACACTCCACTTTCTGTATGAAGAAAGGATTGAATTATAGATTGAGAGGATCCATTTCTGACTATAGTTCCCAGTATGGACGGGTAGAAGATATTAGTAAGTAGGTCAAATTTGACCCGACCCATAACCCATGGCCTAAGAATTGTCCACATGGGCTATTAAGTGTATTTAATTTTGAGCTTAAATTTAAACTGATCTTATATGAGTTGTCAAAATCAATAGTGAAGTGTTAAGATGAATGATTGAGTGTAGGTGAAGATTGGACCTCAGATTTCTTATTCAACCATCAAAGACTTTACTAGTTGAACTAACTAGAACCCACCTATCTACTTTAAATACTCCTACAACAATTAGAAAACTAAAGACTAAGGATGTGTTTATTTGGAGGTGAAATAGGGTGGATGGAAAATTTCTGAGAGAAAGTGGGAATGAAAACTTTTTGGAGTGTATTTGGTTAGGTGGGGAGGAAGGAAAATAAATGGTGGGGTCTGGATTTTTTCTCCTTGGGCCTACCAAAATGTTTTCTCCCCAAAATGGAGAGAAAACTGAAGGGAGAAAATGAGGCCGCTTAATGGACGAAAATTTGCACTTGCACATGAGTAATTCGTCTAGCTTCTTTCTTTCTATCTCTCTCGCTCTCTCTCTCTTTTTTGATTTCTTGGGCTGCGGGTGTGATAGTTGTTTTGTTTCTCTCATTTTTTTTTTTTTAAACTAGACATGATTTTTTTAGGACATAATTTTTATCTTTTAATAAATTGGGTAGTTGCTTTTTTTTTTTTTTTTTTTGGTTGTTTGTCACTTTTTTGTTTTAATTGACCATAATTTTTTAACAAGGGTATATACGAGTATATTTATACAAACTCACTTTTTTCATCATTCTACTTTTCCACTTCCAACCAAACAAAAATGAGAGAAATTAAATTTTTTTTTATCCTCTCACTTTTCTATCCTCTGACCATTTTAGTTTGGAGGACAAATCATTTTGAACGATTTTACCTTGCATATTTTTTTTAATAACTTATTTATTAAAAAGGGAAATTAATTAAATAATTTATTTTAAAGGCTAATATATCTGTTTATTTGTTGAAAGCCAAGAAAAAAAATGGGGGAAAAAAAGACCTAGCTAAAAAATTCCAAACCGACACTTTGTAAAACCCCAAGTAAGTTGGTATAATTTATCAAATTAAATATTTCTGAGTTTCCAAGTACTTTTTTTTTTTTTTCAGTAAACATTAATGGGAAGTAATTTATTATGAGATGGGTTCAAGTTACATCTGGTGTAACTCTTTAGAGTTACATCATTTCTAAACCATTAGATTTAAGTAGATCTAACAGTCAAAAAAGACACTCATTAATATTCTAATTAGGATCTCATTAATTATTCCTTATTTATTATATTCCATACTTCTCTCTAAACCTTAAAAAAAAAAAGGTATCAATCTCTCTCCTTCTCCTCAACTACACGTTTCTCTCTCTTTCTTTCTCCTCCACTGCTCTTCCACCTTCACAGCCAAGTTGCCGGCAGATGAAAAAAAAAAAAAAAAAAAAAAAAAGCTACAGCCGCTGGTTGCACAATGGGATTTCTGATCACCATGATTGATAAACAAATTTTATCCACTACAAAATTTTGAAGATGATCATTACTAATGCCAATACCACAACTAGTCATCATTGATCATCAAAAACATTCTATTCTTATGTTTGAAATGAATGGAAATGAAAAAAATTGGTACCTTCACCCTTCCTTTTTTTTTCTTTCCTTTTTTCCTTCTAAACCCTCGCAACTTTACACCTTTTTCCCACCTTTGATAACTAAACCTCACAACATATAATTGCTTCCCAATAAACAATCAGTTGCATAGCATTAGCACACAAGCAAATTCAATTTTTCCAGCTCGTTGAGAATACAATTCTATATCATCAAAGGTAGCTAGTTCACATTTAATTCAAATTCATACAAGAACTTCTAATAATAACATAAAGTATGCATCTATAACCTCAAAAACCAATTTTCTCTTAGATGCAAAGGTGAACTTTCCATTAATTGATACAACCTTTTTTTATTATACTTTTTCCATTTAACCTGACCCCTCTTGCGGTATTGGCATTAGTACTGATCATCTTCAAAATTTTGTAGTGGATAAAATTTGTTTGTCAATTGTGGTGATCAGAAATCCCATTGTGCAACCAGAGGCTGTGGTTTTTTTTTTTCCCATCTGCCGGCAACTTGGCTGTGGAGGTGGAAGAGCAATGGAGGAGAAAGAAAGAGAGAAACGTGTAGTTAAGGAGAAGGAGATAGATCTATACCTTCTTTTTTTTAGTTTAGAGATATGTATGGAATGTAATAAATAAGAGATAATTAATGAGATCTTAATTAGAATATTACCATTAATGAGTATCTTTTTTGACCGTTGGATCTATTTAAATCTAATGGTTTAGAAAAAGTGTAACTCTAAAGAGTTAAACTTAGGTGTAACTTGAACCCATCCCATTTATTATTCCTCTAATTACTAGGTTATATAAGAGTGCTAATACAATAACGAACAAATTGCTTCTATCTTAATTCTTAAAGTCCTTAAATATCGAGATTTGATCTGTATTACAGCTCATTGCTTAGTTATAGACTGATTTTGTTTTTAACAAGATAATTAATGTCTTAGTCAAATCCAAAAGAGCAGCCTCTGCTGAGCCTTTAGCTTTACATTGTAAATGCCTAAATTCCATTAACAAATATGCTCCTTTACTTTGAAGGATCGACTATCCTCTAGGACCTCTAGTGACGTAGAGTTCAAGATCAATTAATAAACAACAAAGCATATGAAATTTCTCACAATGCCTTATATAAATTCTGCTTCATCAAGCCAGTGATACTCAATTCCATTATCGAAAGATAGCAAAATTTAAAGGAGAAATCTCCCAAAAGCAAAAAAAGAGAAAACAATTCGTCAAGGAATACATATCCCCTAAAGTGGTAATGCAATAACCACAATTATAGGTAAACGTCGACCACTTTCACCGTAAAGCCTATGTTTTCCTTGGCTTGGAGGTTGAAAATATGAGATCAATGTCATTTAAACCATTAGTGCTGACAACACAGGTTAGGCGATATGTGTTCCTATAA
This sequence comes from Quercus agrifolia, assembly GCA_029955455.1. Lineage (NCBI taxonomy): Eukaryota > Viridiplantae > Streptophyta > Magnoliopsida > Fagales > Fagaceae > Quercus > Quercus agrifolia. The sequence continues at coordinate 10,475,556 of JARQAD010000011.1, read as the reverse complement.
AATTAGCAAGCCTCAGAAATTAAAAAAAAACAAAATGAAAGGAAAAGGCTAACTACAAGACGCTTGAACAAGCAGATTTAGACTTGAACCTATGATCAATAGATGGCAGACACATGAAAAACCAAAGGAAAAATTCCGACGTAAAGCCGCAAATTCACCAAAAATCATTGCATGAACACTCGCCGTTCTTGAAATGGTGATATCTATTGGCATCTCTGACAACAATTTCCCTCTTCATAATGGTGCTTATGAATTTTAAAACTGTGTGACAGTCTCCACAAACCCGAAGATTCTTCACTACCCGAATAACTATCCTTGGGACAGCCTTAAGCAACCCGTAGGCCACAACCAACCTCTCACTATGCCAAAATAGTTGTCTTTCCTTCTCTTGCCACTCCATGTCATGTAAAATAGAACTAATATTTGGAACATAACCCCTTCTCCTCATCTCTGCATCCAACTTCTTAAGCAAACCAAAAATCACATCCTTTATAGAATGAGCGGTCTCCCCAGCATAAAACACTTCACTTTCCTTTCCCAATTCAATACAACTATAGCTTGGTTGCTTTTTAACTTCCAAGAATGCCATCAACTTTCTCACCTTTGAAACCTTTTCCCACAATTCAGCTCTAGCATAAATATTAGACAACAGTATATATGTAGATGGATCTTTTGGTTCTAAACTTAATAGATGATCAGCAACCCTAATTCCCATTTCAATATTATTATGGTGCTTGCAGGCACTTAGTAAAGCTGCCCAAGTAGGTTCATCAGGCTTAAATGGCATTGCATTAATGAGATTCTTAGCCTCATTTAGCTGTCCTGACCGAGAAGAAGATCCAAGAAGCATGTGTAGTGCTGCAGAGAAGGATTAATCCCATAATCCTCCTTCATAGATTTGAATAGATAGCGGCCTTTACTTACTAAGCCAACATGGCTACAAGCATAAATCAATCCAACAAAGGTCACTTCATTTGGCTTTACTCCAGCATAAATCATCTCATCATAAATAGCCAATGCCTCCTTTGCTTGCCCATGCTAAGCTGTCCCAATGATTATAGAAGTCTAAGAAACTACATCTCTTCGTTGCATCCTACCAAAAATTTCTTTTGCAGCCAGAATATCACTACATTTGGCATACATATCTACAAGGGCATAGGGCATTACTTATAAATATGCAAGACTCATAACCAAGAGTGATAACTAGGACGTGAATCTGCTTCCCAAGTTCCAGCACTGCTAGATTAGCACTTGCACCAACAATGCTTGAAAGAACTGATGGATCAACTATGTTGACTCCTTCTCTTCGCATTTCAATAAATAAATAAAACGCATCAACCCCATTCCCACTCTATACCAACCGTGAAATAAAGGCTGTCCAAGAAAATAAATTCCTGACTGGTACCCTTTGAAACAAGTCACTAGCCTCCGATTTCCTCCCATGTCGAGCATACCCGGATATCATAGCAGTCCAAGAAACTGAATTTTCAAAGAAATTGAATTGAAAACCCCACGTGCATTATCAAGTAATCCACACTTGGCATACATATCAACTAAGGATGACTTGACAACATTGTCGTCACGAAATGGGGACAACATAAAGTGGGCATGCACTTGCTTGCCTTTCCTAATAGCACCTAAGGCAGTACATGCCTTCACGAGGCTAGCAAGCACAAAATGGTCAGGTCCTAACTCATCATTCTTGAGCATGGAGGGGAACATGGAAAGAGTTAGGTGGGGGAGGTTGGCCTGGTTGTGGGCAGTGAGAATGGAGGCCCATGAGACATGGTCTCTGTGGGGCATTTTGTCGAACAAGTGAAGGGCATCTTGAATGAGACCACATTTGTTGTACCTGTCTATAAGGGTGTTGGGCAAAGGATCACAATTCTCTAGGCCAGCTTTGATAATTTAGGCATGACGGTTTTTGGCAGTAAGTGGGGTATGGCACCTCACACAAAGTTGGAGTCGATGGAGATAGTAAGAGATAAACATTCATCGCTGTTTTGGCCTAAATCTATCAAGTAAGGATTTTTGTTTTTGAGACCAACGTTAGTTAGCCAAAGTGGGCGGAGTCTCTGTTATATACTACTAGCGCCAGGGACCAATGTTCTTAATACCGTTTCGAACCTGTTTCGATTCTTTCATGGTTATGGTTATTATATATATATATATATATATATATATATATATATATGTTATTAATCAAAATCCATATAAATTATGAAAAGTCTTCAAATTATAAGTCTATATTTCAGTTAAAATGTGATTAAATTTTTATTTTGAATTTACCTCTCTTGCTCTAAAATTTTACCAAACCAGATGTTATCTAAGGAGTGAGTCTCCACTCGCTAACAAATAACTAATCTATATCCATACTTGGTAGTTTTTTTATTTTTTAAGTGATTTAACTTTATTTTATATTTTGTAGAATAATATGACTGGTAGTGATGATGCCGTAAATCTCACCAGTGAGAAGCACGATCCTTACGCTCAAATAATTCACCTACACAAAAGAAGAAAACATAAAGACCTTACAGAAGGCACCGGTGTGGTGCCGGCCAAATATCCTCCGAAGGTCAAGTTAAAAATATTCTCACAACTCTAGAGTGCTAGAGAGGGGTCAATTATGCGTACCTTGATGTGAGAGGGTATTGGAGCTTTTATAGTAGTGAGGTATTTCCTCCCTTCCTTGTAACCCAAGTTCTTTCCTTATTGGACTCTTCTTTGAGGAATCCAAAATGTGGTGGACAAGCTACTCTTCCGTGGAGAACTCTTTGCTTTAAGGTGCTCCTTCAAGAATCTTCCCATGCTTTGCCCTAGTCTTATTGGGTCCTTATTTTATGAGGGGTTCTACGCAAAGGATAGGCTCGGCTTTCCTTTGGCCCATGGACATAGATCCGTTAGGCCCAATCGTCTAGGCCCGTCAGGCCCTATCTTCTGTTTTTATCCTCTTCAGTTGCCCCCTTCACCCCATTTGGTCCGTTGCCATGTGCGGAAAGGGATCAATTGGGGTGACGGTCAAATAAATTCAGGCTGACGGTTATATGGTCATGGGCTAACGGTTTAGATAAGACCTGAATGGTGGCAAAATTTAGCTTAGATGACGGTTGTAAATGCTGAGTGGACGGTGTCACAATAAACAGGGTGACGTTCTGAAATCTCTTGATGACGGTAACGAGAATCTTTGGTGACGGTTCGTGGAGTATGAGGCCGTCAGGGATATAGAGTTCTGACAAGCTATCCAGAGGCATTTATGGCATTCGACACGTGTCGTTCGTTGATTGGCTTGTATCTCGGATCGAAGCGTCGCTTTGTCTTCCGTGCACTTCATCTATAAAATGCAACATCCTTATTCTCATTTCCTTGCTTTTCGCTGAAAATACATTGTCAGAGTGAGTCCGTCAACTGTCAGAGATCAGTCCGTTCAACACCTATAGCGTAAAATCTCATCCACTCACTCTTTTCCTCGGTAAGTGATTTCATCCGTTCAATTTGCTTCTATTGCAACTTTTATTCTTCATCTAGTAAAAATTCAAGTTTTTTGCACTTGTCACCCCATTTTTCTTTAAACCCATCAGTCTTAGGTTTTGTCACTACGTGTAGGCAATGTCTAGTGCGTCAAGTAACTAGTCGTTCGTCCGTGACAGGGCGGCTTACGAGGAATTGTACCTGTCGGGTTATAGAGATCTAGACGAACTAAGCGAGAGGAGTCCGTCTGCCACTTCCCCATCCTTAAAAAATGAGGATATGGAGTTAGCTGAACCAGAGGAAGGCTCTGATGACGGTGAATAAAGAATTAAGTCGGTCGTAGGTGCTGACGGACTTAGGGAGTTCGTCATGCTACCAGAGTGGACAGTCAATAACTTTACGTCTATGATCAAAGAGGCACATTTTAAAACACTTAGAGCAATCTACCAAATACCCGACTACATCCCTATCCGTCTGCCTTACAAGTTAGAAAAATGCTACTATGACGGGGTGGACGATGTAGGGGTGTACGAACAAGTGCTCAAGGCGGGTCTTAGGTTCCCCTTGAACTCTTTAAAGCGTGAACTCCTCCAGCACCTAGGTTTGTCCATCAGCTAGATATCCCCAAATGCTTGAAGGGTTTTTATAGTGATGGAGGTCCTGTACGGAGCCATGTCTGATGGTGCCAGATCGTTGACAGTACGGGAATTCCTCCATTGCTACCGTCCAGATGAAATTGATAAGTCGAAGGGAATGTATAGTTTCGTCCCTAGGAAGTCCGTCCTTAAAGTTATTTATGAAACCCCAAACTCTAACCGTGACTGGAAGAGCCGTTACTTCTTCCTGGAGGGTGACGGTTTGATGTGTCACCCAAGGGAGACAGACTTTATGCCAGTTGACAAAACTTGGGGGATATTGGATCCGTACGGTATACATATCTATCACGTTGCGTATGTGCTTTATTGTTTTCTTTAATAATTTTATGACCGTCCTGATTGATTCATCTCTTTGCTTTTTACAGTACGACGACGCCCCCAAGTTGATATCGAGGAGTACAACTTTCTCGAAAGAATTTTTGCAAAATCTAAACCAGAGGAACGGACGTGGGCTAAGCTTGTGAACCTAAATACCGTCCATTAGTATTGTGACGGACTGGAACCCACTCCGGCGGCAATTAAGTACGAGGAGCGCACCCGTCAGCGTAAGTCCGTCAACTTTTGCCTCTTAGTTTGATTGTTCCTCTGCAAACTTACCCGTCTACTTTTCAGAGATGGAAGACGCGAAAAGAAGGGTAGTCATAAGAGCTCAGGCCGCGAAGAAGAAGGAGACGGACGAAGGCGCCATGGGGGCAGGCTCAAGCAAACCTTCGGCCAAAAAGAGACTGTTGCTCAAGGGAGATCGGGCACCCAAAAAGCAGGTCTCGACGGAGCCCGTCATTGGTATAATGGCGGAGGGCAACAAGACGGTGACCCCGGCCAAACATGGGGGTGGCAAAGGTCTCATGGTTCCTCCACCAGGCAGTCAAAAGAAACCGCTCGTCTTACTTCGTGAGGATCCAAAATACGCTTTGGAGAAGCTTTCTTCAATTATTGGTAGCGAGGACTATGAAGACCTTGGCAACCATTCGACGGAGACCATGGGGGAGACGGGCCTCTTTAGCATTACCAGGTAAGAGTCCGTCGTAATTTGGCTCATGGGTGAGATTATCATTATTAAATCTAACTCCCTTTTTTCTTCAGGCCATGCTCATGACTAAGGGATTGATGGAACGATCTCTCCATCACGAGATGACGCTTGGACGGGTCCGCGAAAAGGCCAAGCTGGCAGAGGAGGAACTGTTCGAGCTGAGGAACTGGAAGGTGGTGACGGAGCAGAAGCTCAAGCTTGCAGAACGGGCCAGAGATGAATATCAGAAGATGACGAAGGAGATGAAGAAAGTCTTGGAGGATAAGGAGAATGACCTTCGTCATGCCAAAGAAGCAGCCGTCCTGGAATATCGTGACTCCGATGCCCTATTATCAGAGCTCAGAGTCTCATATAACGACGGCTTCGATGACGCACTCCGTCAAGCCAAGGCCTTGTATCCAAAGCTTGACTTTTCATCCGTTAACATCACCGTTCCGGAGGCTACGTCCGTTCATCCCGAGCCGTCAGATGATACGAATGAGCTTTTTGGCGAGGAAGTGCCCATCTCTGTCGCCCCTAAGATCCCGACGGTTGAAGGAGGAGAAGCCCATGAAGCCAAAGACTCTGTTGCTCCTGATGTTTAGAAAATTTTTATTTATTTTGTTCAAGTATTTTGAGAACAATTAAGTTTTGCCCGTTGTGTACCGGGTTAAGTTGTATTCGCTGTGTAGACATTTTATCTTGTTTATTTAAACCTTTCATCAATGCATCTTTATCATTTTGTTGACGATGATAATGTAGGATCCGTCCTCTTTAAGTAGTGTAGCCTTGAAAGTCCACTTGGGTGGGCTAAATATTGGCCTTTTTTTTATGTCCGTCTATTTTGATCGTTTAAATAGCTAATACTAGCGGTGTCCGTCTACCTTGTAGACTTGCAAAATTTTTTATCTTTATGGGGTCCGTCCACTCTATAGAATGGAATTTCGACCCTTCGTAGACTTCGTCAACTTTGTGGGCTGGGGTCTTGACCCTTCGTGGGATCCGTCCACTTTAAATAAGTTTTTGACCCTTGTTGGGTCCGTCCACGTTGTGGAATGGGGTCTTGACCCTTCGTGGGGTCCGTCCATTTTGTGGACTTATTTAAGTTTTTTACCCTTGTCGGGTCCGTCCACGTTGTGGACTATGGTCTTGACCCTTCGTGGGGTCCGTCCACTTCGTGGACTTATTTAAGTTTTTGACCCTTGTTGTGTCCGTCCACGTTGTGGACTGAAGTCTTGACCCTTGGTGGGGTCCGTCCACTTTGTGGACTTATTTAAGTTTTTTACCCTTGTCGGGTCTGTCCACGTTGTGGACTGCGGTCTTGACCCTTTGTGGGGTCCGTCCATTATGTGGATTTTTTTAAGTTTTTGACCTTTGTTGGGTCCGTCCACATTGTGGATTGGAGTCTTGACCCTTGATGGTGTCCGTCCACTTTGTGGACTTATTTATGTTTTTGACCCGTGTTGGGGTCTGTTCACGTTGTAGTCTGTAGTCTTTGACCCTTTGTGGGGTTCGTCCACTTTGTGGACTTGTTTAAATTTTCGACCCTCGTCATTGGGTCCTTCCACTGTTAGTAGTAATCTTTTAGTAGTAATACCATATAGCATAGTCTGAATGTTCCTCCATAAAATTTAAAGCTGTAGAAAAAGTACCCGCCCCCTTGGGCTTAAAAGGGTACTGAAAGTCATTGTAGCAAAGCTTGTTCAAACAAAAAAAAAAACAAAAAATAATCAAAAGACTAGTAAATATAAATAAACTGGGGAATAGGGGGAAGTCGACTATCATTTCTACTGGTAGTATTTCTGAAGGTGTTCCATGTTCCATGGGTGCTGAAGCTTCCTTCCGTCCATTGTTTCGAGGTGGTATGTGCCATTCCTTTGCCATGATGTGATCCTATAAGGTCCTTCCCAATTTGGTCCAAGCTTTCCTTGCAAAGGGTTTTTAGCAACGTCCATTACCTTCTGTAGCACCAGGTCTCCAATCTAAAAGTCTCTATGCCTGACCTTGGTGTTGTAGTGCTTTGACATGAGGTTCTAGTATCGTGCCAACCTTTGTTCCGCCGTTGCTCAGGCCTCGTCCACTAAGTCTAGCTGGAGGCGTATGGCTTCTTCGTTTTTGTCTTCCATGTAGTTCTGCACGCGATAGCTGGTAAGACCAACCTCTGCTGGGATGACTGCATCAGCTCTGTATGTAAGTCGAAATGGGGTCTCTCCAGTGGGTGTCCTTGCTGTCGTCCGATATGCCCATAGTACGCTTGGTAGTTCGTCAGGCCAGATACCCTTTGCCCCCTCGAGCCGAGTCTTGATGATTTTCAGGAGGGTCCGGTTCGTGACTTCTACTTGGCCGTTTGCCTGCGGGTGTGCTGGAGATGAGTAGTGATTTCTAGTCCCCATTGCGCGAACGGCCAAAGAGCCGTCATAGGTGTGAGCTCCTCTGATGGTTGCCTGATCAGATTACTGAACTTCTGACATTTATCGCAGGCCTTGACGTAAGCTTGGGCGTCCTTGAGTATATTGGGCCAGTAGTACCCAGCTCGGATCAATTTGTGTACTAAAGACCGTGCTCCTGAGTGATTTTCGCAGATCCCCTCGTGAACTTCTCTCATTACGTAATTTGCTTTATCATGGCTCAAACACCTCAGGTACGGTCTAGAGAAACCTCTCTTGTATAAGACATCCCTGACCAGCACAAATCGTGAGGCTTGGACTTTCAGCTTCCTTGCAATGTCCTTCCCGTCTGGCAAAGTGCCTGACTGTAGATATGCTATTAAAGGCGTGGTCCAATTCTCTTCGACAGCTATTTCCTGCATTTGCGCTCCGTCATCAATAAGCGAGGAGGTTTGAACAAAAGATAATACCTGCTCGGATGCATTCATAAATTCTGCGGAAGCTACTTTTGCAAGACGATCGGCGCATTCGTTTTCCTCTCTTGGGATTTGAACGAATTTGACTTCAAGGCTGCTGATTCGACTCTTCACTTCCTCCAGGTATTTCTTCATTCTCTCGTTCCTACATTCGTAGTCGCCGTTGATCTGGCTCGTTATTACCTGGAATCATAATGTATGATCATGTTTTCAGCGCTTGCTGCGTTCACGAGATCCAAACCAGCCACTAAGGCTTCATATTCGGCCTCGTTGTTGGTTGTTGGAAAATCTAGCCTGATCATGCATTCGATTTTATCCCCGTCTGGTGTTTGTATAACCACACCAGCACCTCCTGCGCGCTGATTTGATGATCCGTCCGTGTGGATGCTCCATATTCTGTGTTCTTCTGCCCCCTTATCTTATAACTGTGTATATTCAGTTATGAAGTCTGCCACTACTTGGCCTTTTACTGCGGTTCGCGGACGATATTGCACGTCAAATTTGCTGAGCTCAATTGCCCATAAGGCCATCCTTTCGGCCGCCTCTGGGCTGCTCATGGCTTTTTTCAAAGGTTGGTCCGTCAGAATTATGATGGTGTGGGCCTAGAAATATGGTTTGAGCTTCCGCGTAGCTGTTACGAGTGCAAAGGCCAACTTCTCCATCCTGGGGTATCTTTCTTTCGCTCCTCGGAATGCCCTGCTTATAAAATAGATGGGTAGTTGCGAGCCTCCCTTATCTCTTACCAAGGCTGCGCTAACTGCTGCTTGTGAGACCGCTATGTAAAGGTATAGTTCTTCTCCTGGCATGGACGAGCTGAGTAGTGGTGGGGACGGAAGGTATTTCTTCATGTCCTCGAATGCCTTCTGGCACTCGTCCGTCCACTCAAAAGATTTTTTCAGAATGCGGAAGAATGGCAGACATTTATCCGTCGCTTTGGAGACGAACCTGTTTAGGGCCGCAACTTTGCCATTCAAGCTTTGCACTGCTTTCACCGTCCTCGGGGGTTCTAGCTCTAATATGGCCCGCACTTTCTCCGGGTTGACCTTCATACCTCTTTGGGACACCATGAAGCCCAAGAATTTCCCGGTTGTTACCCCGAATACGCACTTGCTTGGATTCAGCTTCATGTTATATGATTGAAGCGTGTCAAATGTCTCCTGGAGGTCATTCAAGTGGTCATTCTCACGTACACTCTTCACAAGCATGTCATCAACGTAGACTTGGACGTTCCTTCCGAGTTGGTGTGCGAACATTTTATTCATTAATCTTTGGTACGTTGCCCCTGCGTTCTTGAGTCCGAACGGCATCACCTTGTAGCAAAAAAGTTCCTGAATGGTGACAAAAGAAGTTTTCTCTTGATCCTCTTCTTTCATTTTGATCTGATTATAGCTTGAAAAAGCGTCCATGAAACTCAGGAGCTCGTGTTTGGCCGTCGAATCTACCAAGGTATCTATCCGAGGGAGCGGATAGCTGTCCTTTGGGCAGACCCTATTGAGATCCGTGAAGTCAACGCACATCCTCCACTTTCCGTTATTCTTCTTGACCACGTTTGCTAACCAGTCGAGGTAGTATACTTATCGGATGAAACCAGCTTCTAGCAGTTTCCTAACTTCTTCCGCTATTGCTTTATCTCGCTCTTGTGCGAACACCCGTTTTTTCTGTCGGATTGGTGAGGATGCCGGGTTAACATTTAGTCTGTGGACTATTACCGACGGATCAATCCCAGGCATGTCTTCGTGACTCCACGTGAATACATCCTGATTCATCCTTAGGAAACCTGCTAGGTCTTGATGTATCATCGAGCTGGCCAAAGTGCCCATTTTGGTCGTCCGTTCAAGTCTTGATTCATCGAGGATTATTTCTTCCAACTCCTCAACCGGTTCTGCCGTGGTCCGCTGTTCTCCTATACACATGGTCTGCTGATGATCCTCCATTTCCAGCATAGCGATGTAGCACTCGCGAGCGGCCACCTAGTCCCCTCGCAACTCTTCAATCCCGTATTCTGTAAGGAACTTGATCATTAGGTGGTATGTCGATGTTGCTGCTTTCCATGAGTTCAGCGTGGGTCGCCCAAGGATACCGTTATAAGCGGACGAATAGTCGACCACTAGGAAGGTTACATCCTGAGTGATTTGCTGTGGATAGTCACCGACCGTCACTGAGAGTGTGATAGCTCCTAATGGAAGTACCCTTGTTCCTCCAAAGCCAACCAGGGGAGCATTTGTTGGTGTCAATCGTGCTCTGTTAATTCCCATCTGCTGGAACACTGGGTAGTATAGGATGTCTGCTGAGCTGCTGTTGTCCTCCAGATCATGATTCTGTTTCGTGAGGCGCTCTACCGCAGCCGCGAGGGTCTGGACCTGTCTTTCTAATGCGGTGGATCTCGGCGGCTCGTCTCCTTGAACGTTGTTGGTGGTGGCCATCGAGCGTGTGAGTACCATGCAACTCTTATGTCCGGGAGGCGACAATGGCTTAAACAGTCACCGTTTCCCACAGACGGCGCCAACTGATGATGCCGTAAATCTCACCAGTGAGAAGCATGATCCTTACGCTCAAATAAGTCACCTACACAAAAGAAGAAAACAAAAAGACCTTACAGAAGGCACCGGTGTGGTGCCAGCCAAATACCCTCTGAAGGTCAAGTTAGAAATATTCTCACAACTCTAGAGTGCTAGAGAGGGGTCAATTATACGTACCATGATGCGAGAGGGTATTGGGGCTTTTATAGTAGTGAGGTCTTTCCTCCCTTCCTTGTAACCCAAGTTCTTTCCTTATAGGACTCTTCTTTGAGGAATCCAAAATGTGGTGGACAAGCTACTCTTCCGTGGAGAACTCTTTGCTTTAAGGTGCTCCTTCAAGAATCTTCCCATGCTTTGCCTTATTCTTATTAGGTCCTTATTTTATGAGGGATTCTACGCAAAGAATGGGCTCAGCTTTCCTTTGGCCCATGGACATAGATCCGTTAAGCCCACTCGTCTAAGCCCGTCAGGCCCTATCTTCTGTTTTTATCCTTTTCAGGTAGATTTATGTATAATTCAAAAAACAAATTTGAGTGTTTTTGTTTTCCCTTTTATAAAAAAGGATAAAAAAAATAAGTTAGAGAAAATATATATTTTTTTTGTTTGCACGCGACAAAACCCATTAAAGATTGAATAAGTGTCATATGAACAAGAGTTGTTTATTTTATTTTGATATGTTTAACCTTTTCACTAAACTTTTAATATTTTAATAAATTTATTCAATACCTATATGTGTGTATGTATGTTTATTTGTTTGCAAGCATAGATATGTGTTGAGGTACAAATTTTCAGGTCTTAATTTCATTAGCCCACTCACAAAAATACCTACATGAGCACATATATTATTCTAGGCCCACATAAATATTTCTCACACTTTATTCAAATATTCTCCATGATATTGGGCTCCCACCAATTTTTCCTATATAAAACCCACATAAATATTTCTCATATATATTACCCAAACATTCTCTATGTTATTGGGCCTTCGCAAAGACTCCTTACACAAGCCCATAAATTGCCATGAGCCCTCTCACAAATATTACCCATTATAGCCCACATATTATCCAACTTAGGTTTTTGCAAAAATACTCATCATATTACTACCAAAATTGGGCCGCAAAATTACATTATCGTCATACAAAGCCCAACATCATTCGGCTTGTGGGCAAAACCCAAAGAAAGCCCAAAATTCCAAAAGTCCCACTACGATGTGGCTAATTCAAAGTCCCACTACGATGTGGCTAATTCCAAAAGTCCCACTACGATGTGGCTAATTCGAAGTCCCACCACGATTTGGCTAATTCCAAAAAGTCCCACTACGATGTGGCTAATTCCAAAAGTCCCACTACGATGTGGCTAATTTAGCAGTACCACTACGATATGGCTAATTCAATGTCCCACTACGATGTGGCAAATTCAAAGCCTGCTATGATGTGGCACTATTTAAAAAGCCTGTTGCTACACGGCATCTCTAAAGCCTGGTACAATCCGGCATCTCTAAAAGCCTGGTACGATCCGGCACCTCTAAAAGCCCGTTGCTACACAACACCATTTACTAAGCCCATTGCTACATGGCAATACTTCACAAAATCTCAAAATCATTTTCACAAAACCCAAATAATAATTTGGCAACTATTTTTCTTAAGCCCAAATACTTATTTGGCACTTATTTCCTTAAGCCCAAATACTACTTTGGCACTTATTCTACAAAGCCTAAATAATAATTTGGCACTTATTCCCTTAAGCCCAAATACTAATTTGGCATTTATTTCACAAAGCCCAAATAATAATTTGGCAACAATTTTTCTTAAAGCCCAAATGATTAATTTGGCACAATTTTACAAAATCTAAATATTATCTTAACACCTATTTTACAAAGCCCAAAATACTATTTTGGCAAGCACTTACAAAACTCAAATATTATTGACACTTGCTAAATCCCCTCTCATGGGAAAATATGATTATTCAATAAATATCTCTTTCACAAAGTTTTATGGAAACTATGACTATTATTGCCATAAGCAACTAACTATAAAGCCCATGAGTATAACCTATGGCGAAACTACTCATCTTGTAGGATTAAAACCAAGCCCAAGCAAGCTTATTAACAAAGCCCAACTGGGTCTGGCCGGCACACACACACAAATCCAGTAGATTGGAAAACACGTGAACTACTCAATTGAATTTCAATAAAAAGGGAACAACTGGAGCTCCCTCCCATCAAGCCACAACTTGTCTAATCTGATCAGAACATGGACACGTGTCCAACAGGGGAAGAATCCTTTCTCTACAAGCTGAAGTCCCATCAGTTCTCAAGTGACATAAAGCTAAAGATGATGTGACAGAAAGCTGGGAAAGTTGAAAAGGCTTTTGCCAGCTGTTGTTTCTTTCTTCTTCAGCACACACAGCCAAGAAACTAAAGCTGCCATTACCAGACTAATAAAGCTCATGAAATGACACAAAAATCAGTTCATTTTCATACCAAAAATATGTATTTTCAGGTTCATGAACCAAGCACATGAATCCCAAATGGGGAAACTTAGGGAAATGTGGTTTGGAGAGCACCAAAGGGGATCCCAATAGAGTTCCAGCAAGGGCTCCAAGGTTGACACCTGGCTTGGGGTGGTCCAATCTGCCCTAGGAACTTTGATTCTAGTTGCAGCACAACCAGATCATTAGCCTAAAAGCATGCTCTAATCCCATCAGCCAAAGCTAATCAGCATTCAATGCTAAAGCCAAAAACCCAGTTGTTATTGTCCAGAACAGCAAGAACTTTAAAAAGTTAAGCTTACTACTCTTAGCTAAAAATTTTAAAAACGTTTCTCTAAAGATTCTCTGGAGATTGAGGGAGATTTAGCAAAGATTATTTGCTAATCAACCCCTGAAAATCCTACTATAAAAAGAACTCTCCATTAATGCTTAAACAACCAACAACATACTAAGACTTACACCAGAAAAGTTTTTGCCTTAACCTCTCAGCTTAAGCTTCCTCTAAGCTCTAAAAAAGCCTCTAAGTTTTTAGTTTCAAGCATAGAAACTAAGTTCTCCTGCTCCTAACTCACAAATACTCTCTCATAGCTCAATTCTTAAACACTTACTTGTCCCAGCAGTACTACTACATACTCTCACACATTACTCATACTTCTCACAAACGATTCTCTCTACTCACTACATAAATTACGTCCATGAGCATGTCTTGGCACCATAATGATCTTGCTACACTAGCTGGGATCTCTCTCTATCTCCCTTCATCTCACACTAAGTCTTCTCCATTATTTGTTATTATGGAACCCATGATGTTTACTTATTCCTTTACTATTAATGGCTATGATGTCACCGTTACTATAGAATTTTCCCCTCATATTGTTGTATTAGAAGACTTTTCTCCCGAGCTAACGGATAATGAGTCTAAAAGTGTAGATGTTTCCCTTGATTTGTGAAATGGCTAACAACTGAAGTTTACTCTGTTTTGTATTATCTTACTGCTGGGCTGTTTTTTGCAGAAATATTTCACAGTTGGGCCGTTTACCGCTGGGCCGTTTTCTGCAGAAATATCTCACAGCTATGTTGTTTTTTGCTGGGTTGTTCTATGTAGGAATATTTCACTGCTGGGCCGTCTTCCGCTAGGCTGTTTTCCGCAAAAGCACTTTACCGCTGGGTTATTTTCTGCAAAAACACTTTACTATTGGGCTATTTCTTACAGTGTGTATTTTTATCATATTGACGTATCTACTGTAGAGACTACTCATGGGCCACTCTTGTTGATTCCCACCTAAGCCCAAGGCATAAAATATAGTGAATTTCTTGGACCTTCACCGATAGCCTTTGGGCCGTGTATCGAGCCCATCGTCGAGTTTCGGTTTAGACCCTCCGACCCAACTTAAATCTTATTTGTCGAGAAGGAAACTTTTTCGCCCCTAACAATACGTATGTGATCTTTTAATTGAGGAGGCAAGTTGCTTTGAGCAATGTAAATCTATTGAAAGGAGTTGGTTAGATCCGTTTTTGGCCGATTCTTCTTTCCATCATCCAATCTACATCTTATCTGATATTCATTGGGTCCTTGTCTTGTTGTCTGATTGGCTGTTCTTGACCGATTGAAAGTGTAGGAATGCTTGAATTTCCGAAGAACTAATTCTATCCTATCTTCTGTTATGTTTATTTTTCTTCTAGAATTGGGCACTTAATGTCCTCTATTTTCAGTTGTAGCCAGTTTGTAAAATGAATGTGTTGAGGTGATAGCTGGGCATTACTTTGACAAGGTCGTTCTTAATATTGTTGAAAATAATAATGAAGATGATTTTAGTTGCTTACTTGCTTATAGTCTTGATATTCTGCTTATACCACTTGACATATGTCATTTTATTATTGTTTTAGTTCAACTCAACTTGACCAAGTATTAATCCCAACTTTTCATGGTTAACTATATATGGCTTTTCCAATCGTTATATCATATTGAAGGTTATACTCTCTTGAGTTAAATCGCTCTCATTTGGCTCCTCAAAAAAAAAAAAAAAAAAAAAAAAATCACTCTCATTTGTGCAAGGATTTCTCATTCATGTGTTGTGACTAGTTTTATGCTAGTTATCAATTTACTAAACCCACCACTTTTCTTTGGGCTTTGTACCATCTATATATAAAGATTAGGACACTAAATATCATGCAGACTAAGTTCCATTTGACTCTAATCGTATTTTTTGAGGGAATTTGTAGACTAGTAGAGGTGAGGGGATAGAATATCATTAGTTAGCAAGGTTTTGAAACCATATAGGAAACTAGCATCTCGAGTCTTTGAAACTTGAGTTCGGTGACAAAATCAGGTCTTAGAGACTCGAGTTTTAGTGCTGAGATGGAGGAATTTATCCACGTGGAACTCGAGTTTCTTAGACTCGATAAGTATTTGAATAACAAAGAAAACAGATTTGAAGGAAGAAGAAGACACGATTTGGAAAATAAGATTTAAAAAACGCAGATTCAAAGAAGAGAAACAGAGATTTGGAGTGTAGAACGCAGAACAATCTGAACTGGAAAACGTTAATTCGAAGAATGCAACCAATTTGAACAGAGGAGTTGATTCAAAGAACGCAACCAACGCAACAACGCAAAACTGGAAAACATGGAGAACTGAAGTTGTGGACTAATTCGGTCTTGGATTGGCTAGCCGTTTTCCGAACCAATCGAAAATCAAACAAAGAAGAAGAAAGAACAGAATGAAGATGAAGAAGAAGAAGAAGAAAGAAGTCCAGAATGAAGAGGTATTTGTTAATGAATGAACTTGAGTCTTAAAGACTCGAGTTCCATGTGGATAAATTTTGTTTGCCAGCTCTGGAACTCGAGCATTTAAGACTCGAGTTCTATCATGAAACTTGAGTTTTAAAAACTTGAGATGCTATTTTTCCACATTATTTTGCAAAATCACCATTAATGAAATTGTTAAAAATTTAAGGCCAAATGGAAAAAAAAAATTCCGTATTTTCTTGTTATCTTTCTGTTTGAACAAGCGGCTTATGTTTATCTTTAATTAGGGTCACGGGTTTAATTGCTGTTCAGGTTTTAGTATAAATTCTTTTAGTTAAATTTTTCTTCTTTTTTCCATAACAGATAATGATTCTTGGTCAATGTTTTGATTACAAATATGTCATCTTGGTTCATCAATTGTCATCCCAATTATGGATTGCTTTCTATGCTTCAACGTAAGATAGCTATTTCTATCGAGGATCATTCACTTTTTTATGTTTTCTAGATATCTCTAACTTCATTGCACCAACTAAAAGTGATGGTTATATGCTGATTTTTATATTAGAATGTTATCTTCGTTTTTTTTCTTCTTCTTTAAAAAGTTTTATTTGATTGAATACCATTTTTTTTATATTGCAATCACTCACCACCCATCTCTTTAATAAAGATTTTCCTTGTGCTTCTTCGGCTAGAATAGCATAAACAAAATAATTGATGGAGTGTCACTACAATGTCTACTGTAAATGGTTGCCACAATGCCACATAACAATCTCTTTTACGAAATTTGTTAAAAATACAAATATAGCCTCTATGAAGAGTAGCAGAATAGACGAACACATTGCTTCAACTTACAGTGTATGACCAATTGAACCTTTAAATTATTTATAAAATAGGTCGAATTACCTCTGTATATACCTAGTCTAAACCTATTCCATAGTGTATATAAGCATAGCCTGCCTAAACAGGTCGAATTAACTCTGTATATATCTAATCTCTCACTAGAATATTGGATAAGTTCAGGTGAGAGACTTTACAAAAATTGTTGTACGATTCAAGCCTCACATGAAGTAGTTGTTATCTAAGAAATTGTTGTCAAAGATCTGTTTTGTAAAAAAAAAAAACTATATTTATCATTTGTGTAATTTTACGTGGGATTCAATTTACTGTTTTTTTGATAATTACTAATTTACTACCACATGAATTTACTCTTTTTTGATAATTACTAATTTACTACCACATTAAAAATGTTATGTATAGTTTTTATTTTAATTTAAAGGTAGTTGCTAAATCTTGCTAAATCTCAAATTTAAGCTCTTTTTAACTTTTGTTATAAATGTATAGATGCGGTTTGGATTCACGTTTTGCGCGTTCACGTTTTACATTTTCCTCTTTTTTTTTTTTAGCCGCAGTTGTTGACTTTTCTTCAGTGTATAGTGCACATTTCAACAACACAAGTGAGTCTCGTGTACTGTTCACGGGACCTACAAATTTCACTTTTCAGCAACTTTTTCATTAAAAATTGGTCTTATGACACTATTCATACATTTAAAAATTATTTTGTTATAGTATTTTCAGTTTTTAATTTCCAACAAAATAAGCTGTATCCAAACGGATCCATAGTAAGTGACTGAATTTTAGGATTAAAAATAAGTTGATAACTATCATAAACAAAACATAATTATTTTTTTAAAAAATTAATAACTAATTAAGGAAAGAGGTGTAAATAAAAATTTGGATACATGAATCATATTAAATGATTCTATACTTCACCAAAAAAAAGAAAAAGAGAAAAAAAGCACGTGTTCAATGATTCTTCTATTTTATTTTTTATTTTAAACATTAATAGTTTTCATTCATCATTATTTGAAGTTGCTACATTTTTCAATCACAAATGTGCTTTACAAGTGTGATGAAGTTTAGCTTTTTTGGTGAAGTATAGAAAATGGAAGAGCCTCTTAACTTTTAACTCTGAGAGGTGCGATGTTTACAACAGTTTTACAACAAATCATAGATGGTTAGTTGTTATTGGTTCAAATTTCAATCTAACACTAAAATTACTTTTTTACTCCAACAATAATAACTAATAACAACCTGCTACTTATAATTTGTTGTAAAAATTTTGTGAAAATATATGAACATATCATTTCTCTTTAACTTTTACGTAAAACTTTTTAAAATATTTTTTCCCGCTTTTCTTACTTTTTGAATTTCTTTAAAGTACAAGTATACTCAGCTGCAAAAAGGTACAAGTATACTCAGTAGCAAAATAATTTGTTTTAAAAATATGGTGAAAATATTGTTATCGTACAATTTCTCTTAACTTTGATGTAAAACTTTTTAAAATTTTTTTTCCCGCTTTTCTTACTTTTTGAATTTCTTTAAAGTACATGTATACTCAGCGGCAAAAAGGTACAAGTATACTCAGCAGCAAAATGATTTTAGAAAAAAACCTACTATAAAACCAACACTTCAGTCAGAAAGTACACTTCCAAAAGACACAGAATTTGCTTTTATATTCCTCCCTTCTCTTTCCCTGCTTCAAAAATGGCGGACAGAAAGGGCACAGAAGACAAAACCGTCTTCTCCAAGGCCTCTCCGCTCCTCCAAGCGCTCTTTCGATACTCAATCCTTCATCTCTCTCTCTCTCTCTCTCTCTCTCTCTCTCTCTTTAAGAAATTATTCAAAATTTACCATGATTATTGAATGTTGTGTCTCTCGCAGACGATGATGGCATTCCCCAATCCTCAGGGATCACCGATTTCGATTCTTCTCCACTCGGTAGTCGGTACTCCTCTCTTCCACTCACTAACTCACTTTTTTCCCCACAAATATTCTTGTAAGCCATGTGCATGTATAATTTTCTGTATGGATGAAAGTGATTTTGTTGTTATATTATGTGGTTGATAATGATAGTGCTGATAAAAAAGTTTATACACTTTTCTATGTCAATTTCATTATATGATTCTCACTTAGGGCAAAATTAGGGGGTTTTGTGAAACTATATGGTTGGGTTTATCGACCGCATTGTCGATTTAATGAAAATCGGCATTACTGTCGATTAACCCAATTATATAGGATAGAATGGTGAAGAAGAATAAATGTGGCCAATCTCGATTGGTCGGTTAAAGATCTATAGTTGGTTTAAGATTCATTGTTTTTTTGTGTGCAGAAGTTAATGCCTATTTTGAATTTTAATTAGAGATTATATGTGTTAATATATTTGCTACATAAATAGTTTATGCCGCAGACTAGATTAATGGATTGTTTGGAATATTTTTTTCTCTGCGTTGAATTTGTTTCTTGATAATATATTTTTAGCAGAGGCTTTTTTTATTAGCAGGAGTAGATGCTTGTATGAGATTTTCCCGTGTAAAGAGACTGTTTAGATGCTTATAGAATCTGCTGGTGATATTAGTTTAATATCTCGTATCTCGTCACAAATGAAATGAACATTTACTGTTAAGAAAAAAGTTTACAAGTTTGATAAATTTAGATAACGAGGAAAAAAAAAAAAAAAACCGAAAGTGGATGAAGACTATATAAGGGGAGTTATCTATTTGGGTTTCATCTAGTGGAATGTGCTTAGATTTTCTGGCATATAGTTTATTTTCTCTTTTAGTGGTACTTTTAGATAAAACATTGCTTTGTTTTTGATTCTGTGCTTTTAAAGTGTGAAATGTTAAACTGTTAGCAGATCCCATTTTTCATTTGTTTCAGCAGTTCACTCGGTGAAAATATTTTCTTTGAGGTTGAATTACAGTCACCAAAGAAATCCTGCAAAGTAACTTTTCTGCTCTAAATGTGGGTTGATTTTTTTTTCCTTACTAACAACTCTTAGCAGTTCCCTAATGTTTAATTCCGGGCTCCTCTATAAGGTGATCATTTTTTTATATATGATGCTACCTGATTGAAGTTTTTGTCTCATTTAATGACAGGCACCAAAGAAATTCTGCAAAATGGAGTTGGTAAACTGGATTATACTCATGTTGACTTCGTTTTTTCAACTTTATTTGTGAATGCAATTGTGCTGTAAATTTTCTGAACTTTTTTTAATTTTCTTTTTCTAATCAACTTTGCAACTTGGTAAACTTAAGACAGTTGATTTTTTAAAGTGAAATAACCTTTATTGATTCAATTACATGATAAGGTGAAGATCTCTTGTATCTGGACCAATTAATTACTGTTTTGTTTTTCTCTATATTATGTTGCATCATTTTTAAGTACTTTGTTTTTCTAAGTATTGGTATATGACCAATACTTAGAAAGGGAGAAAGAATTTGTTATTTTCTTGCTTTGGTAAGTGTATTTAAAAGTTTTAATTCCAAGCTCTTGATGGACTGCAGGACATCTCTTGCTCTTGTCGTATGTCCTTGCATACATGCTGTTGTTGTCTACATGATGCATTCCTGCGGTTGGTTGTTTCTTCAGCATCGCATCAAAATATATATTTTCTGGTATCTGGTTTTAAAGTCTGACTTTACCATAGTATTTAAAGTGTTGAAAATTTACTAGGGATGGAGTGGTTTAGGATTTTTGGTTTTAATTTATATTCATATGATAGCCAAATCGGTGCAACATGTAATTGTAGGTAAGTAATCTTTATAAAGCAATAGTTACCTTCTTTTCTATGAGATTCAAATTGTTCTTTTACTGTATTCACCTTGTCCTTTGATTAATTACTGATTCTTCTAAAAGCTTAAATTGATAGAAAAGAATCACTTAACAATTATCCCTAACACTCCCCCTCATGTGTGGGCCCAAAGTCTTGAGGTTCAACAAGTGGGATTTTGAAAATTTTAAAATGGGAGGTTGAGTGGAGATAGAATTTGAATTTAGGACCATTTTCTTTGATACTAAGATGATGTACTGATTTTCCCAATGGTTTAAGTTGTTAAGAAGGAGTGAATTCAATCACTTTGCCATTATCCTGACAACCTCATCTAAGCCCTAACCATTATCCTGACATCCTTGTTAAAGCTTTCCTCTGCTGATGAACAGAACCAGAAAGAGATGAATTGACAT
Source organism: Quercus agrifolia (assembly GCA_029955455.1). Taxonomy (NCBI): domain Eukaryota; kingdom Viridiplantae; phylum Streptophyta; class Magnoliopsida; order Fagales; family Fagaceae; genus Quercus; species Quercus agrifolia. Next base: position 10,454,781 of record JARQAD010000011.1, on the reverse strand, counting down.
CAGGACATGTTAAAAAAATTGAGTTCCAAAGTCAACCAGATGGCTGCTACTCTTAACATGTCCAGCTTCAACAATAGAGATAGCTTGCTTGGGCCTAATATAAAGCTGTGTGACATCATGAACGGAACAAATGGCTTGAACAACCATGGACTTGTTGGCTTTCTGTGGCAAATTATGAAAGGTATGTGATTCTTACTTGGATGCATGATACTTCTTATGCTACTTGGATTAGATTACATACATTTGTAATCTGAGTTACATTTGTAAGCAGAACAGAATGAAGATCTTGAAAAATTGGAGACAGTAACAAGTACAAAACACATTGCATTGGCAGTTAGTGAGAAACTTAACCTACATTCTAGGCTTCTAGTTGGGTCTTTTACTGATGTGGTCTCCATTTGTTTTTCTTTTTCCTTATGTTTCCCATCCTATTTGTGCTTTTTTTTTCTGCAGCCTCATAACTTTATGTTTTTCCATCTTTTGCAATAAGCAGGATGAATTGGACCAGCATGTGGACTCAACGGATTCCCATGTACAGGTTACACCATTGCTATTGTTGCACTCTTATCAACCTTGAATCCTTGTGCATGGTAGTGTTCACTTTTTTTTGCACCAAAGCATCCAATTTTTTAACACTTTGACCTCCAGAACTTGAGCGTAGGGGATGACCATGTTAAAAAACCAACGTCTATTTTTTTGGTATTAAAATAATTTGAGAAAATAGGCTCTGTAGACTTCTTAAACTAAATAATTTAACATGAATTTGAAGTGTTAGGAATGGTAGATCTCTTTGTTTGTCACGACTTAGTAACCTTTGTCTTGGATACTAATATTAGAAATTGTATAAAGCATGAATAAATTTTTATTTTGAATTTACCTCTTTCCCTAAAATTTTACCAAACCAGATGTTATCTATGGTGTGAGTCTCCACTCACTAACAAATAACTAATCTAAATCCATACTTAGTAGTTAGTTATATTTTTTGTAGGTATTTAACTTTATTTTATATTTTGTAGAATTATATGACTTGCAGGTTTATGTATAATTCAAATTTTGTTTTTGATTGTTTTTTTTTCCTTTAATAAAAAAGGATAAAAGAAAAAAGTTAGGGAAAATATTAAAATTTTTTTTTGTTTGCACGCAACAAAACCCATTAAAGATTGAATAAGCGTCATGAACAAAATTTCGCAGTTTATTTTATTTTGATATGTTTAACTTTTACTAAACTTTTATTATTTTAGTAAATTTCTTCAATACCTGTATGTGCGTATGTTTGTGTATTCGTTTGCAAGCATAGATATGTATGTGATCTTTTAATTGAGGAAGCAGGTTGCTTTGAGCAATGTAAATCTATTGAAAGGAGTTGGTCAGATCCTCTTATCTGATATTCATTGGGTCCTTGTCTTGTTGTCTGGTTGGCTGTTCTTGACTGATTGAGAGTGTAGGAATGCTTGAATTTCCAAAGAACTAATTTTGACCTATGTTCTGTTATGTGATAATTTTTCTTCTAGAATTGGGCTCCTAATGTCCTCTATTTTCAGTTGTGGCCAATTTGTAATATGCATATGTTGAGGTGATAGCTGGGTTTACTTTGACAAGGTTGTTCTTAATATTACTGAAAATAATAATGAAAATAATAATTAAGGTGTAATTCGGTTGCTTGCTTATAGTCTTGATATTCTGCATATACCACTTGACATATGTCATTTTTATTATAGTTTCAGTTCAACTCAACTTGACTAAGTCTTAATCCCAACTATTCATGGTTGACTGTTTATATCTTTTCCTATCATTATATTGTATTGAAGGTTATACTCTCGAGTTAAATCACTCTCTTTTTTGGGCAAGGATTCTCATTCATGCATTGTGACTAGTTTTATGCTAGCTATCAATTTACTGCAACCACCACTTTTCTTTGGTCTTGGTACCAGCTGTGTAGAAAGATTTGGAAACTAAGAATATCACATAGGTTTGAGTTCCATTTGACTCTGAACGTATCTTGTTATCTTTCTGTTTGAACGAGCAGCTTGTATTTCTCTTTAATTATGGTCACGGGTTTAATTGCTGATCAGGTTTTAGTATAAATTCTTTTAGTTAAATTTTTTTTTTTTTCATTTTTCCATCATAGATAATGATTCTTGGTCAATGTTTTAATTACAAATATGTCACCTTGTTTCATCAATTGTCAGCCCAATTCTGGATTGCCTTCTATGCTTCAACATAAGATAGCTCTTTCTTTCAAGGATCAGTCAGTTTTTCAGGTTTTCCAGATATCTCCACCAACTTAAAAGTGATGATAATACACTGATTTTTATATTTGTCTTTGTATTTTTTTTCTAAAAGGTTTGTAGGATCAATTTATTTTTTGTTGACCACCCACCCCTTCCCCGACTCTCAAAAAAAAAAAAAAAAAAAAAAATTGGAAGCAAGTTGCAGGAGCTGTCTCTTTCACTATCCTTGAATTTTTATCAACACTTCAAATATTTTTCGATTATTATGCTTTATGCAATCACTCAAAGCCATTTTTTGAAAGAGGTTTGTATGTATTATATCCCTTTTGTAAGATAATCTTTTTATTAATAATTTTTTTAAAGGTGTCCTAGAGATATGTTCTTTATGTTGTTTCCTGTTGCTGTATCTAAATTTACTTTCATTATAGAACTTTTGTTGATATGTAATTAAACTTTTGTTGTTGTCAATTCGTGACATTTTAAATCTCATTTACTATCACATAGTGGTATGCCTGAATGGGGTGTTCACAGATGATTCATGTGTTGGGGGGGGAGGGGGGATATGTCAGTGAACATTTAATTGTTACATTTTGACCCCTAAAATATGGATTAAAATGGAATTATCTGGGTTCTACTAAATTACCGAATTTTGCATTTTTGGGACTGAGTTTCAATTATTTCTTGTTGCTCTTTCCATAATGTCATTTTTTCACTATGCTCCAACAGCTTGAAAGATTCTATAGTAAAACCATCCGGAGCTGAATGCCAGAGGTGAACACCTCTCGTTTCTAATTGTGTATACTTCTATTCATGCTTTTCTCATGTTGCTAACAATCTGTCCAAGTGTCCTCTTTTTTCTGTACTCGCTAACATTTTTATTCACTATCTGCCATTTAGTATGATGAAGAATTTCTGCCCTTGTTATTTTGTCTTTTTAACCCCTTATTAAGTAAGACTTTCCATAGGAATTCCATACAAGTTTTATCAGCATAACAATTGCAATTTTTGGGCTGTTTTTTGGAGTCAAATTTTAAAAGAATAGTTTCCCTCCAGTCTCCTCCATCTATGTTATTGTGTTTTAATTTGCTCTTATTTTTATATTATAAGATATCCTTTAAAAGCTTCATAAATATTTATCATAAGCACGCATTTATTATTTTGTGTAGTGTAACCTAAAGTTGGTTCTTGTCTTCTGAATTCTTGTGTAGTGATCAAATTGACATTTGTTTTTAAATTAATGATTAATTTGTTTTGTTTTGTTGTGGGACCATATCTGACTATTTATATTTTTTTGTCAAAATAATTTAGTTATGATTTATACTTTTGTTAGTTTTGGGATCAAACTTAACCTATTTAAATTTCAATATTATATTTGTGGTATTATAAGTTATAGTCTTTATATTATATGTTACTACAATCTTTCATACTGGTTTCCAATTTGTGTAATGTTAAACTGTTAGCAGATCCCTTTTTTAATTTGTTTTAGCAGTTCATTTGGTGAAAATTCTTTCTTTGAGGTTGAATTAGAGTCACCAAAGAAATCCTGCAAAGTAACATTTCGGCGCAAAATGTGAGTTGATTTTTTTTTTTCCCCTTACTAACAACTCTTAGCAGTTCCCTAATGTTTAATTCCAGGCTCTTCTATAAGTTGATCATTTTTTATAAATGATGCTACACGATTGAAGTTTTTGTCACATTTAGTAATATGTTGGGTGAGATGTTGCTATTTTTTTTTCTTTTCTTTCATGTATCCCAGGCTATGGTAAGTTTTTACTTAGTGAAATGATCATGGGCAGCAATGCTGGTGGACATCATTATGCATGTCTTCTGTACTGTCTCCCCTTGCAGAAGACGAGTTGTAACTGAGTATGTGCTAGTTCTTCCTTGATTGGGACGTAAATAGGAAAAGCAAGCAAATAAAAAATATTTAATATTTGTCATTTCTAGTCATTGTATCTACTGCCTGTCTACAAGGCAGATCATATATTGAGCACTTATAATCAAACTGGTTAATAAGAAAAGATACGCCACAGAATTCAAACTTATATATATAAAAGGAGCTGCGGAATTTAAGGAAAAAATTGATCACAATGTTTTTAATCATACTGTTGGCTTGTCACAATTTTTGAATCCTTTTAATTTTGCTGACACATGCAAAGTTGACTTTTTGACAGAAGTGCATTTCCGACTTTTCCATCTTTTGTCACATGGTTCATTTGGAAGGAAAGGAATTACGGGACATTCAAAGGCATTGAACAACCTGTTGTGGTAATGAAGTTGATTTTTCTGCGCACTTTGTGCGATTGGATGGCAGCGATGGCTGCTATGGGTGGTCATTCGTTATTTAGTTTGTTGGATCTTCTTGATTGTTCTACTTTTTTTTTTTATAACTTAGATGCACTTCCGGTACACTGGTGCCGTTTCCTTTTCTTTCTTTTCATGTTGATGGGCAAGTCCAAAGGTTTCTTCCTTGGAAAGATCCATATGTTATTTAATTAAAACTAGTTAGTATTAAAATTATATAGTTTAGCTTTCATTAAATGTGATGATTTAAAACCAACAATTAAGCCTGAAAGGGAGGGGATGGGAAGGGAAGTAGGGGAAGTGGGATGTAGGCTTTTTGCTTGTGAGGAGATTCTTGTTGATTTCATTAGAGATGTCATTCTTACTGTATGCTTGCAAACAAACCATTCCAACAATAACCCTGATGTTTTGATTGTTGATTCTTTTTGGATATGTTTTGTTTCTCTACTATTTATTTGGTGGAAATTTCTTACTTAAGAATAAATTCATTGGTTATTTTCCTTTTTGTAGCTAATGGAATATATGTGATGAATTTACTTAAATCTTCATAAACATAAGTCAAGACTATTGAGCCAACGATCTTTTCCCAAAAATATATTTCTGGAATTTTTATCTAGCTAAGCAATAGGGGCCTTGGGAAAGCTCACCCATAAAAATTTAAAGAAAAATAAAAATCTCTGTAACTCCCAATACTTACCATGTCATGTTTGGCAGAACTTTCAGCTCGTGTTTGGTATTTGATAAATGTGACAGACAGTGGGTGGGTTACACAGTCAGGTATGTCATTAAACCAAGTTGACTTTTTTTTTTAGTGTTCATATATTTTTAGTACAACTTGAAAATGCAGTATTTATGGTGTGACATTGTCGCATTTTATATCCATTTTTTCCCCTTCTTATACATGTTTTTATAAAGGTTAACATGACATCTTTGTATTTGGAGCTTAGGAGTTGCAGGTTTATATTAAATAGCATTTTCATATATGGTAGCCATTTGACTTGAAAGATTTGAGATTTCATTAGCATTGTAAAATACCTGTAATGTTACTTTTGTTTTCCTTTTTGGAGTAGTTAGGACCTAACTTATACAATAATGTACTACCAAGTCATATATAAACTTCTTGGTTATAGACTAACTAGATTTGGACTTGGACTTGACATTTGGCAATTATATAATTGTTTTTATACTTAGACCATTGCCCGAGTTATCTGGTTGCTACTTGTTATTAGTAATATAAAAGGGAGGGACAAATTAGAAAACATTACATAAATAGTATGTGTTGTTTTGAGTTCGAAAGTCAACCAGATGGCTGCTACTCTTAACATGTCCAGCTTCAACAATAAAGATAGTTTGCTTGGGCCTAATATAAAGCAGGGTGACATCATGAACAGAACAAATGGCTTGAACAACCATGGCCTTGTTGGCTTTCAGTGGAAAATTATGAAAGGTATGTGATTCTTACTTGGATGCATGTTACTTTTTATGCTACTTGGATTTCAGTATATACATTTGTAATCTGAGCTACATACTATCATTCAAAGCAGAACAAGATGAAGATCTTGAAAAATTGGAGGAGACAGTAACAAGTACAAAACACATTTCATTGGTTGTCAATGAGAAACTTAGCCTACATACTAGGCTTCTGGCTTGGTTTTTTACTGATTTGGTCTCCATTGTTTTTTCTTTTTCCTGATGTTCAGATGTTCACCATTCTATTTGCGCTTATGACTTCTGCAGCAACATAACTTTATGTTTTTGCATCTTTTGCAATAAGCAGGATAACTTGGACTAGCATGTGGACTCTACGGATTCCCACCTATAGGTTATGCCATTTATATTGTTATACTCTTATCAGCCTTGAATCCCTGTGCTTGGCGGCGTTCACTTTGTTTTGCGCCAATCATCCAACTTTTTAATACATAGACCTCCAGAAATTGAGCGTTGGGCATAACCATGTTAAAAAACCAACATCAATTTTTTTGGGATTAAAATAATTTGAGAAAATAGGATCTGTAGACTTCTAAAACTAAATAACTGAACATGAATTTGAAGTTCCAAGAATGGTAGATCTCTTATGGCCTGTTTGGAAGTTTAGAGAGGGAGGAGAGTAGAGAGAAGTAGAGGGAAGGAGAGTAGTGGAGAGGAGAGTAGAGGGGAATGATTCCCCTCTACCTTGTTTGGATGTTTTTAAAATTAGTAAGGGGGGAAGGGAGTAATTAACCTTTCCCCTTGTTTGGATGTTTTAAAAATTAGGATGGAGAGGAGAAGAAATAATTAAAATAGACAAATTTACCCCTATTTGAAAATGGACTTGCAACATTGATCTATGATTAATTTGTTAGAATATTTTTTTTTTTGATAATTTTTTTATGTGAATTAAATAATCAACATTAGTCTATGATTAAATATTTTTTCTACTTTTTAATTATACTAAAAAAAACCATCTTTAATTGATAATAATTAAAATAAGAAAAAAATGTTTGGTTTGTTTGTTTACTGAAAAAATTAACAAAATATTGATTTTTGAGTGTATCTTTCATTTATTATTATTATTTTTAATTTTTTTTTTCTTAGTACGTGAATTTAATTGACAATGCACTTTCTTTTTAAGTCTGAACATCTCTCTGACTCCGTGTTGTAACTTGTAACTTTCTTCGAAGTTTGAACCCCATGGAGCTAGTGTAGGAGCTCATGGTCACAGCCTCTCTCACTCTCATCCTCTCTCTCGTCGTAGCTAAGCTCAATTTCATATAAAGTTCAATTTCAACAAAGCCACATGGGAGGAGCATAGTATGACCCACAGGCTACAGTAGCATTGGTAGTACAGCCAATTTTTGAATCAAAGGCCTCATATGACATTGCATCATGCCAGACAACTAAGAAGTGAAAAGCATAAAAATGAATGTAAGCAAACAAAGTTTTCAAGCCACTGAAAAAAGTAGAGTGTTACAATGAGCTATGACCGTATCTGTAATTGCCAATAGACTTGTTTTAGAAAGAAAAACTAAAAATAAACACAAGCTGGTGCCAAAGAAAAATTAATCCCAAGAGTTTACAGTCCAATGATCAATTGAAAAGGTTTTTAGAAGCTGAAATTGTCTTGGAACATTACTTGCCTAACTGACATAATTGTCAAGTTTCCTCTTTGCCAGAACTTTGAGCTCGGATTCAGAAATCCAACTATTATGAATATGAGACTTTCCAGCCCACTTAACTAAAAACTCATAAGATACCTTCTCTCCATCAACACAAGCAGATTCAGCCAGGGTGGCTTTCTGAATTTTGTTTTCTGCAGAGCTTCTCATTCCCATTTCTAAATCCACTTCTTTATCGTCTTTGGTTTCATTAGAGACGTCTGTTTCATAAATTTTTGGAACTTCATCAATATCTTGATTTCTCAAACTGACATCAGTATTCTCCTCCGTAACCATTCTTTCATTTGCCTTTTCAAAATTCTCTGTAGTTACAGCAGATTCATCTTGATCTTTACCATTCATAGCACAAGAATCTGAATCCTTGATATCTTTTCTTAAAAGATCCATGGCATTTCCTTTTTTACATTCTTTGGTTGCAGATCTTCTGTATGCATGTATTTTATCCACTTTCTTTTTTTTTTTTTGGTTGAAAGGGAAATTCATTAACAAACTAAACAGTAAACACAGGGGCAGGACAGAGCCTACTTACAAACAGCCCAACGGCATCAGCCTCCAACAAGCTAGTTAAATCCATAGGTGGACTAGAAAACACAACAAACTCACTGTCAAGCAGTAATCCTAATCTAGCCAAAAAATCAGCACGTATTTTATCCACTTTCATTTCATTCTTCATGCTTTCTTCCCTGTCAAAACTCTTATCAATATTCTGACAACCCTCAGTATGATTTTCAGCAGCTCCTACATCTAAATCAGTATCGCAAGCAGAATTTTCTTCTGAGAGTCTGTTTTGATTTTCTGAAATTAGTAAGTCCTCTGAACATAGGTCATCAGCTACATTCACAGATAAGTGACGTGAAAGGCCCGTGTAATTGCCTTGAACTCGACACCCCAGAACCCGATCAACCTGCATGTAGATTACTGTTTCATCAACATGACCTTTTTTGTTTAACTCATGTGATAGGTTTGTTGCTTCCTGAGGAAGCTTCTGCATCAAAATAAATATATTTACTAATCATATTCAAAGACAAAAACAACAGAAAAATTGCAGCAACTACATTTTTATTCTCCATGCTTTCAAGTGTCCAGGGGTTTCTAATCTTTTCTAGAAAAGACAGTTGACAAAGCTGTGGAAACCTCATGGTTGATAGACTTACGCTTCTGCCGTGATTTACTAGTTACAGGGCTGGCAGTATTTGCTTTGGATTTACGTTTCTTAGAAGAACTAAGAATAGATTTTCCCTTATCAATCCTATGCTTCTTTTGACTGCCTTCATTATTCGATTTCGGTTTTCTTTTTCTATGTTCCTCAGTGGCAGCACTAATTGCAAGAACCAGAGTTCTTCCCGGGGAGACATTTTTAAGGACTAGACATCATTATTTTCTCAGCAACCAAACAACAGGGAAAAATGAAAGCAAACACGATTTCAAGCTAAAAGCTAACAGTTTTCTCAAAACCTAAATGCCAAAAACATAAATCAGATCCATTTTCTAGTTCAAACTTGAACATCAAAAAGCTGAGAGAGTACCATTTTGGTTGGGGCTTAGGAGGAGCCAAAACAGAAACCCATTCACAAAAAAAAAAAAAAAAAAAAAAAAAAAAAAAAGAAGAAATTACCCAAATCAGAAACTCATTCACAAAAAACAAGAAATTACCCAATAAAAATAAACAAGAAACACAGATTCATAGCCAAAATATAAAAATTTATGCAAGTTCACAATCTAGACTCACTCAAGCACTTTATCAAACACATTATGAGCAATACTTTGAAACTTTAAAATTTAAGGAAAAAAGCCTTCAGATCAGAAACCCACCCACAAATAACATGTTATTACCGCATAAAATCACAATTAATAAGAAATTACCCAATAAAATCACAATTTTAAGACCATAGTTATTTGATTCAACTTAAGAAACCCATGAAACAGAAATTAAAACAGAGTTTACCTTTGTGAGAGAATGCTAGGCGTGTGGGAGAAGAGTGAAAGATAGTCAAAGAGTGAAGAAGTCGTGAAAGAAAGAGAGAGCCAGCGTAAGCTGAGAGAGCTGAGAGAGCTTGAGAGAAAATCGTGGGTTACAGAGCTGAGAGAACTGAGAGAGCTTGAGAGAAATTTTTGGCTGAGAGAGCTGAGAGAGATTGTGGTTACAGTGTTTTTTTTTTACGTTAAAATACCTTGTAATTTTTTTAATATAATAAGGGTAAATTAGGTAATTTATATATTTAATAATTTATGTGCTCTACTCTCCCTCCAAATCTCTCCAATTTGGGGGAATTAAAAATGAGGGGTTGGAGGTAGTTGAATTCCCTCCAAACCCCTCCAAATCCCTCCCCCTCCTTCCTTAAAAAACTCCCAAGCAAGGTAATTGAACTACTCTCCTTCCCTCTACTCTACTCTTCCTCCTTTTTTTAACATCCAAACATGCCATTAGTTTGTCATGACGCATTGACCTTTGTCTTGGATACTAATATTAGAAATTGTATAAAACATTAATAAAATTTTATTTTGAATTTACCTCTCTTGCTCTAAAATTTTACCAAACCAGATGTTATATATGGTTTGAGTCTCCACTCGCTAACAAATAACTAATCTAAATCCATACTTAGTAGTTAGTTAGTATTTTTTTTTTTTTTTTTGTAAGTGATTTAACTTTGTTTTATATTTTGTAGAATTATATGACTAGTAGATTTATGTATAATTTAAATTTTGTTTTGAGTGTTTTTTTTTTTCCTTTTATAAAACAGGATACAAAAAAAAAAAGAGAAATTATTAAATTTTTTTTTTTGTTTGCACTTGATAAAACCCATTAAAGATTGAATAAGCGTCATATGAACAAGAAGTTAGCAGTTTATTTTAATATTTTAATAAATTTATTCAATACCTTTATGTGTGTATGTATGTGTATTCATTTGCAAGCATAGATGTGTATGTGATCTTGTAATTTAGGAAGCAGGTTTCTTTGAGGAATGTAAATCTATTGAAAGGAGTTGGTCAGATCCTCCTTTGGCCGATTCTTCGTCCGTATTCCAATCTGCATCTTATCTGATATTCATTGGGTCCTTGTCTTTTCATCTGGTTGGCTGTTCTTGACTGATTGAGAGTGTTGGTATGCTTGAATTTCCAAAGAACTAATTCTGTCCAATCTTCTGTTATGTGCTAATTTTTCTACTAGAATTGGGCATTTAATGTCCTCTATTTTCAGTTGTAGCCAGTTTGTAAAATCAATGTGTTGAGGTGATAGCTGGGCTTTACTTTGACAAGGTTGATCTTAATATTACTGTAAATATTAATGAAGGTGAATTTTGGTTGCTTACTTGCTTATAGTCTTGATATTCCGCTTATACCACTTGATATAAGTCATTTTATTTCAGTTTGAGTTCAACTCAACTTGACCAAGTATTAATCCCAACTATTCATGGTTGACTATATATATCTTTTCCTATCATTATATCACATTGAAGGATATACTCTCTTGAGTTAAATCAATCTCTCATTTGTGCAAGGATTCTCATTCGTGAATTGTGACTAGTTTTATGCTAGCTATCAATTTACTGCCCCAACCACTTTCCTTTGGGCTTGGTACCAGCTGTGTTTAAAGATAGGACACTAAGAATATCCCATAGGTAGAGTTCCATTTGACTCTGAACGTATCTTGTTATCTTTCTGTTTGAACAAGCAGCTTGTGTTTCTCTTTAATTAGGGTCACGGGTTTAATTGCTGATCAGGTTTTAGTATAAATTCTTGTAGTTAAATTTGTCTTCTTTTTTCCATAATAGATAATGATTCTTGGTCAATGTTTTGATTACAAATATGTCATCTTGGTTTGTCAATTGTCAGCCCAATTCTGGATTGCCTTCTATGCGTCAACGTAAGATAGCCATTCCTATCAAGGATCAGTCACTTTTTTCTGGTTTTCCATATATCTCTAACTTCAATGCACCAACTTAAAGTGATGGCAATACACTGATTTTTATATTAGAATGTTATCTTTGTATTTTTATTTCTTTAAAAAGTTTTATTTAATTGAATATCAATTTTTTTTTTGTTGATCACCACCCCCCCCCCAAAAAAAAATCTTAAAAAAAAAAAGTTGGTTGCAAGTTGTAGGTACTGTGTCTTTCACTATCCTTGAATTTTTTTCATTTGATTTTGTGGGGACATTGTTTGATGAAAGTTCATATGAGATTAGTACTGATGCATTTAACTGTTTTTGAGGCAAATGATCACGATATAACTCATTAGCCTTTTATGGTTTTTCTATTTTGGTACTTTTTAGTTAAAACTATTGTTGCCTTGTGGAGTACATATTCCAATTTCTTGTAGGCCGGTTATTTAGGATTCCTCAACACTTTAAATATTTTTTGATTATTATGTAATCACGCAATGGCATTTTTTGAAAGAGGTTTGTATTCTTTATATCCCTTTTGTACAATAACCTTTTTCTTAATAATTATTTTAAAGGTGTCCTAGAAAGATAAGTTCTTTATGCTGCTGTTGCTGTATTTAAATTTACTTTCATTATAATACTTTTGTTGATGTGTAATTAGACTGTTGTTGACGTCAATTTGTTGGGACTAATCTTTTAGACATTTTAAATCCCATTTACTTTTACATAGTTGGATGCCTGAATGAGGTGTTCAGAGATGATTCATGTGTGGGGGGTGGGGTTGAGGGGGGGATATGTCAATGAACATTTAATTGTTACATTTTAACCCCTAAAATATGGATTAGAATGAACTTACTGTTTCAGCAGTTCATTCGGTGAAAATTCTTTCTTTGAGGTTGAATTATTGTCACCAAAGAACTCCTGCAAAGTAAATTTTCTGCTCAAAATGTGAGTTGATTTTTTTTTTTCCTTACTAACTCTTAGCAGTTCCCTAATGCTTGATTCCAGGCGCCTCTATAAGGTGATCATTTTATATAAATGACGCTGCACGATTGATGTTTTTGTCTCATTTAATGATAGGCACCAAAGAAATCCTGCAAATTGGAGTTGGTAGACTGGATTATACTTGTGTTGGCTTTGTTTTTTCAACTTTATTTGTGAATGCAATTTTGCTGTAAATTTTCTGAACTTTTTTTTAAAATTTTATCTTTATAATCAACTTTCCAACTTGTTAAACTTAAGACTATTGATTATTTAAGTGAAATAACCTTTATTGATTCAATTACATGATGCATTCCTGCTGTGGTTGCTTGATTTTATTTAACCTTTATTGGGAGAAATTTTTTTTATGTTCTCGCTTTGGCAAGTGTATTTAAAAGTTTTTATGTCCTTGCATACATGCTGTTGTTGTCTACATGATGCATTCCTGTGGTTGTTGTTATGTCGTGTTTCTCTAGCGTCGCATCAAAATTCATATTTTCTGGTATCAGTTTTTAAAGTCTGACTTCACCAAAGTATTTAAAGTGTTGAAAATTTACTAGAGATGGAGTGATTTAGGATTTTTGGTTTTAATTTATATTCATATGATAGCCAAATCGGTGCAACATGTAATTGTAGGTAAGTAATTTTTATAAAGCAACAATTACCTTCTTTTTTATGAGATTCAAATTGTTCTTTTACTGTTTTCATCTTGTCATTTGATTAATTACTGATTCTTCTAAAAGCTTAAATTGATAGAAAATAATCATTTAATCATTATCCTAACACTCCCCCAATGTGTGTGCCCAAAGTCTTTGAGGTCCAACATGTGAGATTTTGAAAATTTTAAAATGAGAGGTTGAGTGGAGATAGAATTTGAATTTAGGAACGCTTTCTTTGATATTTAGATGAATACTGATTTTAATAGTTTAAGTTGTTAGGAAGGAGTGAATTCAATCACTTAGTCATTATCCTGACAATATCATTAATGCCCTGACCATTATCTTGACATCCTCATTAAAGCTCGCCTCTGCTGATGAACAGAACCAGAAAGAGATGAATCGACGTCAGGACATGTTAAAAAAATTGAGTTCCAAAGTCAACCAGATGGCTGCTACTCTTAACATGTCCAGCTTCAACAATTGAGATAGCTTGCTTGGGCCTAATATAACGAAGTGTGACATCATGAACAGAACAAATGGTTGAACAACCATGTTCTTGTTGGCTTTTGGTGCAAATTATGAAAGGTATGTGATTCTTACTTGGATGCATGTTACTTTTTAAGCTACTAGGATCAGAGTATATACATTTGTAATCTGAGTCACATACAATCATTCAAAGTAGAGCAAGATGAAGTTCTTGAAAAATTGGAGGAGACAGTAACAAGTACAAAGCCCATTGCATTGGCAGTCAGTGAGAAACTTAACCTACATACTAGGCTTCTTGTTGGGTCTTTTACTGATGTGTTCTCCATTCCTTTTTCTTTTTCCTGATGTTCACCATCCTATTTGTGCTTATTTTTTCTGCAGCCTCATAACTTTATGTTTTTCCATCTTTTGCAATATGAAGGATAACTTGGACCAGCATGTGGACTCAAGAGATTCCCACCTACAGGTTACTCCATTACTGTTGTTGCACTCTTATCAACCTTAATAACACTCTTATCAACTTTGAATCCTTGTGCATGGCAGCGTTCACTTTGTTTTGCAGCAAAGCATCCAACATTTTAATACTTTGACGTCCATAAATTGAGTGTAGGGCATATCCATGTTAAAAAACCAAAATCAATTTTTTTGGTATTAAAATAATTTGAGAAAATTGGTTCTGTAGAGTTCTTAAACTAAATAATTGAACATGAATTTATGACGTAGGACAACCACACTAACAATAGAATAAAAGATAAACCCTAGGAGTCAGCACCTAAGGGCTGCTTGGAGTCAGCACCAAGCAAACTGGAGTCGGCACCAGTGAAAGAAAACAAACGTTTTTTTTAATAATTCTCCAAAAACTGTGTTACAATAATCTGAAAAAGTGTTTAAATAGCCAACGATAAAAATGCATAAAGAAACCCTAATCAATAAATGTTCGGGCTTGCTTAATGTCAAGCCCAATAACTAGTATGCTCCATCCATAAGGCCACAGGTTGGGCCGTCTTCTTCTTGTTCTTCCTCCTATATGTGCGCGTAATTGGGGGCCTGTACCTCGTGTCTGCACCAACTCCCCCCAGGTGAGAAGAACTCGACCCCGTCGAGTGGAAATCTGAAGAGCTCTGATAGTACTCCAGCAGATCGGGATCCAGTCGCCGTAGCTCATCTCGAGTAATCCATGTGCAATCAGAATCTGGTCGCCCTCGCCACCGAACTAAGAAACGGTGAACTCCTCCATCCCTGGTAGAAACAATCTGCTCATCTAAAATAGCATCAATAGATTCTTTATGTGCATAGGGCAAATTTAAGGGTGAAGGAATGGGAATAGGGGCATCAATAGGATTAGGCAAAGACTCATCAAAAGGGGTGTCAGGAATAGCTGTGGGGCTTTTATAAGCCACTAGATCCTCAATATTAAAGGAGGAGCTAATACCATAATCATGAGGAAGGTCAATGACATATGCATTTGGGCCCATCCGTTTCAATACCTTGAATGGTCCGGCACTACGAGCCTGCAATTTCTTAACGGTCCCAGAGGGAAACCGTTCAGGTCGAATCCGAATCATGACATAATCCCCTACCTGAAATTCTGCATGACGTCGATGAGTGTCAGCATGAATTTTATATTGAGAATTACTTGCCTGAATTTTTTTGTGAATCTCATTATGCAAATCATGAATATGTCGTGCAAATGCCTCAGCAGACTCAGAAATCCTAACATGTGGGGACATGGGCAAAAGATCTAAGGGCTTCCTAGGTGTATATCCATGCACAACCTCAAAAGGACTAGCACCGATGGACCTATTGACAGAGTTATTATATGCAAGTTGGGCTACAGGAAGAATGGAATCCCAATTCCGATTGGCTTCGCCCACTAGACACCGAAGGAGGTTGCCTAGACTACGATTAACCACCTCAGTTTGACCATCAGTTTGAGGATGGAATGCCGTGGAAAATTTCAATTTGGTGCCCACTAAATGCCACAAGGTCTTCCAAAAATAACTCATGAAGCGAACATCCCTATCAGACACTATGGTTTTGGGAAGACCATAAAGTTTGACAATCTCATCAAAGTAGAGCTTTGCAATCTTAGAAGCATCAGAGGTCTTAGAACATGGTAGGAAATGAGCCATCTTGGAGAAGCGATCAACAACTACTAGAATGTAATCATGCTTCCTAAAGGTGCGGGGCAAACCTAACACAAAGTCCATACTCACGTCCTGCCACGGGCGGTCTGGCACAGGTAGCGGTGTGTACAGGCCAGTGTTTTGCTTACGATGTTTGGCTAGTTGACATGTACGACACTGACCAACTATCTTGGCAACACCTCTCTTAAGACCAGGCCAGTAGAACTGACGTTCCACTTCCTCAATTGTCTTGTCTCGGCCAAAATGACCTGCAAGACCTCCCGCATGTATCTCCCAAACTAGGAAATCTCTCACTGAAGATCGAGGGATACATAACTTGTTGGCCTTGAACAAGTATCCATCTTGAAGGGAATAATCATCCAGGACTGGCCGTGGGATATTACTTAGGCTAATGTAGAGCTCCCCAAAATCTGGGCATGATTCATAATCATCCTTAAGTCGTTCAAACCCAGTAACCTTAACACTCATGATGGATAGCAAAGACACCCTTCGACTTAGTGCATCAGCAGCCTTATTCTCAACTCCCGCTCTATGCTTCACTACAAAGTGGTAGCGTTGCAGAAATTCAACCCAACTACTGTGCCTAAAATTCAACTTCTTTTGGGAATGGAGATAGCGCAAGGCTTCATGATCAGAGTAGATAACAAATTCTTGAGACAACAGGTAATGGCGCCAATGCCAAAGAGCTTGAATAATGGCATAAAACTCTTTGTCATATGTGGAGTACTTTTGCTTAGCGTCATTCAACTTCTCACTGAAATAAGCAATTGGGTGACGCTCTTGGCTAAGTACTCCCCCTATACCAATACCGGAGGCATCACATTCCACTTCAAAAGGCTTGGTAAAATTAGGGAGACGCATGACAGGTGCCTCAATCATCCTTTGATTTACCTCATTGAAAGCCTTAGCAGCAGCTTTAGTCCAAGCAAACTCCCCTTGTTTCATGCAATCAGTGATGGGGGACATAATGGTGCTAAACCCCTTGATGAATCGGCGATAAAAGGAAGCGAGCCCATGGAAGCTTCGAATTTCATGGATATTTCTAGGCTCGGGCCACTCCACAATCGCTTGAACCTTTTGGGGGTCGGCAGAAACTCCCTCAGAGGATACTATGAAGCCTAGGAAGATGACTCTATCGGTGAAGAACGAGCACTTCTTAAGGTTACCATATAAACTCTCCTTCCTAAGGGTAGCACAAACTTGAGTTAGGTGGTCGAGGTGTTGCTCCCTAGACTTACTATAGATGAGGATGTCATCAAAGTATACAACCAAGAATTTCCCCATAAAAGGCTTGAGCACCTGAGTCATCACTCTCATAAAGGTACTAGGAGCATTAGACAACCCAAAAGGCATGACCATCCACTCATATAAACCATCCTTCGTCTTGAAGGCAGTTTTCCACTCATCACCAGAACGAACCCTAATTTGATGATAGCCGCTTTTCAAGTCTATCTTGGAGAAAATCGTTGCTCCAGCCATCATATCCAACATGTCATCCAATCGAGGGATAGGAAAACGATATTTCACAGTGATCTTGTTGATGGCACGACTATCAACACACATCCTCCAGGTTCCATCTTTCTTTGGAGTTAAGAGTGCAGGGACTGCACAAGGACTCATGCTTTCACGAACAAAACCCTTTCTAAGTAATTCTTCTACTTGCCTTTGCAACTCGGCATGCTCGGCAGGGCTCATCCTATAGTGAGGTAAGTTAGGTAAGGTCGCCCCGGGCACAAAATCTATTGCGTGTTGTATGTCACGCATGGGTGGTAGATGGTCGGGGAGTTCCTCAGGGAAAACATCCTTAAATTCTTGGAGCACTGACTTCACCTCTTCAGGTTGCTCCTCACGGGTCTCCCCATGAAGTTCCCTAGCAACTAAGACAAACACAATAGATTCTTGGACAGCTACCCTTTCAAATGCCTTTGGGCTTATGATGTGCAGGCCCTTCGCCTTTGGTGCTTCGGCCTTCTTGCTCATGTCGATTGGCTTGGGTTTCAAAGGATTGAGCACAATTTTCTTACCTTCAAACAGAAATGAGCAAGAGTTGGCTCGCCCATGAAGGGTGACATCCAAATCATAAAGCCAAGGTCGACCTAAGATGATATGACCTACATCCATAGGAATTACGTCACACCATATTTCAGCCTTGTAGGTGAGGAATTGAAGCGGGACAACACACCTTTCTTTTATGGCTATGGAGGAGGTATCTACCCAAGAAACTTTATATGGGTTAGGGTGTGGAGTCAATTTCAAGCCTAGGCGGGAAACAACGCTAGAAGATACTGCATTAATGCAACTTCCACTATCTATGATAACCTTGCAGGTTTTGTCTCCACACTTAGTGTAAGTTTGAAAGATGGCACTCCTTCGCCAATCATCAGTGCCCCTTTGCTCTGCCAAAGCACACCTTACCACACTCACTCTAGGGACACCAAAGTTCTTGAATTCATCAACTTGGGGAGAAACGGCTCTAATGCATGCGAGGTAGCTAGGATCATCTTCCCATTCTGCTTCAACATCTTGGGTTTCTTCCACATTTGGATCATACACCAACTCTTCAACATCGTCTACCTTTTCATCATCCTCTTGAATAACAAGGGTCTTAGAGGGACATCTAGCTGCGATGTGTCCAACCCCATTGCATTTGAAGCATTGGAGGCGAGAGCCTAATCTTGAAGGCTCATTGACCACACCTTTTCCCTTGTCCTCTTTTTCAATTGGGGTGCTATTAGGGTTGGCCTTAGGGGGTAAGGCAAGCCTAGGTCTGTTACCAAAAGGTTGAGGGTTGGTGGGAACACTTCGGAGCTCAGAACGTCGCCAAAAGATAGATTTGGATGCCAATTCACAATTCCTAGCGAGGTCATATGCTTCCGTCAAGGTAGTGACTCCTCGGGTGATAATCTCGCCTAGTAGGTTGGCATTCAAACCTTTCTTGAACCTATTGAGTGTGACAACTTCTTCCTCGACAATTCGAATTCGCCTCCTGAACTCCTTGAACTTCTCTATATATTCAACCACAGGAGCGGTGCCTTGCTTTAGGCGATCCCACTCCTCAAGGAGGGAGCTCCTATAAGTTGAAGGAAGATAATTCCTTGAGAGCACACCCTTCATCTCAAGCCAATCAGTAACGGGGGGTTCATGTCGTCGCCTAAGGGTGTCCTCAAAGTCCTCCCAGAAGAGGTCGGCTCTTCCAATTAACTTCATTCTGGCATACCTCACTCTCTTATTCTCAGCCCAATGGTAGTAGTCAAAGAATTTGTCCATTTGACGTAACCAATCAGTGAAAACCCATGGGTCAAGGCAGCCATCAAAGGTGGGTGCTTCTATCTTTTCCTTGAACATCCTATCATCAAAATCCCTAGGGTCATTGTGATTATGGTGATCATGTTCAAAGTTTGGAGCCCTATTAAAGTAACCGTGGTGATTTTGCCTAGGTATGTTATCTCCTTCATGGTTACCAGGATTATGGTGATCATGTTCAAAGTTTGGAGCCCTATTAAAGTAACCGTGGTGATTTTGCCTAGGTATGTTATCTCCTTCATGGTTACCAGTTTCTCTTTGAGACGCTTCAATTTGCCCAACCCTATCCATTAAACTACGGACATTTTTTACTAGGTCATCTATGGTTTGCTCTAAGGAGGGCCTAGGTTCAGAAGTGGATTGATGTTCAGAGGTTGACATGATGCGACCACTACGTAAACGCATGCACACTATATTTCTGAATGCAAATGAGATTCACAAAAGTTTAAGTAACTAATTCTCAATGTAAAATTAAGGTCAAGCAGGAGTGCATGTAGAGATTAGATCAAAGAATCAAATGAGTAAATTACAGTCAAGTAGTGACAGGGTTCACAATACTGAAAGATAGCCCAAATAAAAGTCAACTTCCAATAAGCTCCACAATTAATAATGAGAATCAAATATTTCAAAGAAATTGGCTTTTTTTGATTTTTTGAATGGATACCAAAAGGAAAGCACAAATAATAAAATAGCTATTTTGAGCACAAAATGGGTAGGCCAATGGGATATGGTGGGATATGCACACAAAAAATATAAAGATAATATTTTTTAATGAAACAAAATTGAACCCACCAAAAGAGAGTAAGAGTTGTACCCTAGTCAGTGGCCAACCTTCCACACTAAATAGTCACGGGCTCAGCTCCTCAAGCAAGTGGATCTGGCTTGGACAAGTGAACCTGTAAAGAGCAATTTAAGGAGGCCCAATACATGCAATGGACTGTGTCATGGTAAAATTTTTTTTTTTTTTTTTTTTTTTTTTTTTTGTTTTTTTGTTTTTTTTGTTTTTTTGTTTTTTTTGTTTTTTTGTTTTTTTGTTTTTTTTTTGTTTTTTTGTTTTTTTTTTTTATTTTTTTTTTTATTGCAAAATAATGAAATACACGGCTGGACTGAAGGAAATACAAGACTTAAAGAAAATAAACAATAAACCTAAAACGCAAACTAACAAGACAGGCTTAATACAAGAAAAGGAAACCAGAAAAAATCAAAGGACAACATCCTCTAAACTGAAAAGAGGCTCGGTGAAGACAGCGGCGCTTGGGATCGACGGCTGTGGTGGCGCGAGGACGGTGAAGACAGCGGCGGCTGGAATCGCAGAGGAGTGGCGGCGACTGGAATCGGTGGTGGTCGACGTCTTCAGCGGCGGTGGTTGAAGGTGAAGATGGTGTCGGCGGCGGCGGTGGTTGAAGGTGAAGATGGTGTCGGCGGCGGCGGAGTGCTGGTCTGTGGGTTCCGGCGGCTGGTGATTCGATGTTGTCGATGGGTCTCGCTGGGTCTCTTTTTTTTTTTTTTTTTTTTTTTTTGGGTTTGTGGGTGCGGGTTCTGTGATCAGAGGCGGGCACGGATGGCGGTCACTGGCTTGGGTGGCATCACCGGCTTCTCTGCTGGCTTGGGGATAAAAAACTCATGTGGGGCTGCGGGGTAGACACGGATTGCTGGGGCTGGTCTAGGCTTCTGAAAGATCTCATGGGGCAAATACTTGAAAGGTACTGACATATTGGCTGGTTTAGGCTTGATGGTTTTTTTTTTTTTGCTTTCTATTGGTTGTCTACGGTTGTGTTGTATGGATCGGAACCTGGCTCTGATACCAAAACTGACGTAGGACAACCACACTAACAATAGAATAAAAGATAAACCCTAGGAGTCAGCACCTAAGGGCTGCTTGGAGTCAGCACCAAGCAAACTGGAGTCGGCACCAGTGAAAGAAAACAAACGTTTTTTTTAATAATTCTCCAAAAACTGTGTTACAATAATCTGAAAAAGTGTTTAAATAGCCAACGATAAAAATGCATAAAGAAACCCTAAAGAAACCCTAATCAATAAATGTTCGGGCTTGCTTAATGTCAAGCCCAATAACTAGTATGCTCCATCCATAAGGCCACAGGTTGGGCCGTCTTCTTCTTGTTCTTCCTCCTATATGTGCGCGTAATTGGGGGCCTGTACCTCGTGTCCGCACCAATTTAAAGTTTCAGGAATGGTAGTTCTCTTCGTTTGTCACGATGTATTGACCTTTGTCTTGTATACTAATATCAGAAATTGTATAAAACGTGATTAAAATTTTATTTTGAATTAACCTCTCTTGCTCTAAAATTTAGAAGAAGTTTGAAATCCCCTACACACGTGGGAGGATTGTTAGAATAATAGTTAAATGATTAAATTCATAATTACCTAGCAATTTATGCTTTTGGGTAGAGCTAAATGATTATATTCACAATTACCTAACAATGCTATTTTGGTTCAACTTCAATGACATCTGCTTCTGATTCATGGATGCGAGGATTCAATGAAGAGTCAAAATTAGCTGAGGATATCAAAGGTATGATTGCTGGAAGTAGTTCACTGTCTCCATTTGGACCAGAAACACGGTGGCATTTGTCAACTGCTTGGGGAAAGATGACAATATTAAGGACCAAACTTGAGACTTTGGAGTTACTTCTGTCAACGCTTTCTAATACGCAGCCAATGTAAGTTTTCTAGTGGAATTTGTATCATTATGGGAAAATAAGCTACAATGTGTTTTGAATCAAATCACAAAAGAAGTTGTTTCGTATACTTCCAAGTTTCTGATGGAAACACACATTAGCCAATCTTTAAGGATAAAAAAATGAAGAAGAATAAGACGTGAAATGTTGGTGCAAGTTGTAATTGAACACTAATACACTAGTTGCTGTTCTGTTAGGGCTAGTTTGGATTTTGGGTGAGTGGAGTAGAGTTGGCCGGAAACTGGTGCAATTTCTAGAGGTTGATTCAAGTATGTTTGTTAGCTTGAGATGCATGTTCTCAATCCAAACTGGCCATTATTCGTCATTGAAGAAACTGACACTATATGATAATAGTTGCAATAGTATAGCAGTAGTTGGTTTAGTTATCATCTTTTGGTTGGGTTTGTCAGAGGAGGTGCTGATGAAGCTGATGTAAGCAGTTAGTTAGCTGTTGTTCACCACCGAGGGCAGTTGAGTTAGTTAGGGAATAACAGAATGTCAGATTGTACTGAGTGATTGTATATAAACAACTGTAAAGGAATGTAAAGGGTATCAGTGAAAATGTTAAGCAGATTGTCTTCTTCCTTGTTGTTCTCTCTCTCTCTCTCTCTCTCTCTCTCTCTCTCTCTCTCTCTACAATTCTAATCTAGGAGGCCTAGTTTCCTCGAAGAACTACATTCATTCCATTTTTGTGAGATAGATGTAACTGGTACTTATCACTATATGAGGACATGCTACTTGAGCCTGTGGTGCTTGTACACAACTAATTGATTGAAGTATGTTTGTTACCTTGAGATGCATGTTTAATAGTTTCTCTTGTCCAAATTTCCAGATGTTGATTTTATCTATTTAAACATAAATTAATTGTTATTTTCTGCTGTGAAGGAAATTCAGAAAATACCTTGGAAAGCTGAAAATAACTGTTAGATGCTGTCTCAGAAATATTACCAATTATGCTGTTTTGCTCATTATTAGAATCTTTGCTCTGATAACCACATTAGTGTAGCAAAAGGTAGTTACGCTTTGAACCACTATGACTATCTATTGCTTGCCTTCTCCATTTGAGAAGTCAGCAAACTGATTGTAGCCTATGTATCAAGGATTTTACCCCTTCGCAATGCATCAGATATGTTCACTTTCAAATACAAGGGAGTATGGATTTGTTTGACCATTTTTACTAGAGGTATGGGGATTATTTCTTCTGTCTCTAGGTCTTGTAGACCAGGAGAAGCTTGTTTTTGAAAGTCGCTATATACTTGAATGCCCAGCTTGAACTGGTTTCCTGACAACCAAAGTTGATATCATCTCGTATTTCTTTGTAATATGAAGTTTTTTAACAAGGTTTTTAAAATAATTGGAGGTTTTAATCTTATATATTAAGGATGTCATGTATCCAAGCAACACGAGACACAGGAGAATATTGAAAAGTGACTGAAGAAATATTTCTACGCTGTATGTATATTTATATTGCTAAAGATGGTAATATATCTGCTGACCATTATATGTGGTTCATTTCTGTTTGGCAGCACTTGCTGGGAACTATGTGAACTTTGGTGTGTTTGAGCTTTATGGTGATAGATCTCTTGCTGATGCTCTAGACGTTGCTCTCCGAATGATATTGTCTATTCCTTTGGCTGATCTATTGAAATTTCGAAAGGTATAAACTTTAGCTGTGTTATATTGTTCCTTTAGGATTTCAGTGATGTGTTTGTGTTTTTGAGAGAACTATTCCTACTGGTCACTTCCATTCAATGTATGATATCCCTGCATCACTGAGATCTTTTTTTATTACAAATTCATACTAAACTTGGACCAACCTGCACATAGGGCCCTGAACACACTATAATTTTGAATGGGAGAAGATTAACCCATTCCAAATTTTGGACTTTTTAGTTGATAGGATATAGGGCATGGAAACCCATAGCATTGGAAGATTATAGTGACCAGAAAATAAGTAGGGAAGGAAAGAAAAGATGCCCAATTTAATTCTTAGTGCTAATGATTGTTGTGGGGAAGAACATGGGTTTTGGGAAGGGGCATGATAAGGAGTAATGATTGCAGAGAATGAAGTAGCTCAGTCATAAGGTACTTAGAGATGCATTAATGATTCCATGGGCTTGTTCTCCTTTAGAGCATGATTCAAGATCTGGTACATTCTCTTAGACCCCTCAAAATACTGAATGACTGAAGAAAAGATCCTAACTAAACTTGCTGTGCAGCTATTTATAGGTGAAGGGGGTTGCTTTTAGCTTATTTTTTTTTGATAAGTAACATAAAAACTTCATTAAAACTCCGCCCAGTACATAGGGAATGTACGAAAAAGGCAAAAACATCAAGAAACCAAAGTACAATGATCAATCAACACAGGAAGAGAGAAACAAGAAAAAAAAGGTAAAACAAAACACCATTCAAGAAGAGTAAAAAAGAAAAAAGACTTAAACTCGAGAATGGACTGTTCGCAACCCTCAAAGCTTCTAGAGTTCCGTTCTCGCCAGATACACCACATCAAGCAGTGCGGCACAAACCTCCAAATAACTATATTACGATGCCGCCTGAGATTGCAAGACCAACAATCCAACAAATCCACTACCCTTTGCGGCATTACCCAACAAACACCAAACAAGCAAAAGATCATACTCCGCATCTCAAAAGCTGTAGGACAGTGAAGGAGGAGATGATCTACAGATTCCCCACACCTTTTGCACATAAAACACCACTCAAGAACAACAAGATGCCTCTTCCGAAGATTATCTATAGTTAGAATCTTGCCTAAAGTCGCAGTCCAAGAGAAGAATGCTACCCGAGGAGGAACTTTCGATTGCCATACCATTTTCCAAGGGAAAGAAATGACTCTAGAAGGGGAAAGAGACTGATAATACCCACTCACCTTGAACCCTTGACTGCTAGCTGGCTTCCAACTAAATTTGTTAGAACCAACACCTTGCACCTTAGTGGAATAGATCAAAACCAAAAATAAATCCAAAGAATGAGACTCTTGATCATTCACTAAACGACGAAACTGCAAGTCCCAAGAAATTCTCCCATTTGCACAGCGCATAACCTTGGAGACTAAAGCATCCCTTGACCTACTAATATTATATAAATCTGGAAACGCCTCCTTAAGAGGACGATCCCTGCACCACACATCATCCCAAAACTTCACACGAGTACCATCACCCACATCATACTGAATGTACTTGGAAAAATTCACCCAGCCACTTCTAATGAACTTCCACAGACAAACACCATATGCCCCAGACACAGATTTTGTGCACCAACCACCCCACTCATTTCCATACTTCGCCCCAATGACCCTTCTCCAAAGGGCATCATTTTTCAAACCATAACGCCACAACCATTTGGCTAATAAGGCAGAATTAAACTTTCTCAAACACCTTATGCCTAACCCACCATTCTTCACTGGGCTACAAATCTTAGACCAATTAACTAAGTGAATTTTACGATCATCCCCAATACCAGTCCAAAGAAAATCTCTTTGTAAATCCTCCATCCTCTTGGCCACCTTAACTGGAATAGGGAAAAGCGAAAGCAAATACGTAGGTAAGCTAGAAAGAGTACTCTTAATAAGGGTAACCTTACCCCCATTAGATAAATACAACCTCTTCCATCCAGCTAGCCTTCGCTCCATCTTCTTCAAAATAGGATTCCAAATAGTCTTATTTTTAAAAGAAGCACCCAACAGAAGACCTAAATATTTCAGCGGAAGAGCAGACTCCCTACAGTCCAAAATCTCCCCTAACTCATGTAGATCAGGCACATCCCCAACTGGCACCAACTCAGACTTTCCTAAATTAATTTTTAGCCGTGACATCTCCTCAAATCTAGAAAGAATCCCACGCAAGGCTGCTATATGATTGCTGTTAGCATTATAGAAAACAAGAGTATTATCTGCAAACAGTAAATGGGACACCGTCATCAAGGAACCAGATGCGTTCCCAATTGAGAAGCGCAAAAACTGTCCTGCTACAGTAGCTGCAACCAACATACGGCTCAAGGCCTCCATGACAATATCAAAGAGAAAAGGGGATAAAGGATCACCTTGCCGAAGACCTTTAAAACTCCCAAAAAAGTCAGAAGGGCTACCATTGACCAAAATGGAGAATTTAACAGATGATATACAACACCTGATCCACCTCCTCCACTTATCGGAAAAACCACACTGTTGTAACAAAAACGAGAGAAACCCCCAATTCACATGATTGTACGCTTTCTCAATATCCAGTTTGCACAACACCCTTGGAACCCCTGCCTTCAATCGACTATCTATACACTCAGAAGCAATAAGGATAGAATCTAGAATACCTTTCACAAAGGCATTCTGAGATTGAACAGATTATGATCATTTGAAGCATGGCCTGACCAATGGAGGCTGTATAGGGCCTGAAATTTTCTGAGTTGCTTATCAAAAAAGAAATTTGTTGAGAGTGACCCTAAGAGCAAGACGTCCTTAAGGGCTACTTAGAGTAACATGCCTGATCGCATCTTACTGAATGAACAGTGCATTTGTGAGTCATGAATATAGATCATTTAGTAATGATGCTTTAGCATGTGTGCTTTCTATCTTATGTTATCTTCTTCCTCTGCAAGATAAGTGAAAGAATTTTTTGAATTGCCCGATTATATGGATTGTTTAAGGTTAAAACTCCTGATAACAAATTTTGCATGCACTTGGTCAAAGTTCACATCATGTACAGAATATTCATTAGCCGTTTTAGAATGTTCTTACTATTCATGTTTCACGCAGATCTAATCTTTTCTTGTTGTTTCTCTTTGTTTCTTTCCAGCTGGCTCAAGACTACTTTGCATTCTTGGAGATCCATTTCAACAGCCATATGGCTTTTATTTTAAATTTAAATACAAGCGCATTTATTTATACTGTTGGATCTTTTGAAGCAGGCCTTAAAGGTCTAATTGAGAATATCTCGACACAAGTTTTTATAGTGTTCACTCATCTTAACTTCTACAGATTCTCTTGTGACTTGTTTTTCTGCTTTTAACATGCGCACTATCCTTATAGCCTTAACTGATGTTTCTATCTAGTATAAGTGACACTCGTCAGAAAGACCATTTTCAAAAGACACAGAATTTTCTTTTTATATTCATTTCTTCTCTTCTCTGCTTCAAAAATGGTGGACAGGAAGGGCACAGGAAGATACCACTGAGCCTCAAAGATCACCATTACTGTCTTCTCCAAGGCCTCTCCGCTCGTCCGAGCAATCTTTTGATACTCATTCCTTCATCTCGCTTTCACTCTCTCTCTCTCTAATAAATTATTCAAAATTTACCCTGATTATTGAATATTGTGTCTTGCAGATGATGATGGTATTCCCCAGTTCTAAGGGATCATTGATTTTGATTCTCCTCCACTTGGTAGTCGGTACTCCTCTCTTTCACTCTCCTCACTTTTTTCCCATAAATTTTTTTGAAATGTTTTAGAGTAGATGTTGATTAGTTTATTGTATAGAAGTAGGAGAAGCAAAGCCATTGATAGTCAACAGAGACGACTATAATATTCCCGATGATTCTGATTCTCTGCTCGGTATTTATATATTTTCCCCTTTTATATCTTGTACGCCATGTGTGTATAAATTTCTGTATGAATGAAAGTGTTTTTGTTGTTTTATTATGTGTTTGATTTTGATTTTTATTAGTAGTTCCCTAATGTTTAATTCCAGGCTCCTCTATAAGGTGATCATTTTTTATAGATGACGCTACACGATTAAAGTTTCTGTTTCATTTAATGACAGGCACCAAAGAAATCCTGCTAAGTGGAGTTGGTAAACTGGATTATACTTGTGTTGACTTCTTTTTTTCAACTTTATTTGTGAATGCAATTGTGCTTTAATTTTTTGGAACTTTTATTAATTTTATTTTTATAATCAACTTTACAACTTGGAAAACTTAAGACAATTAATTTTTTAAAGTGAAATAACCTGTATTGATTCAATTACTTGATAAGGTGAATATCTCTTGTATCTGGACCAATTTATTACTGTGAGGAGATACTTGTTGATTTCATTAGAGAAGTCATTCTTACTGTATGCTTGCAAACAAACCATTCCAACAATAACCCTGATGTGTTGATTGTTGATTCTTTTTGGATATGTTTTGTTTCCCTGCTATTTATTTGGTGGAAATTTCTTTCTTAAGAATAAATTCCTTGGTTATTCTCCTTTTTGTAGCTAATGGAAAATAAGTGATGAATTTACATAAAGCTTCATAAATATAAGTCAAGACTATTGAGCCAATCAATGATCTATCCCTCAAAAATATATTTCTGGAATTTTTATCCAGCTAAAGCAATAGGGGCCTTGGGAAAGCTCACCCTTAAAAATTTAAGGGAAAATTATTTGTTTTCTGTAACTCCCAATACTTATCATGTTGTGTTTGGCAGAACTTTCAGCTCGTGTTTGGCATTTGATAAATGTGACAGACAGTGGGTGTGTTACACAGTCAGGTATGTCACTAAACCAAGTTGACTCTTTTTTTCCTAGTGTTCATATATTTTCAGCGCAACTTGAAAATGCAGTATTTATGGTGTGAAATTGTCGCATTTTATATCCATTTTTTTCCCTGTTCTTTTACATGTTTTTATACAGATTAACATGACATCTTTTTATTAGGCGCTTAGGAGTTGCAGGTTTATATTAAATAGTTATTTCATATATGGCAGCCAGTCAGACTCAAAAGATTTGAGGTTTGATTAGCATTGTAAAATACCTGTAATGTTACTTCTGTTTTCCTTTTTGGAGTAGTTAGGACCAAACTTTTACAATAATGTACTACCAGGTCATATATAAACTTCTTGGTTATAGACTAATTAGATTTGGATTTGGACTTGACATATGGCGATTATATAATTGTTTTTCCACTTAGACCGTAACCCGAGTTTGTGGTTGCTATTTGTTATTAGTAATATAAAAGGGAGGGACAAATTGGAAAACATTACATAAATAGGATGTGTTGTTTTGAGTTCCAAAGTCAACCAGATGGTTGCTACTCTTAACATGTCTAGCTTCAACAATAGAGATAGCTTGCTTGGGCCTAATATAAAGCAGGGTGACATCATGAACAGAACAAATGGCTTGAACAACCATGGCCTTGTTGGCTTTCAGTGGAAAATTATGAAAGGTATGTGATTCTTACTTGGATGCATGTTACTTTTTATGCTACTTGGATTAGAGTATGTACATTTGTAATCTGAGCTACATACTATCATTCAAAGCAGAACAAGATGAAGATCTTGAAAAATTGGAGGAGACAGTAACAAGTGCAAAACACATTTCATTGGCAGTCAATGAGAAACTTAGCCTACATACTAGGCTTTTGGTTTGGTCTTTAACTGATGTGGTCTCCATTATTTTTTCTTTTTCCTGATGTTCAGTTGTTCACCATCCTATTTGTGCTTATGACTTCTGCAGCCTCATAACTTTATGTTTTTGCATCTTTTGCAATATGCAGGATAACTTGGATCAGCATGTGGACTCAATGGATTGCCACCTAAAGGTTACACCATTAATATTGTTATACTTTTATCAACCTTGAATCCTTGTGCTTGGCAGCGTTCACTTTGTTTTGCGCCAAAGCATCCAAAATTTTTAATACTGACCACCAGAAATTGTGTGTTGAGCATAACCCTGTTGAAAAACCAACATCAATTTTTTTGGTATTAAAATAATTTGAGAAAATAGGTTCTGTAGACTTCTTAAACTAAATAACTAAACATGAATTTGAAGTTCCAGGAATGGTAGATTTCTTCGTTTGTCACGACTCATTGACCTTTGTCTTGGATACTAATATAAGGAATTGTATAAAACATGAATGAATTTTTATTTTGAATTTACCTCTCTTGCTCTAAAATTTTATCAAACCAGATGTTGTCTATGGTGTGAGTCTCCACTTGCTAACAAATAACTAATCTAAATCCATACTTAGTAGTTAGTTATTATTATTATTTATTTTTGTAAGTGATTTAACTTTACTTTATATTTGGTAGAATTATATGACTAGTAGATTTATGTATAATTCAAAATTTGTTTTTGAGTGCTTTTTTTTTTTTTTTTTTTCCTTTTATAAAAAAGGATACCAAAAAAAAAGGTTAGAGAAAGTATTAATTTTTTTTTTTCTGGTTTACATGCGACAAAACCCATTAAAGATTGAATAAGCGTCATATGAACAAGAAGTTAGCAGTTTATTTTATTTTGACATGTTTAACCTTTTTACTAAACTTTTAATATTTTAATATATTTATTCAATACCTCTGTGTGTGTATGTATGTGTATTCGTTTGCAAGCATAAATATGTATGTGATCTTTTAATGGCGGAAGCAGGTTGCTTTGAGCAATGTAAATCTTTTGAAAGGAGTTGGTCAGATCCTCCTTTGGCCGATTATTCGTCCATTATCCAATCTGCATCTTATCTGATATTCATTGGGTCCTTGTCTTTCCATCTGGTTGGCTTTTCTTGACTGATTGAGAGTGTAGGAATGCTTGAATTTCCAAAGAACTAATTCTGTCCTATCTTCTGTTATGTGATCATTTTTCTTCTTGAATTGGGCACTTAATATCCTCTATTTTCAGTTGTAGCCAGTTTGTAAAATGAATGTGTTGAGGTGATGGCTGGGCTTTACTTTGACAAGGTTGTTCTTAATATTATTGAAAATAATAATGAAGATGAATTTTGGTTGCTTACTTGCTTATAGTCTTGATATTCTGCTTATACCACTTGATAGAAGTCATTTTATTACAGTTTCAGTTCAACTCAACTTGACCAAGTATTAATCCCAACTATTCACGGTTGACTATATATATCTTTTCCTTTCATTATATCGAATTGAAGGTTATACTCTCGAGTTAAATCACTCTCTCATTTGTGCAAGGATTCTCATTCATGCATTGTTACTGGTTTTATGGGAGCTATTAATTTACTGTACCAACCACTTTTTTTGGGGCTTGGTACCAGCTGTGTATAATGATTAGTACACTAAGAATATCACACAGGCAGAGTTCCATTTGACTCTGAATGCCTCTTCTTGTTATCTTTCTGTTTGAATAAGCAGCTTGTGTTTCTGTTTAATTAGGGTCACGGGTTTAATTTCTGATCGGGTTTTAGTATAAATTATTTTAGTTATAAATTTTTCTTCTTTTTTCCATAATAGATAATGATTCTGGTCAATATTTTGATTACAAATATGTCATCTTGGTTCATCAATTGTCAGCCCAATTCTGGTTTGCCTTCTATGCTTCAATGTAAGATAGCTATTTCTATAAAGGATTAGTCACTTTTTCAGGTTTTCCAGATATCTCTAACTTCATTGCACCAACTTAAAGTGATGGTAATACACTGATTTTTATATTAGAATGTTATCTTCGTATTTTTTTTCTTTAAAAAGTTTTATTTGATTGAATATCAATTTTTTTTTTTTTGTTGATCACTCCTCCCCCCACCCCCCAAATCTCCCAAAAAAAAAAAAAAGTTGGAAGCAAGTTGCAGGTACTGTCTCTTACACTATCCTTGAATTTTTATCATTTGATTTTATGGGACATTGTTTGATGAAAGTTCAGATGAGATTAGTAGTGCATTTAACTGTTATTGAGGCAAATGATCATGATATAACTCATTAACCGTTTATGGTTTTTCTATTTTGGTACTTTTTAGTTAAAACTATTGTTGCCTTGTGGAGTACTTGTTCCAATTTCTTGTAGGCCAGTTGTTCAGCATCCCTCAACACTTCAAATATTTTTTTGATTATTATGTAATCACTCAAAGCCATTTTTCAAAGAGGTCTTTATTCTTTATATCCCTTTTGTATGATAACCTTTTTCTTAAAAATTATTTTAAAGGTGTCCTGGAGAGATAAGTTCTTTATGCTGCTGTTGCTGTAATTTAAATTTACTTTCATTATAATACTTTTGTTGCTATGTAATTAAACTTTTGTTGTTAATAATTCGTTGGGACTAATCTTTTAGACATTTTAAATCCCATTTACTATTACATAGTGGTATGCTTGAATGAGGTGTTCAGAGATGATTCTTGTGTTTTGGGGGGGGGGGGGGGGTGAACGGGGGGATATGTCAATGAACATTTTTTTGTTACATTTTGACCCCTGAAATGTGTATTAGAATGAAATTATCAGGGTTCTTCTAAATTACCAAATTATGCATTTTTGGGACTGAGTTCCAATTATTCTCCTGTGCCTCCGGCTCTGGAATTATTTCTTGTTGCTCTTTCCATAATGTCATTTTTCAAAATGCTCCAACAGCATTGAAAGAATGCTATATTAAAACCATCCAGATCTGAATGCCATAGGTGGACACCTCTCATTTCTAATTGTGTATACTTCTATTGATGCTTTTTTCATGTTGCTAACAATTTGTCCAAATGTCCTTTTTGTTCTGTACTCGCTAACGTTTTTATTCACTATCTGTCATATAGTATGATGAAGAATTTCTGCCCTTGTTATTTTGTCATTTTATACCTTTATTAAGTAGGACTTTCCATTGGAATTCCAGACAAGTTTTATCAGCATAACGATAGCAATTTTTGGGCTGGTTTTTTAGAGTTGAATTTTAAAAGAATAGTTTCCCTCCAGCTCTCCTCCATCTATGTTATTGTGTTTTAATTTGCTCTTATCTTTTTATTATAAGATATCCTCTAAAATCTTTTTAAATATTTTATCATAAGCACATCTTTATTATTTTGTTTAGTGTAACCTAAAGTTGGTTCTTGTCTTCATAATTCTTGTGTAGTGATCAAATTGACGTTTGTTTTTAAATTAATGATTAATTTGTTTTGTTTTGTTGGGGGATCATATCTGACTATTTATATTTTTTAGTAAAAATAATTTAGTTATGATTAATCTTTTGTTAGTTTTGGGAGCAAACTTAACTTATTTACATTTTAGCATTTTTGTTGTTGTTGTTGTTGTATTATAAGTTATAGTCTTTATATTATATGTTACTACGATCTTTCATACTGGTTTCCGAAGTGTGAAATGTTAAAACAGTTAGCAGATCCCATTTTTGATTTATTTCAGCAGTTCATTCGGTGAAAATTCTGTCTTTGAGGTTGAATTATTGTCACCAAAGAAATCCTGCAAAGAAACTTTTCTGCTCAAAATGTGAGTTGATTTTTTTTTCCTTACTAACTCTTAGCAGTTCCCAGTGTTTGATTCCAGGCTCCTTTAAAAGGTGATCTTTTTTTATAATTGACGCTACATGATTGATGTCTTTGTCTCATTTAATGATAGGCACCAAAGAAATCCGGCAAAGTGGAGTTGATAAACTGGATTATACTTGTGTTGACTTTGTTTTTTCAACTTTAATTATGAATGCAATTGTGCTTTAAATTTTCTGAACTTTTTTTTTTTTTAATTCTATTTTTATAATCAACTTTCCAACTTGGTAAACTTAAGACAATTGATTTTTTAAGTGAAATAACCTTTATTGATTCAATTGCATGATGAGGTGAAGATCTCTTGTATCTGGACCAATTAATTACAGTTTTTTTGTTTTTTTGTTTTTCTCTATATTATTTTGCATCTGTTTTAAATACTTTGTTTCTCTAAGTATTTGCACATGACCAATACTTAGAAAGGCAGACAGAAGTTGTTATTTTATTGCTTTGGTAAGTGTATTTGAGGTTGAATTATTGTCACCAAAGAAATCCTGCAAGGAAACTTTTCTGCTCAAAATGTAAGTTCATTTTTTTTTCCTTACTAACTCTTAGCAATTCCCTAATGTTTGATTCCAGGCTCCTCTATAAGGTGATCTTTTTTTATAAATGATGCTACGTGATTGATGTCTTTGTCTCATTTAATGATAGGCACCAAAGAAATCCGGCAAGGTGGAGTTGGTAAACTGGATTATACTTGTGTTGACTTTGTTTTTTCAACTTTAATTATGAACGCAATTGTGCTGTAAATTTTTTGAACTTTTTTTTTTATATTTTATTTTTATAATCAACTTTCCAACTTTAATTATTTTTATTTTTATTTTTTTTCTCTATATTATTTTGCATCTGTTTTAAATACTTTGTTTCTCTAAGTATTTGCATATGACCAATACTTTGAAAGGGAGAAAGAAGTTGTTATTTTATTGCTTTCGCAAGTGTATTTAAATGTTTTAATTCCAAGCTCTTGATGGACTGCAGAACATCTCTTGCTCTTGTTGTATGTCCTTGCATAAATGCTGTTGTTGTCTACATGATGCATTCCTGCTGTGGTTGCTTGTTATGTGGTGTTTTCCTTGCTTCGCTTCAAAATTTATATTTTTTGGTATTAGGTTTTAAAGTCTGACTTCACCAAAGTATTTAAAGTGTTGAAAATTTACTGGAGGTGGAGTGGTTTAGGATTTTTGGTTTTAATTTATATTCATATGATAGCCAAATCGGTGCCACATGTAATTGTAGGTAAGTAATTTTTATAAAGTAACAGTTATCTTCTTTTCTTTGAGATTCAAATTGTTCTTTTACTATTTTCACCTTGTCCTTTGATTAATTACTGATTCTCCCAAAAACTTAATTGGTAGAAAAGAATCACTTAACCATTATCCTAACACTCTTCCCCATGTATGGGCCCAAAGTCTTGAGGTCCAATATGTGGGACTTTAAAATTTTAAAATGGGATGTACAGTGGAGATAGAATTTGAATTTAGGACCATTTTCTTTGATATTAAGATGAATTACTGATTTTCCCAAAACTTTAAGTTGTTAGGAAGGAGTGAATTTAATCAATTAACCATTATCCTGACAACCTCAATAAAGCCCTAACTATTATCCTGACCTCCTCATTAAAGCTTGCCTCTGCTGATGAACAGAACCGGAAAGGGATGATTCAACGTCAGGATAGGTTAAAAAATTTGGGTTCCAAAGTCAACCAGATGGCTGCTACTCCTAACTTCTCCAGCTTCAACAATAGAGATAGCTTGCTTGGGCCTAATAAAGCAGGTTGACATCATAAGCAGAACAAATGGCTTGAAAAACCATGGTCTTGTTGGTTTTTAGTGGCAAATTATGCAAGGTCTCTGATTCTTACTTGGATGCATGTTACTTTTTATGCTACTTGGATTAGAGTATATACATTTGTAATCTGAGTTAGATACTGTCATTCAAAGCAGAACAAGATGAAGATCTTGAAAAATTGGAGGAGACAATAACAAGTACAAAACACATTGCATTGGCAGTCAATGAGAAACTTAACCTACATACTAGGCTTCTGGTTGCATCTTTTACTGATGTGTTCTCCATTTTTTTTTTCCTTTTTCCTGATGTACACCATCCTATTTGTGCTTATGACTTTTGCAGCTTCATATCTTTATGTTTTACATCTTTTGCAATATGTAGGATAACTTGGACCAGCAAGTGGACTCAACGGATTCCCACCTACAGGTTCCTCCATTTCTATTATTGCACTCTTATCTACCTTGAATCCATATGCATGGCTGTGTTCACTTTGTTTTTCGACAAAGCATCCAACATTTTAATACTTTGACCTCCCGAAATTAAGCTTAGGGCATATCCATGTTAAAAAACCAACCTCAATTTTTTTTGGTATTAAAATAATTTGAGAAAATAGGTTCTGTAGACTTCTTAAATTAAATAACTGAACATGAATTTGAAGTTCCAGGAATGGTAGATCTCTTTGTTTGTCATGACGTATTGACCTTTCTCTTGGATACTAATATTAGAAATTGTATAAAACGTGATTAAATTTTTATTTTGAATTTACCTCTCTTGCTCTAAAATTTTACCAAACCAGATGTTATCTAAGGTGTGATTCTCCACTCACTAACAAATAACTAATCTAAATCCATACTTGGTAGTTAGTTGTTTTTTTTTTTTGTAAGTGATTTAACTTTATTTTATATTTTGTAGAATTATATGACTAGTAGATTTATGTATAATTCAAAATTTGTTTTTGAGTTTTTTTTTTTTTTTTTAAAGGGTACAAAAAAAAAAGTATGAGAAAATATTAAAATTTTTTTTTGTTTGCACGTGACAAAACCCATTAAAGATTGAATAAGCGTAATATGAACAAGAAGTTAGCAATTTATTTTATTTTGATATGTTTTAACCTTTTTACTAAACTCTTAATATTTTAATAAATTTATTCAATACCTTTATGTGTGTATGTATGTGTATTCGTTTGCAAGCATAGGTATGCATGTGGTCTTTTAATTGGGGAAGCAGGTTGCTTTGAGCAATGTAAATCTATTGAAAGGAGTTGGTCATATCCTCTTTTGGCCGATTCTTCTTCCATATTCTAATCTGCATCTTATCTGATATTCATTGGGTCCTTGTCTTTTCTTCTGGTTGGCTGTTCTTGACTGATTGAGGGTGTAGGAATGCTTGAATTTCCAAAGAACTAATTCTGTCCTGTCTTCTGTTATCTTAAGTTTTCTTCTAGAATTGGGCTCTAAATGTCCTCTATTTTCAGTTGTATCCAGTTTGTAAAATGAATTTGTTGAGGTGATAGCTGGGCTTTACTTTGACAAGGTTGTTCTGAATATTATGGTAAATAATAATGAAGCTGAATTTTGGTTGCTTACTTGCTTATAGTCTTGATATTCCGTTTATACCACTTGAATGATGTCATTTTATTATTGTTTCAGTTCAACTCAATTTGACCAAGTATTAATCCCAACTTTTCCTATCATATATCGTATTGAAGGTTATACTCTCTTGAGTTAAATCACTCTCTCATTTGTGCAAGGATTCTCATTCATGCATTGTGACTTGTTTTATGCTAGCTATCAATGTACCACACCCACCACTTTCCTTTGGTCTTGGTAGCTTCTGTGTATAAAGATTAGGACACTAGGAATATCACATAGGCATAGTTCCATTTGACTCTGAATGTATCTTCTTGTTATTTTTCTGTTTGAACAAGCAGCTTGTGTTTCTCTTTAATTAGGGTCATGGGTTTAATTTCTGATCGTGGTTTAGTGGAAATTATTTTAGTTAATTTTTTTTTTCCATAATAGATACTGATTCTTTGTTAATGTTTTGATTACAAATATGTCATCTTGGTTCATCATTTGTCAGCCCAATTCTAGATTGCCTTCTATGCTTCAACGTAAGATAGCTATTTCTATCAAGGATCAGTCACTTTTCAGGTTTTCCAGATATCTCTAACTTCATTGCACCAACTTATAGTGATGGTAATACACTGATCTTTATATTAGAATGTTATCTTTGTATTCTTTTTTCCTTTAAAATGTTTTATTTTATTGAATATGATTTTTTTTTTGTTGGTTTCCCCCCCAACCTTCTCAAAAAAAAAAAAAAAAGCTGGAAGCAAGTTGCAGGTATTGTCTCTTTCACTATCCTTGAATTTTTATCATTTGATTTGATGGGGACAGCATTTGATGAAAGTTCAGATGAGATTGGTTTGGTATAGGTTCATTTTACTTTTTTTTGAGGCTAATGTTTTTGATATGACTCATTAACGTTTTTATGGTTTCTCTATTTTGGTATTTTTTTAGTTGAAACTATTGTTGCCTTGCGGTGTGCATATTCTAATTTCTTGAAGGTCAGTTATTCAGTATCCCTCAATACGTCAAATATTTTTTTGATTTTTTTGCAATCACTCATATCCATTTTTCAAAAGAGGTTTGTATTTATTATATCCCTTTTGTAAGATAACCTTTTTCTTAATAATTATTTTAAAGCTGTCAAAGTTCTTTATGCTGTACCCTGTTGCTGTATTTAAATTTACTTTCCTTATAATACTTTTTTTAATTTGTAATTAAAATTTTGTTGTTGTTTGTTTGTTGGGACTAATCTTTTAGACATTTTAAGTCCCATTTACTATTATTACATGGTGGTATGCCTGAATGAGGTGTTCACAGATGATTCATGTGCGGGGGATATATCAACGAACTTTTAATTTTTACATTTTGATGCCTAAAATATGGATTAAAATGAAATTTTTTGGATTCTTTCAAATTATAAAATTTTGCATTTTTGGGATTATATTTCAGTTATTCTCCTCTTGTGCCTCCAGCTCTGCAATTATTTCTTTAGCTGTTTCTTTTTTGTGTCCAACGTCCCCCATCTCCTCCCTTTTCCACTTCAAATCTTTCTTCAAAGCTCGATGTTTTTGGGCTAGAATGAAACTAGGTGTGCCTTGAAAGGTATAACTCTCCGCCATTTCCTTTGCCTATGACCACTTCTTTTCTAATTTGAAATGAGTCTTACCTCCATAAAAAAGGATAGGAAAATGATCCAAGATGGTCTGAGGCAAACAACTTTGTGGGATCCTGGAAAAATGCTCTTTCCAACACGTGGAAATCAAAATCCAATCCAATCTGGACATGGATGTTCTCTAATTATTATTGGACCATGTAGTGACCTGTTTAATCTGGACATGGATGCGTACATGGATATTCTGCCTCTGACACGGCCCAATCAACAAAAGTACTACCCCATACACTTCTCACCATAGGTCCAATTTCGTTTCTTGCAAACACACATTATCACTTTTCCAGTTCTTCAAGTAGTTTCTGACCCATAACCTTCGATCATAATCGTTTAATCCTTGAACATTCCAAGACAAGATTTCTAGCTGCATAAGTTTGACTGAAGAGCCCTCTCACCTTAGCCCTGACAACTATCTCCAACTTTGTTTCTTGCAAACACACATTGTCACCTTTATACTTCTTCAAGAAGTTTCTGACCGTTAACATTCGATCATAATCGTTTAATCCTTGAACATTCCATGACAAGATTTCTAGCTTCATAAGGTTGACAGTAGAGCTCTGTCCATCCTACCACTATCTCAGTTGTTTCTTGTCTTAGAATTATAGTTCACTGACCACTCCATACTTTTCAACTTCCTTTCTCCTCTCTCCCCACCTCTGTGGTGTTGCTGCAGGGAACCTCTCTGTGTTCTAGTTGCTTGGCACCTTCTCTCGATTTCCGCAAACAACTTATCTTCTTCCTTGTCATCATCTTTAAATAAACCCCAGGATTTTTTAAAACCCCTTAATCCTTCTCATTAGCTTCTCTGAGGGTTCCTCATGAGAGGTGGCTGATTACTCCTCAGATCCACAGTAGGTGCTCAAAGGGTTAACTTCTAACACTTCCTCCACAACAGGGTTTTTTTTTCCGATGGACTTCCTCCTCTACAGGTGCTCCATCAGCCACATCTTCATCCCCATCGAGCCATCTGCCCTCTGACACCTTGCCCTTGAACTACCCTCCTACCATTGAGGGAGGCATCCAACCACTGCCAAAGCTAGGAGGAGTGCTGACCCTAGGAACCCCAGGCTTGATGTGTTGCTTGTTCTGAGGCAGCCACTTGGGCATGAATTCGAGGTGGATCATCACAACCAAGGCTCCACCACTACTACTGCTGGATCTCTTCCTATTGACTCTGCTGCAAACTCCTCACTGGTGGGCTCTGATTTGACCACTGTCACGTCACCTCGAATCTTCTCATGGGCGTTCTCCTCTGGATTCTCATGTCGAGGGGACTCGCTCATACTGCTCACTGAGACATCCATAATGTCATTTTTCACTAGGCTCCAACAAGCTTGAAAGAATGCTATAGTAAAACCATCCAGATCTGAATGCCATAGGTGAACACCTTTCATTTCTAATTGTGTATACTTCTATTCATGCTTTTCTCATGTTGCTGACAATCTGTACAAGTGTCCTCTTTTTTCTGTACTTATTCACGTGTTTATTAACTATCTGCCACATAGTATGATGAAGAATTTCTGCCCTTTTTATTTTATCATTTTATCCCTTTATTAATAAAGACTTTCCATAGGAATTCCATACAAATTTTTTCAGCATAACGATTGCAATTTTTGGGCTGGTTTTTTGGAGTCAAGTTTCAAACGAATAGTTTCCCTCCTGCTCTCCTCCATCTATGTTATTGTGTTTTAATTTGCTCTTATCTTTTTATCATAAGATATCCTCTATAAGCTTTATAAATAGATCTGTTCATATAGGCACATCTTTATCATTTTGTCTAGTGTAACCAAAAGTTGGTTTTTGTCTTCGTAATTCTTGTGCAGTGATCAAATTGACATTTCTTTTTTATTTAATGATTAATTTGTTTTATTTTGTTGTGGGACCATATCTGACTATTTATATATTTTCGTCAAAAATAATTTAAATATGATTTAATCTTTTGTTAGTTTTGGGATCAAACTTAACTTATTTAATTTTCAGCATTATTTTTTGTGGTATTATAAGTTGTAGTCTTTATATTGTGCCCGTTTGGAGAGCACTGAAAGTTGCGGTGCGTTTTGGGATTTTTTTATAAAATAACTATAAAATCCAAACAATATCATTAGTTAGGAAAGGTTTCAAACATATTTCCTATCTAACAATTCGAGTCTAAAATGGTCGATTTTTGGGTTAAAATCGAGTTCTATGAACTCGACTTTGTTATTTTACCAGTATCTGAGTTGAAAAAGTATACAAGGAAAAACGAGTTCATTGAACTCGTCTTCCATATATGGAAAACGAGTTCCACGAACTCGTCTTCCATACATGGAAAACGAGTTCAACGAACTCGTCTTCCATACAAGGAAAACGAGTTCGTTGAACTCGTTTTCCTTGTATACTTTTTTTTCATAGCGAACATGATCTGATCAAGTGCGCCATCGCTAACACGATTTGATCAAGTGCAGACGCAGCCCGATCTGATCAAGTGCACCATCAAGTGCTAGACACAATTTGATCTTGACGCAGCCATCAAGTGCAGACGCAGCCCGATCTGATCAAGCAACCCACTGAGCATGATCTGATTAGAAAACGAGTTCAATGAACTCGTTTTCCTTGTATACTTTTTTTCACAACGAACACAACGAACAGACGCAGCCAACCTGCACTAGACACGATCTGATCAAGTGCAGACACAGCCCGAGCAACCTGCTGAGGATCTGATAAGAAAACGAGTTCAATGGACTCGTTTTCCATACATGGAAGACGTGTTCGTTGGACTCGTTTTTCATACATGGAAGACGAGTTCGTTGGACTCGTTTTTCATACATGGAAGACGAGTTCGTTGGACTCGTTTTTCATACATGGAAGACGAGTTCGTTGGACTCGTTTTCCATGGAAGACGAGTTTGTTGAACTCGTTTTCCATGTATGGAAGACGAGTTCGTTGAACTCGATTTTTGTGTTTTGTCCCCTGGAATTGTTATAAATGAAATTGAGTCCAGCGGAGTCGAATTGCTATAAATGAAATTAGTTTCAAACCATGTCTAACTTATAATATAGTATGAGTTTTGTGCTTATTTTTTAAAAAAAACCCTGCGTTTTGCCTTTCACGTTTTGCCTTGTTTTTTTTTTTTTTTAAATTTTTTTTATTCAGCCGCAACATTTGACTAAGTCTTCCGTGAATAGTGCATTCGTGCACTGTTCATGGACCCACAAATTTCACTTTTCAGCAACTTTTTCATTAAAAATGGGTCCCGCGATACTATTCACACATTTAAAAATTATTTTACTACAGTATTTTCAGTTTCAGCAACAATAAGCTCAATCCAAACGGACCCATTATATGTTACTACGATCTTTCATACTGGTTTTCAACGTGTGAAATGTTAAACTATTAGCAGATCCCTTTTTTCATTTGTTTCACCAATTTGTTTGGAGAAATTCTTTATTTGAGGTTGAATTATAGTCACCAATGGAATCCTGCAAAGTATTAACTTTTCTGCTCAAAATGTGAGTTGATTATTATTTTTTTTTCTTACTAACTCTTAGCGCTTCCATAATGTTTAATTCCAGGTTCTACTATAAGGCAATCGTTCTTTATAAATGACTTTACAAGATTGAAGCTTTTGTCACATTTAATGACAGGCACCAAGGAAATCCTGCAAGGTGGAGTTGGTAAACTGGATTATATTTGTGTTGACTTCATTTTTTCAACTTAATTGTGCATGCAACTATGCTGTAAATTTTTTGAAGCATCTTTTTTTTTTTTTTTTTAAATCAACTTTGCAGCTAGAAAACTTAAGATAATTGAATTTTTTAGGTGAAATAACCAGTATTGATTCAATTACATGATACAGTGAAGATCTCTTGTATCTGGACCAATGAATTACTGTTTTGTTTTTCTCTATATTATGTTGTATCGGTTTTAAATACTTTATTACGACTGTCATTGAGCCAATTTGTTAATCTCTGGATTATTATTGAACACCATTTCTGAGTTTCAATGTTTGCAACAAAAGTTGATCTTCTTTGTATTACATCACACATTTCACATTTATCTTGTTACAAAATTATATATGACATAGGTGAGGATATCCATAAGAGTTCCAGCGGAAACATCGCCATCCAAATTAATTTTGTGGGGTTTCCTGAGATTAAAGTAAATGACTCAGCAATGTCATCATCATATGTCTTTTTACTCCCTCCCCAAAGATGACTAGCAAAGAATAGAAAAAGAAGATCTTGCTAGTTTGTGACCAGTTCCTGTGGCTTTGGTGATTTTCTTCACTTCCGTTTTAATCACTGATCGTTTAAGTATTGCTAGAATGACACTTAGGAATCTGTTGTGTGTCATGACTTGGAAAAGAGAATGTATTACGAAACAAATTTGTATGACTGAAACACCAGCCAACAGGTCTTTGAATATTATAAAATATGATTGGCCTCGCTACAATTATTGCAGCTAATCTTTATTTTAATAAAAATTTATTTATAGTGTCCCTCCTACCAAAGGTGCTATTAATTTCTGTTTCTTTATAGAATTTTTTTTGATGACCACATTCATTCTGTTAGAATAATGGTTAAATAATTAATCTAAAAATTTCATTTCCTAGTAGCTTATGTTATTAGGACAAGTGGTAATTTATCATGGTAACTCTTCACTCTACCTCATTTAAAAAATTAAAGAAGTTTAAAATCTCCTAAACACACGTGGGAGGATTGTAAGAATAATAGTTAAATGATTAAATTCATAATTACCTAGCAATTTATGCTTTTGGGTAGAGCTAAATGATTAAATTCACAATTACCTAACGATGCATTTTTGGTTCAACTGCAATAACATCTGCTTTTGATTCATGGATGCGAGGATTCAATGAATCATCAAAATTAGCTGAGGATATCAAAGGTATGATTGCTGGAAGTAGTTCAGTGTCTCCATCTGGACCAGAAATACAGCAGCATTTCTCAACAGCTTGAAGAAAGATGACAATATTAAGGACCAAACTTGAGACTCTGAAGTTACTTCTGTCAAAGCTTTCTAATACGCAGCCAATGTAAGTTTTCTAGTGGAATTTGTATCATTATAGGAAAATAAGCTGCAATGTGTCTTGAACCACATCTCAAAAC
Source organism: Quercus agrifolia (assembly GCA_029955455.1). Lineage (NCBI taxonomy): Eukaryota > Viridiplantae > Streptophyta > Magnoliopsida > Fagales > Fagaceae > Quercus > Quercus agrifolia. The sequence continues at coordinate 10,411,607 of JARQAD010000011.1, read as the reverse complement.
AAGTTGTTTCATATACTTCCAAGTTTCTAATGGAAACACACATTTGCTAATCTTTAAGGATAAAAAAATAAAATAAAGAATAAGACGTGAAATGTAGTTGCAAGTTGTAAGGGTTCCACAGTTTGAAAAGAATTCTGTTTAATGTATTGTTGAACACTAATGCACTAGTTGCTGTTCTGTTAGGGCTAGTTTGGATTTTGGGTGAGTGGAGTAGAGTTGGCCGGATATTGGTGCAATTTCTAGAGGTTGATTCAAGTATGTTTGTTAGCTTGAGATGCATGTTCTCAATCTAAACTGGCCATTATTGGTCATTGAAGAAACTGACGCTATATGATAAGAGTTGCAATAGTAGAGCAGTAGTTAGCAGTAGTTACAATCATCAGTTAGTTGGTTTAGTTATCATCTTTTTGTTGGGTTTGTCAGGGGAGGTGCTAATGAAGCTGATGTAAGCAGTTAGTTAGCTGTTAACCACCAAGGGCAGTTGAGTGAGTTAGGGAATAACAGAATGTCAGATTGCACTGAGTGATTGTATATAAACGGCTGTAAGGAATGTGAAGGGTATCAATGAAAATGTTAAGCAGATTGTCTTCTTCCTTGTTGTTCTCTCTCTCTCTCTCTCTTTCTCTACGATTCTAATCTAGGAGGCCTAGTTTCCTCGAAGAACTACATTCATTCCATTTCTGTGTGACAGATATAACTGGTACTTATCACTATATGAGGGCATGCTATTTTCAAACTTGAGCCGGTGGTACTTGTACGCAACTAATTGATTGAAGTATGTTTGTTACCTTGAGATGCATGTTTAATAGTTTCTCTTGTCCAAATTTCCAGATGTTGATTTCATCTATTTAAACATAAATAAATTGTTATCTTCTGTTGTGAGGGGCATTCAGAAAATACCATGGAAAGCAGAAAATAACTGTTGGATGCTGTCTTGGAAATATTACCAATTATACTGCCTTGCTCATTATTGGAATCTTTGCTCTGATAACCACATTTGTGTAGCAAAAGGCTGTTACGCTTTGAACCACTCTGACCACCTATTGCTTGCCTTCTCCATTCACACCACTGCTTATACTACTGTGATCACTATATTACTCCCTCCATTCTTTCTGCAATGACCTTTCTCCCCCCCCCCCCCCCCCCCCCCAAAAAAAAAAAAAAAACAATCTACTTACTATTACCAAAAAACCTCATGTTAATTCTGTTGCCAATAATATCTCAATGTGCAGGCTCTCTTTTGATGGTAACCTTTTGATTTTTTCGTAGGAAGGAAGAAAGAATTTGTTATTTTCTTGCTTTGGTAAGTGTATTTTAAAAGTTTTAATTCCAAGCTCTTGATGGACTGCAGCACATCTCTTACTCTTGTCATAAGTCCTTGCCTACGTGCTGTTGTTGTCTAAATGATGCATTCCTGCAGTGGTTGGTTTATGTGGTGTTCCTCTAGCGTCACATCAAAATTCATGTTTTCTGGTATCAGGTTTGAAAGTCTGAGTTCACCAAAGTATTTAAAGTGTTGAAAATTTACTGGAGATTTAATGGTTTAGGATTTTTATTTTAATTTATATTCATACGATTACCAAATGAGTCCAACATGTAATTGTAGGTAAGTAATTTTTATAAGGCAACAGTTACCTTCTTTTCTATGAGATTCAAGTTGTTCTTTTACTGTTTTAACCTTGAACTTGATTAATTACCGGTTCTTCCGAAAGCTTAAATTGATAGAAAAGACTCACTTAACCACTTAACTGTTATCTTGACAACCTCATTAGTGCCCTAACCATTATCCTGTCAACCTCATTAATGCTTGCCTTTGCTGATGAACAGAACTGGAAAAGAGATGAATCTGTGGCAAGACATGCTAAAACATTTGAGTTCCAAAGTCAACCAGATGGCTGCAACTTTTAATATATCCAGCTTCAACAATAGAGATTACTTGCTTGGGCGTAATTTAAAGCAGGATGACATAATGAATAGAACAATTGGCTTGGACAAGCATGGTCCTGTTGGCTTTCAGTGGCAAAGTATAAAAGGTATGTGATTCTTACTTGGATGCATGTTTCTTTTTATGCTTCTTGGATTAGAGTATATACATTTGTAATCTGTGTTACATACTATCATTCGAAGCAGAACCAGAAGAAGATTTTGAAAAATTGGAGGAAACAGTAACAAATTCAAAACACATTGCATTGGCTGTCAATGAGGAACTTAACCTACATACTAGGCTTCTGGTTGGGTCTTTTACTGATGTGTTCTCCATTTTTTTCCTTTTCTTGATGTTCGCCATCCTATTTGTGCTTATGACTTCTGCAGCCTCTTAAGTTTATGTTCTTCTATCTTTTGCCATATGCATGATAACTTGGACCAGCATGTGGAGTCAACAGATTCCCACTTACAGGTTACACCATTACTATTGTTGCACTCTTATCAACCTTGAATCCCTGTGCATGGCCGTGTTCACTTTGCTTTGTGCCAAAGCATCCAACTTTTTAATGCTTTGACCTTCAGAAATTGAGCATAGGGCATGACAATGTTAAAGAACCAAAAACAATTTTTTGGTATTAAAATAATTTGAGAAAATAGGTTCTGTAGACTTCTTAAACAAAATTGAAAGACAAGACTCATTGACCTTTGCCTTGGATACTAATATTAGAATTTGTATAAAACATGAGTAAATTTTGATTTTGATTTACCTGTCTTGCTCCAAAATTTGACCAAACTAGATGTTATCTACGGTGGGAGTTTCCAGTCACTAACAAATAGCATGCCCTCAAAATATCATTTATTTTATTTTCTTACTTTGTAAAATTATATGACGAATAGATTTTTGTATAATTCAAGTTTTATTTTTGAGTGTTTCCTTTTTTTATCTTTTTAAAAAAATATTACAAAAAAATAGTTAGAAAAAATGTTAATTTATTTTTTTGTTTGCACATTAAAAAATCCATTAAAGACTGAATATGTGTCATAAGGACAAGAAGTGAGGAAACTTTTTTTTTGATATGTTTATCCTTTTTACTGAACTTTTAATATTTTAATAAATTTCATTCATAGTAAAATTATATAATTTTTTTATATATTTATTTATATTTTATCGAGATGAAGAAAATAATTACTGAGGGTTTATTCCAAAAAAAAAAAAAAGAGAGTAGAGGGGTTAATCTTAAAGGGCATCTTCAGCATAGATTTTGTGGTTTGTGAAGGTAACCATAAAACTTACAAGCTTGTTATTTGCTTCGTTATTTATTTATACTCATTCTCTCTCTCTCCCTCAGAACGCTTCCTTTTGAATTTTGAATATAGAGCCTGCGCGCTTTACAAGTAAGAAAGCGTCGTTCCGATTAGCGAATTCGAATCCCGAACTGATAATTCTATCTCGGTTCTTTGATTGTGTTTGGTGTAATTTTCACAAATTTTTTTATCGCACTCAATGTATTTGCTAATTCTGTTTCATCAACTGTGTAATGCTGACACTATATGATTTCTATAGGCTAGAATTGCATATTCTTTTACATGTTATATGATTCTCACTTAGGGCACAATACACATTTGTGAGGATAGTACCTAGGTATTCGATTGAATTCAATCATGTGGTTCCATTAATCAATAATCTACATGGTTGGATTTATCAACTGTGTTGTTGATTTTTGTTGTGAATGTGATAATCTTATCTCATAGATAGAATAGAGAAGAAGAATACGTGTGGGCAATCTTGATTAATTGGTTAAACATCTATAGTTGGTTTAAGATTTATTGGTTTTTTTGTGCAGCTTTGTCTTGATATTTGTAATATTCTTGTTTGCTTGTGGATATTTATGCATTTGTGTATCTTATGGAGGAAATTTCTAGGATTGGCTTCTATCCTGTAGAGGGACTTGAGTTGGAGCCTTTTGTGGTTGGATCCCTAATTCAACTACTTTGTTGTGTTATGAAGTTTAGGTGGCTTGATGGTGATAGATTCAAAGAGGTGATTAAATAGGCGATGAACTTTTTATGCCAGGTGATGACTTTTTTTTTTTTTTTTTTGGTTTTGTTTTATTTGATTTTGTTTTTTTTTTCCCCCTTCTTATTTTAATGATTGCTTCTAGGAAATATATACCATAAAATTCTCTTGTGGCATATTTCTTTTCTTGTTGTGATAGGTTGTTAGTATAGGACTTTTTATATAATAACATTTTTTATAACGTTCATGGTCTTCATGATCTTGACAAATAGCCTACTAGGATTTAAAATTTAAAATTTTTAATTTTTTTTAATGTTATTTTTTGCATAGCGGGAAAGTTAATATGGTTTGCTTGAAAGAGGTTAGGATCCATTCATAATAAAGTGACTACATTTTACGTTGACTGTCAACCTACTATGATCCTCATTTTCCGGGCTTTGGACTAGTTGTGAGCAAAATATAAGACAGTAAGCACTTTTCTGGCCATTAATCTATATAGGAGGCTAAGGTGTAGTCCATTAACCAATTATTCATCCCGACTCCAAAGCTTATGGGGATCTTTGTTTTTTGGTCTGGATGTATTTTATACTATTGAACTTTTGGTAGGGTGCTTTTGTCATGTAGGGTGTAAAGCATGAAGGAGGAAATGAAACTGATTCTATTTCTTGTTTGTTCAAGATTGAGGATAGTTTTACTTGGATAGTTTCAGGGGTGTATAAACTGACCTAGTCATCTCATCAAGTGCATCTTAAATTAGATGAAATTGAATTCTCCTTCATTTGTTCCAATGACTTTTCCACAGAAAACTGTGGTATAGGTCACAACTCCATTGTTTTGCAACTCCATTGTTTTGCTGAGGTGGTGCTGAATAATCTGAGAGTGGCTTTTGATTCATAATCTCCTAATGTCATACTACTTTTTTCAAGAAGTCAGCAAACTGATTGTAGCCTATGTATCAAGGATTTTGCCCCTTCGCAATGCAGCAGATATTTTCACTTTCAAATACAAGGGAGTATGGATTTGTTTGACCATTCTTACTAGAGGTATGGGGATTATTTCTTCTGTCTCTCGGTCTTGTAGGCCAGGAGAAGTATGTTTTTGAAAGTCGCTATATACTTGAATGCCCAGCTTGAACTGGTTTCCTGACAACCAAATTTGATATCATCTCGTATTTCTTTGTAATATGAAGTTTTTTAACAAGGTTTAAAAAATAATTCGAGGTCTTATAAATTAAGGATGTCATGTATCCAAGCAACACGAGACACAGGAGAATATTGAAAAGTGACTAAAGAAACATTTCTACGCTGTATGTATATTTATATTGCTAAAGATGGTTCTGTATCTGCTGACCATTATATGTGGTTCATTTCTGTTTGGCAGCACTTGCTGGGAACTACGTGAACTTTGGTGTGTTTGAGCTTTATGGTGATAGATCTCTTGCTGATGCTCTAGACGTTGCTCTCTGAATGATATTGTCTATTCCTTTGGCTGATCTATTGAAATTTCGTAAGGTATAAACTTTAGCTTTTAGTTATATTGTTCCTTTCGGATTTCAGTGATGTGTTTGTGTTTTTGAGAGAACTATTCCTACTGGTCACTTCCATTCAATGTTTGATCTCCCTGCATCACTGAGATATTTCATTGTTAATCTTTTTTAATTACAAATTCATACTAAACTTGAACCAACCTGCACACAGGGCCCTGAACAATGTATAATTTTGAAAGGAAGAAGATTAACCCGTTCCAAATTTTAGACTTTTTAGTTGATAGGATAGAGTGCATGGAAACCCATGGCATAGGAAGATTATAGTGACCAGAAAATAAGTAGGGAATGAAAGGAAAGATGCCCAATTGAATTCTTAGTGCTAACGATTGTTGTGGGGAAGAACATGGGTTTTGGGAAGGGGCATGATAAGGAGTAATGATTGCAGAGAATGAAGTAGCTCAATGAGAACGTGAAGAAGTTCTGAAAGACTTTATAAGTATTGGTGTCAGTCATAAGGTACTCAAAGAGATGCATTAATGATTCCACGGACTTAATCTTCTTCAGAGTATGATTCAAGATCTGGTACATTCTCTTAGACCCCTCAAAATACTGAATTACTGAAGGAAAGATCCTAATTAAACTTGCTGTGCAGCTATTTATAGGTGATGGGGGTTGCTTTTAGCTTATAATTGAACAGATTATGATCATTTGAAGCATGGCCTGACTAATGGAGGCTGTATAGGGCCTCAAATTTTCTGAGTGACTTATCAAAAATGAAATTTGCTGAGAGTGACCCTAAGAGCAAGACGTCCTTAAGGGCCACTCAGAGTAACATGCCTGATCTCATCTTACTGAATGAACTGTGCATTTATGAGTCATGAATATAGATCATTTAGTAATGATGCTTTAGTACGTGTGCTTTCTATCTTATGTTATCTCCTTCCTCAGCTGGATAAGTGAAAGAATTATTTGAATTGCCTGATTATAAGGATTGTTTAAGGTTAAAACTCTTGACAACAAATTTTGCATGCACTTGGTTAAAGTTGACATCACGTACAGAATATTCAGTGGCCATTTTAGAACATTCTTATCATTCATGTTTCACGCAGATCTAATCTTTTCTTGTCCTTTCTCTTTGTTTCTTTCCAGCTGGCTCAAGCCTATATTGCATTCTTGGAGATCCATTTCAACAGCCATATTGTTTTTATTTTAAATTTAGATACAATCACATTTATTTATACTGTTGGATCTTTTGATGCAGGCCCTAAAGGTCTAATTGAGAATATCTTGACACAGGTTTGTATAGTGTTCTCTCATTTTAACTTCTACAGATTCTCTTGTGACTTGTTTTTCTGCCTTTAACATGCTCACTATTCTTATATCCTTAACTGATATTTCTATCTAGTATAAGTATAAGTAACACTCGTCAGAAAGTACATTTTCAAAAGACACACAGAATTTGCTTTTATATTCCTTTGCTTCTCTTCTCTGCTTCGAAAATGGCGGACAGGAAGGGCACAGGAAGATACCACTGAGCCTCAATGATCGCCATTACTGTCTTCTCAAAGGCCTCTCCGCTCCTCCAAGCTCTCTTTCAATACTCACTCCTTCATCTCTCTCTCACTCTCTCACTCTCTCACTCTCTCTCTAATAAATTATTCAAAATTTACCCTGATTATTGAATATTGTGTCTCTCGCAGAGGATGATGGTATTCCCCAATTCTTAGGGATCATCGATTTCGATTCTCCTCCAGTTGTTAGTCGGTACTCCTCTCTTTCTCTCTCCTCACTTTTTTCCCATAAATATTTTTGAAATGTTTTAGAGTAAATGTTGATTAGTTTACTGTATAGAAGTAGGAGAAGCAAAGCCATCGATGGTCAATGAAGACGACGATAATATTCCCAATGATTTTGATTCTTTGCTCGGTATTTATTTATTTTCCCCTTTTATATCTTGTACGCCATGTGTATTTATAAATTTCTGTATGAATGAAAGTGTTTTTGTTGTTTTATTATGTGGTTGATTTGGATTTTTATTGAGTGGGTTTGTAGAGAAAGCGAAGTCGGCGAAGGTTAAGACCGAAGGTCGGCGTTGTAGTCTATGTAAAGTTTCAACTCGAGATAATGATAGTGCTGATAAAATGGTTTATACACTTTTCTATGTCAATTTCATTATATGATTCTCACTAAGGGAAAAATTAGGGGATTTTGTGAAACTATATGGTTGGGTTTATCGACTATATTGTCAATTTAATGAAAATCGACATTACTGTTGATTAACCCAACTATATAGGATTGAATGATGAAGAAGAATAAATGTGGTCAATCTCGATTGGTCGGTTACAGATCTATAGTTGGTTTAAGATTCATTGGTTTTTTGTGTGCAGAAGTTAATACCTATTTTGAATATTAATTAGAGATTATGTGTTAATATATTTGCTGCATAAATAGTTTATACCGCAGACTGGATTAATGGATTGTTTGGGATATTTTTTTTCAGCGTTGAATTTGTTTCTTGATAATATATTTTTAGCAGAGGCTTTATTTATTACCAGGGGTAGATGCTTGTATGAGATTTTTCCATGTAAAGAGACTTTTTAGATGCTTATAGAATCTGCTGGTGAGATTAGTTTTCATCCTGGAGTGTTTGGCTATTGATGTGGAGATTTTAACTTAGTTTAATATCTTGTATCTCATCACAAATGAAATGAACATTTACTTTTAAGAAAAAAGTTTACAAGTTTGATAAATTTAGATAATGAAGAAAAAAAAAAAAACGAAAGTGGATAAAGACTATATAAGGGGAGTTATCTATTTGGATTTCATCTAGTGGAATGTGCTTAGATTTTCTGGCATATATTTACTTTTCTCTTTTAGTGGTACTGTTAGATAAAACATTACTTTGTTTTTACTTCTATGCTTTTAAAGTGTGAAATGTTAAACTGTTAGCAGATCCCATTTTTCATTTGTTTGAGCTGTTCATTCGGTGGAAATTCTTTCTTTGAGGTTGAATTACAGTCACCAAAGAAATCCTGCAAAGTAGCTTTTCTGCTCAAAATATGAGTTGATTTTTTTTTTTTCCTTATTAACTCTTAGCAGTTCCCTAATGTTTAATTCCAGGCTCCTCTATAAGGTGATCATTTTTTATGAATGACGCTACACGATTGAAGTTTCTGTTTCATTTAATGACAGGCACCAAAGAAATCCTGCAAAGTGGAGTTGGTAAACTGGATTATACTTGTGTTGACTTCCTTTTTGCAACTTTATTTGTGAATGCAATTGTGCTGTAAATTTTTTGAACTTTTTTTAATTTTATTTTTATAATCAATTTTGCAACTTGGAAAACTTAAGACAATTGATTTTTTAAAATGAAATAAGCTTTATTGATTCAATTACATGATAAGGTGAAGATCTCGTCTTTGGAACAATAAATTATTGTTTTGTTTTTCTCTATATTATCTTGCATCAGTTTTAAATACTTTGTTTTTCTAAGTATTGGCATATGACCATTACTTAGAAAGGGATATAGAATTTGTTATTTGCTCGCTTTGGTAAGTGTATTTAAAAGTTTTAATTCCAATCTCGTGATGGACTGCAGGACATCTCTTGCTCTTGTTGTATGTCCTTGCATACATGCTGTTGTTGTCCACATGATGCATTCCTGCGATTGATTGTTTTGTGCTGTTTCTCCAGCGTTGCATCAAAATTCATATTTCCTGGTATCAGGTTTTAAAGTCTGACTTCACCTTAGTATTTAAGGTCTTGAAAATTTACTAGAGATGGAGTGGTTTAGGATTTTTGGTTTTAATTTATATTCATATGATAGCCAAATCTGTGCAACATGTAATTGTAGGTAAGTAATTTTTATAAAGCAACAGTTACCTTCTTTTCTATTAGATTCAAATTGTTCTTTTACTTTTTCATCTTGTCCTTTGATTAATTACTGATTCTCCTAAAAGCTTAAATTGATAGAAAAGAATCACTTAACTATTATCCTAACACACACCCCCCCCCCCCCCCCCCCCCCCGGCTTGTGTGGGCCCAAAGTCTTGAGGTCCAACATGTGGGAATTTGAAAATTTTAAAATGGGAGGTTGAGTGGAGATAGAATTTGAATTTAGGACCATTTTCTTTGATATTAAGATGTATACTGATTTTCCCAATTGTTTAAGTTTTTAGGGAGGAGTGAATTCAATCACTTAGCCATTATCCTGTCAACCTCATTAAAGCCCTAACCATTATCCTGACATCCTCATTAATGCTTGCCTCTACTGATGAACAGAACTTGAAAGAGATGAATCGATGTCAGGACACGTTAAAAAGTTTGAGTTCCAAAGTCAACCAGATGGTTGCTAGTCTTAACTTGTCGAGCTTCAACAATAGAGATATCTTGCTTGGGCCTAATACAAAGCAGTATGACATTATGAACAGAACAAATGGCTTGAACCACCATGGTCTTGTTGGCTTTTGCTGGCAAATTACGAAAGGTATGTGATTCTTACTTGGATGCATATTACTTTATGCTACTTGGATTAGAGTATATACATTTGTAATCTGAGTTACATACTATCAACTAAAGTAGAACAAGATGAAGATCTTGGAAAATTGGAGGAGACAGTAACAAGAATGTTGTTTACTGTGAAAGTGTTTTTGGGTTTGATAAGTAAAGCCTAACACATAAAATATTATTTATATATAAAGTACATGATATTACTGTTTTGCCCCTATTACTCATAACACTCCCCCTCAAGTTGGAGAGTATATACCATACAATCCTAGCTTGTTACATAATAAACCAAAACGAGTCTTACATAAAGCTTTAGTAAACATATCAGCAATTTGGACTCTTGTAGAAACATATGGAGTAGCAATTACACCGTCTTCTACTTTCTCCCGAGTAATATGACAATCTACTTCAATATGCTTGGTTCGCTCATAGAACACAGGATTGGAGGCAATGTAAATTGCTGCTTGATTATCACAATGCATAGTCATAGGAAGCTTCACAATAAATCTTAATTCCTCAAGTAAATGCTTAATCCACATAAGCTCACATGATGTGTGTGCCATGGCTCCATACTCAGCCTCTGCACTAGACTTGGCAACAACAGTTTGTTTCTTACTTCTCCAAGTAATCAGATTTCCTCCTAGAAAAGTGCAATACCCAGTAGTGGATTTTCTATCTGACGGTGATCCAGCCCAATCAGCATCAGTGTAGGCTTCTACCCGTAGGTGACCATTAGCTTTATACAAATGACCACGGCCTGGATGTGCTTTAAGATACCTCACAATTCGAATAACTACCTCCCAATGTGGAAGGCGAGGATCTTTCATAAACTAGCTCAAAACACTAACTGCAAATGATATATCTGGGCGAGTAATTGTGAGATAATTTAGTTTACCAACCAAATGACGATATCTCTTAGGATTAGATAACAGCTCCCCTTGATCTTCATACAATTTGACATTAGGATCCATAGGAGTCTCCACTGGTTTAGACCCTAACAAGCCAGTTTCTTCCAAAATATCCAACACATACTTCCTCTGTGATAAACTGATGCCTTCTTTAGATCGTACTACCTCAATACCCAAGAAATAACGAAGTTTACCCAGATCCTTAGTTCAAAAGGAGTTTTGAAGGTATCTTTTCAAATCATCAATACCCTGCTTGTCATCTCCAGTTATTATAATATCATCAACATATACTATCAACAAAATCTTTCCTCTATTAGAGGTTTGAGAAAACATAGAGTAATCAGAATGGCAACGTCGCAATCCAAACTTTAGCACTACTTCACTGAATTTACCAAACCAAGCTCTGGGAGATTGTTTAAGACCATAGATGCCCTTATGCAACCTACACACTTTTCCAGACTCCCCCTGAGCAACAAACCTAGGTGGTTGCTCCATATACACCTCTTCCTTCAAATCACCATTCAAGAATGCATTTTTAATATCTAACTGAAATAATGGCCAACCCAAATTAGCAGCCAAGGAGATCAAAATCCGAATAGAAGAAATTTTAGCAATAGGCGAGAATGTCTCGGCATAGTCAACACCGCATGCCTGGGTATAACCTTTGGCAACCAAGCGAGCCTTCAAACGCTCAATAGAACCATCAGGCAAATACTTCACAGTATACACCCAATGACAACCAACAATAGTTTTCCCTGGAGGACAAGTAACTAAAGACCGAGTAGCAGTTTCAGATAGGGTAGCCATTTCTGCCTCCATAGCAGATTTCCAACCCGAGATGGACATAGCTTCCTGGACAGACTTAGGGACAATAGTAGAATTCAAGGATGTGGTAAAGGCATAAAGAGATGGAGACAAGTGACCATAAGAGACAAACTGAGAGATAGGGTGAGAGGTACAAGAACGCTTACCTTTGCGCAAAGCAATTGGAGGAGAGGCAGGATCAGGAGTTGGATCGCTAGGCGGGGTAGAGGTCTTTGTTGAAGGTTTCTGCCGGCGACAATATACCTGGAGTGGTTTCTGAGGAGATTCAATAGGAGACACAGATGGTAGGAGAGGAAGACAAGGAGGAGAACTGTCACTAGCAACCGAAGGAGAGAAATAGGACTGAGATTCATCAAATGTGACATCAGCACTAATGAAACGACGTCGAAGAGTAGGTAAGTAACATCGGTATCCTTTCTGAGTACGAGAATACCCAAGAAAAACACATTTAATGGATCTAGGATCAAGTTTGTTACTCCCTGGACCTAAGATATGAACATAGCACACACAACCAAAGATCTTAGGAGGTAGATGAAACAAAGGTGCATCAGGAGAGAGCACAGTATAAGGGATCTGACCACCTAGAACAGTGGAAGGCATACGATTAATTAGGTGACAGGCAGTGAGAACAGCATCACTCCAATATGATTTGGAAACATGCATATGAAATTTTAAGGCACAAGTGACCTCTAACAAATGACGCATTTTGCGTTCAGCAACACCATTTTGTTGTGGAGTATGGGGGCATGAAGATTGGTGAATTATACCATGATCATCAAAAAATTGAGACAAAGATGTATGAAAATATTCACGAGCATTATCGGACCAAAAAATACGAAGCGAAGTATTAAACTGAGTCTTTATTTCCATATAAAATGATTTGAAAATTGAGTACAATTCAGACCGTTCTTTCATAAGATAAAGATAGGTGACTCTAGAATAATCATCAACAAAAATGACAAAATATCTAAATCCCAACAATGAGGGAGTGTTTATTGGACCCCAAATATCAGTATGAACTAAATGAAAAGGACTACTAACTCGACTCTCACGCCTAGGGGCAAAAGGCACCCTATGGTGTTTACCCAACTGACATGCTTCACATTGTAAAGACTCAATTTGACGACATGACGGAATTAATGACTTCAAATTTTTGAGAGATGGATGACCAAGGCGACAATGATGCTGAAGAGGCGAGATAGACAAATGAGAAGCCACTAAACGGGAAGAACCACATTGATCCAAGTAATAAAGTCCACCGGCTTCATGCCCTCCACCAATAATCTTCCCCGTCTTGAGATCTTGAAAGATACAATGAGTGGATAAAAAAATGGCAGCACAATTCAAAATTTTAGTAAGCTTACTAATTGACAAAAGGTTAAAAGGAAAATCAGGAATATATAATACAAAAGAGAGAGAAAGATTAGGACTAAGATTGGCAGTGCCCAAACCAGAAACTGTAGTGGCTGAGCCATTTGCCAATGTAACATTGGGAAGACTACTAGATTGCTCAAGGTCAGAGAGTAAACTTGAGGTACCTTTCATATGATCAGTAGCGTCAATGACCCAAGGGTCCTGAATGGCAAGACAAGCAATGGAAGTACCTTGTTGAGCCAAAGTAGCAGTAGAATCAGACCCAACAAAGTTGGAATGCAGAGACAAGAGGCAATTGTACTTTTCCTCAGGAATAGAGACTACTCTAGATGTCGGTGGAAGTGACTGTGAAGGTGGTTCTTGAACTTGAAAACTAGCTTGGTTAGCCGAGGGTTTACCATACAACTCTCAACAAAAGTCTACTGTATGATTCTCACCATGACAATAAGTGCACTTACGAAGACCACGTCCTTTACCACGACCCCCCTTGTTCACTCGCATGACTCCCTTGGTCACGACTTCCATGGCCTCGGCCCCCACGACCTCGACCTCCACGACCACCTCTATTACTCCCCATATAAGTGGTAAAGGCAAATTTATCACCAGAAGGTAATGCATCAGTATGGGAGGAAGAGAAAGGGTCAATACTCGAATAAGATAATGTGGTCTGTCGAAGTCTACCAAAAACTTCACTCAATGAAGGGAGGTCTGGACTAGCTAAGATTTGTGATTTTACTGGATTCAAACTTTTAGGCAATCCAAAGAGGAAGCGAGCAACATGCATAGAATCTCGTTGTTTCTTCATAATTTTAACATCAAAGGAGATAGGTTGATAAATATTGAGTTTTTCACATACACCCTTAAACTTGTTATAATAGTCTTCTAAAGACATATCACCCAAACTCAAGGAGAAATAATTTTGATGAAGATCATAAATCCGCTTCAAATTGTTAACACTAGAGTAAAGTTCCTTGGCTTGTTCCCAAACAAGTTTAGCAGTTGGTAAGAAAACCAAACTACAACTGATCTTAGACTCCATGCTATTCCACAAACAACTCCTAATTTGTGCATCTTCGGCTCTCAAATCAGCAAATTTAGGGTCTGTAGGTATAGGAGGTTCTTTAATCACGTAATCAAACTTCTTTCTACCAAGAAGAAAGACTTCAACTGCCTGTGCCCACTGAGCATAATTACTACCATTTAGACGAATGGAGGTAATTGATAACATATCAGGAGATAATAAATAATTAGGGGGCTGAGCACTGTCTTAGGACTCCATAATAGCAATCTGAAGAACAAACTAACACTAAAGAAATAAGCTGGACTGAATTAAAAAAAACTCCAACCAGCAACCAATGTACTTCAACCAATCAGCCACATCATCAGTAACTCTTCTATCAACGAATCAACACCAAACTATTCCAAAAAACAAGGCAGCAACAAATCCATACCAACACCCAAAAAAAAAAAAAAAAAAAAAAAAATTACCCAATCCACCACTAAACATCAACCTAAGGTTGCCTGAATAGATACGCAGAGAACGTATTGAAGAAGAGAAGAAAATCAGACCATGGTTGAAACCCTGAACTGAAAAAGCTCTGGCGGCGGTGCAAGGGTGCAAGAGCAGCGGCGTGAGGACCGGCGAGTAAGCTAGGATGGTCGCTGGAGGAGGGCGAGTAAAACCCTGCCTCTCTTGCGATTAGGCGACGTCGATTTGGTGCCGCGAGACCGGAGAGAGGGTCACCGGCGCTAGACAACTCCTTCAGCCACTAAATCAAGATCATCAGAGTCTCGATTAGGGTTGTCAGAGCTAGCGAGTAGGGATATGTTTGCCGGCGACAACAATATCGGTGGGTGGTGGTTGGAGGGTTAACGACAGCGGCAGCTTGGTGTCTTTGATACCATGTTGTTTACCGTGAAAGTGTTTTAGGGTTTGATAAGTAAATCCTAACATATAAAATATTATTTATATATAAAGTACATGATATTACTGTTTTGCCCCTATTACTCATAACAAAGTACAAAACACATTGCATTGGCAGTCGGTGAGAAACTTCACCTACATACTACTTCTGGTTGGGTCTTTTACTGATATGGTCTCCATTTGTTTTTCTTTTTCCTGATGTTCTCCATCCTATTTGTGGTTATGACTTCTGCAGCCTCATAGCTTTATGTTATTCCATATTTTGCGATATGCTGGATAACTTGGACTCAACAGATTCCCACCTACAGGTTACACCATTACTATTGTTGCACTCTTATCAACCTTGAATCCCTGTGCATGGCAGCGTTCACTTTGTTTTGTTCCAAAGCATCCAAATTTTTAACACTTTGACCTCCAGAACTTGAGTGTAGGGGATAACCATTTTAAAAAACCAACATCTATTTTTTTGATGTTAGAATAATTTGAGAAAATAGGTTCTGTAGACTTCTTAAACTAAATAACTGAACATGAATTTGAAGTTCCTGGAATGGTAGATCTCTTCGTTTGTCATGACTCATTGACATTTGTCTTGGATACTTATATTAGAAATTGTATAGAGCATGAATAACTTTTTTGATTTTGAATTTACCTCTCTTGCTCTAAAAACTTACCAAACCAGATGTTATCTATGGTGTGAGTCTCTACCTGCTAACCGATAACTAATCTAAATCCGTACTTAGTAGTTAGTTTTTTTTTTTTTGGTAAGTATTTAACTTTATTTTATATTTTGTAGAATTATGTGACTTGTTGATTTTTCTATAATTCAAATTTTGTTTTTGAGTGTTTTTTTTTTTTTCCTGTTATAAAAAAGGATACAAAAAAAAAAAGTTAGAGAAGATATTAAAATTTTTTTTGTTTGCACGCAACAAAACCCTTTAAAGATTGAATAGGCGTCATGAACAAGAAGTTAGCTGTTTATTTTATTTTGATATGTTTAACCTTTTTACTAAACTTTTAATATTTTCATAAATTTCTTCAATACCTGTATGTGTGTATGTTTGTGTATTCGTTTGCAAGCATAGGGGTGTTCGCGGTGCGGTGCGGTTTTGGGTCATTTTTAGCACCGCACTTTGTGGTGCAGTTTAGCTAAAACCATAACTGCATTGCACTTTATTTTTGCTGTCACATGTGCAATGTGGTGCGGTGCGGTGCGGTGCTGTTTAAAGTTTAGCTAAAATCATAACCGCACCGCACTTCTTTTTTGCGGTCACATATGCGGTGTGGTGTATAAGATACGATTTGAATGATTTGAAATTGGTATATATTTCAAATTTTGGGCTTTTTCTACCTAGCCCAAAACTAATTTTTCCCTTTATTTTGGTCCAAGTTTTAAACTATTGAGCTAGTTTTTATTTTTTATTTTGGGCTGGCTTTCTTAATCAATACTTGCTAGGGTTATCAAACTTTTTTTTTTTTTTTTTTTGAAAACTAGGGTTATTAAACTATTAATAATATATTTAATATGAAAAATAATTAAATATATTAATATATAGAGAGGGTGCGGTTTGTGCGGTTTTCTTATTATAAAACCGCAAACCGCACTGCACCATGCGATGTGGTGCGGTGCGGTGCACTATTACTTGCGGTGCGGTTATGCTATTTTATGGGCAGTTTTGGTGTGGTTTGTGCTGTTTGGTGAACACCCTTAGATGTGTATGTGATCTTTTAATTGAGGAAGCAGGTTGCTTTGAGCAATGTAAATCTATTGAAAGGAGTTGGTCAGATCTTCTTTTGGCCAATTCTTCTTCCATAATCCAATCTGCATTTATCTGATATTCATTGGGTCCTTGTCTTTTCGTCTGGTTGGCTGTTCTTGACTGATTGAGTGTGTTGGAATGCTTGAATTTCCAAAGAACTAATTCTGTCCTATCTTCTGTTATGTGATAGTATTTCTTCTAGAATTGGGCACCTAATGTCCTCTATTTTCGGTTGTGGCCAGTTTGTAAAATGAATGTGTTGAGTTGATAGCTTGGCTTTACTTTGACAAGGTTGTTCTTAATATTACTGAAGATAATAATGAAGATGAATTTTTTTTGCTTACTTGCTTATAGTCTTGGTATTCTGCTTATGCCACTTGACCAATGTCATTTTATTATAATTTCAGTTGAACTCAACTTGACTAAGTCTTAATCCCAACTATTCATGGTTGACTAAATATGTCTTTTCCTATCATTATATCGTATTGAAGGTTTATACTCTCTTGAGTTAAATCACTGTCTCATTTGTGCAAGGATTCTCATCATTCATGCGTTGTGACTAGTTTTATGCGAGCTATCAATTTACCGCACCCACCACTTTTCTTTGGGCTTGGTACCAGCTGTGTAGAAATATTCGGACACTAAGAATATCACACAGGCTGAGTTCCATTTGACTCTGAACATATCTTCTTGTTATCTTTCTGTTTGAACGAGCAGCTTGTGTTTCTCTTTAATTAGGGTCACGGGTTTAATTGCTGATCAGGTTTTAGTATAAATTCTTTTAGTTAATTTTTTTTTTTCTCTTTTCCATCACAGATAATGATTCTTGGTCAATGTTTTGATTACAAATATGTCATCTTGGTTCATCAATGTCAGTCCAATTCTGGATGGCCTTCTATACTTCAACGTAAGATAGCTACTTCTCTCAAGGATTAGTCACTTTTTCAGGTTTTCCAGATATCTCCACCAACTTAAAAGTGATGGTAATACACTGATTTTTATATTAGATAGCTATCTTTGTATTTTTTCTAAAAAGTTTTATTTGATTGTAGTATCATTTTTTTTTGGTTAACACCCCCCCCCCCTCCCCCGGCGGTCAAAAAATAAGTTGGAAGCAAGTTGCAGGAATTGTCTCTTTCACTATCCTTGAATTTTTATCATTTGATTTTATGGGGACATCGTTTGATGAAAGTTCAGATGACATTAGTTTGATGTCAATAAACATTTAATTTTTACTCCTAAAATATGGATTAAACTGAAATTATCAGGGTTCTACTAAATTACCAAATTTTGCATTTTTGGGACTAAGTTTCAATTATTCTCCTGTGCCTCCAGCTCTGCAATTATTTCTTGTTGCTCTTTCCATAATGTTTTATAGTTACATTTTTACCCCCCAAATATGGATTAAAATGAAATTATTAGGGTTCTACTAAATTTCCATATTTTGCATTTTTGGGACTGAGTTTCAATTATTCTCCTGTGCCCCCAGCTCTGCAATTATTTCTTGTTGCTCTTTCCATAATGTCATTTTTTCACTATGCTCCTACGGCTTGAAAGAATGCTATAGTAAAACCATCCAGATCTGAATGCCATAGGTGAACACCTCTCATTTCTAATTGTGTATACTTCTATTCATGCTTTTTTCATGTTGGTAACAATCTGTCCAAGTGTCCTCTTTTTTCTGTACTCGCTAACGTTTTTATTCATTATCTGCCATATAGTATGATGAAGAATTTCTGCCCTTGTTATTTTGTCATTTTATCCCCTTATTAAGTAAGACTTTCCATAGGAATTCCATACAAGTTTTATCAGCATAATGATTGCAATTTTTGGGCTGGTTTTTTGGGTCAATTATTAAAAGAATAGTTTCCTCCAGCTCTCCTCCATCTATGTTATTGTGTTTTAATTTGCTCTTATCTTTTTATCATAAGATATCCTTTAAAAGCTTTATAGATATTTTATCATAAGCACATCTTTATTATCTTGTGTAGTGTAAACTAAAGTCGGTTCTTGTCTTCATAATTCTTGTGTAGTGATGAAATTGACATTTGTTTTTAAATTAATGATTAATTTTTTTTGTTTTGTTTTGTTGTGGGACCATATCTGACTATTTATTTTTTTTAGTCAAACTAATTTAGTTATGATTTGATCTTTTGTTGGTTTTGGGAGCAAACTTGACTTATTTAAATTTCAATGTTATTTTTTTTGGTATTATATGTTATAGTCTTTATATTATATGTTACTATGATCTTTCATACTGGTTTCCAAAGTGTGAAATGTTAAAACTGTTTGCAGATCCCTTTTTTCATTTGTTTCAGTAGTTCATTCAGTGAAAATTCTTTCTTTGAGGTTGAATTACAGTCGCCAAAGAAAAGAAACGCCACAGAGTTTCAACTTATATATATAAAAGGAGCTGCGGAATTCGAGGAAAAATTGACCACAATGTTTTATATCATACTATTGGCTTGTCACAATTTTTGAGGTCTTTTAATTTTGATGACACATGAGAAGTTTGCTTTTTGAAGGAAGTGCGTTTCCTACTTTTTCATCTTCTGTCACATGGTTCATTTCGAAGGAAAGGAATTACCGGACATTCAAAGGCATTGAACAACCTGTGGTGGTAATGGAGTTGATTTTTCTGCGCACTTTGTGCGATTGGATGGCTATTATGGGTGGTCATTCGTTATTTAGTTTGTTGGATCTTCTTGATTATTCTACTTTTAAATAATTTAGATGCACCTCCGGTACACTGGTTCTGTTTCCTTGTCTTTCTTTTCGTGTTGATGGGCAAGTCTAATGGTTTCTTCCTTAGAAAGATTCCATAAGTTATTTTATTAAAACTAGTTAGCATTAAAATTATGTAGTTTAGCTTTCGTTAAATGTGATGATTTAAAACCAACAACTAAGCCTGAAAGGGAGGGGATGGGAAGGGAAGTAGGGGAAGAGGAATGTAGGCTTTTTGCTTGTGGGGAGATACTTGTTGATTTCATTAGAGAAGTCATTCTTACTGTATGCTTGCAAACAAACCATTCCATCAGTAACCTTGATGTTTTGATTGTTGATTCTTTTTGGATATGTTTTGTTTCCTGCTATTTATTTGGTGGAAATTTCTTACTTAAGAATAAATTCCTTGGTTATTTTCCTTTTTGTAGCTAATGGAAGATATGTGATGAATTTACTTAAAGCTTCATAAACATAAGTCAAGACTATTGAGCCAATGATCTTTTCCCAAAAATATATTTCTGGAATTTTTATCCAGCTAAGCAATAGGGGCCTTGGGAAAGCTCAGCCTTAAAAATTTATAGAAAAATTATTTGTTTTCTGTAACTCTCAATATTTATCATGTCGTGTTTGGCAGAACTTTCAGCTTGTGTTTGGTATTTGATAAATGGGACAGACGGTGGGTTACACAGTCAGGTATGTCATTAAACCAAGTTGGCTTTTTTTTTTTTAAAGTGTTCATATATTTTCAGTACCACTTGAAAATGCAGTATATATGGTGTGAAATTGGCTCATTTGATATCCGTTTTTTTTTCCTTCTTATACATGTTTTTATAAAGATTAACATGACATATTTGTTTTAGGAGCTTAGGAGTTGCAAGTTTATATTAAATAGTTATCTCATATATGGTAGCCAGTATGACTCGAAAGATTTGAGGTTTCATTAGCATTGTAAAATACCTGGAATGTTACTTTTGTTTTCCTTTTTGGAGTAGATAGGGCCAAACTTTTACAATAATGTACTACTAGGTCATATATAAACTTCTTGGTTATTGACTAAATAGATTTGGATTTGGACTTGACATTTGGCGATTATATAATTGTTTTTCCACTTAGAACATAGCTCCAGTTGACTGTTTGCTACTTGTTATTAGTAATATAAAAGGGAGGGACAAATTAGAAAACATTGCATATATAGTATGTGTTGTTTTGAGTTCCAAAGTCAACCAGATGGTTGCTACTCTTAACATTTCCAGCTTCAACAATAGAGGTAGCTTGCTTGGGCCTAATATAAAGCGGGGTGACATCATGAACAGAACAAATGGCTTGAACAACCATGGTCTTGTTGGCTTTCAGTGGCAAATTATGAAAGGTATGTGATTCTTACTTGGATGCATGTTACTTTTTATGCTACTTGGTTTAGAGTATATACATTTGTAATCTGAGCTACATACTATCATTCAAAGCAGAACAAGATGAAGATCTTGAAAAATTGGAGGAGACAGTAACAAGTACAAAACACTTTTCATTGGCAGTCAATGAGAAACTTAGCCTACATACTAGGCTTCTAGTTTGGTTTTTTACTGATGTGGTCTCCATTGTTTTTTCTTTTTCTTGATGTTCACCATCCCATATGTGCTTGTGACTTCTGCAGCCTCATAACTTTATGCTTTTGCAATATGCTAGAAACTTGGATGAGCATGTGGACTCAACGGATTCCCACCTACAGGTTACCCCATTACTATTGTTGCACTCTTATCAACCTTGAATCCCTTTGCATGGCAGCGTTGACTTTGTTTTGCGCCAAAACATCCAACTTTTTAATACTTTGACCTCCAGAAATTGAGCTTAGGGCATAACCATGTTAAAAAACCAACATCAATTTTTTGGTATTAAAATAATTTGAGAAAAAAGGTTCTGTAGACTTCTTAAACTAAATAACTGAACGTGAATTTGAAGTTTGAGGAATGACAGATCTCTTTGTTTGTCATGACTCATTGACCTTTGTCTTGGATACTAATATTATAAATTGTACAAAACATGAATAAATTTTTATTTTGGATTTGCCTCTCTTGCTCTAAAATTGTAGGAAACTTGAATAAATTTCATTTTCCTGATGTTCACCATCCTGTTTGTGCTTATGACTTCTGCAGCCTCGTAACTTTATGTTTTGCTATCTTTTGCAATATGCATTATAACCTATGAAGTACGGGTGCGTTTCGGGATTCGGGTGCGGGTGCGGGACTCGGCAATTTTTGAAAAAGGTGGGTGCGGGTGTGCAGGACTCGGTGATTAAAAAATTATTAAAAATATTTTTATATAGTGAATTTAATATTTTTATATAAAAAAATTCAAATAAATGGTTGAATTTATTATTAAAAAACAATTACTTATGATTTGTTTTTAATAAAATCAATACTTTTGGTTATTGTAAACAAAAAACCACATTTCAAGTAGGTTCCTTTACTCATTTTCCAATTCCCAAGCCCACCCACATTAAATAATTGACTTTCCCACCTACTTAATTTATATTCTTTTGTTATATACCTTTATTCTTCTTCCATCCATTTTTTTTGTCTTCTCATCTTCTTCTTCCTTCTCTTTTTTTTTTTTCCCTCTCACAAGGCCACATGAAGCAGAAGAATGGCAGCTGCTGCCCATTTCGGCCTGTTTTGGCTGGAATCGGCATGTTTCGATGGCCGTTTCGGCCCTATCGATTCCTGTTTCCGCTAGAATCGGCCTGGATTGGCCCGTTTTGGTCCAAATCGGCGTGAATCTGGCCGAGTTGGCGTGAATTAAAAAAAAAAAGGGAGAGTCGGCGAGTTAGACGCTGGACGCCGCGTCGGACCCCGGTACAGCGACCTTGGAGCCGCGTCGGTGCTTTCTAGATTATAACTTGGACCAAATGTTATCTTTTGCAATATGCATGAGTAAATTTATTTATTTATTTACCTTTCTTGCTCCAAAATTTGACCAGACCAGATGTTATCTACGGTGTGAGTTTCCAATCACTAACAAATAGCATGCCCTCAAAATAACAGTAATTTTCTTTTATCACTTTGTAAAATTATAACTAATAGATTTATGTATAATTAAAATTTTATTATCGAGTGCTTCCTTTTTTATCTTTTTTTTAAAAAAAAAAAATACAAAAAAATAGTTAGAAAAAATGTTAATTTATTTATTTGTTTGCACGTTAAAAAATCTGTTAAAGATTGAATATGCGTCGTAAGAACAAGAAGTTAGCAATTTTTTATTTTTTATTTTGATATGTTAATTTATTTATTTGTTTGCACGTTAAAAAATCTGTTAAAGATTGAATATGCGTCGTAAGTACAAGAAGTTAGCAATTTTTTATTTTTTATTTTGATATGTTTATCCTTTTTACTAAACTTTTAATATTTTAATAAATTTCATTCAGAAAATGTATTTAATAAAATTATATAAAATTTTTATATATTTATTTATATTTCATCGACATGATGAAAATAAATAGTGAGGGTTTATTCAAGAAAAAAAAGAGAGTAGAGGGTTTAAACTTAAGGGCAGCTTCAGCATAGATTTTGTGGTTTGTGGTGGTAATTGTAAAACTTACAAGCTTGCTATTTGCTTCATTATTTATTTATACTCTCACTTAGGGCACAATACACATTTGTGAGGATAGTACCTAGCTATTCGATTGAATTCAATCGTGAGGTTCCATTAATCAATAAAATACGTGGTTGGATTTATCGACCGTGTTGTCGATTTTTGTTGTGAATGTGATAGTCTTATCTCATAGATAGAATAGAGAAGAAGAATACATGTGGGCAATCTCGATTAATTGGTTAAACATCTATAGTTGGTTTAAGATTCATTGGTTTTTTTGTGCAGTGTCTTGATATTTGTAATATTCTTGTTTGCTTGTGGATATTTATGCATTTGTATATCTTGTGGAGGAAGTTTCTAGGACTGGCTTCTAACCTGTAGAGGGACCTAAGTTGGAGCCTTTTGTGGTCGGATCCCTAATTCAACTACTTTTTTGTGTTACGAAGTTTGGGTGGCTTGATGATGATAGATTTGAAGAGGTGATTAAAGAGGCGATGAACTTTTTATGCCAGGTGATGACTTTTTTTTTTCTTTTCTTTTTTTGTTTGTTTGTTTGTTTTGTTTTATTTGATTTTGTTTTGTTTTTTTTTCCCCATCTTATTTTAATGATTGCTTCTAGGAAATATATACCATGAAATTCTCCTGTGGCATATTTCTTTTCTTGGTGTGTTAGGTTGTTAGAATAGGAATTTTTATATAATAACATTTTGGTCACATTATTATAGTGGTGTTTTGTCACCGCTGACTTGGGCTAAAAGGCATATTCGAACCCAAATTCAAGTGTTGGACAATTGCCTATATCTCTTTTATGATAAGTAATAAAATTATATTAAAGAACCTGTCTTCTGTTATGTGATAATATTTCTTCTAGAATTGGGCACTTAATGTCCTCTTTTTTTAGTTGTAGCCAGTTTGTAAAATGAATGTGTTAAGGTGATAGCTGAGATTTACTTTGACAAGGTTGTTTGTAATATTACTGAAAATAATAATTAATATGAACTTTGGTTGCTTTCTTGCTTGTAGTCCTGAGATTTTGCTTATACCACTCGACAGATGTCATTTTATTGTAATTTCAGTTCAACTCATCTTGATTAAGTCTTAATCCCAACTAAATCATGGTTGACTATATGTATATTTTCTATCATTATATTGTATTGAAGGTCATACACTTGTTATCAACCCAGCAGATAGCTAAGGATCAGTCACGTTTTCATGTTTTCCATATATTTCTAACTTCACTGCACCAACTTAAAAATGATGGTACTATACTGATTTTTATTTTAGAATAGTATCATTGCATTTTTTTTCTTTACAAAGTTTTTATTTTTATTTTTATTGTAGTACCATTTTTTTTTTTGGTTGATTCCCCACGCCTCCAAATATATCTAACTTCACTATACTAGTATCCTTGAATGTTTTATCATTTGATTTTATGGGGACATTTTGATGAAAGTTCAAATGAGATTGGTATGGTATAGGTACATTTGACTCCTTTTGCGGCAAACAATCTTGGTATAACTCATTAGTCTTTTATGGTTTTTCTATTTTGGTACTTTTTAGTTAATGCATTTGTTGCCTTGTGGTGTACAAATTCCAATTTCTATTGGCTAGTTATTCAGGATCCCTCCACACTTCAAATATATTTTGATTATTTTGCAATCACTCAAAGCCATTTTTCAAATATATTTTGATTATTCTGCAGTCACTTAAAGCCATTTTTCAAAAGAGGTTTTAATGCTGTCCTAGAGAGAAGTTCTTTACGCTATATCCTGTTGCATTATCTAAATTTACTTTTCATTATTATAAATTTTTTGATATGTAATTAAACTTCTGTTGTTATTTCAGTGAGACTAATCTTTTTGACATTTTAAATCCTATGTACTATTACATAGTGGTATGCTTGAATAACGCGTTCGTAGATGATTCGTCATTAATGTATGGGGAGGATATGTCAAAGACTTTTTATTTTAGGGAGAATAACAATTTACCCTTTGTAGTTTCTTCCTATCATAATGTAGTCATGAACTTTTAATTCTTACATTTTACCCGTAAAATATGGATTAAAATAAAATTATCAAGGTTCTACCAATGAAATTTGGTGTGCTTTGAAAGGTATTACTCTCCACCATTTCCTCTCCCTATATACAAACCCCTCTGTTCTTAACCACATATTTTGAAATTTGAAATGAGTCTTACCCTCCATTAATACTACATACTAACTATATCAAACAGAATAGGAAAATGATCCAAGATGGTCTGAAGCAATTAACTTTGAGTGATCCTAGAAAAGTGCTTCTTCCCAATTAGTGGAATTTAAAAATCTATCCAATCTGGTCATGGATGTTCTCTCATGATTATTGGACAATGTAGTGACCCATTCAATCTGGACATGGACATGGACAAGTCCATCAGGGCATTGACGTGGACATTCTCTACCAAATCCTTCTGCCTCTTACAGGGCCCAATCCACAAAAGGATTACCCCATACACTTCTCATGATAGCTCTATTTACTACTGCCAACTTCGTTTCTTGTAAACACACATCGTCACCATTCCCCTTCTTCATGGAGTTTATGACCCTCAACCTTTGATCATAATCGTTTAATCCTTGAACATTCCCAGACAAGATTTCAAGCATCATAAGATCAACTGTAGAGCCCTCTCCATCCTACTACTTTCTCTGTTGCTTCCTCTCTTAGAGTCATAGTTCACTTACCGCTCCATATTTTTCAATTCCTTTACTCCTCTCGCCCCACATCTATGGTGTTGCTGTGGGGAACCTCTCTGTGCCCCAGTAGCTCTTCACATTCTCTCTATTGCCGCAAACTCGTTACTTCTTCCTTGTAGCCACATCTTCATCCCCATCAAGCCATCTGCCCTCTGACTCCTTGCTAAACATCTGTCCAAGTGTCCTCTTTTAGCTGTACTCACTAACGTGTTTATTCAGTATTCACCATATCATATGATGAAGAGTTTCTGTCCTTGTTATTTTATCAATTTATCCCTTTATTAAATACGACTGTCATAGGAATTCCATACAAGTTTTATCAGCATAACAATTGCAATTTTTTGGGCTGGTTTTTTGTTGTCAAATTATAAAAGCATAGTTTCCCTCCAGCTCTCCAACTATGTTATCGTGTTTGAATTTACTCTTATGTTTTTATAATAAGACATCCTCTGAAATCTTTGTAAATAGATCTGTTCATATAGGCACATCTTTATTATTTTGTGTAGTGTAACCTAAAGTTGGTTCATCTTCGTAATTCTTGTGGAGTGATCAAATTGACATTTGTTTATAAATTATTGATTAATTTGTTTTGGGACCATATCTGACTATGTATATTTTAATTTTATTATGATTTAATGTTTTGTTAGTTTTGGGATGAAACATTACTCATTTAATTTTGAGTGTTATTTTTGTTGTATTATAAGTTATAGCCTTTTATATTATATGTTACTACGATCTTTCATACTGGTTTTCAACATTTGAAATGTTAAACTGTTTGGTGAAAATTCTTTATTTGAGGTTGAATTGTAACTTTTCTGCTCAGAATGTGAGTTGATTTTTTTTTGCCTTACCAACTCTTAGCGCCTCCCTAATGTTTAATTCCAAGCTTTGGGTGCTTGTTTCAGCTAGCCTATTTAAGGCGTTTATTTTTTTTATAAATGACGCTACACAATTGAAGTTTTTGTCCCATTTAATGACTTGCACCAATGAAATCCTGCAAAGTGGAATTCATAAACTGGATTATATTTGTTTTGACCTCGTTTTTTCAACGTTAAATTACTAGTATTGTTTCAATTACATGAAAAGGTGGATCTCTTGTAAATGGACCAATCAATTACTGTTTGTTTTTCTCTATATTATGTTGCATCAGTTTTAAAATCAAACTTGGAACTTAGAGATGCTTTGACCTCCTGAATCACAAGTTTTACTCTCTTTATAGATATTTAATAGTATTGGTCATATGCCAAAAAGAAATTCACTAGATGCGAACTAAATATAAAAAAGCAGCGATAAGATGTCTGAAAAACATAATGAAATACACAATTACTACACGTAAAACACCATAGAGCATGTAATATTATTTATAACGCTGTCTACAATTGGGTTATATCTGTTGAAAATATACTTGGATCACAATGTTAAAACCCCTTTATTTAAGCTATTAAATTTTTTCTGCGAATAATTTATTTCTAATTAATAACCTTGTCGTAAATGGGTCTGTAATTCCAAGGCAGGTGGCCGTCATTATCCATGTCTTC
Source organism: Quercus agrifolia (assembly GCA_029955455.1). Classification (NCBI taxonomy): domain Eukaryota; kingdom Viridiplantae; phylum Streptophyta; class Magnoliopsida; order Fagales; family Fagaceae; genus Quercus; species Quercus agrifolia. Next base: position 10,384,309 of record JARQAD010000011.1, on the reverse strand, counting down.
TTTACCATCCCCCCCTTTAGGGAGAGGAGTTGTAAATGAGTATGTGCTACTTCTTTGCTTGACTAGATTGTAAATAGGAAAAACTAGCAAATAAAAAATATTTAATATTTGTCATTCGTAGTCGTTGTGTCTCCTACCTATCTACAAAGCTGATCATATATTAGAGCACTTTTAGTCAAACTTGTTAATAAGCAAAGAAAAGCCACAGAATTCATTTATTGTATCTCCTGCCTAATTTTTGAATCATTTTAATTTTGCTGACACATGACAAGTTTTTTTTGGCGAAAGTGCATTTCCTACTTTTCCATCTTACTGCCACATAGTTCATTTGGAAGGAAAGGAATTGCTGGACATTCAAAGGCATTGAACAACCTATGGTGGTAGTGAAGTTGATTTTTCAGCGCACTTTGTAAGATTGGATGGCTAGTATGGGTGGTCATTCCTTCTCTAGTTTGTTGGATCTTCTTGATTGTTCTACTTTTACAGAATTTATATGCACCTCCATTACACTGGTTCTGTTTCCTTGTCTCTCTTTTCATGTTGGTAGGCAACTCCAAGGGGTTCTTCCTTAGAAAGATTCCATATGTCAGGAAGGAAAGAAAAGATGCCCAACAGAATTCTTAGTGCTAATGATTGTTGCGGGGAAGAACATGGGTTTTGGGAAGGGGCATGATAAGGAGTAATGATGCAGAGAAAGAAGTAGCTCAATGAGAACGTGAAGCAGTTCTGAAAGACTTTATAAGTGTCAGTCATAAGGTACTCAAAGAGATGCATTAATGATTCCATGGACTTGTTCTCCTTCAGAGTATGATTCAAGATATGGTACATTCTCTTAGACCCCTCAAGATACTGAATGATTGAAGAAAAGATCCTAATTTAACTTGTCGGGCAGCAATTTATAGGTGAAGGGGGTTGCTTTTAGCCTATAATTGAAACTATTATGATCATTTGATATATGGCCTGACAAATGGAGGCTGTATAGGGCCTGAAATTTGCTGAGTGACTTATCAGTTATCAAAAAAGAAATTTTCTGAGAGTGACCCTAAGAGCAACACGTCCTTAAGGGCTACTCAGAGAAACATGCCTGATCTCATCTTACTGAATGCACGGTGCATTTATGAGTCATGACTACAGAGCATATCGTAATGATACTTTAGTATGTGTGCTTTCTATTTTATGTTATCTTCATCCTCAGCTGGATGACTAAAAGAATTATTTTAATTGCCCAATTATAAGGATTATTTTTGGTTAAAACTCTTGACAGCAAATTTTGCATGCACTTGGTCAAAGTTCACATCATGTACAGTATATTCAGTAGCCGTTTTGCAACGTTATTATCATTCATGTTTAACACAAATCTAATATTTTCTTGTCCGTTCTCTTTTTTGCATTTTTCCAGTTGGCTCAAGCCTACTTTGCTTTCTTGGAGATCCTTTTCAACTGTCATTTGGCTTTTATTTTAAATTTAGATACAAGCACATTTATGTGTATTGTTGGATCTCTTGAAGCATGCCTTAAAGGTTTAATTTGAATATCTTGATACAGGTTTGTATAGGGTTCTCTCTTTTTAACTTCTACAGATTCTCTTGTGACTTTTTCTTCTGTTTTTAATATTCTCATGATCATTATATCTTGCAAGAAAGATTTTTCTGTTACCTATAATAATGATTATTAAATAAAATGCTGAAGGTATCATAGGGACCACACCTGGTCACTAGTTTCAATCTTCCATTCCCTCTCCCCTTGGTCCAAAACTTACTCATCAAAATGACCATGATTGTGACATTAATAATTACCCTAGGAGCTTTATGATTTTATCATAAGACTATTATGAGATGCATTTCCTTTTAATAATCAACTCTCAAAATGTCATTGTAGTGCACATCTGCAGTTGATAAATTGGCTATTTTTTGTTTTATTGACATTGTGGCCTCACCCAGTTCATCCGCTGCTCAGTGTCTTGCTCAGCACATTACCGATTTTCCTGGTTTATTCCAAGAAGTAAGTTTGCTACATACTTGTGCTAATATTCTTGTGTTAGATTCAAGTAAGCAATGCAACTTGTAGGTTTTTTTTTAAAATATATATTTTTCTCATATTGAGGGAGAATGGTATGAAATGGTAATTTTTGGAGCTGTGGTTGGTTTTTGGTGGATTATGATGATTTGGAGTTGCGGCTGGGTTTGATGAAGGAGATGAAAGGTTTCTAGCGGGAGATAGGGTGACCATTGGTTTTGTCGGTAAATGAAAGAATTTGAGCTAAACAAACACTAGACTGAAATTGGTGTCAAATAGAAAATGAATTGAAAAGAAAAATGTGTACAAGATTTGAGAAGAGAAAATGAGTACAAAAAATGAAAAATGAAAATGAATACAAACCCATACTGAACCAAACAGGCCCTTTGTAGCTGACTTCACTTTGGAATCTCTTCATTCCTGGTAAGATCAGTTATCTCCTATAACTTTTAAGTATTTTTCATGAAGAAAATGATGTAATTTGATTTTATTATGGATAGATTTAATGAAATTCCTCATCTGAATTGATGAATTCAATATCTTTTACCAGTGGGCAGGCAGTGGTGTTTATTACCTCTTTGGGCTGTGCTCAAGATTAGTTACATTTGTACAGTTTTTGAAGACTGACACAGCAAACCTACTTGATGAATATGCGCCCAAGATTGTAGAAGGTTTCAAGCATTTCTTCAAGATTTGATTCTTTGCAGGTGAGATAGCAGCTATAATTTTAGCGGTGATGCAATGCTTTCATTTTCAGTCATTAAATTTTTACTGTTGCAATTTGAAACTCCTTGTGTTTTAGTTGCACCGAGAAAGAAGGATAGCCAGGAGGTGGATGGATTAGCTCTTCATTAGTCATATCCTTTGCAATCTTCTTTGATGGAGGAAAATGGTGAAAAGGAAATCTACTTTAGAAAACTAAGTTGCTTAGAGAAAAGAAAGAATGAACTAGCTTTTCAAGAGACACACTCTTGGGATAATACCTCATAGGTAGAGATTTCTTGGATTCAAATTCAACTAGTTACAAGGAGGGCAACTTTATATTTGACGAGTGCTTCCCTTTAGTAAGTATTTTTACTGTTGCAATTTGAAACTCCTTGTGTTTTAGTAGCACTAAGAAAGAAGGATACCCAGGAGGTGGTTGGATTAGCTCTTCATTAGTCATATCATTTGCAATCTTCTTTGACGGAGGAAAATGGTGAAAATGAATGCTAATTTAGAAATCTAGGTTAGAGAAAAGAAAGAATGAACTAACTTTTCAAGAGTCACACTCTTAGAATATCTCATAAGTAGAGATTTCTTGGATTCAAATTCAATTAGTTACAATTAGGGTTGCTTTACTTATTTATAGTTACAAAAGCAAGCTATTGAGTTAATTACAAGAACCTACCATGTGATTGGCCAAAGCCTAACAAATCTTATCACTTATCACTAACAATCTTATCAACTACCTAACTTTTTGTTTCAAGTAAAAGAAACTACTTATCACACAACATAAGCACCTGTAAACAGCTAGCTTTAAAAATGAACTGCATCCAGACTATCCCTCGTTGGAACCTAGGAGGCACAGGTGTGGCTCCAGAGCCGCCGCTGACCGCGCATCCATGGTGAGTCACTTTTTTTTTTTTTTTTGGGATTTGCGCCAATTCGGACAGTATCGGTCGAAATGGGCTTTGAATCAGGCCGAAATTCTTGTGAAAAAAAGAAAAAAGGTTGCGTTGATGATGATAGTCTTTGATGATGCTAGAAAATCAACAGTGAGTTACACGGTCAACACGTGCTCGTAATGACACCTGCACAACACAAAAAGAGAAGACCTAACAAAGTGGTGTCGGCCAAATACCCTCCGAAGGTCAAGTTAGAACTTCTCACAACTCTAGAGTGCTAGAGAGTGGTAAATTATGCGTACCTTGGTTGGTGAGGGTATTGGGGTTTTTATAGTAGTAGAGTGTTGACCTCTCTTTATTGGATTAGAAGTCTTTTCCTTTTAGGAGTCTCTTTGGGTGTATTTTGCGGGATCCTTTTCTTATAAGAATCCCTTTGGGTATTACCAAACGTGGAGAGTAAGATATTTCCTTATATACACAATACGTGGGTGGCAAGCAACCCTTTATCAAGGTCGTCAGCTTACCCTGCCCCTTCAGCCTTAATTCTGTCAGCTTCATAGAGGCGTCAGCCTTTGAGTATACCTTGCAAAGTGTTTCTTAATTTCCTCTTTGTTGATGAGTATTAATGAAAGCTGACGGGTGTAAATGAACCTGTCAGCACACTTTGTCGCCATAAACCGTCGGCTTATGCTTACTATGAGTATCTTCTATTTTCTTCCACATCAGTTGAAGGGAAATGAGAGTGACGGTAGGAAAAGAGGAGGACAAAGTAGGAAAGAGGGAAGTGGGAGTGACGGTGATGATGATGGTGATGAGGAGGATGGTGATGGTGACGAGGAGGATGATGATGGTGACGAGGAATCCTGTGAAGGGACTTTAGTGGGTCCTAGAGATAACCGTCCCTTCATTCTCCCCGAGGAATGGGCCATCAACAGGTTTTTACCTTTGATGAGTGACAGTTTTTAAGGAGTTGCGTACTCGGTATCATATTCTAGAACATATCCCAATCCATCTCCCTAGGGAGAACGAGAGAGGCTACTCGGGGAGGACCGCTGACTTTGGCATGTACGACGCTATGTTTGCCGTGGGGCTAAGACTGCCACTGACGGCCTTGCACTATCAGCTAGCCGATTTTCTGGGTCTGTCAGTCAGCTAGATTGCTCTAAATGCTTGGAGGACCTTTATAGGTGCTGAAATATTATGAGGACATATGAGTGGGGGAAACCGTCAGCTTACACTAGACGAGTTCTTTTATCGCTACAGACCCCACCATATTGCTTCTTCCAAGGGGACGTATCACTTTATCGTCAGGGAAAAAGACTTAAAATTAGTGTATGATATGGTAGATTTCAACAGAAACTGGAAAAGTAGGTATTTCTTTGTTGAAGGGACGGATTGGGCGTGTCGTTAGGAAGAATGGGTGACGATGCCTTGTGGTTACTTTGACAACACGTGGGCTTTTGTCAGGGAGTTAGGTTGAACCCGTTAGCTGCTCTTTTTCTTGTTTTATTGTAGTGCTTCTAATACCGTCCATTTTTCTTGATTCAGCTAGTGTCCGTCCCCACATATCTGACGAGTAGGAGGAGTTCATTTGACGGGTTCTTGAAATTCCCTTAGAACAGAGAAAGTGCATGGACTTAATCACCCTTGACACTCTCCATTTGTATTGCAGGGGTCCTGAACCGACGCTAGAAGCTCATAAATTAGGCGAATACTCTCGTCACTATAAGTAAACCTTTCACCGAACCCGTTAGTCTCATTTTTACCGTCTGCTTTTACTGACGCACGACGATCATTTTTGTAGAAATGGGTGCTGCTAAGCAAAGAATAAGGGCGGTTGCAGCCCGTAAAAAAGAGGAGGCGAAACTGGCAAAGGGGATAGAGAAGGGAACCTCGTCAGCCCCCAAGATCGTCAGTAAGGTTTCAAAAAGGAAACCTGATGGAGATGATGACCGTCTGTCAAAAAGGACTGTTGTCACTCTCGGTGACGCCTTTTCGAAGAGGAAGTCACCCCTTAAGCCAAGCCATGGTGCCGGCAAGGGGGTAATGACTTCCTTTGGTCCCGTCATCGAGGGCTCATGTTGCCTCCTGACCCACAAGGACTATGCCGTCGGGGAGGTGGGGTTTTTTGTAAAGCCGACGGATATAGGGCCTAGTGATCTGTTAGGGATGGAGGACTTGGGGGCGTTAGCTCTTTTTGACCTTACTAGGGTATGCTCGCTCTCTCAGGTTAAGTTGGTTTTGTTTCTTTTTGATTAATTTGACTGACGCTTGCGTCTTTTTCAGGCCTTAGTTTGCGTTAAGGCCCTTTAGGATTGTTGTGTTGCAAAGGAGGGGGTTGTTGGCCATGTTAGAAAACACAAGGCCACTTTGATGAATGAACATGAGCAATACAAGGAGGCCGTCCGCATGCTAAATAAGGAGGTGAAGGGGAAATTGGAGGAGGCAGACCGTCAGAAACAGAAGCTTCAAGAGGAGGTGACGGCCTTGCGTGAAAAGGTGGAGACGGTTGGGACTGACGTTGTCCAGAAGTTTAAGACGTCGTAATTGTTCATTGACTCTTGTGTTGACTACTACGACACTGGGTTTGACGATTGCCTTAAACAGGTCGCGTCAGCTTTCCTAGAGCTGGACTTGTCGGAGATCACAATGGATGCTCCTGAGCCAACGACGCCTGTTGGGAACGTCGTCACTGATGATGATGACGGTTCCCCTAAGTTGCAGCTTCCTCCCAAGGATGACGGCTGCGTTGTTCTAGCCCAGCCTATTGTCAATCCTCCTCCTACTCCCGTTTCCAAGATTCTAGTGGTAGCCGTAGACTTTGACGACCCCCAGCCCTGGAAAGATGGTGGAAACCTTGCTGACGCCCCTAACGCATGATTTTGTTTTATGTATATTCCATTTATTTTGAGAACAATGTTTTAAGTGCCCTTTTGCTTTTGGGCCTTTATTTGTAAACAATTTATTTTGTGTATGGTATGTTATTTTCGTTTCTTAATGCTTTTTACTTGCTAGTGTGTCGTATGTTGGTGGCTGAGAATAAGTATGTCGACCTGTAGTACTCGTTAGCTTTACGGGTTTATTTACTTATTTGTTGTATCTTATTTTTGATAAACTTGTCAGTTTCCTGAGTTTTATAGACCTGAGGAACACGCCACCTATAAGTCCGTCGGCGGTGGATAATGACTGGTTTTTATATCTTCGTTTACTTGTTGAGGCCGTTAGCTTTATTGCTTTGGCTGTTTAACGGGTTTGTTCTCTCCATCGGCTTTATAGCCTCGACCATTTATGGAGTTAATGATTTTGTCATTTTTTGTAAGGCCGTTGGCTTTATAGCCTTGTTCATTTATGGACTTAATGAACCTGTCGTTTTTTGTAAGACCGTCGGCTTTATAGCCTCGTCTTAATTGACTTAATGAAACTGTCTTTTTTGTAAACCCGTTAGCTTCATTGCCTTGTCCATTTATGGATTTAACGAACCTGTTATTTTTCGTAGGGCCGTCGGCTTTATAGCCTCGTCCATGTTATAGACTTAGTGAACTTGTCACTTTTCATGATCTCATTCATTTGATGAGGTCATCAGCTTTATAGCCTCGTCCATACTATGGACTTAGTGAACTTGTCACTTTTTATGATCTCATTCATTTGATGAGGTCGTCAACTTTATACCCATGTCCATACTATGGACTTAGTGAACTTGTCACTTTTTATGATCTCATTCATTTGATGAGGTTGTCAGCTTTATGGCCTTGTCCATACTATGGACTTTAAATCGTCCACTTTTTGTGGACTATGAATTTGTGAATAGAAATTTTAGCTATTTTTGAATAAACTCCTCTTATTACCATGCATTCGTAGAAAAAAGTAGTTCTTAAAAAGAAAACGAAGACCTGCCATTTGGGCTTTAAAAGAGTTATTGTAGCAAAAACTAAAGTAAATAGAAAAACTGAGGAGTATAGCTAAAATTCACTAAGGTAAACTAGAAATAAAGTGGTGCTGCTCTTCTTGTCATCCTTTTTACTGGTAGTACTTCCACAAGTGCTCAGTGTTCCATGGATGTGGCAGCTTCTGTTCGTCTATCGTCTCCAAGTGGTAAGTGCCCTTCCTCTACCATGACGTGATTCGGTAAGGTCTTTCCCAGTTGGGGCTGAGTTTCCCTTGGGTAGGGTCTTTAGCAGCGCCCATGACTTTCCTTAGAACGAGATCTCCAACCTTGAAGTCTCTGTGTCGGACCCGAGAATTGTAGTGCTTCGCCATGCGGTCCTGGTACTGTATGAGCCTTTGTTCTACTGTCGCCCTGACTTCGTCTACCAGATCGAGCTGTAGACATATGGCCTCGTCGTTCCTGCTCTCATCATGGTTGTGCACCCTGTAGCTTATGAGTCCGACCTCGGTTGGGATGACTGCCTCATTCCCGTACGTTAGCCGGAATGGTGTCTCTCTTGTGGGTGTTCTTGTCATCATTTTGTATGCCCATAGTATGCTCGAAAATTCTTCAGGCCATATGCTCTTTGCCCCCTCGAGCCAAGTCTTGATAATTTTGAGTAAGGATTAGTTCGTAACTTCGACCTGCCTGTTAGCTTGGGGGTGGGCGGAGGAGGAGTAGTGGTTTCTTATCCCTAACTGCAAGCAAAAGTCCCGAAAGGAGTCGTTGTCGAATTGCTTCCCATTATCTGAGATTAAGACCCTAGGAATGCCAAATCTGCATCTGATGCATCTCCAAATGAAACCCCGTATATTCTTCTCCGTAATGGTGGCCAAAGCTTCAGCTTCCACCCACTTTGTAAAGTAGTCAATGCCTACTACTAAGAATTTCAGCTGTCGTACCGTTGTAGAGAATGGTCCCAAAATGTCTAATCCCCACTGAGCAAACGGTCATGGGGCCGTCATCGGGGTCAGTTCTTCAGTTGGTTGTCTAATAATATTGCTGAACCTTTGGCATTTATCGCAGGTATTGACGTAAGCCTCGGCGTCCTTCTGCATGGTAAGCCAATAGTATCTTGCTCGCACAAACTTGTGTACTAGTGATCTTGACCCCGAATGGTTTTTGTAAATCCCTTCGTGTTCCTCTCTCATGACGTAGTCCGCCTTTTCATTACCTAAGCACCTTAGATATGGACGGGAGAAGCCTCTTGTATACAAGACATCTTTTATCAAGACGAATCTTGTTGCCTGGACTTTCAGCTTTCTTGTGACCTCCTTCTCGTCTGGCAAAACGCCATTCTTCAAGTATGAAGCTATCGGTGTGGTCCAGTTGCTTTCAGAACCTATCTCCTGCACGTTGTCGGAATCTATCACTGGAGAAAGTTGAATGAAAGAGAGTACATTACCATGGGTGATCATATGTTCTGTTGAAGCGGTCTTGGCAAGGCGGTCGACTTGCTCATTTTCTCCTTTGGAGATTTGGATGATTTTGGCCTTTAGGTAATCTACTCTTCTTTTCACTTGATCCAGGTACCTTTTCATCCTTTCGCCCTTGCACTCGTAGTCTCCATTCACTGGGTTAGTAACTACCTGAGAGTCGCAATAGACTACGTTCGTGGCTCCAACTGCTTTGGCGAGGTCGAGGTCCGCTACTAGTGCTTCGTATTCCGCTTCATTGTTAGTGGTGGGTAAGTCGAGACGGACCATGCATTCAATCGTATCTCCTTCAGGTGACAGTAGTACGACGCTGGCCCCTCCAGCCTGCCTATTAGATGATTCGTCTGTATGTATGCTCCATTGAGGAGATTCTTTTGCCCCCTTGTCTTCGTCATGAGTGAATTTTGCTATGAAGTCTGCGACAACTTGCCCTTTAATGGCGGTTTGCGGGCGGTATTGGATGTCTAACTCGCTTAATTCTATGGCCCAGAGTGCTAATCGTCCGGTAGTGTCAGGGTTGCTCATCGCTCGTCGTAGGGGCTTGTTGGTCAGGACGATTACTGTGTGGGCTTGAAAGTACTGCTTGAGTTTGCGAGCTACCGTAACTAATGCAAAGGCGAGTTTCTCCATGGGTGGGTATCTTTCTTCGGCTCTGCGAAGCGCTCGGCTGGCGTAATATATGGGCTTCTACACTCTTTCTTCCTCCCTGATCAAGGCGGCGCTGACGGCAGCAGGGGAGATGGCTAGGTAGAGGAAAAGCTCTTCACCTGATTGCAATCGGCTTAGCAGTGGCGGGGAGGAGAGGTAGGCTTTTAACTCCTCGAATGCTTGTTGACACTCGACAGTCCATTCAAAAGACTTCTACAGCGTGCAAAAGAAGGGTAAACACTTGTCCGTTGCCCTCGACAGGAACCTGTTCAACGCCGCTATTTTTCCATTGAGGCTTTGCACTTCATTCACATTTTTTAAGGGTGCCATCTCCATTATGGCCTGAATCTTATCTGGGTTAGCTTCCATGCCCCTTTGAGACACCATGAATCTTAGGAATTTTCCCGCCATCACTCCGAAGGCGCATTTTCTTGGGTTGAGCTTCATGTTGTAAGAATGAAGGGGAATGTCTCCCTGAGGTTTTCTAAGTGATTTTCTTCCCTTTGGCTTTTCACCAATATGTCATCCACGTAAACTTGGACATTTCTCCCAAGTTGCTGCGCGAACATCAACAGTGAGCTACACGGTCAACATGTGCTCGCAATGACACCTGCACAACACAAAAAGAGAAGACCTAACAAAGGGCACCGGTGTGGTGCCGGCAAAATACTCTCCGAAGGTCAAGTTAGAACTTCTCACAACTCTAAAGTGCTAGAGATGGGTAAATTATGCGTACCTTGGTTGGTGAGGGTATTGAGATTTTTATAGTAGTAGAGTGTTGACCTATCTTTATTGGATTAGAAGTCTTTTCCTTTTAGGAGTCTCTTTGGGCGTATTTTGCGGGATCCTTTCTTTATAGGAATCCCTTTGGGTATCACCAAACATGGAGAGTAAGATATTTCCTTATATACACAATACATGGGTGGCAAGCAACCTTTTATCAAGGTCGTCAGCTTACCTTGCCCCTTCAGCCTTAATTCTGTCAGCTTCATGGAGGCGTCAGCCTTTGAGTATGCCTTGCAAAGTGTTTCTTAATTTCCTCTTCGTCGATGAGTATTAATGAAAGCTGACAGGTGTAAATGAACCCGTCAGCACACGTCGTTGTTATAAATCGTCGGCTTATGCTTACTGTGAGTATCTTTTATTTTCTTCCACATCAGTCTCGTCTCAAAATTATTCTGCCCCTTTCAAAGTGTGAATAGAGAAGGGGAAATAAAACATGGGCAAGATGAAGCAGACGATTTTACTTGTGAAAGGAAGATGAAGAAGAAGGGAAGTAGATAGACCCACGATAAAGATGTTAGAAAGAAAGGCCGGAAGAAACTAGAAAATAAAGAAAGATAAAGGTTACAAATTTAAGTAAACAAAATGAGTAGGTGGGGATGTCAGGATGTGAGTGCTTCTCACGTGGGTGCATCTAGGAATTAGGAAAAACTAAAAAGTAATTAGCTGGATTGTTAAGAATTACCTAATATGCGAGTCTTTTACAAAAGAACCATGGTAAATGTTTTTCTTTTTTAGAATAAAAATCTTATTTATTTGATTATTCAGATAAAAAATTATATATATATATATATGTTAGTTTTTAGACATCTTAAAACACAATTGGATTAACCTAGGAATTTAGCCAAGTTGTTACTTAATCAAATTAATTAAATTTAGGTTAATGCAATCAAATAATCATATCAAGTAAAGCTGTGGAAATATAAATAACACAAAGATATGATCACCCAGGAAACCAAACCGGTAAAAACTTGGGGAGGATTTAACCTAGCTATCCTCAAGGTAAACTTGAATCCACTATCTTGAAAGAATCGAAGTTCATACAATAAAACTTACAAGCCCCCCACGCTTGACTTCTTATTGCTACCCACCAGTAGAACTTACTGACACGACCACGTGCAAGTTCCGAATCCACGGACTCCTTCTTTCTTGGATTCTCCACCAAATACAAGCACATCCACTTGTGTTTTCTTTAAACTTTAATGGCAGCAACTGGAATGATCATCAAGGTGTAGAAAAATCTTCTCCTTGAAAACTCTAAGTTTATGTGAAGGAAAGCTCCTCAAAGATCTCACAAGAGATTCATATAAACCGCAATCTGAGCAACACAAAAACGTGGCTAGGGTTTCCTTTATATACCTAGGGTAAATTAGAAAGCTAAACCAATTAAGACACTTAGGGCTGAGTTGGAAAATCTAATTGAAAAACATCAGGTACAATTTTCGATTGATCGAGCCTAATCTTCGATCGATTGAAATGTACTTAAACAGTTTTTTTTAATTAGCTCAGTAGTTTATTCCAACTTTATAACAAAGAACCAACTTTGAGCAATTCTCATTTCTCAAAAAAAAAAAAACTTTGAGCAATTCTAAAACATCTTAAATACATTGTTTTGATCATGATTTGCCAACAATACAAATTAGGATTCTAAATACATAAAACCTAAGTCTTTAGAACCTAACAAACTCCCCCTTTGGCAATCCGTGACAAAACACAACTTAAATAGCTCAAAGTTTACAAATAAAAACCCTTTACAAAATAATGCTCATAAACACAAATTCAATCATAACTACTATCCATCAGTTGCAAGAGTAGACAGCAGCTTAATTGAATCAACCTGTATATTTCCTGAAACACTTAAACAAAATGCATAATCGCATGTGTGGAAAAAAATTCAAGTAGAGAAAAAATAAAATCTTGATTTCAAACAACACATAATAAAGACATATAAAACTGAAGAACTCATAATCATAAATTAATAAGCAGTTTGAAACAAGAAACACAAAAAAATACTCCCCCTATCATGAATAACCCAACAAGGTAAAAACAATGTGGCAAAAGCTAAAAAGGTAAAGTACACAGTGAAGCACCTAGATACAATCTAAACAACTCTACAAGCTCCAACCAATCAAAAGTAAACTCTCCCTCTAAAACAAAAACAGGTACAAAGTATGCCAAAAACATCTCATATGTACTCTCACTTTTTGTGACGGAATGCCAAAGGGTAATCAAAATCCATCATCAAAAGGAGGTGGCGACGAAGAACTCCGAAACCGTGCCAAATCTGCTCGCAAACCTCTAATCTCATCCAGAATATCCACCAAAACCTGTCCTTGAGCCGCCTGAACGGTCAAGACATGATCCAACGTACGTCGAATGTCTGAATCATCCGAAGTAGTCGGTGGAGGAACATCAGTAGCAACAGTAGCAGCACCAGAAGTCTCAGCAGCACCTGTAGAAGAGGGAGGAGGGGGGGACACTACTAGAGGATGCACCTCGAGAAACCGAAGGATCAGCTCTCAGATGAGCAGCCTTCTGTCTAAGGAAGGTAGCACCTAGGGGACCAACAACATGGACAGGCTCACTAGAAGGAAAATCAGCTAGACCTAGAAACAAGAGAATCCTATGAATGAAAATAGGATATATAAGCGCATGTCCTATGGCAGAACTCCTATGAACTTCGTTCTTCCTATGGTAGAACTCCTATGAACTTCATTCAAAGAACAAAGGAACAAATGAGGAAAACTAATAGAGGCACCAGACATAAAAGCATATAGAAACACACATCGCTCCAGAGGGATGGTGTGAAGATGAGAAATGGGCCACAAGGAATGACACGTAACTCTAAGAAACAAATATGCGGTCTCAGAAAGTGCAGAAGACGTGATCCGAGGATCAGAACCCCACTGGATAGATGATCCAGTGATGTATGACATAACCTCATCAATAGGAGGTGACTCATCATAGGGATAGACATGATCAATGACAATCGGAAACCCAAGAGTCTCAGCTACTACCCTAGGGGTAATGGTGAACTCAACATCTCGTATCCAACTCCGAACAACGGTGTTAGAATCATAGATGTGACATGAGAGGTTAGAGAAGAACTCTCTAATCAAAGCGGTCGGGGGTGGATGATCTATCTCTAAGAGGGACAACCAACCTCTAGACTCAAGATTAGCCCTAATAGCTAGATCAACCTCATCTAGAATCACAGAACGCTTAGCCCAAATCTTACGCTTACTGTTAAGTTTCTCATAAGCCTCACGCGCACGCTCGTTCCTAAACAACTGAACCCTAGAATGAGACACAGAAGGGGTAGAGGGAACCCTATTAGCTCTAGTCTTCCTAGGCATGGTGTTAGAATAAGGAACAAGAGCACACAACAAAAAAAAGAGGAAAAAGAAACAAAAACAAAAACCAAGGGCAGACTGCAAGTTAGCACAAAAAAATATAGAACAAGAAGAACTATATGATGCATGATCAGATTAAATGACATGATGCATGAGCTAAGGCAGTAAATTAAGTTCAAAATAAGTTCAAACTCACAAAATTGGCTTGAGCATAGAGTTTCTAACTAAAACCCCAAAAAATATTTAAACCACTTGTTAATTTTTCAAAATAAATTGACCAATTGATCATTACACAGGTTAGAAAACTGATTAGAATGATCAATTACATCAAAACAACAAGCCAATTTCATCAATTTCAACCCAATTGAACAAAATCCCCAAATCAGATTCAACATAAACCCTAGAATTTTCAATTCTTCATAAAATCCCAAATTGATCAAATTAACCAACAACAATCATGAATATAACAATATCCCAACAAAACCCAATGATCAATTTCAGAAAAATAGCCTCGAATCAACAAAAATCCCAAATCTAAGGAGGTTCGAAAATACCCTTTAAATGCATGAAAAAATGCATGAAAACATGAAAATAAAACCAAAAAGAGGGATAGAATGGTCTTATCGGCCTTGAGGGAGGAAAACCTTGCAAAAATTGAGGAAGAAAACGACAAAAAATTTGAGTGCAGCCTTGCCAAGTCGGAGAGAGAGGGAAAAAGTTGAAAAACTTTTTGAAAAGGATGTTTGAAACAGTCAAAGAATTGTTTTTAAAAATCTTGAAATACGATGTTCAATTGATCGAAAAACAGGTTTGATCAATCGAACCAGGCAGAGGCTCACAGAATTTTTAAAGCAAGATTTTGATTGATCGAAAATTAGATTGGATCAATCGAAATTCTGGAAAAATTGCTTTTTAGAGAAAAAACCTGATTTTTTGAAATCTTACCTCAAAGCATTGAATATAAGGAAAAAAAAATGCATGAGTATGAGGTGAAATGCTCTCCCAAAACACAAGTTTTAAACCTAATTTTCCAAAAATTTAGATTTTAAACAATCTCCCCCATTTGTTAAAGCAACAAAACAGTTTTGCATAAAACTCAAGGTATTTTTCAAAACGTGGTTGGTCAGACCATAAACACACCCAATTACATGTACAAAGTTTAGCAAAGAGTAACTTGTGTTGTGTGTGCAACTAGCAAAAGCTTGAGATACATGTGAGGTAGTACGTGAACAGGAATCAATCACAAAGTTTACAAAATCATCACATAGAATGTAAAAGAGACTATCATCTAAAAAGTTACATCATATAACTCCCACATCTCCTAGAACATAAGCTTGCAATCATGTAAGTTTTTTGAAATTTGCCTCATAATATACACACCAATTTTTAATTTAAGTGATTTGGCATTCAGCCTAATAGTACACACCAATTTTTAATTTTAGTGATTTATCATTTAAACCGAGGCTTCACCTTATGTTCTTTTTGTGCATGTGCTATACTTTCTCGAGTACAAAATCTTATGATATGCACTAAGGTGTTCATGATTGGGTAGTGAACAGTGGTGAGATGATTATTTATGCTTTTCTCAAAAGGATCAAGTCCGACAGTCAAATAACATGTGACTTCAAGATAAAGACAAAGTGATAAACACTATAAACATCTTTCCCACACAACATGTTCTGCAAAGCTTCCACTAGTGAAGTGCAATAAATAAGCTCATCAAAGCTAAACAAAGTACAACAAACATGTCATGTGAAAATAAATTGACCAACCTTGTTTTCAAAAACAAAGAGAATAGTGCAAGAACAACAATGTGGTTCCTTTTTCCTTCCTTTCTTTCCTTTTTTTTTTTTTAATTAAAAAAATCTAGAATGAAATGCATGAATGTAATGCAATGCAACTCCTAGAGACAAAAGAGAACAAACACAAAAACCAATAAACAAAGAACAATGGTCACAAAGGAAAAGCAATGAAGCACAAGGACCATGTCAGAAAGACTCAGTTAGTTTGAGTCTTTTGCATCCAAAAATTTTTAGATGCAACACGAGTATTGGAGTTTGTATTCACATTAGAGTGATTTTCAACTTCAAGATTGGAATAAAGGTTGAGCGCCTTTACCAATTCACCAATAAGTACTATAGGATCTTGTGCTTGAGGCACTGACACTTTTGGCTTATTTGCTCTCTTAGCAGCTTGCAGCTTGTAACAGTTTGGACGAATGTGTCCAGGCTTCCCACAAAAATGACACACCCAAGCAGGCTTACCATGCATTTTGTTCTTAGAAAGGGTAGACACCTTAGGTTTAGACTCTTTTAGATCAACCCTAATCTTCCTAGATGGTGAAACTTCTATGGGTTTAATAACCCCACTTACAGGGGGTTTGACAGTTTCACTCACAACTTCACTCATAGAAGGTTCAGAAGAAGATGAAGGAACAAAGTGTGTGGAATGGGGAGCAGACACAGAGATGCTTTCAACAAAACCTATACCAGATTTGTCAGAAGGAGACTTTTGAACACTTAGCAGTTGATCAAGTTTAGAACTAGCAGATCTAGCAACAGATAAATCAAGTTCCAAAAATTTAACTTTATCAAGCAATGACATGTTCTCAGTTTTCACATTGTTCAAAAGTTCATTAGCATCAAACAGTTTAACAAGCAGATTCTTCTTATCAAGCTCAAGAGATTCAATTTTCTTCAAGCCAAGTTCAACATTCATAGCATCATTTGCAGCAACTTTGCAAAGTTTATTGTAGGCCTCTTAAAGATCTTCATCTTCAGAGGGTTCCTCATCAGAAGGGTTCTCTTCAGCAGATATGCTTTCACTCACTACAGCAGTAGCTGTGAAAGCAATGAAGTTTCCATCTTTGTTACATTCTGACTCATCATCAGAAACTTCACCATCACTAAGGGTTACAACCATAGCTTTACCCTTAGACTTCAAGTAAGTAGGATATTCAGATTTCATGTGACCATACTCTTGACATCCAAAACATTAAGGACCCATAGAATTATTAGAAGATTGACCTACTTTTTCTCTAGGTTTGTCAATATTGTTAACCTTAGTGGGATCATTCTTCCTAAAATTTCTAGGTTTAGTAGTGTTCACACCTCTTGCCTTTCTATTGTTATTTCTGAGAAAGTTTCTAAAGTTCTTGGTAAGGTAAGCAATCTCTGTAGCAGAGAGCTCATCATCAAATCCACCAACCTCAACATCATCAACTGACTTAAGAGCCATTGATTTGGATTTGCTAGTCTTAGGTAGGTCCAACTCATAAGATTGAAGAGATCCTACAAGTTCATTAACAGGGATGAAGTCCACATCCTTACTTTCAGTTATGGTAGTAACCTTGGGTCTAAAATTCTCAGTCAAGAATCTAAGAATCTTTCTAACAATTTTAGGTTGATCATAAATTTCACCCAAGTTATAAGCAGAATTAACAATATCATTCAGTTTAGCATAGAATTCATCAAAAGATTCATCATCAGACATCCTAATGCTTTCAAATTTAGAGGTTTTTTGCTGCAATTTATTGATTTTGACAGCCTTTGTGCCTTCATGCACAGTCTAGAGGATATTCCAAACAATACGAGCAACTTCAACATTTGAGATTCTCTTAAATTCCTTCATAGAAACAGCGTTAAAGATAGCATTCATAGCCTTGCTATTGAACGCAGCTGCTTCTTTTTGAGAAGTTTGCCACTCACTAACAGGAGTAGTGGGCTTCTCCCATCCATATTCAACGGAGTTCCAGACTCTCATATCAATGGATTTCAAGAATGCTTTCATTCTTACTTTCCAATAAGCATAATTATTCCCATCAAAGTGAGGAGGAATAACCAGAGAGTGTCCGTGTTCCACGACAACAGGGGTTAAGGATCAGCTCAAAGATCAAAGGATCAACAACAAGAGAGCTACTCGCTCTGATACCACTTGTTAGTTTTTAGACCCCTTAAAACACAATTGTATTAACCTAGGAATTTAGCCAAGTTGTTACTTAGTCAAATTAATTAAATCTAGGTTAATACAATCAAATAATCATATCAAATAAAGCAGCGAAAATATAAATAACACAAAGATATGATCACCTAGGAAACCAAACCGGTAAAAACCTGGGGAGGATTTAACCTAGCTATCCTCAAGGTAAACTTGAATCCATTATCTTGAAAGAATTGAAATTCATACAATAAGACTTACAAGCCCCCACGCTCGACTTCTTATTGCTACCTACCGGTAGAACTTACTGACACGATCACGTGCAGGCTCCGAATCCACGGACTCCTTCTTTCTTGGATTCTCCACCAAATACAAGCACACCCGCTTGTGTTTTCTTTAAACTTTAGTGGCAGCAACTGGAATGATCATCAAGGTGTAGAAAAATCTTCTCCTTGACTCTCCTTGAAAACCCTAAGTTTATGTGAAGGAAAGCTCCTCAAAGATCTCACAAGAGATTCACATAAACCGTAATCTGAGCAACACAAAAACGTGGCTAGGGTTTCCCTTATATACCTAAGGTAAATTAGAAATCTAAACCAATTAAAACACTTAGGACTGAGTTGGAAAATCTAATTAAAAAACGTTAGGTACGATTTTCGATTGATCGAGCCTAAGCTTCGATCGATCGAAATGTACTTAAACAGTTTTTTTTAATTAGCTCAGTAGTTTATTCCAACTTTACAACAAAGAACCAACTTTGAGCAATTCTAAAACATCTTAAATACATTGTTTTGATCATGGTTTGCCAACAATACAAATTAGAATTTTAAATACATAAAACCTAAGTTTTTAGAACCTAACAATATATATGCTGCCTAATCCTTAAATTTATCTCAAATTTTGTCAAAATACACTATATTATCTACCATTGCTCTTAAATTGGTATATGTTTACAATTATATGAAAAAGTATGCTTAGCAATATATAAAAAATATAAATAAAAATATTTTAAATAATTTTTTAATAAACGTATCCCACAGTATCCATACCCTACTTTTTCAAAAATTGCCTAGTTGTTGCACCCGCACCCGCACCTACATCCAAACTTGAACCCGAACCCGCACCCGCACACGCACTTGTGCTTCATAGGTTGGAACACACTTGCCTCAAGTTGTAAGTTGATCTGGTGCATGATAGGGTAGCAAGTGATGCACATTTGTTGACAGTTGCTGGCAAGCAGAGGGCGAAGCTCGTTTCAATGTCGGTGCGGTGATGACACTGGAGATGCAATCCTTCATCGATGAACACTCGAACCGAACTGATGAGGAATAAAAGGTTGGGTTTTTATTTTTTAAAAAGAAACGTGTCGTTTCATTTAGAGGTTAAAAAAAAAAACACAACAAAAAACCCAAAACGACGTCGCTTTGGGCTAGGTTTTGTGGAGTAAAAATATGTTTTTTTCTCTCCAAAAACCCTAACTCTCTTAGATGGTCAAACCTCAGTCTCTCTCTCTCAGCTCGTTGCTCTTGGAACGGCTGGCACTCTACCTCATTGATCACCACAGCTGCCACCGGTAACTCCCTTTACTTTCTCTCCAAAGTTCGAATAGTGAGTCTAGAGTCTAGTAGTCTAAATATATATATATATATATATATATATTCCAAAATTTTGATTTTATAGGTAGATTGAGTGAGTCTAGAGTTATCATTGAACACTAATCACGCTCTCTCTCTCTCTCCCCCTAAAAAGTACTAGTTTTTTTTTTCCTGCATTTTAATTTTTTAGGGAGACTGAGACTGAGAGATTTTTCACTCTTCTCCAATCCTTCGTTTAGAGGTAATCTCTAATCAATCGCTATTCAGAATTTTTATTTTAGTATTTAGTAACCATTGCTTTAAGATATATATAATTAGCATTTATGCTATATTTATATTGAGAATAATATAAAGAATTCCTTTTTAATTTATGTTATTATCTTTATATGTATTGGAAAATTTTATAGGAAATCAATATGATTTTTTTATATCAATGTTTCTTTTACTGTTTTACTTTGCTAATGATTTTTTTTTTTAATTTATTTTATTTAATTACTGAATATGGGATGTTACATACTTACATTGGTTGGTAGATTGTGAAAAAATAAATTTGATCTTGAGAAGAAACTGATTGACTACTGTTATTGTTTTTAGTGACATTATGAATTGTTAAGTGATTACTAATGACTATTCTTGTTGCCTTGTTGGACCTAGTTGAGTAATTATTGCTATTGTTGGATCTTGTTGTGACATTTATTGATTGAGAGTAAGTTATTTGACATTGTATTTACTAGAAAATTATTATTTGACATTGTTGTGCAAACTTTGTTTTTTTGTTGGTTGGTATTTTTTTATATTAGATGGAAGTCGATGCTCCACTTGGATTTGATGCACCTGGGGACCCCCTTTCTCCTGGCAGTGCTAGCCCACCTAAACCTGCAGCACTTATTGGACTTGGTGTATCACTTCCCCCACTGCGACCTAAACAGGGTGGTAAGAGCCCATCTATAGTATGGAGGCACTTCACTAAGTTGCCCAGTGGTGATCCCATGAAACCAAAGTCACAATGCAATTATTGTAAAACTCAATATAATTGCCATGGCAAGACAAATGGTACTTCGGGAATGTTGCACCACATGAATGTTTGTAAGAAGTGGCATTTTTTCCCGTGATTATAAGCAAAATTTTTTGTCTTTCTAAGTTAAGAAGGAAGAGGAAAGTGGTTCAAATGTGCTAGTGGTTGCAAACTATAGTGAAGAGAGGATAAGGATGGCATTGGCAAGGATGATCATCGTTGATGAACTACCTTTTAAATTTGTTGAGCGTCAAGACTTTCAAGAATATATGAAAATAGTTGAACCTAGGTTTCCTATTCCCAATTGCATTACTATTGCAAGGGCTTGTATGAAAATTTATCTTAGTGAGGTGGATATTTTGAGAAGGGCTTTTGTTGGGCAATGGGTTTGTCTGACAACAAATATTTGGACTTTTATACAAAACTTGAACTACATGGTAGTCACCGCACACTTCATTGATAGTGATTGGACTTACCAAAAGAAAATCTTGAACTTTTGCCTTATAGGTAATCATAAAGGGGACAGGGACACCATAGGTAGGGTGGTTGGGTCATGTTTGTTGAAGTGGGGTATAGACCAATTGTTTACGATTACCACAAACAATGCTAGTTCTAATGATATGACAATTGATTATGTGAAGAAGAAAACAAAAGAAAGAGATAATAGCATATTGGGTGGTGAGTTCATGCATATGCGTTGTTATGCGCATATCTTGAATTTGAAGGTGCAAAGTGGGTTGAAGTCCATTCATGAATTAATTGTTAAGGTTCAGGATGCGATGTGATATGTGAAAGCCTCTCTCAGAAGGTTTGAGAAGTTTTAAGAATGTGCTGATAAGGAGAAAATTAAAGCAGAATGTGTGTTATCCCTTGATGTGCCAACAAGCTGGAATTCGACTTATCTCATGTTAGATTGTGCTTTGAAATTTGTAAGAGCATTTGATATGTTGGAAGAGGAGGATGGACATTACAAACTTTATTTTTTTTTGAAGCGGATGGAAATGGGAAAAAGCCCATATTGGTCCTCCCTATCTTGATTAGGAAAATGTCAAGACCTTTGTGGCATTTCTTGGTATATTTTATGAGGCGACACTTAGATTTTCTAAGTCCTTGTTTGTCACTTCCATTAGCTGATTAGCATTGAAGATCAATTGCAGCAGTTGTGTAGTGTTGATGGGGATCCTCTTTTGAGGAGTATGGCAGGAGAGATGAAAAAAAAATGATAAGTATTAGGGAAGTATAGAAAATATCAATTTGGTACTTTTGGTTGTTGTTGTTTTTGACCCAAGGTATAAATTGAAGTATGTCAAGTTTTGGTTTAGGGAATGGTATGGGAAGGACAAGGGGGATGTGATGAGCTCTAGGGTTTGGGATACGTCGAAGAGATTGTATATGGAGAGAGTGGGTCAAAATGGAGCGTCGAGTTCTAGTGGTAATGGTAGTAGTGCTTCATTGTGTAGGGACTTCGATCCAAGTGTTGGTAATGCTTCTGATCACCTTAAAAGGTATAATACTAGATTTAAGCAACACTTGGTGGATGAAGACAGTGTAGAATGCAAATCTGAGTTGGATGGGTATCTGTGGGAATCTTTTGAGGATCCTAACGTGGAAGGTTAAGACATTATGATGTAGAGGAAAGTGAATTCTTCTAGATATCAAGTCATTTCCCAAATTGCCCGTGATGTGTTGGTTATTTATGTCTCTATTGTCGCATCCAAGTCTGCTTTTAGTATGGGGGAGCGTGTTTTGGATTCATTTTGTAGTTTACTATCTCCTAATACAGTTGAAGTCCTTATTTGTACCCATAATTAGTTGAAGGATGCGAAGAAAAAAAGACCAATGAATCTTCGGAAGTGCATGGATAATGTGAAGGATATGGAGAGTTTTAAGATTGACACCGGTGTTTTTTTATTATAAAAAAAGTGCATTTTGTTTATTGTATGCATCAAATGCTTGTTTATTTGTTCAATGCTTGAGTATCATTTTGTTTTGAATGAGATAGTAGAAATTGCATCAGTTTGCCTAATGCCTATGGAGGAGGATCCAAGCACCGTTGTGTTGGATAATGATGAGTGATATGCTGCTCTTTGCTTGGAGTTAGTAGTTAGTATTATGTAAGTATATTTGCTATTATTATTCGTTTGTGCTAATTATAAATATTTTATTGTTTATAAATGTTTTATTGTTATTAACATGTGTTTATTTTGTTTTGTTTAGTATTCTGTAGGAGTTCTAGAATGATGCATAGTGCATAGACTGACAAACTTACTATAATTAGCATTCTTTTGCCTATATGCTAATTATATTTGTACATGTTATTGGTAGTGGACTTTGCACTAATGGTAGTTACTAGTTAGTCATGGATGAAAGCTATTGATTGATAAGAACCCTAAGCAATCTTTTGAACTCTAACTTCACTTCATCTTTCCTCTTAATTGTTTTCAATTGGCAATATGCTATCGCTCACTTATTCTTCTTCTTTGGATGCTAGAAAGGTGTTATCAAGGAATAAAGCTATACCTTCTTCTTTGCATGTATTGGCTGCCTTTGATGAATCATATGCCACATTAAAAAAAAAAAAAAAAAAAAAAATCTAGTTGCTGCATTTCCCTTATCATTCTTGGTCTGCAAGAATAGTTTTTGTTGATAGCTTGCATATTTTTGAAAGGCAGAAATTGTTTTTGCAATTTTCGCTTCATTTTGAACCATTCTTGGATCTTTCCTTTATCCTTCCTAATTCTTTGAACTTGGAGTTGTTCCACCAGGCTGAAGCTCTCCCTCTTAGCTTTATGGAGACTTAACTCACCTCTTAGAATCTTGGACTTCATGGTACTCATCGATCGTCTTAATTTGATTCAACCAGTCCAAAGATTCTTCAGTATTCAGGCTCCCTTTGTATTTTGGAAGGTCAACTTTGATGTTTGGCTCACATTTTGGTTTCTCTTTGAGGAACTTGCAAATGCACAAGACCTGGCCTTGGTTCTTGCACAGGCACTTTCTGATTTCTTTTCACAGGTTGGTTTAATGAGTTGTTGAAGTTGCTGTTACTATCTGCATCAACATTTTCAGATTGTTCAAAATCTCTTATGTTATGATGAAGCTGACTTCTCCTTACTTCCTCAGTCAAGGTAGCAATCTGCCCCCCTTAGTAGCTCCACAGTCTGCTCCAATGTCACTTGGGGGTTCTTCTTCTTGGTTTGGTTGCAGCTGCCTGGGATGAACCTGCACCTTAGGTTCACATGTTGCCGAAATTTTTTTGTTCCTTCTATTGTATACTACTGGTGCCATCTACACAAATCCTTAAGGTCACTAGTAGAGAATAAGAAAATGAGTGCAGTGATTGAATCTTGACTTATTCTATAGGATAGAAAGGACTAGGAAGGACTTGAATTCTGAAATGAATCTCAAACTCTGATAACAAATTTTGATGGAGGAAAATGGTGAAAATGAAAGCTACTTTAGAAAGCTAAGTTGCTTAGAGAAAAGAAAGACTGAACTAGCTCTTCAAGAGACACTATTGGAATAATACCTCATAGGTAGAGATTTCTTGGATTTAAATTCAACTAGTTACAATGAAGGCGTCTTTGCTTATTTGTAGTTAAATAAGCAAGCTATTGAGTTAGTTACAAGAACCTACCATGTGGACAAATTACACTTGTACTAGAACTCAAGTCTTAAAGGCTCAAGTTTGTCACCAAACTCGAGTTTCAAAGACTTCTCCTTTTTCAGATCTACTTCTATAGATCTCAAGTCTAAGAGACTCGAGTTCCATGTGGACTAATTGTTCCACACTTGCATTAGAACTCGAGTCTCAAAAGACTCAAGATGCTAGTTTACAAAATAGTTTAAAAAACATTCTTACTAATGAATATGTTTCAAAAATCATGTTAAATACAAATTGCCATCCTTTAATTGTGTCAATTTGGTTCTTAACCTTTTAGAGCCTTGTTAATTTACTTCTTGCCATTATCTCTTAGATGAACATTGCTGACTGGCAAACAGCCAAAATAAAAAATTAGTTTATTGCCACATCAACAAAAATTAATTTTTTATTTTGGCCGTTAGCCACGTAAGCAATTTTCATCAAAAAGATAACAACAAAGACTAAATTGACATGACACTGAAAAGTTAGGAACTAAATTGACACAATTGAAAAGATATCGACCAAATTAAAATATAGTAAAAAGGATAGAGACCAAATACAAAACAAACATGAAAGTTGAAACACTCGCATAGTACGAAGGGGTGGGGAAGGGGTCATTTTGGTATTTTCTTAAAACCCCTATCTTCCCCCATTTTATCTCCTGAAATCTCTCTAAATTGGAGAGATTAGATTTTGGTGGGCTCGGGGAGAAAGCACATGGGCCCCACCAAAATTCTCTCCCCTTCCCTCTTCTCCTCCCAACCAAACACTCCTACCATCCATTTTCTCTCAATTCTTTTCTATCCTCTGAATTTCACCTCCAACCAAACATAGCCTAATGAAAAATTACAATTTTCCACCTTAATCTTTCACTCCAATTATTTTTAACCTCTTAAATTATAACAATTAAACCCCCCCCCCCCCCCCCCCCAAAAAAAACTTTTCTACAATTTACTTGTTATAATTTATTTTGGCGTTAATTTTGACCAAATTAAATATTGAAAGACAATTTAGAGAGAGAGAGAGAGAGAGAGAGAGAGGTAAATTGGTTTTTCAATGCCAAATTCTTTCTTACAACACAAAAACATATAGCAAGGGGAGAAGTAGAGTTATAATTTTGGGAAATCAACTGTCCATTTCAATAACTTAGAAGGGTATGCATAAGTGGAATGGAAGATTAAGGTAAAAAAGTGTAATTTTTTAAAATTCTCCGTCATTGGTTGAACTTAACTATATTATTTAACAGTTTTTTCTTTTTAAATTAAAAATTTGAAAATCCTATGATTGGATTACATACATGCCAAATTTCCAGTTAGTAAGAGCTTGTTTGGAGGGAAGATTTTTTTTTTTTTTTTTTTTTTTTTTGTTTTCAAAATAGTATGAAAATGATTTTCAAAAAAATGAAATTGAAACTAGTTTTCAGATAATAATTTTTACATTATAGTTTTTGGCTCCCACTTTTAAGAAAAAAAATTTCAAAATACTTAAAAAAAAAAAAAAAAAAGATGTTTGGGACTCCATTTCTATTTTTGTGTTTTTTTAATAAAAATTTATAAAAAGTGACGTGTAGAATTTATAGATTACATTTTTTTAAAAATTTTTATATAATGATAAGAGAATAGAGCTCATATACTTTAAAATTTTTTTTTTTTTAAAGATTTTATAATGAAAAGTTTCAAATTTGAAGTGTGATAATTTTTGTGTGATAAAGATGAGCTCCTTAATTTAAGAGATAGAAGAGTTTAGATAAATTTGTGAGGTCCATTGTTTTCAATTTATTTACAACTATGCCATTGTAAATATTTTTATCTTGAAAACATCATTTCGACCATTTTCAAAATCTTGTTTTGGATATGGAAAATAGGATATCATTTTTTGAAAAATGTATTTACAAAATAGCAGCCAAATAATAGATTCAGGTATTGGACCCACCATTTTATAGTTCAAAAAAAAAAAAAAAAATCAATCATCTTACCAAACAGGCCTTAAGATATTATTTATTATTCGATCATGAACATATATTTTTTGTATAATTTAAGTGCAAAAAATTTGAAATTTAAATATTTTATATATAAGATAATTATTAATCCCTTATCAACATGATATTTTGTAAGAGTACTAGCATCTTCCATTGCAAAAATTTGCCATTTTAAAACATTAAAAAACTACTTTATTATTTTAACACACCTTTTTACAATATACTCTACATTACGTCTTCTATTTTTCAATTTTATATATTAAAATAATATATATAGTACATTAAAATAATATTAACTACTAACTCACCCCAATCACCCAACAGCCACTGCCACAGGCCCACAACCACCAACCACCAACGCATTCTCCATAACCTAAAACACAACTCAAAACAAACTAATCAAATCCAGACAAATACCCACCACAACCCCATAACCAACACCACTCCAAACCCATAGTCGTCACCGCAACAACCCACAACCACGACCTTTATACCAGCTTCATACCATGAGAGATGGGCTTCAGACCAAAGTGGCTTAGACCGGCTTCATACCATGAGAGATGGGCTTCAGATTGGCGATGATGGTAGCTTTAGGCTGTGGCTGAGATGGGTTCAGACCGAGGATTAGATGGGCGTAGCAGAGGCAGAGATGGTGGCTTTAAACCAAGGTGGCAATGGCGGCTTCAGACTGGCGTGGATGGTGGTAGATAAGAGAGAGGAGAGAGAGAGAGGATTGAGGAGTGAGAAGAGAGAGAAAAGAGTGAAATAATAAAATATATGAGGGAGAATAAAAAAACAATAATTTTTTTTTAAAACTTTGCAAATATATATAACATTTAGAACACCTTATGCAGTATGTATTTTATGGCCTGTTTGGATGGAGGGGGGAAGGAGGGGAGTAGAGTAGTGTAGGCTAAAAATAAGCTAATTTTGTACTAAATCTACTCTACTCTACTCTACTCCCCCTCCCTCCCCCTCAATCCAAACGGACCATTAGTGTTTGGTGTACTAAATGCTAAAAATTTAGCATTTAGCACATGTTAGTGCTCTAAGCATGATGTGCATGAAGAGACAATATTATAATTCAATGGTGGCGACAAAAAATTGGTGGGAATAGTGTGACATTAACAAATTAAAGATCATGATGTGTATAAAGAGAAAATATTATAATTCAATGGTGGCGACAAAAAATGGTGGGAATAGTGTGACATTAACAAAAGATCAACAAGCTCTAATTAAAAAAAAAACAAAAGATCAAGAGTGTACCTGTTTTTTCCATCCATAAAATATCAATCAATGTCAATTTCACTTTTTATTATTTTCTTATATTGTGCCGGGACTCCATGTAAGGTGTGTCACTAACCACTTAAAATAACAAATACTAGTTGCAAACTCATGCCATGCTTAGGAAATATAATAGAAAATTAGACATAAATTTTGATTTATTTTCTTATTATGTTGAGATGTTATAAGTGTTGGAAAATTTGGTTTTAACAAGTGTTTTGTTGGATACTAATGTTATGTGGTGACTTATCTAAAACCATTTAAGGAGTGAATGTGAAATTGACTTTTAAAGTACCAAATAGAAGATGGTTTAAATTGATAGAATCTATGAGTCCCAAATAGGTTAAAGTTTTAATTTTAAAACTAGTATTATGCCTGTGTGATGCACAGCTTAATTAAAAAGTTATATGCAAATAAATCATAATTAATGAACCATACGAATAAAACCACATTAATTTATAAATATAATTGAGTCAGTTTATATAAACACCATTTATGATTTCAAAACTTTTTTCTTTCAGAAACTTCATGACTCCACATGTTTGGCTTTATGCTCCATATGTTTGGCTTTATAGAACCCTTTATGAATCTTTTTGCAAAATTAAATATTTATAAGTATTAATAAATAAATGATGAGCAAAATGAATAAAAAAAAAGTTTTGGAACTAAATCATATGATATATATATATATATATATATATATATATATATATATATATATATATATATATATATATATATATATATATATATATTACTCCCGTGCAGTTTAATTTAAAAGCATGAATTGCATGAAATAAACTAAAATACCTAAAAAAGAAGAAGAATGAAGATCTCAAAATAGCAATAACTTCTTATAAACAAATTTGAAAGTTAAGCCATAGAAAGTATTTCAAACTACATGAAATTATTGTATGTACAAAACCTAATCAAAATGACACGTGGATAAAAAAAGGGGGGAATCATAAATAATTCCGGTTATTATTGATTAGAATTTTAATTCTATTAGGAGTTATTATGAAACACCATACCTCTATGTTTAGCATAAATCTACCTAAATTTTCTAAAAAGAAATGACAATGCACTAAGACATGCAAATCTAAATATTGGAAACTAAAACAAAGTGATTTTTGTTTGATGAAAATTAAAGATAGAAATCAAGGTTAATTTACCTGATTGGCACATTCAATACCAAAATGAAGAAGCAAACTACGGACAATAAGCATCCAAACCCTTTAGGCAAAACCATTGATAACTGCACCAAATATTCTAACCCAAAGCATTGTAGTGTCTGACTTCCATATCTATATAGAAATAACACCAATTATATAAGAAAAATAGAGAAGGGTTGCAATACTTGTAGTATGTTACCTGAAATTTGGAGATCATAGCCAAAAATTGAATCACTTGTAATCAGGGACGAACGCAGGATTTTAAGCCGGGGGGGCCAGAGATAAGCAAATTTTTTTTTTTTCAAATACGCATTCATATAGTATTAATAAATTATCAACCAAGACAAATACCCAAAAATCATTGTTTCTTAATATATTAAGATACAATCTACTAACAAAATCAAAAGATGCGAAACACTATTGTTTCTTTATACAATCATCTATGAAAAGGGAACTCGACGCTCTTTCAAATCTTCAAAATCATCTACTATTGAATCCAAACTAAATGTCTTGTCTCCATCTTCCTAATTCTGACCCAGTGACCCACTAACCCAAATATCCCATGAATCCCACCACAGACAGTCAAGCACTACTAACAAAAACTTTTCTTCACTTTATCCCCTTTTTTTTTGTTTTTTTTTGTTTTCTCCCCTGTCAATTGTCTTTGCCCAACAGCAACTCCACACCACTTTTCCCTATTCCCTATTATTATGTCCAACTAATGTCCAACTACCGGTCAACAATCTCTACTCTCTCTATCTATCATTCTATTTCTTTTATCTATATGATGCAAGGCAGCAAGAGCCACACAGTCACAGACTCACAAAGCCAAAAACCCAAAACAAAAAAAAAAACACAAACAGTTCAGTTCAGCGGTTCAGCCGCAACACAAGCACCAAATCAGTTCAGTAACTTCAGTTCATCAGTAAAAACACAAACAAGAAACACTCAAACACCACAAGCACAGTTTCTTTGATTCTCAGAATCTCAGATCACAGATTCACAAGGTTTTGAAATTTGAAGGAAAAGATAAGAGTTAAAGAGTAAATACCTGTGGGCTGGCCGGCTGGGCAGATCGGGAAACGGCGTGGGTCTCGCTCTCGCAGTCGCCGGCGCGGCGTGGGTCTCGTCTCGTCGTCTCGCTCTCTGTCTCTCTAGTCTCTCCGTCACGGCGTCACGGCGACACGGCGTCACGGCGTCGCGGCGCTGCCTCTCTGTCTCTCTCCGTCTCGCACTCTCGCTCAGTCGCCTCTGGCTCTCGGTCTCTCACTTTCCTTTCTTCTTTTTTTTTTTCTTTTTTTTCCTTTGGTTTTTCAGTTTTTGCTTTCTCCGTTTGGTTTTGGACTGCTGAGGGCTGAGATTTTTTCCTTTTTTTTTTTTTTTTTTTTTTTTTTTTTTTTTTTTTTTTTTGCTGTGGATTGACATGGGTAATGGCCTTATGAGCTCTGCTCTGGGCTGGCCCTGGCCGGATGATGGGCTAGGGGAAGGGGGGCCGGAGCAAAAATTTCAGGGGGGCCCAAGCCCCTATTTTTTTTTTTTGGAAATTTTTTACTTGCTAAAAAATTTTTTTTTTGGGCCCAGGGGGGGCTCGGGCCCCCTTAGCCTTGTACCTGGGTCCGTCCCTGCTTGTAACTGCAAGCATGTTAATAAGAGTTATGACTTTTGCATTAACATAAGATGAGAATTGAGTAGTAATACCTTTTGGCGAGG
The DNA here is from genome assembly GCA_029955455.1 of Quercus agrifolia. NCBI lineage: Eukaryota > Viridiplantae > Streptophyta > Magnoliopsida > Fagales > Fagaceae > Quercus > Quercus agrifolia. Next base: position 10,354,208 of record JARQAD010000011.1, on the reverse strand, counting down.
TCTTGCATGCCGATAGTGCATCCTTTCTTGGGCTATTCTTGTGAACAACAGTTTGTATAATGAGTAAAATCAATAAAAAATAATTTGTATACCCTATGTAAAACAAAGCAAAGATCAAATTGAAATTAGGAAAATTTTTATATAGGGATAATTACAATAAACCCACCTGTGGTATGACCCGTTTTTACTTTGCCTACTCGTGCTTTAAACACTTTGCCCACCTGAACTTCAATCCTTTATCCATCCGTTACCCACCTTTGTTAAAATCAGGGGTAAAAATCTATTTTATCTTCACTTTTATGTCTCTCTCCTCTAAAAACAAAAAAAAAAAAAACAGAAAAAACTCAAACAAACAAGATCAAAGAGGGGGTTTTTGTAGAGAAACAAGATGTGTATCAAAACAAGATCAAATGGACAAGCCAACACATTTGGTTCATCATTTTTCTATCTCACTTGCATCTCTTTGTCAATCTCTGATTTCTCTCTTTGTCTCACTCATCCCTTCTTCCCACAACCCATTTCAGATTCATAATTTTCGTTTTCCATTTGGCTTTCTTGGGAAACGAATATAGAGTAAGTGGGTTTGACCTGGATTGCAGAACCATGCTTGATCGTCAATGGGTTCGTCTAGAGCAGAGAGATCGACCCATCGGGAAAGGCCTGAGTAGTTGCTTTGATCTTATTTTCATGAAGAAATGTAAAATATTCGAGTAGAGAGAGGGAGAGAGGTTGTGAAAGAGTAGTGAGTTTGCATAGAGAGATCGTAAAATATTTGAGCCTAAGATGGAATCAGCAGATTTCTTAAGTGGGGTCTGTTCTTGATCAGATTGTGAGGGAGATGAATGCTGGGAAAGTGAAAGAGAATGTTCTTCTTATTCTGATTCAACCTCCCACGCCTTTGAACTCACAGTTCTTCTCTTTGGATGCAATGTATCTACAAGATAATTTTGTACCAAGTTATTTTCGTCCTCTCTTGGGAACTGTCTCTTTTCTTGATTCCATTGGTTTCCAAACATTTTGCACATGGAAATATTGTATTGGCCATTGGGGTGTTGGCCACATATATCAAGTTGAGTACATGAACATGTGCTCACATCTCGGATCCAAACGTCATTGTAATAGTGAGTTTGCTTTATTCGTTAAAGAAATAGATCATTAAACACAACCAAACCCTTGAACTCAACTCTTGAAACATGTGTTGCTGTCTTTGTCCTTGTTGGCCGCTGCCCTATCTTTCTTGCCTTCCTTCTTTCTTGATTATTTTTCAATGGAATTTCAACAGAGGACTAGTAGTTTGCATAGAGACACAAAACCCCATAATCCAAGCTCTTTCAAAAAAAATTCAAACCCTAACTTTTTGATTCTTGTTATATTTGTTTTTGCCTAAAAATGTGTTTTTTTTAATGGCAAACAGAGATGTGGGTTATGGAAGGCTAACAGAACTAACCTCAGGTAGGCAAAGTAAAAACATACCATACCACAAGTATGTTTACTGTAATTATCCATTTTATATAAAAATATGTCTCATTATAAAATAAAACCACTTTTAAAAAAAGGCTAACTTGAAAAGAAAAGAAAATTCACACATCCATTAGCATCGTTGAAGCTTTCATTACTCACCTAGCATTGTGATTGAAGTTTTATTATTTCATTCAAGGTCACACCTATATTATAAAGGTGTTAGATACATCATATAGAAGTTTGATTGAAAGAAGGCATCCAACTCTTCATGCCTAATGTTTTTAAAGAATTGTAAGTCTATCCATAATTCCTCTTATGCACAGATACTCTTGTACTGTTTTTGTGGTGTGAATAGGCATATGTTTATGATTATGATTTTGTGATATGGATTACATCTTGTAGGATTATAATTTTTGTTAAATCTAATCCTTTAATCAAGAGTTTTGTAACTTGATATTCTAATAAAATATTATTTATTTAATAATAATAATAATTAACATATAAAATGTAGGTTGCAACTTGAGGAAAATAAAAACAATGAAAACGTGGTATGAGATTTAAATTTAGAAAAATTTTAAAATAGACTTTTAGTTAGAGTAGAATTAAAATTCTAAAATTTAGATGATAAAATTTTACCTGAATTAAATTTTTGTATGTTAAATACTATCCCTTAATTTAAGAAATATATCCTAACAAATAAAAATAATAATGTTAATCTATTTTTTTTTTTTTTTTTTTGAGGAGAATGTTAATCTAATTTTATTTTAACACTACACGTAAAAAATAAGGATTAGATAGATTAGATGAAGAATTTGGATTATAATCAAATTAAGATTTTTATCAACTTAGAAATTATAGTAGAAGAAAAATTATATATATATATATATATATATATTTTCTTAAAATTTAAAAATCTAAAAAAATTTATGTAATTAGATAAAGTCACTTGGCGCAACTATGGCTTCTAAGCTCAACTTTTATTATATAGTAAGTATATGATGTGTATATGTATATTTATTTCTTTGTGGGTGCGGGTCTATGTGGCCCGTCCCAATATTAAATAAAATATTTATTATTATTATTATTATTATTATTATTATTATTATTAATGTCCATGTGGGCCGTCCCAATTAATGTGTCTGTTCATATGGCACAATACAAAAAAAAAGTCCCTTATAATAAACGTGGTGTTTTTCCAAAATGTTATTTTATATTTTCTTCATAAAACTATATTTTGCGCCACAACAAAATACACAATTTTGGCTTAGCTTGTCCACATGGCAAGTTATGAGTAGTGAATTTGTGGCTCCAACACTTTTTCTTCAGGTCTCATAACTTGCCACTTGGGCAAATTATGACAAAAGTTATGTATTTTTTGTGACCCTTACATTTTCATATTTTGCATGAAGCCAATGAGAGAGACACAGTTTTGTTTGTTGTGTTTCTATGTGCTATTGGTCATTATATTTTGGGAAGTAGATGTTCGTGAGTCTGAAAACACCACTAATAATATGAGGGTTGAAATCTGTCTTAAGGTCATTATGTCAAATACAAACTTTGATCAATTATTCATCATATCATTCATTCTTACCTGTTAGTTATTTAATTATTTTACAAATTTCTTTATTTTTTGCAAAACTTATTTATTCTTTGCCTATTGAACTCGTTTATGTTATTGTTTATGATTATGATTAGATCAGTATATTATTCTTGTTTATATAATTACAAAAATAAATTAGTTAAGTCTTCTAAAAAAAAAGTAAATTAATTCTGAATTAATTTATATTTGTGATTATTGTGAAAGGAATCTCGTGTTTGGTTTACTTTGTACTGTTGTTGTTGTGTGTCAACCGTCAACGTTAATTTTTCTGTAACTTTGTTTAATCCTGGCAACTGGACGAGAGATCGTACCGTGATTGTTCGAGATCTCATAATTACTGTTGCATAAATTATTGAATTTGCCAAACATGTTTCGTCTTTCAGTGTAGACTGTGTAGTTATAGAGTCGAATTATAATTACTGTTGCATATATTATTGAATTTGCACGTTTTGCCCTTCGGCGTAATCATAGAGTTAATTATCGCTGCCAACGTTAAATTTATTTTGTTAAATTGTACTACCAGTCTGTTTCACTGCAAGTATTAAACAATTAATATTCTACTAGCCTCTGAGCAAGCTTGTGTTCATAGGCTCTTCAATTTTTTTTTGATAAAAGTTAATAATTTGCATCTATTATAATTTAGAAATATATATATTTTTATTTTTCAAAAAAATAAAAATGATAAATTTTAGAGATAAGCAGTAATTGTAATTTTTTTTTTGAACGTGAAGGGAAAAAATTCCTAAATTTTAGGAATTATTTTTTTGAATTTAAAATGAAATTTATTATTTGACATTTATAACCCTATTTCTAAATGCAGTTACCCTTCATTAATGAAGGTATTTTTGAACCACAAAAAAATCCAATTTTTTTTTTTTTTTTGAAGAAGGACAAAAAAATTCAGTTGAAAGAGGAGAATCTATTATACATAATATAGATACATAGATTAACAAGTGTATTAAAAAAAAAAAAATCAATTAACGAGAGTCCATGAGTTTGATGATTTTGATTGGACGTGTATCAATGATTGATTAATTTTCAAAGTTCAACGATAGCCTTGTATTATTGTTAATCTGTGCATATGGTTCTTTTGCAAGATTGCATAATATGGCTTGCAATTTCGAAAGTTACAGATGCCATATAACTTGGCCTTGATATAATATTATATAATAATTGTTAGTATATCACATATATATTTTTTTATACAAAAGGGGGTATTATTTTAATTTAAGACAGTTATATGATTTATCAAAAAATAAAAAATAAAAAAGACAGTTATATGTTTACATATACAGAAACGGGGCATTCACTAAGTATGCCTATATGCAACCTCTTCATAGGTACTTATCAATCACAAAACTCAGGAATGAATTATATACAAAATTTATGTCTTGTTGTATACTTTTCTTTTTCTTTAGCACTCACAACTCGCCATGTGTTGCATACTTTCGTTTTTTACTAAATTATCTGCTACTTCATTAGTCTCACAATAGACGTGAAATGGAAGGATGATCCATTCTCACCTAATAAGGTACCTACAATTAGCAATTAATTAAACAGGCAAGAGGCAGCACATAAGCACCATAAGTTGTTAGCCATTGTATAACCAACATGGAATCTGATAATAAATTAATATATTTAAAGCCCATTTTCCATTGCCAAGTTTAACCAAATTAAATCTAACACAAATAATTTGTTTTGAGGAATTTTCAAATAAAGCTAACAAAATAATTTAGAAATGAAGCTATAATAACCCCAAATTCCACTTTTCCAATCTCTATCAAGCTAAATAAGTATGCGGTAATGATTATAACTCACTCAATGTACACACATTGCCATGTGGGCTGAAATTGTGTTTTAAAATAATATTTCAACATTTTACAATTTTAATTGAAATTGGGTTTTCAAAACATGATTTCGAATAGAGTATGTACGAAGTGTGTAATAATAAGTTTGTAATTGTAAGTGGATTTTTCCATAAGTGCAACAGGAGGAAGAGGAAACAAATGTAAAATAGTGGCCACTAAACTACATTGAGAATGTCACTAAAGTTATGGACACTTATTGCTCTATTAATTTTTTTTTATTTTTTTTTAATTTTATGGATTTAAAAAAAAAATGTATGAAAATTTTCAAAAGCCAAAAACTACATCATTTTATTTGGCATGTAATGGTAAATCATCTAATTTTTATAGTTATGACATCATTAATGAACTTTGAATTACATAAATTTAAGTATTTATGTATTATTTAACTTTTATTTTTCGTCTATCATGGGGGAGCTATGGTGAAGTGCCATAGCTCTCTGTGAAAAGCAGGGGAATATGGTTTTACTTGATGAAATACCAGACCTCCCAAAAACAGTTCCTAACTGAAGGATAATCAAATGTTATACCACACATTAATCAATTATCAACATCAAGGACTCAAAAAAATGACAGCAACATATAAAATAAAACAAATAATAGCAATACATAAAATTCTGAATGAAGTATAGCTAGATAATCCACTTCTGATGCAGGACTTGCCATAGGTGCAGTAGGACTCCAGCAGCAACTAGCAACTAGCAACTAGCAACCCGTGAGTGGACATAACATCTACTATTCTTCTTAGGGCAAGGAATTAAGGTGTAGTTGAGTTCATACAGTCACGCAATCGATCCAAAAGACCTTGTAGGCTCTGAATGAAAGTGTCCAAATATCTCTCTTGCATGCCTTCGCGAGTAATTACCTCCTTCGACTTGGCATGATTATGTTTCACCATCCCAGCTACTTCACTACTGTCTTTGTCCATCACAGAGATAATGGCCTCACTCAAACTCTCCTTTGAAATCCAACCATTATCTTTTCTCTCCACCTCCACTGCAACCTTGAGTTCTTCCACCATCAATCTGGCATTCAAAATTTGATCACCAAGGTATGGAACACATACTATTTGGCAATCACTAAGAAGAGACTCCCACATGGACCCATAACCACAATGGGTCACAGACCAACCAACAGATGGGTGCTCCAATATCAATGTTTGTGGCACCCAACCCCCATACACCCACCCTCTCCCTTTAACTCTCTCTTCAAACCCCTCTGGCAAAGCTTCTTCAATTGTTGCGCATCCACCTGGAGTACTTAGTGCCACCAAATATGGTTGCCCACATAACTCAAACCCCAAAAGCAGCTCTTGAAACTGGTCCTTTTGTAGTATATTTTGACTCCCAAATGCACAATACACCACAGTGTTGAGATATCCACTGCCAAGCCAAGTCTAAAAGCATTAACTATGCCCAGCAACGGCTAGTTTCTAATCTCAGGAACAAAGCTTCAAACAACGGCTAGTTTTGGCAAACGACATCGTTCTATTTATTAGGCATATAGGTAGACTAAACGATGTCGTTCAACTCAACCATATTAGAGGGACTGTTGGCAATTGAACTTGGCGGGAAAAGCAGTTAGATCAGTTAGAATTGGTTCCTCTCTTCCAAAGGCTTATTCCGTGATTTCAGGGATTAGTTAATTAAGTTGTTATAGTTGATCTTATATATAAATAGAGAAACAAGCAATGATAATAGTTAAGCAAATCATTACAGAAAAATTCTGAAACTCTTTTCATTGTTCTCTCTCTCTCTGTTCTTCTATTCCCTTTTCTATTCTCTGGTTCTTCCTTCTTGTTTTGCACTTGTATTTGCTTCAATTCAATCTCAGTCAAATTTCTTCATGGTATCAGAGCCTATACGATCTCCACAAACTCTGATTCAACAATGGCAGCTACAATGGCAGCACCTACTTCAACTTCTTCTTCTTCAACCATGTCCTCTTCAACTTCTTCAATCAATTTGATCAATCAACCTCTATTGCTGTTATCAAACATGTCAAACATGATGACAGTCAAATTGGACAATTCCAACTACATAATATGGAAACATCAAATCTCCATGGTGATGGAAACTTACTCCATGATTGATCTTCTCGATGAAACTTCTCTTGTTCCAGAGAAATTCTTGAAAGATCACTCAAGTACTGTTACCACAGTACTGAATCCAGACTTTCTTGTTTGGAAATCCAAAGGAAAGGCACTGCTTACCTTTATCAGTTCCACTCTCACACCTTCAGTTCTTGCTATAACTGTTGGATGTTCATCAGCTCTTGAACTATGGAAAGTTCTAGAGAACAGGTTTTCCTCTTTTTCGAGATCTCATGTGATGAATCTCAAAGGAGAATTACATAATGTAAAGAAAGGATCAGAATCTGTAGACACGTATTTGCAGAAAATCAAGGTCATTAGTGACAAGTTAATGGCAGTTGGAATTTTTCTAGATGATGAAGAATTGCTTCATGTGGCAATTAAAGGGCTTCCAAAGGAATTCAGTGCATTCAGGTCTGCCATTAGAACAAGAAGCACCAGGTTGAGTTTTGATGAGTTGACTACTATGCTCAATGCAGAGGAGGAATCAATGAATGAAGGATTGGAAATTAAAGATTCTACTTTTGCAATGTCTGTCAACACAACACCTAGACCTAACAACTATGGATCCTATAACAATTACAATCAATCCACTAATCGTGGAAGAGGAAGAAGCCAAAATTACAGAGGTAGAGGAAGAGGTTTCTCACCTAATAACTTCTCATAAGGATCTGGTCCAAGAACAGAACGGCCTACTTGCCAGATTTGTGGTAAGGCTGGACACATAGCACTTGATTGTTACCATAGGATGGATTATGCCTATCAAGGCAAACATCCACCAACTAAATTGGCAGCAATGGTCACTTCTTTAAACTCCATGATGGCACAAGAACAGCCTTGGCTGGCAGACAGTGCAGCCACAGACCATGTCACCTCTAGCTTGAATCATCTAAGCTTTCCAAAACCCTACAATGGCCAAGATCATCTCACAGTAGGTAATGGTCAATCTCTGCCTATCACACATATAGGTAATACTCTTATCCCGTCATCTAATTCTGAAATCCAACTTAGAAATGTATTAAGAGTTCCCAATATTGCTTCAAATCTTGCATCTGTCCACAAAATCTGTCATGATAACCAATGTTGGTGCTATTTTGATGAAAACACCTTGTCTATCCAGGCCTTGGCCACGGGGAAAGTGCTCTACAAGGGCAAGAGTGAAGGTGGGGTCTATCCTATTTACCCTCACAAGGCACCCAACCTTTCATTCCCACACAAAACCTGCAATTCAGTCTCCACTTCACCAACCAGTTGGCTTCTGTGGCACAACAGGCTTGGTCATCCCAATTCTCAAGTCCTTGAGTTTCTTTTCCAGCACAAAGGTTTTCCCTTTAATAAATGTACAAACTTTGTAGACTCTTGTGTTCACTGTCTACATGGGAAAATGCATAAACTTCCCTTTCCTAGCTCTAGGTTTGTTGCCTCTGCCCCCTTTGAACTTGTACACACTGATCTTTGGGGTCCTGCACCTCTTACTTCAATAAATGGTTTTCAATATTATGTCATTTTTGTTGACCATTACACACGTTTTACTTGGCTATACCTACTGCATAACAAGTCTGAAGTTTACTCTAAGTTTGTTCAATTTCATGCCATGATTCAAACTCAGTTTTCAGCAACTCTTAAGATTCTTAGATCTGATGGTGGTGGTGAATACACCTCCAAACCTTTTGAAACATACCTTTCCACTCATGGTATTCATCATCAACTTTCATGTCCCTATACCCCTCAACAAAATGGGTTAGTTGAAAGGAAACATAGGCACTTGATTGAAACTACTATTACCCTTCTTTCCCAGGCTTCCTTACCTTCTCAATTTTGGTCCTTTGCTGTTCAAACTGCTATGAATCTCATAAATCTCCTACCTACTGCTTCTCTTGGCTTTCTCTCACCCTGGTTCAAACTTTATGGTTCTCATCCAGATGTTACTGCCCTTAGAGTGTTTGGCTGTGCTTGCTACCCTTACCTTAGGCCTTACACTAATTCTAATGTTTCTAAGGGTTTTGTGTGTCTTAATGTTCAATCCAATCGCCTGTACACTTGTAGGCATGTCCTCTTTAATGAGTCTAAGTTTCCATATCCTTCCCTTTCTATCTCATCTTCTCCCCAATCTGTCAAACCTACTTCTGACCTTTGGTTATCTAACCTTCTCTATTTGCATTCCTCCAACCAACCTTCCATTCTAGGCCCCTATGTTCCTCCCTTGTCATCTAATTCCCCTTCTTGTCCTTTGCCTAATCCTGTTCCTACACCTCCTCATATCTCCACTCCTCCTTCTTCACCTTCATCCAGCCCTCTTATGCCTCCTCCTACTGCTCCACTCCCTCATATACCTCCTGCTCCAGACCCTATTCCTCCCATTGTTTCCAATCATCATCCCATGACCACTAGGTCTAAACATGGTATTACTAAGAAAAAGCTATGCTACAAGGCTGTTCTGGACTATACATTCACTGAACCTTCTTCCTATAAGGTTGCCTCTCAATATCCTCAATGGTCTAAGGCCATGGATGAGGAGTTCTCTGCCTTACAAAGACAGAATACCTGGTCCTTGGTGCCTGCTACCCCTGGTATCAATCTTGTAGGCTGCAAATGGGTGTACAAATTGAAACTACACAGTGATGGGTCAATTGCTCGGTATAAGGCACGCTTGGTTGCCAAAGGTTTTCACCAACAACCTGGTATTGACTACACTGAAACCTTTAGTCCTGTTGTCAAACCAGCTACTGTCCGACTCATTCTCACCATTGCTGTCAGTTTCAAATGGTCCCTCAGGCAGCTTGACATCTCCAATGCATTTCTTCATGGATTCCTTAAAGAGGAGGTCTTTATGCAGCAGCCCCCTGGCTATGTTGATCCTCATTATCCCTCTCATGTTTGCAAGCTTCACAAGTCCTTATATGGGCTTAAACAGGCTCCCAGGGCCTGGTTTGATAGGTTCACATCCCAGCTACTGCATCTTGGCTTTGTGGCTTCCTTGGCAGACCCATCCTTGTTCATTTACCAATCTAACCATACCACCATTTACCTACTGCTATATGTAGATGATATCATTCTCACAGGCAACAATTCCACACAGCTTTCTCATCTCATCACTGGATTGAGTCATACATTTGAACTTAAGGACCTTGGGCCTTTTTCTTACTTTCTTGGTATTCAAATCATCCCTACCAGATGTGGGCTTACCTTATGCCAATCCAAGTATGCCTCTGACATTCTCCATCGTTTCAACATGGAAAATGCCAAACCTACCAAGTCTCCATGCTGCTCTTCCACACGCCTTACTCCTTATGAGGGTTCTCTCTTACCTGATCCCACTGCATATAGGCGTATGGTTGGTGCCCTTCAATACCTTACCTTCACTCGTCCTGATCTGTCTTTCAGTGTTCATCAGCTGTGTCAGTTTATGCAGCATCCTACCTCATCTCACCTTGAGGCTGCCAATAGAGTTCTTCGCTATGTCAGAGGTACTTTGCACTTTGGGCTTCATATTGATCCTGGTCCAATTACTCTCTCAGCCTTCTCGGATGCAGATTGGGCTGGTGACCCTTCAGACAGAAAATCCACCACTGGCATTTTAGTCTTCCTTGGTTCTAGCCCAATTTCTTGGTCATCCAAGAAGCAGTCCACAGTCCCTCGTTCCTCCACTGAAGCTAAGTATCGCGCACTTGCTTCCACTGCTGCTGAATTGGCCTGGCTTCGCACCCTTTTCCGCGAACTTGGCCTGTGTCTTCCTCACATTCCTATTCTCTGGTGTGACAACAATTCTGCCATTGCCTTAGCTTCCAACCCTGTGTTTCATTCTCGCACAAAGCATATTGAAGTGGACTATCATTATGTTCGTGGTTGTGTTCTCCGTCGTGATCTGGGCATCAAATTCATTTCTGGCCGAGATAATTTTGCTGACATTTTCACTAAATCCTTGCCTGGCCCTCATTTTGTGTTTCTTCGCAGCAAACTCTTGACTGATTCTGCCCAGAGTTTGGGGGGGGATGTTGAGATATCCACTGCCAAGCCAAGTCTAAAAGCATTAACTATGCCCAGTAACGGCTAGTTTCTAATCTCAGGAACAGAGCTTCAAACAACGGCTAGTTTTGGCAAACGACATCGTTCTATTTATTAGGCATATAGGTAGACTAAACGATGTCGTTCAACTCAACCATATTAGAGGGACTGTTGGCAATTGAACTTGGCGGGAAAAGCAGTTAGATCAGTTAGAATCGGTTCCTCTCTTCCAGGGGCTTATTCCGTGATTTCAGGGATTAGTTAATTAAGTTGTTATAGTTGATCTTATGTATAAATAGAGAAACAAGCAATGATAATAGTTAAGTAAATCATTACAGAAAAATTCTGAAACTCTTTTCATTGTTCTCTCTCTCTCTATTCTTCTATTCCCTTTTCTATTCTCTGGTTCTTCCTTCTTGTTTTGCACTTGTATTTGCTTCAATTCAATCTCAGTCAAATTTCTTCACACAGTACCTTGCTCAAAATTGCATAACCAATTAGTCCATTTTTCGTCTAGCTTTGTGGCCGGTGTTTCTGGCAGGACAGGTCCTGTTAGCAACACAAGCTTAGCGTACTGCTGCCTTAGATAGTAACAATAAGGCCCCTCAACCTCATGATATGTCCTTAAGGCAATCGCATCACCTCCTTTCATGCTAGAGGTAATTCGAGAGTACCAACTGGGAACCCCAGTTCCGTTATGATCTTCGGCAAGTATTTTTACTGTTGCAATTTTGAATTCCTTGTGTTTTAGTAAGCACTAGCAAAGAAGGATAGTCAGGAGGCGGTTGGATTAGCTCTTCATTAGTCATATGCTTTGCAATCTTCTTAGCAGGGACCATACGTAACGCAAGTGTGGCGGTGCTTACCATCGAATAGTGTATGGCCTTGCTGCCAAGTTGGTGTGCTAAAACTGGCATCCAATGACTGAAATCAAAGAAGATGAAGTGAGGCTTGAGAATGGTAAGAATGGTTTCAACTTGGTTTTGGGTTCGATCGAAAGCAATAGCAAGGTGCATATGAAGTGGAAAAGGAACATCCGAGGCAGTCTCAGCACCAAGGGGTAGTCCATCTACATGGGGAACGAGAAGAGGATAGAAGTTGATAAGGTTTGGATAATGGTTGAGATGTTGTAGCTTTGCTTGTGCTCCTTTGGGCAGTAAGAAGGACACTCTATGGCCTCTCTGCGCAAGCTCATTAGAAAGTTGAAGGTAGGGAATGAAATGGCCAAAGGCAAACCAGGGAAACATGGATAGATGAAGTTTTGTGCTACTCAAACTGCTCATCTTTGAAAACAGTATGATTTCCCCTGATGTTTATGTATGAATAATGTGCTTGATCTGGTTTTTTTTTCAAGGAGGGGGAGGGGCATACAGACGCACGTCAATATATAATGAAGTAAATAAGTTGTCACCAGTCATCACTCCGGAAAAAAAAAAATTCACCACAAAAAAATGGAGGGTAAATACTACTTCTACATATTGCACAAACTTTTTGCGTTAAAATCGTGACATGACTTCGTTAAATATTTTTTGAACAGTCACGATTTTGTATTTGTGTGCAATAAACAATGTGAAATAAACACCACCCAAAAATGTAAGAGTACCAATGGTAGAGAAAAGCAAAGGTTGCTAACAGGGGCGGAGCTACTTAGCTCCTTGGGGGGGCCATGGCCCCCCCAAAATTTTTAAATTCTCCTTTAGAGTATATTAAAAAAAAGACATGGCCCCTCCAAGAATTAAATCCGGCCCCCCCAAATTATTTTCAACAACCAGTCCAATACAACCTCAAATAAAACAAAAATATTTGTCCACATTCAGCTCAGCCGACCAGCCTAAAATCCTTAATCATACAAAATTCTTCTCCTTTAAACTAAAGGCACTTCCAGCCCAGCCCAACCCCAAATCTGAAATCCCTAATCCCGATCAAACAAAAATCACCTCACGCTTTTGCCTAAATTCCTAGTCTTCATGCAGTCACACCTCTGCGCTCTACCTGACAACCTCAGTTCATGCTGCCTAAATTCCCAATCCTCACATCATGCGGTCATGCCTCTCCGACTTGTCGTGACATTGTAGCTTCACTAGCCGCTGACCTCACCTAGCCTTCAGCACTCAACCTCAAATCCTAAAGCCCTCACTCAATTCCTCAAAGGTATCTCATTCAGTCATTCTCATCTTAATTCTCTCTCTTTTTCTCTAGAACTGAACTAAATACTAAATAGCATAATAGAAATATCAAGTATGTGTATGTGATATCTTTTGCCAGTAAAGCAATTTATATTTATTTGACTTTATCTTTTTGTGTTTATTGTTATTGGATTCTTTATTCTTGACCCACTGACTCTATGACTCAGCCTTTTTGGCTTTTGTGTTGTTTGTCTCTTGAGTGGGTCCGGGTGGGGTGAGGGCCATGAGACTGTGTAGGAATGAATTTTATATGATAATTTATTATATCTATCTTCCAAGTTAGTTTATCATTTTTTGAATTGATTTTTTTTTTTTTTTTTTTTTGGGATTGAAATTAGGTGCCAAATAATGAGCGCAAATGACAAACAATTAATGCATTTTTTAAGAAAAAGTTGTATGTCATTCAAAACTTAGATAATTTGTAGAAACAAATGTTGATACTTCAATGTCTGATGAACGTCCCTCCAAATGTTCAAGAATTCAATCTAAAGGGATAAACCATGATCCAAGATCACGTAAATAAATATATGCATTCCCTATCAACGAACATGATGAAATTCAACCTGCTTATCTCATAACAGGTCCATATCAACCTAGAAACATAGAGTATCCATACAAAGGACCAAAAAATTATCGTTGTAGTTTTCAATTTTCATGGTTTGAATCACATGAAAATTGGTTGAATTATATTTTAGTATATCTCTACTACAACCCGGCCCCCACAAGTAATTATTCCTGGCTACACCCCTGGTCAAGCTAACAATTTGCTTGAAATCTTGAAGCGTCGTGTATTGGGCTTGAAAGCTTAATTTTTTTTTATTAAATTAAAAAAAAAAAAACAGTTTTTTAATGTTTCAAACTTATCAAACCAATTAAACTGATTGCAAAAACCGCATCGCTATAGGTAAAAAACCGATCCTAAACGATATGTATCGGTTTCAATTATGAGAAAACCGATCTTTATTGGTTCAGTAATAAATTTAGAAAAAAAATCGAGTCAATCCCAACCGCGCACACCCCTAATTATGATTACACCCCTAATTGTGAGTGGTTTATTCTGGTTTACTTTCTTTGTTTTCTTCATAAGCGATGATAACTTATTTATTTATTTATTTTTGGAGAAAAATGACAACTTATTTACTTCATTGTCGGCACACGTGATGTGAATAATTATGTCCGTGTGTCCCTTTGTTATTGCGTGCGTGGGACTGGTAGCAGTTTACATGGACCACCTTTTTTGAGAGAAAGATGGAATTATTCACGAGCATACAATAATTCTCTCAAGAAAAAGCCAGATCAAACACATAAAACATATAGGAGAAATCATTCAGTTTTCAAGTGGCTTTTAAAAAAGTAATCATAAATCAAGCAAAGATGAGCACAAAACTTCATGTAGCCATGTTCCCCTGGTTTGCCTTTGGCCATTTCATTCCTTACCTTCACCTTTCCAACAAGCTTGCAGAGAGAGGCCATGGAGTGTCCTTTATAGTGCCCAAAGGAGCACAATCAAAGCTACAACACCTCAACCATTATCCAAACCTTATCAACTTCTATCCTCTTCTCATTCCCCACGTAGATGGACTGCCCCTTGGTGCCGAGACTGCCTCGGATGTTCCTCTTCCACTTCATATGCATCTTGCTATAGCTCTCGACCAAACCCAACACCAAGTTGAAACTATTCTTACCACTCTCAAGCCTGACTTCATCTTCTTTGATTTTAGTCATTGGATGCCAGTTCTGGCTCACCAATTTGGTACCAAGGCCATATTCTATTCTGTGGTAAGTTCGGCTACACTTTCATTTCATGTGGTCCCTTCTAAGAAAATTGCAAAATATTCCACAAATGAAGAGCTACTTCAACCCCCTCCAGGCTATCCTTCTTTGTCAGTGCTACTAAAACACAAGGAGTTCGAAATTGCAAAAGTAAAAGCACTTGTGGAAGATCAAGGAACTGGGAAGTCCTTATACTTTCGAATCACCTCTAGCTTGAAAGACTGTGATGCCATAGCCTTAAGGACAAATCATGAGGTTGAGGGGACTTATTGTGACTATCTAAGGCAGCAGTACGCCAAGCCCATATTGCTAACTGGACCTGTCCTGCCCGAAATATCAGTGACGAAGCTTGATGAAAAATGGACTAATCGGTTATCCAATTTTGAGGAAGGTACTGTGGTGTATTGTGCATTTGGGAGCCAAACTATATTACAAAAGAACCAGTTTCAAGAATTGGTTTTGGGGTTTGAGTTAAGTAGGCAACCATTTTTTGTGTCGCTGAGTGTTCCAGATGGATGTGCAACAATTGAAGAAGCTTTGCCAGAGGGGTTTGAAGAGAGAGTTAAAGGGAGAGGGTGGGTGTATGGGGGTTGGGTTCCACAAACACTGATGCTGGAGCACAAATCTGTTGGGTGTTTCGTGACCCATTGTGGTCATGTATCCATGTGGGAGTCTCTTCTTAGTAACTGTCAAATAGTATGTGTTCCATACGTGCTTAGTGATCACATTATGAGTGCTAGATTAATGGTGGAAGAACTGAAGGTTGCAGTGGAGGTGGAGAGAGAAGATAATGGGTGGATTTCCAAGGAGAGCTTGAGCCATTCCATTATCTCTGTGATGGACAAGGACAGTGAGGTAGCTGGGTTGGTCAAATATAATCATGCCAAATTAAAGGAGGTGCTTACTACTGAAGGTCTGCAAGAGAGGTATTTACACAATTTCATTCAGACCCTGCAAGGCCTTTTGGATTGACAAATAAGTGTTTGTATGGACTCGACTATTTTTAATTAATCCCTTGTACTAAGATGAGTACTACAGGTTTCATTAATGGAGGAAGTATTCACTCATGTTGTAGTTGAGGGGAAACCAAAATGGTCTTGGAAGGAAGTGTTGCAAGTTATCAGTTCAGTTATGCCTACTTTTAGGAGCACTTAAAAAAAAAAAAAAACTTTCGATGTGGTTTATTTGGGTATATCTATTTGTACTTCTTTTCTAGGCTGTATCCATATTGTGTTTTATTTCCCTTTCAGCTAAAATCAATTCCATATGTTGAGTGAATTTGATAGCTTTGTCCATAACTTTGTCAAAAAAGGCATGCTGTTTTCTTTTTAGTTTAATGAAATTGAAGCATATCAAAAAAGGAAATGTCAAAACAGGCCTGCTGAAATATAAATTAATTAATTAAACACCAAATAACATTAGCGGTGACTTGGCTTCCAGACTTTTTCTTGAAGAAATGTAGAATAATTTATCATATATTCAGATTTAATTAAGATAAATAAATATGATTTTATTTTTATTTTATTTTATTTCCCCTGTCAAAAATTTCTAATATAATTGGCAATTAAAAAAATTCCAAATTTTTTAGATTCCAAATAGAAGTAACTCTTTTAGGGGCATCAGATGACAATTTCTAAATTTTTTTTGGGACATGTGTTGCTTAGCTTATATCTTCTCACAGTGTAACTAGACCTTTAATTGTAAGATGGGCACGTGGATTGGATCCACTGTTCCTGCGTGAGCTTTGCATTTTGGGAATTGTCTTATGGTGGATTTCAATTTCATGAAAAAAAGAAAAGAAAAAAAAAAGTGGCATCAATGGGACTGCCATGTTTAGGGACAGAGTTAGGACTTGGAGTTAGGGGGGCGGCTCGCTACTAGTTACTTGTGGTAACTCCAGCCTCTAGCTTTGCTGCTTAGACACTGAGGGTTTTTTTTTTTTTTTTGGGTCTTTGATGTGTGTTTATTTCTAGGTAAGGACAAAATTTGCTAATTTTTTTTAAAGGGCTGGGTTGTTTGTTTTGGGTGAAATTTGTTGGTTGGACTTAATTTTTTTTTTAGTTTTGCTATTGGTAATTTTTGTTATTGCACTAATGTTTTTGGTCTTGTATATTTTGTTTTAGATCTATAAATTTTATTATGGCCTTTAAAAAGAGAAAAATGTTAAGGATACAAACTTGTTTTATAAATTAATGATGTGGTGAGTAGTATTGGTAAGTAAAATAATGATATAAGTGGTGAGCCTAGATACAAACTAATAAGAATTTGTTATCTCAACACTTTGTAAAAATATTGTAGAAAAGTTTGTGACTATAGTATTATGCTTAAAAGAATCAATGATATTGTTAAGGGGCAAAGTGTAATTTTATAAAAAAAAATTGCTAAAATTAATACCCATATATATACTAATATTTTAAATAAATAAAAAAATTAAGGGGGCCGTTGCCCCCCAAAGTCTAAGCTTAGCTCCGTCCCTGGTCATGTCGGCAAGCACAATGACATGACTAATTATTTACAAGTAAAGAGATTGACATCTACAATGACATGGTCTTTTATGGAGTAACTATCATATTAAGTATGCCTAGTAGTGAAATTAGTCTCAAAACTATTTACTTTGTTGTGGGTTCTAATTTTTTATCTATACTATTAATAAGATGATTCCCCTGTTTCGTCTTCAATTTTTAGTGTACCAAAATATCTTCATACAAATTCTAAAATAACATACACTTTAGTTTAATTTTTTTCCTACAAAAAATTAAAAAAATGTTAAAACAGTAATACTATCTCACGTACAAAAGGAATAAAAAAAAAACCGTTATTCTCACCACCCATTTGTATTCAAATGTTTGATTCCTATCTGTATTTGTTATCTATTTGAATTCAAATACTTCAATTATCTCATTCTCAAAAAAAAAAAAAAAAAAAAATTGTTAGGACATATGTGAATCATGTTAGGAACATATGTCAATATTTTATGTAATTGGCTAATCCTTTGACAAAACACACTTTACTTGTAATTGGGTAGATCTAATACTTCGAGGAACAAGGTTTTAAGTTCAAGTGTTAAAGCCATGCAAATCTATCCAAGAAACAAGTGAAGAAGTACCGGATTTTAAATCTTGACAGCTAGCTCGACAGCCAGTATCTATCAAGGTTTAAAAGTTGCTAAAGACCAATGCTCGATGCTCGATAGCTATCTCGATAGATAAGCTATCTATCGAGGTTTATGAAAAATAGATTTTCAATTCTGATTTTCATTCAATCCGTGTGTATATGTTTGGGCTTTCTTTTCTCATAACCCTAAACATATATAAGAATTTTTTTAAGGGCCGTCAAAGGTTGTGCGAGTGTGAAGCAAAGTTGTATTCATGCAAATTGTGACAGGAGACAGAATTTGCCCTAGTTCATCTTTCTCTTGAAGAAGTTGCTGTATTTGTACACCGTAGGGTTTTGTAACCAAGGAGCTTCGTGATCTTCATCGTGTGATGAATTGAAGAACTTTGCAGCCAACATTCTTCTTAAGTTAGTGAGTAAGCTGCATACTGGGACCCACGCATCAAATTGGTTAGTCACGTACTGGGAGTTGTGCATTGAAAATGAAAGATTGTCACTACAGAACAAGTCTAATTGGGTATTGTGGTAAAGGTTCAACTATAAGTTGGTATAAGGTACTGGGATTCCTTTACTTGTAACCGCTTGTTATGATAATAGTGAATTCTCAGGAATGGTGACCTCAAAATCACCTGGTAGGGTTTTTGCCGTGTAGGCTTTCCTTATTCGTAAACAAATCATTGTGTTAATTTAATTTTCGCCACATTTTAGTTAATTGGTGATTTGTTTGTGCTACCACGCGTATTGCATGCCAACTGAATTAATTAGTTAATTTGGCTAATTAATTTGTTAATTCATCACAAGGGGTCAATACATTCTTGGCTTATCAAGTGGTATTAGAGTAGGCACACTCTGATTAGCTTTTAATTTTTACTATGTGATCCATTGACCATTGGTTGTCATGGATAGAGGACAGTCTCTTATTATACCTCATTTATTTGATAGCACTAACCATGCATACTAGAAAGTATGCATGAAAGCTTTCTTGCAGTCATTAGATGAAATGGTGTGGCCAGCTGTGGAGATAGGCTGGACCAAGCCTACGGAAGTGCCAACCGATTGGGATGACGCTAAGATCAAGGCGGCAAACTTCAACAGCAGGGCATTGAATGCGTTATTCAGTGCAATCACAAATGAGAAATTCCAGAAGATTTCCTCTACTGAAACCACTAAGGAAGCATGGACCATTCTCTAGACAATCTATGAAGGAACCAAGGCTGTCAAGGATTCAAAGCTTTAGAGGCTTACTATGAGCTTTGAAGAGATTAAGATGGAGGAGGATAAGTCATTCAATAAGTTCTATGCCAAACTCAAGGACAGAGTGAACTTAGCTTTTAATTTTGGGAAAACCATTCCTGAACCCAAGATTGTTAGAAAGGTGCTTAGATCTCTACCCGAGAGATTTCATGCCAAGATCACCGCAGTTGAGGAATCGAAGGATATTGACAAAATTCCTTTGATAAAGCTGGTTGGCAATCTACAAACCTATAAGTTGGGTTTGACAAGGATAAGGAAATCAAGCAAGAGCAAGAGCATGGCATTGAAGGCCAAGAGCAGTGACACTGATGAGTCTTCAGATGATGAAGATTCTAAGATGAAATCCTATATCACTTGGCAATTCAAAAAGTTTATGAAGAATGCCAATGTTAAAGGATTTGACAAAGACCAGAAACAGTCCAACTCATCTTAGTTCAAGAACTAGGACAAAGGAAAGAAGGATGCTAAGGATAGCGGTTAGTACACTATTCTCTCAGGACCAAAACGCTTTAGATGTCAAGATTTCGAGCACATGAAATAAGAGTGCCCTACATATCTCAAGACCATTGGGAAAAGCAAGGCACTTGCTGCTACCTTGAGCGACGCCGAGCCTGAAGATGATTTCGACAATAAGGATGATGGAATCCTTAATGCCTTCACTGCCACTGTAAATCCTATTGAAGGGATTGTTGAAGATGTGGATGAAGAAGAGGAATAGGTGGAGTCCAAGTTTGAAAAGATGGATGAAAAAGATGACATCCACACAGCCTATGCAAAGTTATACAAGGTCTCAGAAAAGCATGAGAAATTGTATAGGTTGGCCACCAAGAAGCTTAGTGAAGTGGAGCTTGAACGAGAAGAAATTTCCACAAAGTTTGATGAAGCCAATCAGACCATTGGAGCACTGAGATTTGAGAATAATTTCTTGGCTGAGAAGACCAAGAAGCTTGAGGCAGAACTGTTCCAAGTCAGAGCTCAGTTGGAAAGAACTTCAAGGGCAAAGCTTGATGAGATGCTTCATATTCAAAAATCTGCTTCCGATCGAACCAGTTTAGGGTATGATTTCTCTTCTCCTAATATTGCTACTTCTAGTACTACTATTTTTGTTCCTTCTGCTAATAATGTTGAAACTGAGAACAATGATGTTAAAAATGATTTAGCTAATGAAAACATAGACAAGGGTAAATCTATCTTAGGAGCACCCTCTAAACTTGATAAGAAAGAGATTAAGAACCCTAGGGCTAAGAAGGGAAATACTCAAAAGCCTAAACAGCAAAATTAGCATTTCTGTCATCATTGTGGAGCAGCTGGACATACTCGACCTAATTGCTATAAGAGGTTAGCCACTCAACAGAGCAATAGTATGATCTTATCAAGAAACTACAAAAAGTTTCCATCCTCTTTTGCTCCTTTTGAAGATCTTCTTAAAGCCCTCATGTTCCTTTCGAACTTGAACAGTTTCAATTCTTCCCCCTCACCACCGGATCAAGGATTTGCTAAATGGAAAGGTTCTTCCAAGGTGTGGAAGGAAAAAGGCTCCAGGTGATTCTGTCACTTTCTCTCTCTCTCTCTCTCCCTTTCTTGTTTTGTTTTTGCATTACTTGTGTGTTTTGCTTTCGTGTTTTGAAACAGTCTAGTTATATGCATTGTTTTGTTTAACATGTTTTTGTTTGTTTACTTTTCAGTTTTGCTTTATTTTTTTTTTCATAAAAAAAAAATTTTTAAAATTAGAAAATACAAAAATAGTGTGTGTTTGTGTACTTTGGTACTTGTGTATCTTGGATGGCCATTGAAACAAAGTTTTCTAAACTTTGTATCTTTTGTAGCTTAGTTGAGCATCTCTATACACAACTAAGCAAGTGAGCATTGTGGCTTATGTTTGTGATGAGTAAGATTAAGTAATCTCTTGTGCTTAACACTCGTATCACTCTTTTGATGGGAAGGACTACAAAATCCTAAGAGAAAGGCATAAATAACCATCTCACCACTATTGCCCACCAATCATGAAATGACATTTGTATGCCTCGACATAGCAAAAGTGGAATGTCAAATGCTTAACATAATTGGGTATTTCTTTTCTATCTCTTATATGCCCATGCATGGTTTGCTTAAAAGAAAAATATGCAAAGAATAACAAAAAGCAAAAAGAATCAAAATGCTTTATATATGATTGCAAGCGTGTATTCTAGGAGATGTGGGAGTTATAGGATGTACCTCGAAGGTGATATTTCCCATCAAACAGTTATGATTGTGCGTGAGTTAAAATGATTTTCTCTTATTTCAAATCGTCATAACATGTAGACACTTGTGCAATCTTGCAATGTTTTTTACACACAACACGCAATATTCTTTGCTACTTTTGATACATGTGCAGGTACAATGTGATTTGGCCATCACAAGGAATACATGTGTTAATGTATGCTTACTAAACTGTCTCAACTTGTTTTTGAAATATAAAATTGGTTAGACTTGTTTAGTGTGTGTGTGTGTGTGTGCTTTGGATCTATGTGCTCAACATTTTTTTTCTCGAGAGATGTTTTTGAGAGCTTAAAATGTTGTTTGGATCTTTGGTTGTGTAGCATGCTTGATTGCATTCATGTCTATGTTTTTTTCTTCTTGAAAAACTATTTTTAAGAAATCTCGATAGTTGCTGGACACCTCTTGATAGCTAGGCTATCTATCGAGCCACTTCAGTTGCTTTTTATCACATTCTCGATAGCTTCTTGATAGTTGCTTGATCCATCGAGAAACTTTCTAGATGCTTGATAGATTCTTGATAGCTACCTCAATCCATCGAGATCCTTTAGCTATGGACACTTCTCGACAGATCCTGGATAGCTCATCGACAGATAATACATGCGTTTTTAAAGCTTGACACCTCTCGATACCTCTCGATCCATCGAGCTTTATGAATTTCTATATATACTCTTCAGTGCAATTTTCTCTCATTTCTCCCCGATCTCTCTCGACAGAAAATCACTTTTCTCTCTCCTAAACACTTCTCACTCAACCTCTTCATCTTCCCTACTTATTCTTTGGTCTTTTCATTGCATTTTTCAGAGGTATGATCTCTTTTCTAGCATTTAATCATACATTTCTTGCATGCCGACCTAGATTTTGGGATTTTTTGAAAATTTATAGGGTTTTTCAAAATTGATGAAGTTTTGATGAAATTTTTGGGTTGGTTATGTTTATATGATCGTAAATGTCATGCATTGCATCACATGTGCATTATAACTATATTTTCATGCATTATAGATGTGTGTTATATATGTTGATTTGCTGTGTGCTGTTAGGTTTGGATTGGGCTGAGTCCATGATATTTTTGTGTTTGCATGTCACATGTTCATGCATGCGTACCTTCATTTCTTTATGTTCTTATATATTGATTTGTTTGCTGCTTTTCTGCATGTCTCTCTTTCTCCCTCTCTCTCTTTCTTTTTGTTAGTTGCATCATGGCACCTAAACGAAAATCCACTCTGTCCTAGAACCCTCTTCGTTCTGGGGCATCCTCTTCCTTTGACCCCACTCCTTCTTCTGTGTGGTTCCATGATGATAAAGCTCGAAAGGACTTTTCAGAGAACTTCTCTAGACGAGGCATTCATTTCGGAATGCTAAGTCATTCTATCGGGTTTCTTCGATACTGACCTTCCCACTATCATCTATAGTAAGGGTTGGGAGTCATTGTGTGGTGTCTCGGTTACGTGCCCTTCCGTGATCATACATGATTTTTACTCCAACATGCATGGATTTGATTACTCTATACCCCAATTTGTCACTTGCATTCGGGGTATACGTATTGTAGTTACTCCGGATCTTATATCCGAGGTGCTACACGTTCCTAGGGTAGCACATCTTGATTACCCTGGTTACGATCGTTTGAGGATTATGTCCAAAGACGAACTCTCGTCTCTCTTCTGTAAGACACCTTTTTCTTGGCATGACCATCAAAACACCCCTTTCTCGGGCTTTGCAAAAGGTTCGAGATTCCTTAACATGGTGATAACATTCATTCTTCATCCTTTATCTCACTATAACACTATCATAGAGCCTCATGCACGATTTTTGTTATCCCTCTTAAGGATTATTTCTATCGACTTCCCTTCTCACTTTATTCTATCCCTTATAGATGTCTATAGGGATACGGCGACCCATGATAAGCTTATTTTTCTTTCGACTATCACGAGGATCATTCGCCATTTTTTGTCCCCTGTCCCGTGTTTGATCACTTCTCTGTTATGGGTGCCATTGACGTTGCTACCATTAGATGGAGGGAGGCTTAGCTTTGCCCGAGGCGGACACAAACCGAGACGGCAACTCCTCCAAATTCTACTGCTCCTTCCACCTCCGCTCCTTCATCTTTTGCGGGTGGAGTGACTCTTGAGGCCATCATGGCACAACTTCTGCGCGTGGATACTCGCCTTGACACTCTCAGTGATGAGTTGTGTAAGGTGAACACCCGTGTTGGTTGTATCGCACGACAACAGGCTGTCATAGGTGGTTTTACTATTGCTTCCTCTCCATCTCCACCGACTTCCGAGGATGAGAGTGATGATGGCTCCAGCAGTGATGATGCTAATAAGGATGATGGTGCTAGCTCGCCCAGTGATGTTGAGATGTCTACTTGATGTACTTTCCCTTTGTCACTCGTGACAAAAAGGGGGAGTAGTTTTGATATGAGAGTAGTCATATACATAGGGGGAGGGTTAGCATAGGAGATTTTGTGATAAGGGGAGTGTCTATGAGGGATGTAGTGAGGACTTTTTTTTTTTGTATCTTTTCTTTTCTTTCTCTTTTAGATATATTATCTATTGTACATTGGTCTTGTGATCATTTAGTGATAGAAAACTTTGTACTCATCTTTTATATATATTTGATGATGTTGTTATCACATTTCACCTATCTCTCCATACGTTGTTTCTTTTCTCTCTTTATACACATATTTCTTATTTAATGTATGCAATCTTATATTTTTGTTTCATACTAAGATGCCTTGATGAGTTTTGTTTAAAGTGTTTCAGAAATATAGGTTGTCAAAGTCTTCTTGTCATAAACTCTCTTCTTGCAAAGTTTTTCAAGAATTTGTGTTAGGATAGATTTTATTGTAATTCAATAAGTGAGTATGAGTTGAGTGATTTATGACATATGTTCATTTGTTTATTGTGGTTTTGTCACGAATTGCCAAATGGGGAGATTGTTAGGACATATGTGAATCATGTTAGGAACATATGTCAATATTTTATGTAATTGGCTAATCCTTTGATAAAACGCATTTTACTTGTAATTGGGTAGATCTAATACTTTAAGGAACAAGGTTTCAAGTTCAAGTGTTAAAGTCATGCAAATTTGTCCAAGAAACAAGTGAAGAAGTACTAGATTTTAAATCTCGACAGCTAGTATCTATCGAGGTTTAAAAGTTGTTGAAGCTTGATGCTTGATAGCTATCTTGATAGATAAGCTATCTATCGAGGTTTATGAAAAACAGATTTTCAGCTCTGATTTTCATTCAATCCGTGTGTGTATGTTTGGGCCTTCTTTTCTTACAACCCTAAACATATATAAGGATTGTTTTAAGAGTCGTCAAAGTTTGCACGAGTGTGAAGCAAAGTTGTGTTCATGCAAATTGTGACCGGAGACAGAATTTGCCTTAGTTCATCTTTCTCTTGAAGAAGCTGTTGTGTTTGTACACCATAGGGTTTTGTAAACAAGGAATTTCGTGATCTTCATCATGTGATGAATTGAAAAACATTGCAGCCAACATCCTTCTTAAGTTGGTGAGTAAGCCGTGTATTGGGATCCGCGCGTCGAATTGGTTAGTCACGTATTGGGAACCGTGCATTGAAAAGGAGAGATTGTCATTACAGAATAAGTTCAATTGGGTATTGGGGTAAGGGTTCAACTGTGGGTTGGTATAAGGTATTGAGATTCCTTTACTTGTAACCGCCTGTTGTGATAATAGTGAATTCTCGGGAGTGGTAACCTTAAAATCACCCGGTGAGATTTTTGCCGTGTAGGTTTTCCCCATTCGTAAACAAATCACTGTGTCAATTTAATTTCCGCTACATTTTAGTTAATTGGTGATTTGTTTATACTACCACGCATATTGCATGCTAATTGAATTAATTAATTAACTTGGCTAATTAATTTGTTAATTCATCACAAGGTATCAATATATTCTTGGCATACCAAAAAACTTCAATTATCTTTATCCAAAAAAAAAACTTCAAAATTACTTCTTCTTCTTCTTCTTCTTCTTCAAAAAAAAAAAAAAAAAAAAAAAAGAAACTACTCATTCTTATTTCGAAATTTCTACATTTAAAAAAAAAAAAAAAAAATTTCTTTAAAGCATTCCAAATTTTTTTTTTATCCAAATTCTATACAGTTATCACAAATCTCCATCCATCCACTTTAACGTATATCATCTTTTTTTTGTTCAAATCTCAAAATTTTTTACTTATCACAATTTTTATCCCAATCAATAAATTCAAATGTTCCATTGGGTTTCAACTTCTTATGATTCTCTCTTAGTTTTAAACATTATTCCACGTTACCTTACCTCATTTTTTAAATAAATAAATAAATACACGGTTATTTATATATCACTTTTAAGCATTATAACACTAAACCAAAAAATACAAAAAAACAAAAAATAGTATTATTACACGCACAAAGCACATATAATGAGTCTAATATTTAAATAAAGAGATTTGAAATTCAACATTTGATAATGGCCTTATAGACCCCAACTTTCCTAAACAACTCAGCATCTGATAAGGATAAGCAAAAGATATGGATAATTGATAAGGATCATCAATGTTACCCCACATTAATCAATTATCAACGACTCTACGAGCACTCAAACCAATAACATCAACACATTAAATAAAAAATAATAGCAATAGATAAAATCAATAAAAGATAGCTCTTAATAATCCACATCTGATGTAGGACTTGCCGTGTGTGCACTGGACTCTAGCAGCAACCAGCAACTAACATCTACTGCTCTTCTTCGGGCAAGTGAAAGGGATTAAGATTAAGTTGAGTTCATACAGTCACTCAAGTCAATCCAAAAGACCTTGTAGGCTCTGAATGAAAGTGTCCAAATATCTCTCTTGCATGCCTTCGCTAGTAATACCTCCAATTTGGCATGATTATGTTTCACTATCCCAGCTACTTCACTGCTATTGTCCAACACAGAGATAATGGCCTCACTCAAACTCTGCTATGAAATCCAACCATTATCTTCTCTCTCCACCTCCACTGTAACCTTGAGTTCTTCCACCATTAATCTGGCATTCAATATTTGATCATTAAGGTATGGAACACATACTATTTGGCAATCACTAAGAAGAGACTCCCACATGGACCCATAACCACAGTGGGTCACAGAACAACCTACAGATGGGTGCTCCAATATCAATGTTTGTGGCACCCAACCCCCATACACCCACCCTCTCCCTTTAACTCTCTCTACCAGGGACGGACCCAGGATTTCAAGTTGGGGGGCGAAGATAAGCGAAAAAAAAATAATTCAAAAACACATCCATATATTTTCTAGAATTGGAATATTAGCATTTGAAATTGTGTTTGAAAGATGGTTATTTTCTGGAATTGGGATATCGGCATTTTTTGGAATTGGAGAATGAATATTTCTTGGGATTGGAACATCGATATTTTCCGGAATTGGGGAATGAATATTTTCTAGAATTGGAACATCCACATTTTCTAGAATTGGAATAGCAACATTAGTTGTTGGCAATCCCACGTTGACTTCGGAAGAATTTGAATCTTTTCTTTTGAAAAAATCAAACATTGTAGTTGATTTTTTCATGATCTACAAATAAAATAAGAATCATATATATTATCTGACAAACGGTTGTTGTTACTAACTAAAGACAAATACTAGAATCTAGGTAATATGCATGATGCATTTAATTATAAATTTAGTATTTCTCACTTCTTTTCAATTTATAAATTTATCTAATTTAGCATTATGAGCTAACAATAGGCGCAAGTGAATCATTATTATTTTCTTAAATTTGTGTGACAATTTTCTATATTATATGATTTGTTTTTTTCTTTTGTCTTTGGCTTTGCCTTTATTTATCTCTTTGTCTTTGTCTTTTCTCCATATTTCAGACACTAACCCAATCCCACTACCGACACTATAAATTTATTCTGCACTACTGACAAAACCTTTTCTTAACTTTACCTTCTCTCTCTCTCTCTCTCTCTCTCTCTCTCTTGTCCCTATTCTTGCACAACTACTAGTCAACAAAGAACAAACAAACAAACACTACACTAATAATATATTCTCTAATCTTTACAAACTCTACTCTCTCTCTATCTCTCTTATCTATATAATACAAGAGAGTCACAAACACAGAGTCACAAAGCCAAAAAGCCCAAAAAAAAAAAAAAAAAAAAACCACAGGCAGTTAGGGCTATCAGGCACAAATTCAATTCACAATCACAGAATCACCAACATCAGTTCATCACTCATCAGTAAAAACACAAACACAAACACCACAGGTCCACAAGCATAGATTTTTAGATTATGAGATTCACAAACATTATATTAGGTTTTGAAGGAAATGATAAATTAAATACTTGTGAATTGTGTAGGCTAGAGTAGTGGAGCAATGAAGCTGGGTTAGGCAGATTGAGCAACCAGCGGCGGCGGCAGCGGCAAGATGGGTCTCGCAAGATCAAGCAACGTAGCTGGGTTTAGGTATGTGATAGCTGATAGCGGCAAAAGGTCTTTCTCGCGTGGGCGTGGGCAGCGGCGTCATAGCGTACTCTCGCCTCTCACTTTCTTTGTCTCGCCTCTCCTTTTCTTTTTTCTTTTTTTCCTTCGTTTTTTGCTTTTTTGTTTGGTTTTGGTTTAGGAGTCTTCGACTTTGGGATTTTTTTTTTTTTTTTTTTTTTTTAAAGGTTTTCATGGGCTCTTGCCTCTTGGGCTGGTCGGCTGGGTTATAGGGATGGTTGAGGTGAGGAGGGCTTGAGCTAAAAACCAAGGGGGGACCCAAGCCTTTTTTTTTTTTTTTTTTGAAAATTTTACATTACTAGTTTTTTTTTTTTTTGGCCCGGGGGTGGGGGGGAGGGGCCGGGCCCTCTTAGGCCCCCACCTGGGTCCGTCCCTGCTCTCTACAAACTCCTCTGGCAAAGCTTCTTCAATTGTTGCGCATCCATCTGGAGTACTTAGAGCCACCAAAAATGGATGCCCACATAGCTCGAATCCCAAAAGCAACTCTTGAAACTGGTCCTTTTGTAGTATATTTTGACTCCCAAATGCACAATACACCACAGTACCTTGCTCAAAATTGCATAACCATTTAATCCATTTTTCGTCTAGCTTTGTTTCTGGTGTTTTAGTCAGGACAGGTCCCGTTAGCAACACAGGCTTAGCGTACTGCTGCCTTAGATAGTCACAATATGGCCCTTCAACCTTATGATATGTTCTAAAGGCAACCTTATCACTCTCTTTTATACTAGATGTAATTTGAAAGTACATGGGCACCCCAGTTCCATGATCTCCAGCAAGTATTTTTACTGTTGTAATTTCGAACTCCTTGTATTTTAACCCCACTGACAAAGAAGGATAGCCTGAAGGTGGTTGGATTAGCTCTTCATTAGTCATATCATTTTCCATCTTCTTAGCGGGAACCATAATGAATGCGATTATGGCAGTGCTTACCATAGAATAGGCTATGGCCTTGGTGCCAAGTTAGTGTGCAAGGGCTGGCAGCCAATAACTGAAGCCAAAGAAGATGAAGTGAGGCTTGAGAGTGGTAAGAATGGTTTCAACTTGGTTTTGGGTTCGGTCAAAAGCAATAGCAAGTTGCATATGAAGTGAAAAAGGAACATCCAAGGCAGTCTTGGCACCAGGAGGTAGGGTATCTACATGGGGAACGAGAAGGGGAGAGAAGTTGATAAGGTTTGGATAATGGTTGAGATGTTGTAGCTTTGCTTGTGCTCCTTTGGGAAGTAAGAAGGATACCCTATGGCTAGGGGCAGAGCTGTAGTATGGCTTGGGGGGGCCCAAATTTTAAAAAATTATTTTATATTATGTATAAGTATTAAAACTTTAAATATTTAGCTACAAAAATAGAAGTTCCCCCCCCCCTCAATGTTTGAGTTAGTTCAATAATGCTCTTAAAAATCAATAGAATTTGTCAATTGGCCTAGTAGTTATAGAGACAAGGTAGTTTTTGTTTTCTCTAATTCGTTTTTTGTACATATTTAACATCAAACTAGACAGCTTTTGTATACTCATTGGAGTTTAAAAGATGATAAGTTCCCCTAAAAAATTATCTTGCAAATATATATATTTTAAAGTTGTTAATTTTATATGCAATATATTTTTAAATTATGGCCTACTCTAGTATCAAAATATTAATGTTTATATTTGTGTATGTACGTTTACGCATGTGTACGATGGTTTATTTTGACTTGAAACTAATATATTAATACCAAAATTTGGCCCCCTCAAACAAAAAATCCTAGCTCCGCCCTTGCCTATGGCCTCTCTCTGCAAGCTTGTTGGAGAGAGGAATGGAGTGAAATGGCCAAAGATTAACCAGGGAAACATGGCTACATGAAGTTTTGAGCTTCTAGAAGTAGACATCTTTGCTTGATCTTATTTGTTGGTATAAAGTCGCTTGAAATCTGAGTGATTTCCCTTGCTGTATATGTATACTTTCTTGATCCGGTTCTCCCTAGAGGAGGAGGATCCTTTTATGGACAAACAAACACTAATAAAAGTTAAAAAAGCGGTAACCATAAATGGACAAATTAAACTATATCAGCATTGGAATCTTATAGTGCACATCCATTATGAAGTTACTTGATGATTTTATCAAAGAATACAGAGATCTTATTCTGATCCTCACAACAATAATTTGTTTTGTGTTCGGTGGTTAACGAATGCCTAGAGGCAGTACCAATCTATAGATAGAAAGTGGAAGAGATAGAGGGAAAGAGGGTGTAAAAAGATTATGGGAACTGGTTAAGAAAATAAAACGCTAAAGAAATATAGAACAGAGAACCAGATACAACAAACTGACTGATATTATTAGATTCAACAAACTCTTTACATAGGTCATAAGGATTTCTGAAGGAGGCTATCTTTTGCCATTACAAAGATACAAAGGGTATTTATAGACAATGGAACTCAAACCAAATTCAGATACAAATTACAATCAGCTTTGCATGAGATGGTAAGGGCCTGGCTGGAGACAAAGTTGCTTCCGAATAAGCTTTTGCAGGGATAATAAGTGTTCTTGACATGCATGGATAAGGCCAAGATGCTTCAAGACGTATCTAGGACCTTTTTTTTAAAAAAATGTTCAAGCTGTTTAGTTCCATCCATCTCTTCCTTGGAACCATTCTTCGTTGACATCATCGTCAACATCTGGGTCATGGTCATCATAATAGGGGTCATCGTAACCAATAAAAGGATTGGGCATTTCCCAATGATCTTCATGTGGCCACTGTTGTCTGTAAGCTTCTGGGGTACTTGGTCATGTTTCAGATAAAGTTCCCTTATTAAGGGATTATGTCTTTGTAAGAGCATGGTGACAAGATGCCCTAGTGATGTCCATGTGTAAATGGAGGGTGTCATCTGGGTTAGTGACCTAATGCATTTCTGACGGGTGAAAGATACCTTCTGCTCGGATGTCCTTTTTTGAATTGAGATTAGCAACCATACATCTTGTAGTAATTTTGTGATCGAATCTTGGATGTTCTGTGACTGAATACTTTTTCCAATCTCCATTATGAGAATTATTTTTTAGGATTTCAAACCAGAACTTTTGAAAGTATCTATTTTCACGAGGGAAAACAAGTTTATAAAATCCTGGTTCAAAATGAAGGCACAAATAATACTCATTGAGTAGGTACCACATGTAAAGATAATGTATGACCATCCAGTTGGTTATCCAAAATGCAAAAGGTGTTTTCCATGGTTGGTCCAAGTCAAGGTAAATAGCAAGAAAGTGATTATGGTGTTCCTTATGGTAATTATGGAGGACTTTGATGATTTTTTTGGATTTGGAGGAAGGTTTTCTATCATATTAAGGATATCATCAGGGGCTGCAGAGGAAGAACCTAAGGATGAGGATGGATCTGTAATAAGATATACACACAAAGGTGGAGGAACAATTGTAGTGTTAATGGCTGGAAGCTTTCTGGAAAGGTAATTAGTGATCAGGTTATCTTTTCCTTTGATGTGCTTTACTTGGAAAGACCATTGTGAAAACCAATTTGACCATCTGAGTAGCTGAGGATGAGGGAGCATTTTTCGTTTGAACTAAAGCATTTTTTGATAAGAGGACATGTCCATTTTGACTAGAAAATTATACCCAAGGAGGTGAAATTGGAATTTTTCAATTCCATGTTTTACTACAAGTATTTCCTTGAAAGTGGAATGATAATGAAGTTTTGAATGCTTAAATGCACCACTTTTTTCCACAAATATTTCTCTTTCCATTAACCTCTTCAAAAAGAGTTGCTACCCAGTATTCGTCACTTGCATTTGTCTACAAAATTCGTTTTCTTGGTCTTGGAATCTGTAGCGGAGGAAGCTTTTTTTCTAATCTTTTCAATTGTTGGATTGCTTCTGTATGAATAGAATTCCATTTTGGAGGGTTTTTCTTCAAGAGTTGAGCTAAACAGTTCTTGTATTTGGAAATCTTTGGGATGAAGTCGGACATGTAATTAATTGTTAGGTTCTAAGACTTTAGGTTTAAATGTATTAGAACTTCATTATGTAATGTTGGC
Source organism: Quercus agrifolia (assembly GCA_029955455.1). Taxonomy (NCBI): domain Eukaryota; kingdom Viridiplantae; phylum Streptophyta; class Magnoliopsida; order Fagales; family Fagaceae; genus Quercus; species Quercus agrifolia. The sequence goes on along the minus strand of JARQAD010000011.1, from coordinate 10,322,078 downwards.
AAACCATGATCAAAATGTTTAGTCTTGTATTAGACTTGCTCAAAGTATTTGTATGTAAAGTTGGAATCGAGTAATTGCAGAAAATTACTATTGTCTTTTTGCAAGGCTCGATTGATCAAAAATTAGACTCCATTGATCGAAGCTCGTACATATTGTTTTTTTTCTGCAGATTTTCCAACTCAGCCCAAGCCTGTTTGACATGTAGGGTTTTATGTTTTGCCTTAAGTATAAAAAGAAAAACCCTAGCCACGTTTTAAGTTTTTATTTTTATTTTTTTTTATGCTGTGTGTATAAATCTCTTATGAGATCTAGAGGTGTTTGCCTTCATACATACTTAGGGTTTCTAATCTCAAGATTGATGTTAAGAGCTTGGTGATCGTTTCAGTTGCTGCATAAAGGGTTTAAAGAAAACACAAGTAGGAGTACTTGTGGTTGCTGTGAATCCAAGAAAGAAGTAGTCTGTGGACTCGGAGCTGTCACGTGGTCGTGGTAGTCAGTTTCCTACTCGAGGTAGCAATAGGATGTTAGTGGTCTAAGTCACTATTGTGTAAACTTCAATTCTTTCATAGTGGATCTGTTTTACCTTGAGGATAGCTAGGTTAAATCCTCCCCAGGTTTTTTACCAGTTTGGTTTTCCTGAGTTATCATATCTTTGTGTTATTTATTTTTCGTACTGTTTTCAATGATATGATTTATCTGTGTTAACCTAGACCTGCATAATTTATCTAAGTTAATCACTTGGCTAAATAACTAGGTTAATCTGTTTATGTTTAAGGGGTCTAAAAACCTACAAGTGATATCAGAGCGGGTTAGCTCTAGTGTTTAGATCCTTTGATCTAAGAGTTGATCCTTGACCCCTGTTGTCATGGATTCGTGGAAGTTCTTATTGCTAATGTTCCATCTTGTCAACTTTTGGTTTGTGTCTTTTGTTGCTTTTGTTAAGTCTTTCCTTAAGCATCCTGGTATAATTACATGTGATGATAATTATGTGTGTTATACTACTTTAATCGCCTTAAAGGCATGTGATTCTTGTCTTTGGTATTTGGATAGTGGTTGTTCCAGGCATATGACAGGAAATAAAGCTTTATTCAAGACACTTTTTGAAGGAAAGATTGGGACAGTCATGTTTGAAGATGGAAGCAAATCTGTGATCAGAGGCATTGGAAGTGTGGACATTCTAGGGTTGCCAGTTTTTGAAGATGTTTGGTATGTTGATGGGTTGAAGGCTAACTTACTCAGCATCAATCAGATTTGTGACAATGGATTGAATGTTCTCTTCACCAAGTATGAATGTGAGATACTTGATGGAGGAGGTGATGTATGTGTATTGGTGTGAGGATAGCTGACAACTGTTATGGTATAACACTTAGTATAAGCAACAAGTGTTTCCGTGCAAAGATCAATCAAGTAGACTTATGGCATCAACGGCTGGGACATGCAAGTCACAACCAATTAGAGAAGATTTCCAAGTGTGATGCAGTTATTGGTTTGCCCAAGTTTGAGAAGATAGAAAAGTGCATCTGTGGACCATGTCAAATGGGTAAACAAGTTAAGTCCAAGCATTCGTCTGTAACTGAATTTCAAACTTCTAGACCTCTTGAGTTGTTGCACATTGATCTCATGGGTCCTACCAAAGTTTAGAGTTTAGGTGGAAAGAAGTATATTCTATTGTTGTGGATGATTTTACTAGATATACTTGGGTTGTGCTTTTGAGAGATAAAGCTGAGGCTCTTGAAAAGATGATACACTTGTGCAAGAAATTGCAAGTTGAGAAAGGTATTATGATAGCCAGAATTACAAGTGATCATGGAAGAAAATTTGAAAACACAAAGCAGGCTACCTTCTGCAATGATCAAGGCACACATCAAGAGTTTTCTTCACCCAAGACACCACAACAAAATGGAATAGTGGAAAGGAAGAATAGGGTTGTTCAAGAGATGGCTCGTGTCATGCTACACAACAAAAAGTTGCCCAAATCCTTCTGGGGAGAAGCTGTTAACACTGCTTGCCATATACTCAATCGGGTGTATTTCAGACCTGATTCCAAGAAAACTCCCTATGAACTCTGAAGAGGAAAGAAGCCTGTTGTAAAATACTTTCGGATATTTGGCAGTGACTGTTACATTCTACGTGATAGAGAGAACCTAGAAAAGTTTGATGCAAAGAGCGACAAGGGATACTTTCTGGGATACTCATCCAGTAGTAGAGCATACAGAGTATACAATCTGAGAACTAAAATAGTCATGGAGTCTTCAAAGGTGGTGATCAATGATGAACTATGTTTAGGACCTCATTCTGAAAATACTCTTCTGGTTTAAGAAAAGACTATGGAGGTTGAGGATTTTATTCCTGATGATTATGTTGGGAAGTATAGTGATGAAGAGCTATTGTTGTTGAATGATACTGTTTCAATACCATCAAGTTCAGAACCATCCACACTAGTTCATGAAACTTAAAAAGAACAAAGAGAGCCTAGTCCTTCATCAGAACAAAAAGGTACCTCTACATCTCTGGTCAAAGGTCCATCTTCTAGAGTAAAGTTAAATCCCCCTGTCACAAATATACTGGGGAGTCTAAATGATGACATGAGATTGAGATTCAAAACCTTGAATGTAATTACTCACTCATGCTATCCATTCCAATTTGAACCGAAAAAGGTGGATGAAGCACTTCAAGATGTTGATTGGGTTAATTCCATGCATAAAGAACTTTATCAATTTGTTCGGAATGATATGTGGGAATTAGTTCCTAGACTAAAGGGAGTAAATGTGATTGGAACTAAGTGGATTTTTAAGAACAAGTTAGATGAACATGGTACAGTTATTAGAAATAAATCAAGACTTGTTACTCAAGGTTACACACAAGTGGAAGGGATTAATTTTGATGAGACTTTTGCACTTGTAGCAAGACTGGAATCCATTAGGATACTTTTGGCTATAGCAAGTCATCTGAATTTCAAGTTGTATCAAATGGATGCCAAGAGTGCTTCCTTGAATGGAATGTTGCAAGAAGAGGTATATGTTGAACAACCAAAGAGTTTTGTTGATCCTTACAGACCAGATGATGTCTACAAGTTGAAGATAGCCCTTTATGGTTTGAAACAAGCTCCCAGGGCGTGGTATGATAGGTTAACTGCTTATCTCACTGAGCATGGATTCAAAAGAGGATTTGCAGATGATAGGCCATAAACTGAATGACCCTTTGTGATAGAAATTAATTAATTAATTAGCCAAGTTATTAATTAATCAATTTATCATGCAAATGCGTGGTAGCACAAACAAATTACCAATAAACTAATTATGCAGCGGAAAATAAATAACATGGTGATTTGTTTACAAATGGGGAAAAACCTAACGGCAAAAACCCCACCGGGTGATTTTCAGGTCACCACTCTCGAAACTCCACTATTATCACAACAAGCGATTACAAGTAAAGGAATCCCAAGTACCTTACCAACTTACAGTAGAACCCTTACCCCAATACCCAATTGGACTTGTTTTGTAGTGACAGTTCTCCTTTCTGATGCATGGCTCCCAAGTACGTGACTAACAGTTGCGCGGATCCCAGTACGCAACTTCAAACACCAACTAAGAAGATTGTCGGCTGCAAAGTTCTTCAGTTCATTCACACGATAAAGATCAATAAGATGCTTGGTCACAAAACCCTACGGTGCAAATAAACAGCAACTTCTTCAAGAGAAAGAGATGAACTAGGTCAAGAACTTTGTCTTCGGTCACAGTTTTCTTGAATAGAGTTTGCTCAATGCAACTTGTGTACTGTTTGACAGCTCTTAAAACAATCCTTTTATATGTCTAGAGTTAGGAGAAAAGAAGGTCCAAAGACATATTCACAGATCCCAAGAAAATCAGATTTGAATTCTGAAATTCTTAAACCTCGACAGATAGGAGGTGTCGAGCAGCTATTGAGCAACTGTCGAGATTTAATGAATTTGCACTCTTTGCTTGATTTCTTGAATAGACTTGAAGGCTTCAACATTTGATCTTGAAACATGGTTTCTTGAAGTATTTAAACACATCCTAAATCTACCCAAATACAAGTAAAGTGCATTTTGTCAAAGGATAAGCCAATTACATAAAATCATGACATATGTTCTTAACATGTGAAACACATATGTCCTAATAGCAGATACTACTCTCTTCATACGAAAGGATAAAGATTATTTTGTATTAGATCAAATTTATGTTAATGATATTGTTTTTGGTGCTACTAATGATTCTCTTGCTTAATCTTTTGCAGATGAAATGAAGGCGATGTTTGAAATGAGTATGGTTGGTAAACTGACGTATTTCTTGGGATTGCAGGTGAAGCAAACGGATTCTGAAATCTACATTAACCAAGCTAAGTATGCTAGAAATCTAGTCAAGAGATTTGGACTTGACAAGCTGTACATGCTAGAACACCAATGGCTGCACATGCAAAGTTAACCAATGATCCATCGGGTGAGTCTGTTAATGTTACATTATACAGAAGTATGATTGGTTGTTTGTTGTATTTAAATGCAAGTCATCCTAATATTGCTTTCAGTGTTGGTGTATGCTCTAGATTTCAATCTAATCCTAAGGTTTCGCATTTGAATGTTGTTAAAAGAATCATAAAATATGTTAGTGGAACTTGTGATTGTGGATTGTTTTATTGCAAAGAGTCAAATTTGTCTCTTGTTGGTTTTTCTGATTTAGATTGGGCCGGCAATACCAATGATAGAAAAAGCATCACCGATGGGTGTTTTTATGTAGGAGCCAATCTTGTTGCTTGGATGAGTAAAAAGCAAAATTCTGTCTCTTTGTCTACTGCAAAAGCAGAATATATTGCTGTTGGAAGTTGTTGTTCACAACTTCTTTGGATGAAAAAGCTTTTGAGTGATTATGGGATAACACAAGACACCATGGTTGTTTATTGTGATAATGCTAGTGCTATTGATATTTCTAAGAACCTTGTTCAACACTCTAAGACTAAACACATAGAGATTAGATATCACTTTATTAGGAATCTTGTTGAAAGAAAGATTATGGCTCTTAAGTATATCCCTACTGAACGTCAGAATGCTAACATCTTAACCAAACCTCTTGATAGAAGTAAGTTTGAGACACTTTGTCAAGTAATTGGTGTGATTCTATGTCCCTGATCTTCTTTAGCTTTCATGGTCCTTGTGCTTCATTGTTCTATTCGTTGTGACCATTCCTCTTTGTTGTTTTTGCTTTCTTTCTTTTTTTTCTAGGATTTGCATTGCATATCATTCATGCATTTCATGCTAGGTTGTTTTTGTTATTTCTTTTCAAATAAAAACAAAAAAAAACAAAAAACAAAAAAAGGAAAAGGGAAGCAAAATGTGTTTTGCATTATTTTCTTGAATTTGGAATCAAGGTTGGCCATATTATCTTTACATAACATGTTTATGTACCTTGTTTAGCTTGGATGAGCTTATTTATTGCACTTTACTAGTTTAAGCTTTGTAGTGCATGTTGTGTGGGAGGATGTTTATAGTTTTTTATCACTTGATCTTGATCTTGAAGTCACATGCCTTTGATTGTTGGACTTGAACTTATTGAGAAAGGCATAAATAACCATATCACCACTGTTTACTAGTCAATCATGAACACCTTAGTGCATATCATAAGATTTTGTGCTCGAGAAAGTGTAGCACGTGCACAAAAGGAACATAAGGCGTAGCCTCGGTTTAAATGCTAAAATTGGTCTGTACATTATTGGGCTATAATAAATTCAATCAATTAAAATTGGTGTGTACATTATCTTGGCTATTTCAATAAGTTTCTAATCAAATAAAATTGGTGTATGCATTATGAGGCAAATGAAGAAACTTACATGATTGCAAGCTTGTTTTCTAGGAGATCTCAGAGTTATATGATGCAACTCTTTAGGTAATAGTCTCTTTCAAATTTATGTGATGAATTTTGTAGAAATTGTGCTTGATTACTATTCACATATCACCTCACATGTATTTTAAGCTTTTGCTAGTTGCACACACTACACAAGTTACTCTTTGCTAAACTTTGTACATGTTATTGTGTATGTTTTTGTTGTGGCTACCCAAGATTGAAAATTCCTCGATTTTAATGCAAAATGTGTTTGAAGTTTGAGATTTAAGGAGAAATTGATTGAAAATTTTATTTTTGGGAGATCTGGGTTCAATACAAGTGTTTTTGAAAAACATTTCATCTCATACTCATGCATTCTATTCATAAAATATCATGCTTTGAGGAGTTTCTGCATAAAATTGCTCTGTTTTTCAAAAATTTATTTTTTCCAGATTTTCAATCGACCGAATCTGTTTCTCGACTGATCGAAATTGCGATTAAAATTTGGTTTGAATCTGCTTGGCTCAATCAATGCTTAATCGCTTTTGGATTGATCGAATTTAATTTTCGATCGATTGAATCTATTTTTCTATCAATGGAAAATTGTTTAGAGAGTTTTTTAAAAACATGTTTTCTTCAAGTGTTCTTCACTATTCAAACTTTTTCAAAAACTTTTTGGCTCTCTCTCTTCGACTGATCCAAGTCAAGCCAACTTTTGTCATTTTCTCTCAAAAATTTTCAAAGGTTTTTGTCTTCTAAGGCTAGTAAGACCCTTTTACCCCTCTTTTTTCATTTATTTTCATGTTTCATGCATTTTAGGGAGAATTTCAAACCTATGAAAATTTGGGGTTTTTGGTGTTTTCAACTTTTCTTTCAAAATTGATTAATGGGTTTTTGTTGAGGGATGATATAAAACTGATCTTTGTGATTTAATTTGATCAATTTGATGAATAGGAAAAATTGAATTTTCTAGGGCTTGAAACTACCCGAATTGGGGATTTTGTTCAATCAAGCATAAACTGATGCTATTGGCTTTTTTGATTGATTGATTTGGTCATTATATTATGTTATCTAACTTGTGTAATGATCAATTGATCAATTTGTTGGGATTTTTGAAAGTGGGTTTTCAAAATTTGGGTTTTTGATAAAAACTCTATGTTCAAGCCAATTTTGTGTTTCTAAAGTGTAATTGGACTATTCTCACTGCACTAGAGCATGCATCATGTGTTAATACTGTTCATGCATCATATAGATTGTTATTTTCTATATTGTTTTTGCTCTAATTGTGTTTGATGCAATCTGCCCTTGGGTTTTTCTTGTTTTTTTCTTTTGTCTCTCTTCTGTCTATCCTACTCCAACCTTAGCATCATGGTTAGGAAGACCAGAGCCCATAGGACATACTCTTCATCTTCTGCTCCATCCTTTGATAGTGAGAAGTTTCTGAGTGAGAAAAACCAAGAGACTTGAACCTTCTTCGATCTGTCTGGGCTGAGAGGAAAGCAGTTTTAGATGAGCTTGACCCAGAGATTAGGAGAAATTTTGAGCATAGGGGCTGGTTGCCTTTGATGGATATTGACCATCCTCCTCTGGCTACCTTGATCAGAGAGTTCTACTCGAACGTTTCTGTCCATTCCAATGATTCCAACATTCAGTATGTGAAGAGTTGGATACGGGGTAAAGAGTGCACCATTACTCCTACGGTAGTGGCCTCTACTCTTGGGGTGCCTAAGGTCCAGCATCCTATTTAACCTTACGATGAGTCTCATTCCCTTGATGACATTATGTCATATCTTATTGGGACTTTTATCCAGTGGGGTTCTAATCCTCGGATCACTTCTCACGAGTTGACCGAGATTCATTATCTCTTTTTCTAGATTTCTTGCCATTCGATTTGGCCCATCTCTCATCTGCATACTATTCCTTTAGAGAGATGTGCATTTTGTATGCCCTTCTCACAGATGCTCCTATGAGTTTTTCTCATCTTTTTATTCGATCTTTAGTTGAAGTTCATAGGAGTAGTTCTACTGCTCATGGTCTGTTTTTCCCCATTTTTATTCATCAAATTTTGTTACATTTAGGTTTAGAGGAGTTTTTGGTGTCTGAGCCTATTCATATTATAACTCCCATAGGTGCCACCTTTCTTCGGTAGAAAGCTGCTCATATGAGAGTTAGCTCTAAACACCCTAGAGTAGAGTCTTCCTCTGGTGCACCTCCTCCTCCTCCTTCTTCAGGTGATCTGGCTGCTGATGAGTTTGTTGATCCGATTGTTGCTGCTGCTCCTCCACCTTCTACTTCGGATGATTCTAGCATTCATCGTATGTTGGACACTGTCATGACCATTCAGGCGACTCATGGTCAACTCTTGGTGGACATGCTTACTGAGCTACAGGCATTGCGTGCAAAGTTGGCAAGTTTTAGATGGTCACCTCCACCACCTCCTTTTGATGATAAGTGATTGCCCTTTGGCAATTCGTCACAAAAAAGGGGATTACATATGGATGGAGATAGGGGGAGATTTTTTTTTTTTTTTTTTGGGAGCTTTTAGATTGTATCTAGGTGCTTCACTTTGTACTTGTTTTTGGCTCTTGATGTATTTGTTTTGATGTCTTTATTCTTAATGAGTTGTATATGATAGGGGGAGACATTATATTCTTATTTCTATTTCTTGTTTCACATTGTGCTACATTGATTGCTGATTTATATTTATGAGGTTATTCATGATATATATCTTTTATTTTTATGTTATGTGAAATCAAGAATTTATTTTGTTTTACTTGTATTTTTCACACATGCATTTATGTGTTTGTTAAGTGTTACAGGAATATACAGGTTGATTCAGTCGTGCTGCTGTCTACACTTGCAACTGATAGATAATAGTTAGGTTGAATTTGTTTTTGTTGGGCAATATTATTGTAATTGGCTGTTTTTGTAAACTTTGAGCATTTTGTTTATTTTGTGTTTTGTCATGGATTGCCAAAGGGGGAGTTTGTTAGGTTCTAAGACTTTAGGTTTAAATGTATTAGAAATTTATTATGTAATGTTGGCAAACCATGATCAAAACGTTTAGTCTTGTTTTAGACTTGCTCAAAGTATTTGTATGTAAAGTTGGAATCGAGAAATTGCAGAAAATTACTATTGTCTTTCTATAAGGCTCAATTGATAAAAAATTAGACTTGATCGATTAAAGCTCATGCAGATTTTCCAACTCAGCCTAAGCCCGTTTGACATGTAGGGTTTTATGTTTTGCCTTAGGTATAAAAGGAAAACCCTAGCCACATTTTAAGTTTTGTTTTTTATGCTGTGTGTATGAATCTCTTGTGAGATCTAGAGGTGTTTGCCTTCATACATACTTAAGGTTTCCAATCTCAAGATTGATGTTGAGAGCTTGGTGATCGTTTCAGTTACTGCATAAAAAGCTTAAAGAAAACACAAGTGGGAGTACCTGTGGTTTCTGTGAATCTAAGAAAGAAGTAGTCTATGAACTCAGAGTTGTTACATGGTCGTGGTAGTAAGTTTCCTACTCGAGGTAACAATAGGATGTTAGTGGTCTAAGTCGCTATTGTGTAAACTTCAATTCTTTCATAATGGATCTGTTTTACCTTGAGGATAGCTAGGTTAAATCCTCCCCAGGTTTTTTTCCAGTTTGGTTTTCCTGAGTTATCATATCGTTGTGTTATTTATTTTCCGCACTGTTTCAATGATATGATTTATATGTATTAACCTAGATCTGCATAATTTACCTAAGTTAATCACTTGGCTAAATAACTAGGTTAATTTGTTTGTATTTAAGGGGTCTAAAAATGTACATTAACAATTCCAAGAAACTGTTGTATCTGTTTGGCACTTGTGAGATTATCTAGATATTCGCCTAGAGAGACAACTATGTGAGGCTACAAAATATATTTTCCATTTGAAATGCTTACTCCCAAGAAATTTATAAAAGACTGTCCAATGACCATTTTCTTTTTTGAAAGTATTATTCCTTGAGATTTCACTAAATTATAAAATTCAGTGAGCAACCTTTTATGGGATTCTACATCTTTTGAGAACAGGGGGATGTCATCCCCATAGATCAATGCATTGACCAAGAGTGGCCGGAACAATGTTACCGTTGCTTTTTGGAATTGGGATGGGGCATTTTTGAGGCCAAAGGGCCTGACTATCCATTGGTAATGGTGATTTGGAATGCAAAATGCTGTCTTGTACCTTTCTTTTGGATGGATTCCTAATTGCCAAAATCCTGCTTTAAGATCAAATTTTGAAAATACTTTTGCATTTGAAAGATGCTGGAAGAGAGCACTCTTGTTTGGCAAAGGGAATTTGTCATCTGCAAGAAAATGATTAAGATCTTGGTAATTGATTACCAATTTGAGTTTTTCTTGGATTTACTCAGCATGCTTGTTGACATAAAAAGCTTCACATGCCCACGGGGAGGCTGTGGGTTCAATGAGGCCTTCTAAGAGAAGGGTAGATAACTTTTGCTTAGCTAAGGCTAAATATTCTGTGTTCATTCCTCTGTGGCTGGCTTTTGTGGGGTTTACATCTTCATTCTTTTTGAAGGGAAGATGTATGAAAAAGTTTGGGTTTTTCCATAAGGGATTTGGATTTTTAAGGAGGAACTCAAAATGACTATTTGCACAACAATCGTTGATGATCTAGATTCTCAAAGAGTCAAAGGGGTCAACAATAAATAGATGAGGGACTTGGGTCCAAATGAGAAGATGCTGTTTGTGCAAAAGTTCTTTTGAAGACCATCTAAGGCTAGGTATTTGGTGACAGAGATCAAACCCTATAGGAAGGTCTCTGACAATAAGAGGGGATCCAAGGACTTGGTGTTTTATGGTGAGGGTTGGGAAATTTATGATAAGGATAGGCTTCCTTTTCTGAGTTATTAAGAATGTCTCTCCATTTGCTGCACGGAACATCTAGTTATGGGGCAACTAGAATTCTGCGAGTAAAATCTTAAGATGGAGAATTATTGCTGCAGCTCCAGTATCAAAAAGGGCTATGATTGGGATGGGTCTAGATTAAGTTTCTAGGAGGATATGTACTTGGACTATGGGAGTGGGCTGGTTAGAGAAGCTATAATGGGTTGGGATGTATAAATGGTTTGGATTTCTAGGTCTGAGGCATCAGAACTATCTGAGTCTGAATCTTCTTCTGATGTGGAATAAGCCATGACTATTAAAGCTTGAGGAGAGTAGTCATCATCAAGTGAAAAAAGTGATTTTACATATGAGAAAGGAGTTTCATCTGCATGAATCTATGCTTGTTCAAGAAGCTTTGCTGCTTTCTCTTTTTTTGGACAATTTTTTGCAAAATTGCCTGGTCTTCTGCACACAAAACAGACTTTTGAAGTCTTTCCTTTAAATTGCTTTCTTCTAAGAAATTTCCATCTTTTCTTTCTGAAAAATTTCTTCTTTGGTCCTGCATGGTGTCTCCTTTTCAAGGGATACTTCTTGAAATGATCTTTCCTTTTTGTTGAACAGTCACAGTTTTTCTCATAGCACTTTATCTGTAAATCTTTTCTTTTGCAACTGTCTTTGAGTTTACTATGAACCTTTTCAATTTCTAAAAGAAATTTTCTCTGGTTGCAGAGTTTTTCTAGAGCAATGAGCATATGCTGGTAAATTTCTCTCGTTAACCACCGATCACAAAACAAATTATTGTTTCATACTCTCCCTGGTGTAGCCTCCATATCCACAAATTAAATAAAAAATACTTCTTTAACTAATTGAAGTAATCTGCACCCATCAAACTTATTGATTATAATAAAAAGGCTAAAGTGCAAATTACACTCTTAGAGTTTGGGGGTCTTTAAATTTTACATCATGAAGTTTCAAAACTTGAATTTTTTTCTCTTAAAGTTATATTTTATTTGTATTAGCAGTTCATCCGTCTATATTTTTTATTAAGTGTCACACAAACTTGTCATGAATGTTTAATCCATCCAATAAGATGATGTCGTGACATTTTTTTAGCCTAAATTTTTTTTAAAAATTTAGAGTTTTTAAAGTTAAAAAATGGTATGGCATAATGAAAATAACTTGACATTTTATTGGATGAACTAAACACACATGGCAAGTTTATGTGGTATTTAATAAAAAATATAGATGGAATGGCTACTAAACAGAATATAATTTCAGGAGTTAAAATCTAAATTCGTGTAAAATTCAAAAGTTCCTAAACTTTATGGTGTAGTTTCCACTTTAGATAAATAAAAAATTTAACATTAACCAATAGCACTCGTTAAGCACACAAAAGAAATTATTGTTTCACAATCCTATTGCTTTCACTTTTCAATAAAGACATTCGCTTTGAGACCTAAAATGGATAAAGTTTTGGGTCTCAAAAACATTTTAAGTACTTCTAACTTTTAAGTAAAGACCTAAGTCATTGTTTGATTGTTATCAAAGAATCACCTATCTTTTAAGGCTAAGATTGCAAACTCTGTAATTACTATTTCCTTATTGCTTTTGAAAGCAAATTGGATTAAGTTGAGCACTTCAAAGTTCAAAACAATAAATGTACTTCTAAAATCCTGAAGTACTGTTTCGTTAGTATTTTGAATTTTTTATTTATTTATTTATTTTTTATTTTGTATGTTTGAAAGACACTTGAATTTAACTCCTAAAAGCAACAAGAGGAATTCCAAAACGTGAACCAAACGGTATCTTAGTTTATCTCAGGAAAAATGATAAACACATAATAATAAGTAGCCAAATTCTTAAGGATGCGTTTGGCTAAAAAAATGCATTTTCTGAAATAAAAGCCAAGCAAATAAAAAAAGAAGTGCACCTTTCAGTCTCAGATCAGATTGAGAATCTCATTCATCATCCAAAGGCGCTATTGTTGCGTGCAAGATCAAGAATTCAATAACGAAGAAACAAAGTGCAAGGAGCTTCTAGAAGATGGAGAGAATTTGCATCTGGTTCGCTTGGGTTTGCAGAGTAAAGAGAGGAAATCAATGAAGAGGAATCCATTACTTGATGAGGCGAGAATCAAAGGCTTTGGTGAAAAAGAAGAGTGGAGGAGGTGAAAGTGGAGAGGCTGACTGTAAAGCCATAGGGAGAGAGAGAGAGAGAGAGAGAGAGAGAGAGAGAGAGAGAGAGAGAGAGAGAGAGAGAGAGAGAGAGAGAGAGAGTCTAAGATGGATTGAGATCAGTACTAATGGATAATTAAAAAGTGTTTATCATCCATATGAGTCGTCCACAAGAACAAAGTTCGTCCAAGATAATAGTTTGGAAGGAAGAGAGAAAAATGGTTAACACCAAGGAGAAAGGTCGTCTACGAAAGATAGATCATCTACACGATGAGAGATTGTAGATGACCAATGAACACTAAATAAATTCTAAGGGGTTCTCTACAAACTCAGAAAGGTTGCAACACAATTCACTATTCAGAGACGTGGGGTGAGTTCCCCTAAATTCGCTACACTCTCTCCACTAAGTCCACACATCTCCCTCAATGTTAGTGGCACCTAACAAGTAGATCCACTCCAAACTCTCTATAAAAGGGACCAAGCCTCACCAAACCAAGGTACATGCTACTATTCATCCACTTATCATAATTGAGTTCTAGAGAGAAACTGACTTAACCTTTGGAGGGTCCTTGGCTGGTTCACCCTGGTCACCTTCAATAGTCTTTCTTTCTTTTTCAGGTTGTTGATCCACCGTTGAAGTTCAGAGCATATGGCATACTGATTTCATACATCATCAAGTACAATACCCACCTATATGCAGTTGTAATTAATGGTTGAGCTTTTTTCAATCTCAACCATGAAAAGAAATTAAATATATTAAAAAGAAGTAATTATTTATTTATTTATTTATTTATTGAGAAGAAGTTTAAAAAAAAAATTAAAGTTAAAAAGATTTGTGAGAGAAAGGTAGGTTAATTGCATTAGTTAACTTAGGGATTACACTTGATCTCAATCTAGTCTAGATACACCAAAAAATTGTCAACTCAATAGGTATGAAAATTGTTGTCAAATTTTATGCCTACATGCATTACTCTTATTAGGCAATATGTGTTTCTTTGTTTTTTCTTTTTTAAAATATTTTTCATCCTTAGGTATTTGTAGGGGTGGCAAAATGCGACACAACCTATGAACAAGACATGACATGACACGACATAACCTAAAGTTAGCCGGTTATGAGTTGAGAGCATCATATTCGATTTAACACGACTGACCTTTTAATAAATGTGTCATGTTCGTGTAAGGAAAATGTAGCCACTTGACAAGAAAAGAAGATAGCTAGCTAGTTAGCACAAACACATCTTTTAAGATCCAACTTTTATTATATCTAAGTTTATATCTACACATAATATAAAATAAAATAAAAACTTTTGAATTTTTTGTAACATCTTCTATTTTTTCCATGTAAGCTTTTAAGAATTCATATTTTCCACATCATTGTTCTAATATGTATCTGTTTAATGAGTTTAAATTTTCTAAGGATTCCCTTTTTCTTTTTGGAAGCAGACAAACAACCATATGGATTCCCTATTTAACATCCTATACTAACACACTTCATTCGAATCTTGTCATAAATATATTCTTAAAATTAGTTCTTAATTCGTGCTTCACATGGTTTTTTATTAGGTATTTGGTTTAAAGTTTATTAACCTTTACCCACCTTATATTTCATCTTCGCAAAGAACTCAAGCCTTAAACATGCAACCTAAAATTAAGAAATGCAAGCCTTGAGGTTTAAACATATTTTAATCTTTCATCATTTGCATATTGGAAAACAAATTTTTACTGAAGCCCTGAGATCTAAACAAATTAGTGCAATTTCCAATAATCATCCTTTGTGCTTATTTTACTTACAATTATTATATATTGTAAAGAAGCCTTTAAATCTCAACCATTCTTGAAAAATGCATCCTAGAATTTTATCAAACATATTGCATACATGTAATTAAGCAACTCAAATTCACGTTGCCCACTCAAATTCATAGTGATTTTTTTTTTCTCGGCCCTGCTTCTCTCTAAGGAACTAGGCTGTAGAAACTCTATTATCTTCTTCGGAATGATATCTCTTTCCCTCTGCTAACTTTGTTATCAGTAGGGCTTGTTGGTTTTATTTTTTCGTGGGTTTTAGGGAAACACTTCTTTCTCTTTCTTCTCCCCCTTCTACATTCCTCTTTACCATAGTTTTTCCTTAATCTGTAGGATGGATGAAGTTCTCAGTGAATGGAAAAAATTGTCCCTCACAGATGAGGAAGGCGCCAAGCTTAGCCTGACAAAGTCTAAAAATATGAGAAGAAAAGAATTTGTTATTGCAGCAAAATTTCTGACAAAACGTGCCCTGAATGTGGATGCCATTGGCAGAACTCTCAAACCATTATGGAGGGCTAAGAAACGAGTTTAAGATTAGAGAAGTTGGTCACCACACTTTGTTATTCGTTTTCGAACTGGAGACAGATGCGGAAAGAGTACTAGCTCAAGAACCGTGGTCGTTCGATAAGCATCTTAATCTTCTACAACGATATGACTATTCGATTCCAACCAAACAATTACGTTTTACAAAGATAACGTTTTGGGTGCAAATACATGGTCTACCTCTGAGATTGTTAGACCCCGAGACAGCCATTGAACTAGGAGAAACCCTTGGAGAAGTGTTAACTGACGATGGAGAAAAGGAGATGGTGGGTGGAGATTTTGTACGGGTTAGGGTGAGAATAGATGTCTCAAAGCCATTGAGCAGAGGTCGAAGAATGGTTCTGGATGATGGAACTAAGACTTGGGTCTCTTTTAAATATGAGAAGCTTACAAACTTCTGTTACTAGTGTGGCATGGTAACCCATGATGAGAAAGAGTGTGAAAAATGGCTTGCTGGGAAAGGCTTAAATTGTCAGGAACAACAGGAATATGGGGCATGGTTACGGGCTATTCCATTCAATCCAGGAAGGTCCCCTTACACTATTGTACTGGGAATGGGTGATGGGCTTGGAGGTGCCTCGAAGCAGACGTCTGGGAAGAAGAATGGAGTGGAAGGGGAGATGCAGCTGATGGCCTCCCAGGGCGGACCTACTCCGGCAGGGGTTAGTAACGTTCCTTCCAACGTGGACAGCCCTCGTGCTTTTCACAAGGAAACAGCGGATATTGTGGAGGATTTAGTGCAGAATTTAAGTCCATCATTATCTCCAATTATACGAGTAATTAACTCCAACTCAAATTCCTCCCCCTTTTGTAACCATCCACAAGATTTTGAGAATCAAATTGAGGAAATTGATTCAGCATTGAAGAAGTTTGACTCCCAATTAATCTCTAAAATGGTATTGCCAACTATCACCATCACACACTCCCAACCCGACAAGAATAATTCTGAAATAAATGCAGATATTCTAAGAGCTGAGGCATAAAGTAACCCCCCCCCCCCCCCCCCCACGTGACCACCCAAGCTACCCCACATGATACTAATACACTACGCACGTGGAAGAGAATGGCCCGAAATAACATGGTACCTGAGAACCCTACCCAACACTCTATTTTAAACAAAAGAAACAGAGAGTTTGAAGAGGAAATCCATCATGAGTTACCAAAGAAGAAGGTCTTGGTTTCAAAGGATGAGAACACAGAAATTACAATGGCGGAGGCTGCTGTGCAATCCCACCAAGAACCATGAGCATCATAGTTTGGAATTGCCGTGGGCTTGGGAACCCGCGAACAAAAAAAGAGCACGAAGTAGTGATTCGAGCAAAAGATCCCTCCATTCTGTTTATAGCCGAAACGTGGGCAGATGAAGCAAGGCTAAAGGAGATCAAACGGAAAATTGAATTTGATAATTTATTTTTTGTTGAAAGAAATAACAGAGGTGGGGGGGTCTAGCACTCTTTTGGCGAAATTCAATTGACTTGCATGTTGATTCTTTCTCGCCAAATCATATAGACTCCATCATCGATAAAGGGAAGGAGGAGGAATGGTGTTTCACAGGCTTTTATGGTGAACTTGTGACGCATAAACGGATTGAGTCATGGAATAAGCTTTGACAACTTCACAGAAAATTTAATATCCCTTGGCTGTGTGTCGGGGATTTTAATGAGATAATGAGAAGCTCTGAGAAATTGGGAGGAAGCAGTAGGAACCAAGCACAGATGCAATTATTTCGGGATGTAGCTGATGAGTGTGGCTTTATTGATCTCGGTTTTGTAGGTCCCTGGTACACATGGCAAAAACATTTTACAGCAGGACATTCAATACGGGAGAGGCTTGATCGTGCTTTGACTACTAACGATTGGCTTTTGAGATTTGTAGGTACAAAAATCCACCACCTCAAGTCAGATTCCTCAGACCATAGCCCACTATGGATTGACATGGCAGGCTTTGAAATTCAATCTGTAACAAAACCATTTAGGTTCAAAGAAGTGTGGCTATCAGACCATACGTGCTCAGAAGTTGTTGAAGCAATTTGGGAAGCAAGGGAAGTGGATGATCCAGCAAAAAAAGTCATGAGGAAAATTGAAAGGTGTGGCCGAGAATTAAAAAGATGGGAGAGGGACCATTTCGGCAACATTAGAAATACTTTGAAGGAAAAAAGGAAAGAATTGACTGAAGCAGAGAAGGAGGCGATGCACACAGGACAAAACTTCAAAATACAGAAATTAAAGAATGAGATTACAGAGTTGGTGGACAAGGAAAACAGGTTATGGTTTCAAAGATCAAAGGTGCTTTGGGCTACTCAGGGTGATCGAAATTCAAAGTATTTTCATAGTCGGGCTACTCAACGAAGGCAAAAAAACACCATCCAGAAGCTTCGGTCAACAAATGGGCAGTGGAGTTCCAACAATGATGAGGTAGCCGAGATACTTATTGGCTATTTCCAGGAGTTATATTCTTCGGGCAATCAGGCCCCATGTGATGCAGCCACAAAGTCTGTTGAGAAGGTGATACATCCAGATTTGAACAACCAACTGGAACAAGATTTTACTGCATGGGAAGTTTAGAAAGCAATTAAAAAAATGGCACCTCTCAAAGCCCCAGGACCAGACGGAATGCCTCCTCTATTTTACCAACACTATTGGGGTACAATTGGTAATGACGTTACTCAATCAGTATTGCGTTTTCTTAACTTTGCATATCTCCCTGATAATCTCAACCATACTTTTATTACACTCATCCCAAAAAAAAAACTCCCTCGAATATGCTTCAGATTTTAGACCTATCAGCCTTTGCAATGTTTTATATAAAATATTTTCAACGGTCTTGGCTAATAGAATCAAGAAAATTCTCCCAAAGATCATCTTTGAACATCAAAGTGCTTTTACAAAAAGCAGATTAATTTCTGACAACATTCTAGTTGCATTTGAATCTCTCCATAGTATGCAGAAACATGTGGGCAAAGAAGACTATATGGCTATCAAATTAGACATGAGTAAAGCATATGACAAGGTGGAATGGTCGTATCTTGAATCAGTCATGAGACGTGTGGGCTTTACTGAAAGATGGATAAAACTTTTGATGCTTTGTGTCAAGACGGTTTCCTATTCCATTTTGGTGAATGGAGAGCCAAAAGGGATGATAAAACCTTCTCGGGGTATCTATCAAGGAAATCCACTGTCACCATTCCTTTTCTTGCTTTGCATGGAAGGATTAAATGGTCTCATCACTAAGGAGGGGGAGAAAGGTGATATTAAGGGTTATGCCCTATGCAGAAATAGCCCAAGACTAACCCATCTCTTTTTTGCAGATGATAGTCTATTATTTTGTAGGGCAACAATTCGGGATTGCCAAAAAGTCTTGGATATACTTGAAATGTATGGAAGGTGCTTGGGTCAACAAACAAATAAGGCTAAAACTACCATCTTTTTTAGCAAGTCCACCTCTGAGGGAGTCAAAGAGCATATCAAATCTGCATTGGAAGTACCAGAGATCTTACAATACGAGAAGTATTTGGGATTACCATCTTTGGTGGCAAAAAGCAAAAAGGCCAGTTTCAACTACATCAAGGAGAGAGTATGGAAAAAAATTCAAGGGTGGAAAGAAAAGCTTCTGTCTCAAGCGGGTAGAGAGATTCTCATCAAGGTCGTGGTCCAAGCAATACCAACCTACACAATGAGCTATTTCAAGCTTCCATTGGGACTGTGTGGAGAGATTGAGAGCCTCATACGAAAGTTTTGGTGGGGGCAAAAGGGTGATAGAAGGAAGGTACATTGGGTCATGTGGGACACCCTTTGTAAGCCAAAGTCAGAAGGAGGAATGGGGTTTAAAGACTTGGCAAATTTCAACGATGCCCTTTTAGCAAAACAAGCATGGAGATTACTTCACCAAAAAAACTCTCTATTTTATAGAGTTTTTAAGGCGAGGTTTTTTCCAAATTGCTCTATCCTAGAAGCTTCCCACTCAAGTTCGGGGTCTTATGCATGGCATAGCATATTAAAAGGAAGAGATGTATTGGTAAAGGGTGCACGGTGGAGAGTGGGTTGTGGTGATGCTATAAGTGTGTGTAAGGACGCTTGGCTGCCTTCTAAATCTCATCCAGGAATAGAATCTCAAGTGGTAACTGGTTTTGAGGAGATGAAAGTTTCTGCACTCATTGACCTAAGTACAAAGAAGTGGGATTCCAATATGTTAAATGGACTTTTCACCCCACAAGAAGCAGAGTTGATTTTAAGCATCCCATTATGTCCAAATGCAGGGGAGGATATAGTTGTGTGGCCTTTCACCCCATCAGGAATTTATACAGTGAGATCAAGTACAAGGTTTCTCACAACAGACCAAGCAATAAATCCACAAGATGTGCCAACACAGCCAGGTAATGAAGTGTGGAAGTTAATATGGAGTCTTAATGTGCAAAGTAAAGTCCGAAATTTCCTATGGAGAACCTGTCATAATGCTTTACCAGTGAAGAAAAATCTGAGACGAAGGCATATTATAAATGAAGATGTAAGTGATTTGTGCAAACACGAGTCCGAGTCAGTTTTCCATGCTCTTTGGGGTTGCGCACAGCTCACACAGGTGTGGGGATCTTTGCCTACCTTTTCGTTCAGGCAGGGGAGGGTGTTTTCATCCATTCAGGAAGTGCTCATCTACACGGACAAGGAACATAAAAATCCTCAACTGCTGGCCTCAGTGATGTGGACTCTTTGGCATCGCCGAAACCGGGTTCGTACTTCTTCAAAGGACTTCCCACTAGCACAGGTTGCACTAACAGTGACTCAAGCTTTGGAATTCTTTCAACAAGCAAACTCAGATGTAGCTGCACAAGTCAGAGTCCTTCATCATCCCTGGGTTAGATGGTCACCACTAGAAGAGAGGGAAATCAAAGTTAACTTTGATGGAGCTCAGTTTAGAGATATGGGTAAAGCAGGCTTGGGAGTTATTATCCGAAATAGCAGAGGTCAGGCTCTGGCTTCACTATCAGAGCAAGCAAATCTCCCTTTCTCTCCAGACATAACAGAAGCTCTGGCCGCTGCCAGAGCTATTTCTTTTGCACAGGGGCTCGGCTTCACTTCATTCATATTAGAAGGGGATTCTGCAAATATAATTAAGACTTTGAAGTCCGACGAGGCATCCCTATCCTCCTTTGGTCATATTCCCTGCTTAGCGAAATCTAAAATGGCAAATGGAAATATTAGATTCTCTCATGTGGGTCGAATGGGTAATATGGTAGCACATAACCTAGCTCAACATGCTAGACATGTGAGGGGTTTCTCAGTATGGACGGAGAATGTTCCTCCACACCTTTATCATGTACTCTGTGCCGATTACGGCTGATTTGTTTTCATCTTAATAAAGTTCAAGTTCTTGATTCTCAAAAAAAAAAAATGTAATTAAGCAACTAATCATATTCTATTGAGTGGATATAATATTACACAACATCATCATCCTCATCTAAACCAATCCCTATTTGAATAATGTATGCTACACGAAAGCATTCAAAAAAAATTGGCTAGCATATAGTCAACAAAGACCACTTATTATTTTGACATAAAATTCAACATAAATTTATGGTGTTGCAAATACAATATTAATGCATTTTGAACAATATTTCCAAATACAAAACTCTGTAAAGAAGAGAGAGAGATAGAGAGAGAGATGCATATCATTGTGAAGCTCAGGGGCAGCTCATAGGAAGAAGCATCATAAAGAGAGGGGAGGCCATTTATGTGCTTCTAATATATCATGGAAGGGTGATTAACAAATGAAAAGGTAAGTCCATTTTTCCATGTATCTAAACTTTAGTTTAGGAATAAATATAAAACTCTTAAACTCTCCAAATTCATTAACTGGACAAAAAAAGAGAGAAGTAGTTTAATATAGAAATAAGTTGAATTCGAAAAGACATAAAAATATGAGTAGAGAAACTAAGGCCATAACTTATGTTGACAATCCATTAATTGGTTTATAGTGCCAAAATTGTATATATGTGTGAAACTCCTTCTTGGAACTTGAACCTTGACCCTTACCTCCCACACCCGACAAACACTTATACATGTGGAGTGACCATCACATCAAGAATGTACGGTGGTAAATTTGTTAGATTTAATACTAAGAAAAATGGTATTTTTGTGTGCTTTAATTATGTGTGTGTGTGTGTGTATTATATGGAAGTAAATATATTTTAGGCTAAAAATGCAAAGTACACCCTCTAAGTTTGACTAAAATTCATTTTAGTCATCTAACTTTATTTTCATTTAATTGAGTCCTTTAAGATTCAAAGTTATCCAATTTAGGCCTTTTTGTCCAATTTTGGTAAAAAAAATTGTAGTTACCCTCTGGCAAAGCTTCTTCAATTGTTGCACATCCATTTGAAACACTTGGAGACACCAAAAAAAAAAAAAAAAAAAAAAAAAAGAAGGTTGCCCACTTAACTCAAACCCCAAAACCAATTCCTGAAACCGGTCCTTTGGTAATATAGTTTGGCTCCCAAATGAACAATACACCACAATACCTTGCTCAAAATTGCATAACCAATTAGTTCATTTTTCGTCTAGCTTTGTATTACTTTATCTCACCCATTATCATGATTCTGAGATTCCTGTAATTAATAATATTTTCTAGATTTGACAAATGGGTTAGATCTAGTTCAAATCAACCCATATTTTTTTAGAAACCATTATTATGATTCTTAGAACTTTGAGATTTAACTATTTTGTAGGCTTAAAAGTGCAATGGAAGCCATTGGTATCTTTGGCCCAATGTCAAGTTCCGGGCTTAACACCCCAAAACAAGCCCGGTCTAGCAAAGTCACCCTTCGAGTAGATTACACGTAATTACACGCAAAAATGGCCCCTCAACAAACTTTAAATTGTGGAAACTTACGAATCTATGCATTATTTAACTTTTATATTTGACTATATATTTAGTAATTTTTGTTTTTTTGTTTTTTTTTTGTTTTTTTTTTTTTTTTGTATGTGAAAAAATATGGGTTGATCTGAACCCAATCTAACCCGTTTGTCAAATCTAGAAATTATTATTTGATGGTGAACTGAAACTTGAACCAACTCCAATTTGTCCATAAGGGTCGTCCAAGCCAAGAAGACGAATGCTTGTGCCTAGCAAAATGGTCATCCAAAGGCATATGGGTCGTCCATGAGGAAAACACCTGGACAACCCCCGACACTTAGAAAATTCCATAGAGATTTATCTACAAGAGCTAGTAAATTGAACCACATGTTATTATTTCCAGGCATGAGTAAGATCTTGGTTCATCGCTATAACTTCCTACTCAGTACTTAACTTCCAACGACAGTTATCGAAAAAGATAAAATATTCTAACTCCTATAGCGGTTGTGGAAGTTAACCTTGAACCCTCTAAGCTCCTCAAATATAGGGGAAGTTACGAGACAAGTAATTGTTTCAAGAGCACACTATATAAACACTCATTCACATAAAATGAAGGTAAGTTTTAGACAACTCCCAAAAAGTTGGAACGCCAGAATTTAAGAGAAAAACTAACTTAATCATTGGAGGGTTCTTAGCTGGTCTGCCCCGATCACCTTTGATTGTGTGTTTTCCTTTCCAGGCCTTTCGAGTAGTCACTAGATCATTGAAGCCCAGAGCATTCAGCCTATTGATTTTCTGTGTATCATCTTTATTAAGTACAACAATCTCACTGAAATCTAATGATCTTTTGGGGTTTTGAATCAGTATAAGGGGCTTGAAATATGCATGTAGTATATTTAATTGAGTCCGTGGCAAGGATAGTTTACTGTTAGAAAGGTTATTGAAGTTTTATATAATTCTGAGAGCGAAAATTACTCCAAGGATTACATGTTCTTTTACATATCAATATGTAATATAAAATAAAATTTTTTATTTTTTTTTTATTTAACTTCTTCAGAAATTGCCATTTAAGTTTTTGAAAATCCACATTTTTTTATGTCATTCAAATATGTATATTCTAATTGAGTTTAAATTCTATAAACATTCCCAATGAAGCCTCTTATATTTATGCCCACAATTAGGAAAAAAAAAAATAAAGGAATATAATTCTTTTTGTTAAACCGTTGCATGTGTTTCTAACTAGTATAATATAAAATAAAAGTCTTTGACTTTGTGTTGACTTACTCTATTAATTTTGTCCATAAGCTTTTGAAAACTAGTGTCAACGTTATTATTCTAATATATATTTTAAAAAATGAATTTTTAAGTTAAAAATAATTCTAAATTATGTTAGTTTAAACTAATTACAATTTACCGTCTTTTCCTTTAAAGTAACATAAAACTAAACAAATTTTGATTGAATTAGATTTAATTTTCTCGAAACAAATTCTAATAAAACTACTAATGTTCTTTTCTACAACTTTTCTAATTGACTCTTTTTTTATTATTAATTATGAAATAAATATGTATTATATATAAATATTTTTTTATATTAATTTTCCATATATTCCATGAGATCCTGATTACTAGTATATAATTTAGAAGTCATCTCTCTTTTAAAGATAATTTTAAAGAGAAAATAAAAGGATAAATAAAATTATTTAATTTATTGAAATCCATGTAAAATATCTACTTGTTTAAAGTCCTCCCACAACAAAATTAAAGGTCTAGTTACACTGTGAGAAGATATAAGCTAAGCAACACATGTCCCAAAAAAAATTTAGAAATTGTCATCTGATGCCCCTAAAAGAGTTACTTCTATTTGGAATCTAAAAAATTTGGAATTTTTTTAATTGCCAATTATATTAGAAATTTTTGACAGGGGAAATAAAATAAAATAAAAATAAAATCATATTTATTTATCTTAATTAAATCTGAATATATGATAAATTATTCTACATTTCTTCAAGAAAAAGTCTGGAAGCCAAGTCACCGCTAATGTTATTTGGTGTTTAATTAATTAATTTATATTTCAGCAGGCCTGTTTTGACATTTCCTTTTTTGATATGCTTCAATTTCATTAAACTAAAAAGAAAACAGCATGCCTGTTTTGACAAAGTTATGGACAAAGCTATCAAATTCACTCAACATATGGAATTGATTTTAGCTGAAAGGGAAATAAAATACAATATGGATACAGCCTAGAAAAGAAGTACAAATAGATATACCCAAATAAACCACATCGAAAGTTTTTTTTTTTTTTTTTTTTTTAAGTGCTCCTAAAAGTAGGCATAACTGAACTGATAACTTGCAACACTTCCTTCCAAGACCATTTTGGTTTCCCCTCAACTACAACATGAGTGAATACTTCCTCCATTAATGAAACCTGTAGTACTCATCTTAGTACAAGGGATTAATTAAAAATAGTCGAGTCCATACAAACACTTATTTGTCAATCCAAAAGGCCTTGCAGGGTCTGAATGAAATTGTGTAAATAACTCTCTTGCAGACCTTCAGTAGTAAGCACCTCCTTTAATTTGGCATGATTATATTTGACCAACCCAGCTACCTCACTGTCCTTGTCCATCACAGAGATAATGGAATGGCTCAAGCTCTCCTTGGAAATCCACCCATTATCTTCTCTCTCCACCTCCACTGCAACCTTCAGTTCTTCCACCATTAATCTAGCACTCATAAAGTGATCACTAAGCAGGTATGGAACACATACTATTTGACAGTTACTAAGAAGAGACTCCCACATGGATCCATGACCACAATGGGTCACGAAACACCCAACAGATTTGTGCTCCAGCATCAGTGTTTGTGGAACCCAACCCCCATACACCCACCCTCTCCCTTTAACTCTCTCTTCAAACCCCTCTGGCAAAGCTTCTTCAATTGTTGCACATCCATCTGGAACACTCAGCGACACAAAAAATGGTTGCCTACTTAACTCAAACCCCAAAACCAATTCTTGAAACTGGTTCTTTTGTAATATAGTTTGGCTCCCAAATGCACAATACACCACAGTACCTTCCTCAAAATTGGATAACCGATTAGTCCATTTTTCATCAAGCTTCGTCACTGATATTTCGGGCAGGACAGGTCCAGTTAGCAATATGGGCTTGGCGTACTGCTGCCTTAGATAGTCACAATAAGTCCCCTCAACCTCATGATTTGTCCTTAAGGCTATGGCATCACAGTCTTTCAAGCTAGAGGTGATTCGAAAGTATAAGGACTTCCCAGTTCCTTGATCTTCCACAAGTGCTTTTACTTTTGCAATTTCGAACTCCTTGTGTTTTAGTAGCACTGACAAAGAAGGATAGCCTGGAGGGGGTTGAAGTAGCTCTTCATTTGTGGAATATTTTGCAATTTTCTTAGAAGGGACCACATGAAATGAAAGTGTAGCCGAACTTACCACAGAATAGAATATGGCCTTGGTACCAAATTGGTGAGCCAGAACTGGCATCCAATGACTAAAATCAAAGAAGATGAAGTCAGGCTTGAGAGTGGTAAGAATAGTTTCAACTTGGTGTTGGGTTTGGTCGAGAGCTATAGCAAGATGCATATGAAGTGGAAGAGGAACATCCGAGGCAGTCTCGGCACCAAGGGGCAGTCCATCTACGTGGGGAATGAGAAGAGGATAGAAGTTGATAAGGTTTGGATAATGGTTGAGGTGTTGTAGCTTTGATTGTGCTCCTTTGGGCACTATAAAGGACACTCCATGGCCTCTCTCTGCAAGCTTGTTGGAAAGGTGAAGGTAAGGAATGAAATGGCCAAAGGCAAACCAGGGGAACATGGCTACATGAAGTTTTGTGCTCATCTTTGCTTGATTTATGATTACTTTTTTAAAAGCCACTTGAAAACTGAATGATTTCTCCTAATGTTTTATGTGTTTGATCTGGCTTTTTCTTGAGAGAATTATTGTATGCTCGTGAATAATTCCATCTTTCTCTCAAAAAAGGTGGTCCATGTAAACTGCTACCAGTCCCACGCACGCAATAACAAAGGGACACACGGACATAATTATTCACATCACGTGTGCCGACAATGAAGTAAATAAGTTGTCATTTTTCTCCAAAAATAAATAAATAAATAAGTTATCATCGCTTATGAAGAAAACAAAGAAAGTAAACCAGAATAAACCACTCACAATTAGGGGTGTAATCATAATTAGGGGTGTGCGCGGTTGGGATTGACTCGATTTTTTTTCTAAATTTATTACTGAACCAATAAAGATCGGTTTTCTCATAATTGAAACCGATACATATCGTTTAGGATCGGTTTTTTACCTATAGCGATGCGGTTTTTGCAATCAGTTTAATTGGTTTGATAAGTTTGAAACATTAAAAAACTGTTTTTTTTTTTTTAATTTAATAAAAAAAAATTAAGCTTTCAAGCCCAATACACGACGCTTCAAGATTTCAAGCAAATTGTTAGCTTGACCAGGGGTGTAGCCAGGAATAATTACTTGTGGGGGCCGGGTTGTAGTAGAGATATACTAAAATATAATTCAACCAATTTTCATGTGATTCAAACCATGAAAATTGAAAACTACAACGATAATTTTTTGGTCCTTTGTATGGATACTCTATGTTTCTAGGTTGATATGGACCTGTTATGAGATAAGCAGGTTGAATTTCATCATGTTCGTTGATAGGGAATGCATATATTTATTTACGTGATCTTGGATCATGGTTTATCCCTTTAGATTGAATTCTTGAACATTTCGAGGGACGTTCATCAGACATTGAAGTATCAACATTTGTTTCTACAAATTATCTAAGTTTTGAATGACATACAACTTTTTCTTAAAAAATGCATTAATTGTTTGTCATTTGCGCTCATTATTTGGCACCTAATTTCAATCCCAAAAAAAAAAAAAAAAAAAAATCAATTCAAAAAATGATAAACTAACTTGGAAGACAGATATAATAAATTATCATATAAAATTCATTCCTACACAGTCTCATGGCCCTCACCCCACCCGGACCCACTCAAGAGACAAACAACACAAAAGCCAAAAAGGCTGAGTCATAGAGTCAGTGGGTCAAGAATAAAGAATCCAATAACAATAAACACAAAAAGATAAAGTCAAATAAATATAAATTGCTTTACTGGCAAAAGATATCACATACACATACTTGATATTTCTATTATGCTATTTAGTATTTAGTTCAGTTCTAGAGAAAAAGAGAGAGAATTAAGATGAGAATGACTGAATGAGATACCTTTGAGGAATTGAGTGAGGGCTTTAGGATTTGAGGTTGAGTGCTGAAGGCTAGGTGAGGTCAGCGGCTAGTGAAGCTACAATGTCACGACAAGTCGGAGAGGCATGACCGCATGATGTGAGGATTGGGAATTTAGGCAGCATGAACTGAGGTTGTCAGGTAGAGCGCAGAGGTGTGACTGCATGAAGACTAGGAATTTAGGCAAAAGCGTGAGGTGATTTTTGTTTGATTGGGATTAGGGATTTCAGATTTGGGGTTGGGCTGGGCTGGAAGTGCCTTTTGTTTAAAGGAGAAGAATTTTGTATGATTAAGGATTTTGGGCTGGTCGGCTGAGCTGAATGTGGACAAATATTTTTGTTTTATTTGAGGTTGTATTGGACTGGTTGTTGAAAATAATTTGGGGGGGCCGGATTTAATTCTTGGAGGGGCCATGTCTTTTTTTTAATATACTCTAAAGGAGAATTTAAAAATTTTGGGGGGGCCATGGCCCCCCCAAGGAGCTAAGTAGCTCCGCCCCTGCACAGGGGCGTAGCCAGGAATAATTACTTGGGGGTGCCGGGTTGTAGTAGAGATATACTAAAATATAATTCAACCAATTTTCATGTGATTCAAACCATGAAAATTGAAAACTACAACGATAATTTTTTGGTCCTTTGTATGGATACTCTATGTTTCTAGGTTGATATGGACTTGTTATGAGATAAGCAGGTTGAATTTCATCTTGTTCGTTGATAGGGAATGCATATATTTATTTACGTGGTCCTGGATCGAGGTTTATCCCTTTAGATTGAATTCTTGAACATTTGGAGGGACGTTCATCAGACATTGAAGTATCAACATTTGTTTCTACAGATTATCTAAGTTTTGAATGACATACAACTTTTTCTTAAAAAATGCATTAATTGTTTGTCATTTGCGCTCATTATTTGGCACCTAATTTCAATCCCAAAAAAAAAAAAAAAAAATCAATTCAAAAAATGATAAACTAACTTGGAAGACAGATATAATAAATTATCATATAAAATTCATTCCTACACAGTCTCATGGCCCTCACCCCACCCGGACCCACTCAAGAGACAAACAACACAAAAGCCAAAAAGGCTGAGTCATAAAGTCAATGGGTCAAGAATAAAGAATCCAATAACAATAAACACAAAAAGATAAAGTCAAATAAATATAAATTGCTTTACTGGCAAAAGATATCACATACACATACTTGATATTTCTATTATGCTATTTAGTATTTAGTTCAGTTCTAGAGAAAAAGAGAGAGAATTAAGATGAGAATGACTGAATGAGATACCTTTGAGGAATTGAGGTGAGGGCTTTAGGATTTGAGGTTGAGTGCTGAAGGCTAGGTGAGGTCAGCGGCTAGTGAAGCTACAATGTCACGGCAAGTCGGAGAGGCATGACCGCATGATGTGAGGATTGGGAATTTAGGCAGCATGAACTGAGGTTGTCAGGTAGAGCGCAGAGGCGTGACTGCATGAAGACTAGGAATTTAGGCAAAAGCATGAGGTGATTTTTGTTTGATTGGGATTAGGGATTTCAGATTTGGGGTTGGGCTGGGCTGGAAGTGCCTTTAGTTTAAAGGAGAAGAATTTAATATGATTAAGGATTTTGGGCTGGTCGGCTGAGCTGAATGTGGACAAATATTTTTGTTTTATTTGAGTTTGTATTGGACTGGTTGTTGAAAATAATTTGGGGGGGTCGGATTTAATTCTTGGAGGGGCCATGTCTTTTTTTAATATACTCTAAAGGAGAATTTAAAATTTTTGGGGGGGCCAGGAGCTAAGTAGCTCCGCCCCTGGGTGGTGAGACTTGAGAGAGTGGCAACGAGAGGCGAGAGCCAGCCCACAAGAGAGCTAAGAGGCCTGAGAGAAAAGAAAGTATTTATTCCTAGAGAGTTAGGGTTAGGGCTGTGCACAAAACGATGCTGTTTTCATGGTTTAAAAAAAAAAAAATTAAGTGAAACAATGCTGTTTTGTTTAAAAAATAAAAAGGAAAATATCTGAAATGATGTCGTGTTAATATATACTTAATATATTGGTCGGTTCGGTGATATCGTCAGTTTCAGATTTTCATTTCGAGCTTCATACCGCACCAGCGTTGGAACTGGGGTTGCCCTCATTTGCCGACGTCCACTCCATCGGTCAGCATCGGCGCTGGTCAGTTGGGTCGGCCACGGTCCGGTTTTGCACAGTCCTACTCACAATCAAAAGTTGGTTTGTTTAGGACATGTGTGCATAGGACTATTAGGAGAAAAGCTTTACCCTTTTAACCCGCTGGGCTAGCTAATAAAAATTTTTTTTTTTTTTTTTTTTTGAGTTTTTATCTAGGGTGAGCTGTTAGAGATGACAGTACATAGCTGAGTGCCAAAATTTTTGGCATTTGAGAACGTTGATGGAGCATGGTATTTGTGGTTTAAGATGCTAAAAATAACTTTTTAGTGGGTTTGACAACCTTGTTATGAAAGCTCTAATTGGTATTTTTTTAGTGAGGCACTTTATTGATTCTAAGCGGGTCATCTCATTTTGTGCATATTTGAGAGAACTATCACAATAGAGAGTTTATGTCTAATATGTCGGAACACACCCAAGAAACAAAATCTCCATAAACTGGTCAGTTTATAGTTAAAATTGAAAGCCTATTTAACTTTGATTTTAATGAAATTTCAATATATTGTTATTCACGAAGTGTGATATCTACTTATCTAGTTAAGAAAATGTTTATTTTTTAAGGGAGAAACATAGTAATTTTGATATTATGGTTAATAATACATATACTCTATGTTAGAAAGCCTAGCCATCATTGGGCTCATTAGTTGTTTCTGATTCAAATAACACTAAGACAGGATTCCCAAAGGATGCCAAGGAGAGGAAGTTGTAAGTTATTGAGATTCTTGAGGCAAGCACCCTAAAAAGCCTTTTTTACCAATCTAGTGATTTTAAAAATAGTTAGATTCCAGGGATAGTTTATTTTAGTATTTTTTGGAATCTTTGGGGGTGTTCGGTAGAGTAATTTGAGAATTGTTGTTTGTAGTTTTTTGAAATACGTGTGGGTGAAAATGTGTGTAATGTTGTTTAAAATGTGAAAATGTGAGTTTAAACTCACTCACCAAACAGACCCTTAATAATTGAATAGATTATGAATTTTTTTAATTAGGTTATGTTGAAGTGGTTTTGGAGAGTTGCAAGAGTTCTTTTAGTATACATTGACGGAGATAAGTAACAGTTTCCTTTGCTATTTATATTTTGTTTAAAATAGAATGTTTAATTTTTGGACCTACCTATGGTTAGGGCCTTTAAAGCATTAGCATCGGAGATTTTTATCTATTTTACATCTCAAACACTACTTTATCTATTTTACTAACTCATTTCGCAATTCACCTTATATCTCAAATTTTATTTTTACATGCACATCTTTAAAATAATATAAACTACTCTTAGATAATAATATAATATACTCAACAATTCACTTTTCTCTCTCTCTCCATCAAACCCATAGCCAGCAACCACCTCCCACTGAAACTCAGCCCAACCACCAAAAGCCAGCCATCATCACCACCACCACCACTGAAACACAATAGAATTGGAGGATAAAAAACAAAAAAAAAAAAAACCCCCACAGCACTAGCCACCACCAATACCGAACCACAACAACCCACAAATCAACAGTCACCACTACTACATCATTCACACAACACAAACCCAAAAATTTCAACAAAATTTCCGTACCCACCAAGCCACAAACAACCATAGAGATACATACCATTGTCACTACCAAACCTCCATACCCAAACCATTGAGATTCATACCCAAACCCACTACCGAGCCACAAACAACCATTGAGATCCATACCCTTCAGTTTTGAGAGACCCACGCAAGACCTAAGATCCATGCCCTTCAGTTCTACTGAGCCACAAACCCACCAGCTAAACCAACCCAACAACCACTGAAGCCAACCTAGCCAACCCATCGAATCCAACCGATGAATTATTTCAAAAATTGTTCGCACTCTTTTCTGTTTAGTAGTATTTAAAAAATTATTTCCTGTTCAGCATTGTTTCAAAAATTGTTCACTCTCTTTTCTGCATAAATTATTCTCTGTTCACTGCATAAATTGCTCACTGTTTTCTCATAAAACACCTAGTGAAATCGTGTTTTCTAAATTTAAAAGCCAAATTTCATTTGCTTTTTCATGTTTGAATTTTACAATAATTGAA
This sequence comes from Quercus agrifolia, assembly GCA_029955455.1. Lineage (NCBI taxonomy): Eukaryota > Viridiplantae > Streptophyta > Magnoliopsida > Fagales > Fagaceae > Quercus > Quercus agrifolia. The sequence continues at coordinate 10,290,515 of JARQAD010000011.1, read as the reverse complement.
TCTATTTTTCTGCATTGACAAAATCTGTTTCTACAATAATAAAATTTGCTCTCTACACATCATGTTTATTATATATTCAAATCTACTTACTGCATTCATAAAATCTATTTTCTGCATTAATTAAAATTGTTCATTGTTTTCTCATAAAAATTGTTCACTGTTTTCTGCATAAACTATTTCTAGCATTCTACATAAAATTATTTCTTGTTCAGCATTATTTCAAAAATTGTTCACTCTCTTTTCTACATAAATTATTCTCCGTTCACTGCATAAATTGTTCACTGTTTTCTCATAAAACACCTAGTGAAATTGTGTTTTCTAAATTTAAAAGCCAAATTTGAATGCTTTTCCATGTTTGAATTTAATAATAATCGAATCTATTTTTCTGCACTGATAAAATCTGTTTCTACATTAATAAAATTTGCTCACTGCACATCATGTTTACTGTATATTCAAATCTGCTTACCGCATTCACAAAATCTGTTTTTTGCATTAATTAAAATTGTTCATTGTTTTCTCATAAAAATTGTTCACTATTTTCTGCATAAACTATTTCTAACATTCTGCATAAAATTATTTCTTGCTGAGCATTATTTCAAAAATTGTTCACTCTTTTATGCATAAATTATTCTCTGTTCACTGCATAAATTGTTCACTGTTTTCTCATAAAACACCTAGTGAAATCGTGTTTTCTAAATTTAAAAGCCAAATCTGAATGTTTTTTAATGTTTAAATTTCAAAATAATCGAATCTATTTTTCTACATTGATAAAATATGTTTCTACATTAATAAAATTTTCTCTCTGCACATCATGTTTACTATATATTCAAATATGCTTACTACATTCATAAAATCTGTTTTCTGCGATAATTAAAACTATTCATTATTTTCTCATAAAAATTGTTCACTGTTTTCTGCACAAACTATTTCTAGCATTCTGCATAAAATTATTTCTTGTTCAGCATTATTTCAAAAATTGTTCACTATCTTTTCTACATAAATTATTCTCCATTCACTACATAAATTGTTCACTGCTTTCTCATAAAACACCTAGTAAAATCGTGTTTTCTAAATTTAAAAGCCAAATCTGAATGTTTTTTCATGTTTGAATTTAACAATAATCGAACCTATTTTTCTGCATTGATAAAATATGTTTCTACATTAATAAAATTTTCTCTCTGCACATCATGTTTACTATATATTCAAATATGCTTACTACATTCATAAAATCTGTTTTCTGCAATAATTAAAACTATTCATTGTTTTCTCATAAAAATTGTTCACTATTTTCTGCATAAATTATTTCTTACCTTCTGCATAAAATTATTTCCTATTCAGCATTATTTAAAAAATTATTCACTATCACTTCTGGATAAATTGTCCACTGTTTTCTCACAAAACACCTAGTAAAATCGTGTTTTCTAAATTTAAAAGCCAAATTTAAATGCTTTTTCATATTTGAATTTCACAATAATCAAATCTATTTTTTTTTTGCATTGATAAAATATATTTCTACATTAATAAAATTTTCTCTCTATATATCATGTTTATTGTACATTCAAATCTGCTTACTGCATTCATGAAATCTGTTTTCTGCATTAATTAAAACTGTTCATTGTTTTCTCATAAAAATTGTTCATTGTTTTCTGCATTAACTATTTCTTGCATTCTGCATAAAATTATTTCCTATTCAGCATTATTTCAAAAATTGTTCACTCTCTTTTCTACATAAATTATTCTCTGTTCACTACATATATTGTTCACTATTTTCTCATAAAACACCTAGTGAAATCGTGTTTTTTAAATTTAAAAGTCAAATCTAAATGCTTTTTCATGTTTGAATTTAACAATAATCGAATCTATTTTTCTGCATTGATAAAATATGTTTCTACATTAATAAAATTTGCTCTCTACACAACATGTTTACTATATATTCAAATCTGCTTACCGCATTCATAAAATCTGTTTTCTGCATTAATTAAAATTGTTCATTGTTTTCTCATAAAAATTGTTCATTATTTTCTTCATAAACTATTTCTAGCATTCTGCATAAATTTATTTCTTGTTCAGCATTATTTCAAAAATTGTTCACTCTCTTTTCTGCATAAATTATTCTCTGTTCACTGCATAAATTGTTCGCTGTTTTCTCATAAAACACCTAGTGAAATCATGTTTTCTAAATTTGAAAGCTAAATCTGAATGTTTTTTCATGTTTGAATTTCACAATAATCGAATCTATTTTTCTGCATTGATAAAATATGTTTCCATTAATAAAATTTTCTCTCTGCACATCATGTTTACTATATATTCAAATATGCTTACTACATTCATAGAATTTGTTTTCTGCAATAATTAAAAATATTCATTGTTTTCTCATAAAAATTATTCACAATTTTTTGCATAAACTATTTCTAGCATTCTGCATAAAATTATTTCCTATTCAGCATTATTTAAAAAATTATTCACTATCTTTTCTAGATAAATTGTCTACTGTTTTCTCATAAAACACCTAGTGAAATCGTGTTTTCTTAATTTAAAAGCCAAATCTAAATGCTTTTTCATGTTTGAATTTCACAATAATCGAATCTATTTTTTTGCATTGATAAAATATGTTTCTACATTAATAAAATTTTCTCTCTATATATCGTGTTTATTGTACATTCAAATCTGCTTACTGCATTCATGAAATCTATTTTCTGCATTAATTAAAAATGTTAATTGTTTTCTCATAAAAATTATTCATTATTTTCTGCATAAACTATTTCTAGCATTCTGCGTAAAATTATTTCATGTTCAGCATTATTTAAAAAATTGTTCACTCTCTTTTCTGCATAAATTATTCTCTGCTTAATGCATAAATTGTTCTCTGTTTTCTCATAACACACCTAGTGAAATCGTGTTTTTTAAATTTAAAAGCCAAATTTGAAAGATTTTTCATGTTTGAATTTCACAATAATTGAATCTATTTTTTTGCATTTATAAAATATGTTTCTACGTTAATAAAATTTTCTCTCTGCACATCATGTTTACTATATATTCAAATATGCTTACTACATTCATCAAATTTGTTTTCTGCAATAATTAAAACTATTCATTGTTTTCTCATAAAAATTGTTCACTATTTTCTACATAAACTATTTCTAGCATTCTGCATAAAATTATTTCCTATTCAGCATTTTTTTTAAAATTATTCACTCTCTTTTCTGGATAAATTGTCCACTGTTTTCTCATAAAACACCTAGTGAAATCGTGTTTTCTAAATTTAAAAGCCAAATCTAAATGTTTTTTATGTTTGAATTTCACAATAATCGAATCTATTTTTCTGCATTGATAAAATCTGTTTCTACATTAATAAAATTTTCTCTCTACACATCATGTTTACTGTATATTCAAATCTATTTTCTGCATTAATTAAAACTGTTCATTTTTTCTCATAAAAATTCTTCATTGTTTTCTGCATAAACTATGGTTACATATTTAAAAAAAAACACAAAAACCATTTAAGTGCAATAACCGCGCCAATGCTAAAAACAATTTATGCACAAAGCAATGAACAATTTTTATGAAAAAACAGTGAACAGTTTTAATTAATTCAAAAAACATATTTTATTAATGTAGAAATAGATTTATCAGTGCAAAAAAATAGATTCAATTATTGTGAAATTTACACATGAAAAAACATTCAGATTTGACTTTTAAATTTAGAAAACATGATTTCACTAGGTGTTTTATGAGAAAACAGTGAACAATTTATGCAGTGAACAGAGAATAATTTTTGCAGAAAAGTGAGTGAACAATTTTTTAAATAATGCTTAACAGAAAATAATTTTATGCCAAATGCTAGAAATAGTTTATGCAGAAAACAGTGAACAATTTTTATGAGAAAACAATAAACAGCTTTAATTAATGTGGAAAACAGATTTTATGAATGTAGTAAGAAAATTTGAATATACTATAAACATGATGTACAGAGAGAAAAATTTATTAATATAGAAACATATTTTATCAATGCATAAAAATAGATTCAATTATTGTGAAATTCAAACATGAAAAAGCATTCAGATTTGGCTTTTAAATTTAGAAAACACGATTTCACTAGGTGTTTTATGAGAAAATAGTGAACAATTTATGCAGTGAACTGAGAATAATTTATGCAAAAAAGATAGTGAACAATTTTTTAAATAATGCTGAACAGGAAATAATTTTATGTAGAACACTAGAAATAATTTATGTAGAAAACAGTGAACAATTTTTATGAGAAAATAATGAACAGATTTAATTAATGCAGAAAACAAATTTTATGAATGTAGTCAACAGATATGAATATACAATAAACATGATGTGCAGAGAGCAGATTTTATTAATGTAGAAACAGATTTTATCAATGCAGAAAAATAGATTCGATTATTGTGAAATTCAGACATGAAAAAGCATTCATATTTGGCTTTTAAATTTAGAAAACACGATTTCACTAGATGTGTTTTGAGAAAACAATGAACAATTTATGCCGTGAACAAAGAATAATTTATGCAGAAAAGAGAGTGAACAATTTTTTAAATAATGCTAAACAGGAAATAATTTTATGCAAAATGTTAGAAATAGTTTATGCAGAAAATAGTGAACAATTTTTATGAGAAAACAATGAACAATTTTAATTAATGCAGAAAAAAGATTTTATGAATGCAGTAAACAGATTTGAATATACAGTAAACATGATGTACAGAGAGAATATTTTATTAATGTAGAAACAGATTTTATCAATGTAGAAAAATAGATTCGATTATTATGAAATGAGTTGCCCACGACTCGTTCCCCAACGAGTATTTCTCTTGTAAAAAACAATTTTGGTATTTTCACACTATGTGAAGTCCTTGCTTTTTATAGAGCCTACATATAAACCACTCACCAACTGAACACTTCTCCTAACTTGTGTGAAATCCACCTATTAGGGGCTTGAGTGAGTTTGGATGATACTGTGGTGTTATATTAACAACAAATTTGAAACAACAGCCTTTGTTTTGACACTGAGAAGAAATGCAAGCCTTTTGTTGTAAAATTAGTCTCCGTCACATTCTAGAGTTGGTCATGATAAATACCTATAAGCCATTACTTTTAGTTGTAGAGAAATTATGAATCTATTGACTATCGAACTATTTGACTAAGGCAAATAACATTAGACCTGATAATGGATTATTCTTTGCACGTTTCCCTAATTAGGCACATCTCTTAGGCCTGTTTAGTTGCCCATGAATCAAAACCATTCATATTTTGTATAATACTGCATTCACAAATTGTCACTGTAGTGGATAGAATGACTTATTTGTGTTTTATGATGTGGATTTTAGCAAAATATTTTTAATTTTATTAGAGAAAATTGGAACATGTTTGAATTCAAAAATGGCTTGAGAGTGAGGCTATAATTAGCTATTGTCCTGCCCTATATGTGTATAGGCATGCAAGGTTGTTTATGTATTTTTCTCATTGGGAATAATTAATTTCATTAAATGTCTTTCTTATATATGGAGGTTATTTTTTTCAAATTGTAGGTTTGGAGATGTGTCATAGTACGAATTCTTTGGCAAAGATGTTGTTGAGTTTGGGGGTTGCCATTTTTTGTCGCTTGGAGTTTTTAAAATGGTTAGTGATGTTTTAAATATAATTTTTGGATTTTCTCTCTTACCTGTTTTCTTTATTTGGCCATTGGGTTTACTAATCTATTTAAATTGTGTTCTTTTAATTTAAGGTTTTCTGAGCCAAGTTTGATCTTATCGAAATAAAAAAGTTTTTGAGCAAGGTATGCTTCTTTAGTTTTAGATATTTATTTTTGCGTGTCAATGTCTTTTAATTACTATTTTATTTGTATATTTAGCTACTATAGTTTCTTTTTTTTTTCTTTTTTTTCTTTTTTTTTTCTTGGGTTTCTTTGTTGCATGTTATATAATTTATTTGGACTTTGATATTAGAATTCACGTTTGTTTTATAAAATTTTAACTTTATATTAGAATTTATATATTTATTTCTGGAGCCTAATTGATATAGTTTTGCATATAATTCTAAACATAAAAGCCAATTAGGATTAGATGTAGTTTATAATTGAACATAAGGGTAGGATTTAGAGGTCAGGCTTGGTGCAATAATAAGTACCTTCCACAAAACAAGTCACTATGGTAGTTGGAAATACTATAGTATGGCTCATATTGTTTTGGTTTCAAGCAGCCACAAATCACATAAACCCCAAAATATTTTGGATTCCATTTTTTTTTTTTTTCGGGAAAATATTTTTTGTTGAGAACAATATACTCCTATGAAACTAAAGCTCTAGGTTTTTCCAATTTTTTCTTCATTGGGATAAGTATTCGTTTCTCTTTTGAAAATTGAGACTGCTAAATTTCTGTTAGAAAGGTTGTTTTAGATGGAGGCAAATAAACCTGAGTTTGAAAGAATTCAATCTGGAAGTCTTTTCCAGATTTGTTATTGGCTTCTCACAAGAGTTTGATAGAATTCCTTAATAGTGTTCATATGGCATGATTTGTTTTCCCACATAAATTAGTTCCTAAATCATCAATAGCTGAATATAGAGAAGAAACAAAAGAAAGTAAGGACAAAGTGGGGAAATGTTATTGATTCATCTCTACTTCTTTCTCTTTTCTTTTCTTTGCCCTGCTTTTTGTTCGTATCTCCTTTTTTACTTTTGCTCCCATGCCTTGTTGCTTACTTTGTTGTAAATGTTCTTGCTGTTTTGTTTTGTTGGTTTTTGAGAGTGAATGGGAAAAGGAACTGCCTTTGCTGGGTTTTTTGGTTCAATAAGAAAAAGGAGGAAGCTTTATATGTTTTTGGTCATGCTTTCTTCAGCTTTCTTTGAGAGGTTTGTCTGACTGCTGTAGGGAGTTATTGGTGGTCTCAGCCCTTTTGGATTTGTGGGAAAGGAGGGAACTTTTTGTATTTTTGGGTTAGGAAAGGGTTTTGTTTATGGAGTTTTGGAGGGCTGGAACAGTGGTACTTTTTGTATTTGTTATGTTACTTTTTTTTTTCTTTTCTATCTCATTTGTCAATGTTGAATTGTGCTTAAGAACAACCAATGCTATTGCCCATTGTACCTAGATAGATAAATCATTTTGTTGTATACTGCAAAATATGAGCAGCAAGATAGAGTTACAAAGAATTGCCCCCTTTTGTAAAATATGTTACTATCTAGTTTTATAAAGAACATTTTTCTACCATTGAGTTGGCTTATCAAACTTGGAATATATGTAGTTTGTTTTAAATCTAACCCACATATGTAAAGGGTTTGTGATGTTTCCTTCCTTAGAGGTATAGAGCATGTGTATGTACATGAAAGTAGGGAAGAAACTGTAATTTGTGTATACACAAATTTTACTATTAACAGAAAATTTTCTACTACAATTGTTTAAATATGAGCCATGAAAACAAGTTTGAGTAAAAAGTGAAGGAGAGGGTTTTTTTTTTTTTTAATAATTTGATAATTCAAGAAGAGGGTGTTTGAACCTAACCAATATAGCTATAATGTTATATAGATTTTGTAGATATTCTTAGTTTAGTATGAGATTTTAGTAGCATAATAGTGTTTAATACATAAAATTAAATTCATTGCTTTTCATATGTTCAACTTTTCACAGCATAATTAAGCATAATCCTCACACGAGGCTTTTTTTTTTTTGGGGTGGATATTGTTAATTTTTAATTGTCTTGGATGTTTGTAGTTCTTTTGCACACTAATATATATTTTACCTTGAATGATACTTTGATATGCATTTTCTTTCATTCTTTTTTAAAAAATTCTTTTTTTATAAGTTCGGGAAGAGTTTTAGACTTGCATTTTCTTTTCTTTTTTCTTTTTTCAGCTAAAAGTAATTGCCTCTTTGCAGTAAAAAAATTTCAGCTGAGGTTTTGGTTTTTCTTTCATCAAGTTAGTGAGTTAGGCTGCTTAGATTTTGTGCAAAATGTGACTTTTACTTGAAACCACCAACTGACAAATTTCATTCTCAAAATTTTTTGACACACGTGAGCTTGAATATAGAAGAAGGATGCTTGAGTTATGACCATCAATGGAATGCTCTTATGGCATTAAGCAATCGTGGTAACTCTTGCAACTACTATTGGCTTCCAAGAAGGAATGAGACGACATGCATTGTTATAGCAGTGATTATAAAGAGTTTAGTTTGATTTGCATTCTACTTATTGAAATGCTCACTCAAACATCACTATGTTAGCTTTTGTAGTTACTATTGCTATTTTTTTTTTCTTTATAATGGCCTAATGTAGTAATTGTGAAAATTGTAATAAGATGAATAAAAGTATTCGGGGTGTGCAACAATTTGCTATACAAGATTTGATGATTAGCAAGCATTTGGTTCCAAGAATACTAAAACTAAGAGTGTGAAGTAGTTGCTGATTTTTTTGGGGCTATTTGCTTTTGTGGCCAAATTTCAACTGGGCAAGAGCCTTTTATGGGATGTTACACTTCTAAGTACACATCAAAAAAGGTGTTTGGCATAGTAGCAATATGAAATTGAATTAGGTTTGCTGAAAATTAAGGGATTTCGTTGAAATCAGGGAAAAAACCTAGAAGTTCAAATTCTTCCTAAATTTTTATTAGAAATTTTCAGTTTCTAGGTTTTGTTCCTTTCTTTTATGAGTTTCAGATTCACATTCTTTCTTTTTTTTTTCTTTTTTTTTTTTTTGGCTTGCTATTTGGGTTATTAGAGAAGAAGGGTTATTAGATAAGAAGTGAAAAGGTTTTTCAAATCCACAATGATTACAAGGTTGCCCATGACTCATTCCCCAATAGGTTTTTGCCCCCCCAAAAAAATTGTTGGTTATTTTTCACAGTTTGCTATGAGAAATGCTTGCTTTTATGATTATAGGTATATGATGTTTCACACACACACTTGGTCCCAAACACATTATATCATTAAAAAAAAAGTTTAAAATATTATCAAACTATAGTTTTACAACTGAAAATGATGTTATATCTCTTTTCTTCATTTTATTTTTTTATTTTTAATTTCATTATAATGTTAATTTATGAAGTACACTACACAATGATTGCTCTCTATCAACAAACCTAAACACACTTATATATACATGACATATAATAGAATAAAAGAAAGATTAAATCTATTTTTCAATATCTTTCCCGTGCATCGCACGAGTTAGCGACTAGTTTTATTAATGTAGAAACAGATTTTATCAATGCAGAAAAATAGATTCGATTATTGTGAAATTCAAACATGAAAAAACATTCAGATTTGGCTTTTAAATTTAGAAAACACGATTTCACTAGGTTTTTCTTAAACTTCTTTCAGTGTGCCCATGGCTAAAAATGGAGTGAGATTTTTCTTTTACGTGTTCTAATTTGTCATTGTAACCCCAATATTTTAACCAATTTGACCATAACACTTCCGAGAAGTAAGAAATTGATGAGTGTGTTAAAAATGAATGAACAAGGGGTATGAATGGCCTAAAAATTCATATTTTGAAATTAAAATCTCTATATTTTACAATGCTGCTATTTAAATAAATAAAATAAAATTAAAAAAACTACTTATTTTTATGTTTATGTTTATTTTTCGATTATCCAAAAAAAAGTTATAAGGAACTCGAGTTTACCATACTTAAGTTCCATATTACAAGGAACTTGAGCTTGGTGAGCTCGAGTACTGTAGAAAAAAATAAACATAAACATTTTATTTACAAAGAACTTGAGCCTGGTATGCTTGAGTATTGTGTTGCATGGAACTCGAGTTTACCAAGCTCGAGTACCACATTATTTTTTTTAATTGCACAAATTCTAGGTCGGCAGTGCCACAATGGCAAAATTTCTAGGAACTCGAGTTTCGTAAACTCGAGTACCATTTAGAACTCAAGTTTGTAAAACTCGAGTACTAGAAAAGTGGTAGATCACTAATAAGTTATGAAACAATGCTTTTTTGCTACAAATTTTGCAAAATGGTGGTATTTGGCCATTTTCACCATCAGATACCCAAATACAACAACAATGCTCTATCCTGACAACTTGCTGCACTTCCTCATGTAAATTTCAAGGAAACATAAACGGATAAACTAATAGATTTGATTGTGAAAACCCCAACTTCCCAAGTATAGAGCTGCATATTAATCAATTTTAGCATCCCCTCAATCACTACATGAGTAAATCCCTCCTCCAATATTATTCAATCTTTGTGCAAGGGATTAATTAAGTAATTGAGTTCATACAAATACTCAATTAATCCAAAAGACCCTGTAGGCTCTGAATGAAAGTGTCCAAATATCTCTCTTGCATGCCTTGGCTAGTAATTACCTCCTTCAACTTGGCATGATTATGTTTCACCAACCCAGCCACTTCACTGTTCTTGTCCACCGCAGAGATAATGGCCTTGCACAAGCTCTCCTTGGCAATCCATCCATTATCTTCTCTCTCCACCTTCATGGCAACCTTGAGTTCTTCCACCCAGGGGCGTAGCCAGGAATAATTACTTGTGGGGGCCGGGTTGTAGTAGAGATATACTAAAATATAATTCAACCAATTTTCATGTGATTCAAACCATGAAAATTGAAAACTACAACGATAATTTTTTGGTCCTTTGTATGGATACTCTATGTTTCTAGGTTGATATGGACCTGTTATGAGATAAGCAGGTTGAATTTCATCATGTTCGTTGATAGGGAATGCATATATTTATTTACGTGATCTTGGATCATGGTTTATCCCTTTAGATTGAATTCTTGAACATTTGGAGGGACGTTCATCAGACATTGAAGTTTCAACATTTGTTTCTACAAATTATCTAAGTTTTGAATGACATACAACTTTTTCTTAAAAAATGCATTAATTGTTTGTCATTTGCGCTCATTATTTGGCACCTAATTTCAATCCCAAAAAAAAAAAAAAAAAATCAATTCAAAAAATGATAAACTAACTTGGAAGACAGATATAATAAATTATCATATAAAATTCATTCCTACACAGTCTCATGGCCCTCACCCCACCCGGACCCACTCAAGAGACAAACAACACAAAAGCCAAAAAGGCTGAGTCATAGAGTCAGTGGGTCAAGAATAAAGAATCCAATAACAATAAACACAAAAAGATAAAGTCAAATAAATATAAATTGCTTTACTGGCAAAAGATATCACATACACATACTTGATATTTCTATTATGCTATTTAGTATTTAGTTCAGTTCTAGAGAAAAAGAGAGAGAATTAAGATGAGAATGACTGAATGAGATACCTTTGAGGAATTGAGTGAGGGCTTTAGGATTTGAGGTTGAGTGCTGAAGGCTAGGTGAGGTCAGCGGCTAGTGAAGCTACAATGTCACGGCAAGTCGGAGAGGCATGACCGCATGATGTGAGGATTGGGAATTTAGGCAGCATGAACTGAGGTTGTCAGGTAGAGCGCAGAGGTGTGACTGCATGAAGACTAGGAATTTAGGCAAAAGCGTGAGGTGATTTTTGTTTGATTGGGATTAGGGATTTCAGATTTGGGGTTGGGCTGGGCTGGAAGTGCCTTTAGTTTAAAGGAGAAGAATTTTGTATGATTAAGGATTTTGGGCTGGTCGGCTGAGCTGAATGTGGACAAATATTTTTGTTTTATTTGAGGTTGTATTGGACTGGTTGTTGAAAATAATTTGGGGGGGCCGGATTTAATTCTTGGAGGGGCCATGTCTTTTTTTTAATATACTCTAAAGGAGAATTTAAAAATTTTGGGGGGGCCATGGGAGCTAAGTAGCTCCGCCCCTGCTTCCACCATGAATCTGGCATTCACAGTTTGGTCAAAAATGTGTGGAACACATACTATTTGACAGTCAATAAGGAGAGACTCCCACTTGGACCCCTATCCACAATGGGTCACGAAACAACCAACAGATGGATGCTCCAATATCAATGTTTGTGGCACCCAACCCCCATAAACCCATCCTCTCCCTTTAACTCTCTCTTCAAACCCCTCTGGCAAAGCTTCTTTAATTGTTGCACATCCATCTGGAGTACTCAGATCCACCAAAAATGGTTGCCCACATAACTCAAACCCCAAAAGCAGCAGCTGAAACTGTTCCTTTTGTAGTGTATTTTAGCTCCCAAATGCACAATACACCACAGCACCTTGCTCAAAATTGCATAACCAATTAGTCCAATTTTCGTCTAGCTTTGTCACCGATGTTTCAGGGAGGACTGGTCCTGTTAGTAGCAAAGGCTTACCGATCTAATGCCTTAGGTAGTCACAATATGGCCTCTCAACCTCATGATACGTCCTTAAGGCGATGGCATCACTCCCTATAATGCTAGAGATAATTAGAAAATAAAAGGACATCCCAGTTCCATGATCTTCAACCAATATTTTTAATTGTGCAATCTGGAACTCCTTGGACTTTGTTTGCACTAACTCAGGAGGCGGTTGTATTAGATCTTCCACAGTATCCTTTGGCTTCTTCTCAGCAGGGAACGCTAGTACAAATGTAGCCACGCTATACACAGCATCAGGGACGGAGCCATGCTTTGGCTTTGTGTGGGGGGGGGGGGGGGGGGGGGGGGGGGGGGGCAATGGCCCCCCTAGAATTTGAAAAAAATAGTATATATATAGGTACTAATTTAGCATTTTTCTTCAATAAAATTACACCTAGGCTCCCTTAAAAATAGCAAGCTCCAAAAAATATAAGCCCAATAACAAAATCACCAATAGCAAAGTTACAAAAATAATTAAGCCCAATCTACCAATTTTACCAAAATAAAAAAGCCCAACCCTTTAAAATTTTTGAAACAAAACTAATCTATAAATTTAAAGTTTCGATCCTTCCATCAAATTCCCAAAGGAAAAAATAAAATAAAAATCTCATACTAAGAGAGAGTGAAAGACACTAAACTGAAAAGAAAGGTAAAGAGGTAGAGTCGTTACAACACAACACAATAGCAAATTGAGCATACAGATATGTGCATAATTGATGTTTTGAAGGACACTTGAGCAGGAGAGAGAGAGAGAGAGAGAGAGAGAGGGTTTACTGTGGATAAAATAAAGAAAAATGAAGAAAATGAAACGAAGAAAGAGAAACAAGCTGAAGAAGGAGATGAGAGAAATAAAAATGATTAATTGTGTGGATATGGAAAAGGTAGAGAAAAAGAAAAAAAAAGAAAAAAAAAAAAGAAAGGTCTAGAAGATAAGGAATGGACGGAGGAGAATAAATTAGATGGAAAAACAAAAAACAAAAAACCTGGCTTGTAGGTGGGTGGGTGGGAAACGGAAAACTAGGTAAAGATAATATAATTCTAGTTCAAGTATAATATATTTTTATATTACTATATATTAGGTTAATATATTGATATTATGTAATGTGCAATATATATATATATATATATATATATTAAGGTAGCAGTAATTCCAAGACGGTATACTGGTATCAACTAGTACAAAAATATTTTGTTTCTTTAGTCATATTGACTGCCTTGATTTATTATTACTCATTGGAGTTTCATAATATTCAATCAAAATATATATATATATATATTGGAGTTTCATAATAATTTTATTTTTATACTTTAACCCCCCCCTAACTTGGAGTCCTGGTTCCATCCCTGCACAGCATAGTATATTGCCTTGATGCCAAGTTGGCGAGCCAGTGTTGGCATCCAAAGGCTGAAGTCATAGAATATGAGGTAGTCTCGACATTGCTTGACATTGCTAAGAATTGTTTCAACTTGATCTTGGGTTTGATCAAAGGCAACACAAAGGTGTGCATGAAGTGGAAAAGGAACATCTGAGGTAGTCTCGACACCAGGTGGTAGGCCATCTACTTGGGGAACGAGAAGAGGATAAAAGTTGTTAAGGTTTGGATAATGGTTGAGTTGGTGTAGCTTAGCTTGTGCTCCTTTGGGCAGTGAGAAGGATACACTGTGGCCTCTCTCTGCAAGCTTGTTGGAGAGGTGGAGGAATGGAGTGAAATGGCCAAAGGTAAACCAGGGAAACATACATGAAGTTTTGTGCTTCTTGAACTGCTTATCTTTGCTAGGTGGTGGTTTTTTTTTTCTTTTCATAAAACCTAGTGATTTCCCCTTTATATTTATATATATCGGTAAAAGTTTAATGCGTTGAACAAGTTTAATTATGAATTTTATATATATATATATATATATATATATATATATATATATATATATATATATATATATATATATATTTGTTGAGAAATAATAATTAAATGAGTTATTATTATATAATTTTAGAATTCGTTGTTGACTAAAGGAATGATTATTATTATATAAAATGCATAATTTTGTATGTTTGCCATTATATATAATATCTCTAATTAAAATTATCATTAAAAAGTTTTCTAATTATTTTTTTATAATTTCTTATTTATTAATGAAGGGGGTGATTTGAACATAAGCAGTTAAATCATTTCCAATACTTACATAAATAAGGTTATCCTAAAATAATTAATTCCAAACTTAAGATTAAAAAATCAATTGTATTTTTACAACTAAAAGAAATTTCATTTTTAAGTCTTATTTTGATATTCAAATCATATGTTTTAGTGTTGATTTTATTCAAATGGTTCACCCTAACTTATACAACTTGAGTAATGTCTCTAGTTATATTATGCTTTAGCCTTTAAAAACACATATGTTAATATTACACATGAAAAACAATCCAAATTTCTGAACTTTTTTAAAAATATGAAAAAGAAGTTATTTAAAGATACACTTATATAGGAATTTGGACCGATAAATCTAATTTAACCAAATATTTTCTATGATCTAAAAGGATATAGGAGGAATTCTAAATTGAATTTAGTTAGACTTTCAAAGAAATATGGGAGGAATTCTACATATTAAGAAATTAACACAAAACTAGCACAAACAGAATTTTAAAATATAAAAATAGATAAACGTTGATAAAGTCTTAACAAGGGATATATTTCCTCAATATAAATAATACTTTATAATAATAGTTTATCAAAAATTGATAAGAACGAATAATACTTTATAAGTGTATGTATTATTTATATAAATAATAGTTTATAAATAATTCCACACAATAAAATATTGATGAAGTTTTTTTTATAAAAAAAAAATTAATAAAACACTTATTATTACTTTATTTAAAGAAATTGATAAGAATAAATAAGTTATTATCTCTATCAACTGAAACTTAGATGCACATTGTATATTTTATTAAAATACTTATTGTTATTTTATCTAAAATGAATGTTACATGTTTTGTTAAAACACTTATTGATTGAAATTTAGATTTGTCATGCGTGTTGCATGTTTTGTTAAAACACTTATTATTATTTTATCTAAAGTGTATGTTGCATGTTTTGTTAAAACACTTATTGACTGAAACTTAGATGCATTTTGTATATTTTGTTAAAGCACTTATTGTTATTTTTTCTAAAATGCATGTTCCATGTTTTGTTAAAACACTTATTGACTAAAACTTAGATGCATGTTGTATGTTTAGTTAAAACACTTATTGTTATTTTATTTAAAGAAATTGATAAAAACAAATAATTTGTTGTCACTATCTAAAAAATTAATTGTTTTTATCCAAAATATTGTTGTAATTTGGTAAACCCATTTAGCACAACCTACGGCATTCTAAACCCAACATTTATTATATAGTATATGATATGATATGCTTGATCTAGTTTCCCCTCAAAGAGGGATATGAATGTAGACAAACACACGTCAACAAAGTATTGGTCTACAAATATCAAAGTGTATCTAAGGGCTTTATTTTGGGCTAAATACTTGATTTTTGAAATTTTATTTATTACAAAACCTTTATCACAACTTATTTAATTATGTAACATATTTTTTAACCCAATTTCGTCAAACTCGAGTTCTATACAATTCAATTGAACGTGAAACTTGAGTTTGAGAAAATTGAATTCCACATTTGCCACATATTATTGAATAGCATAGAACTTAACTTTTGCAAAATTTAGTTCCACTTTGAACTTAATTTTGAGAAAGTCAAGTTTTGAAAAAAGGCTACATAACTAAATAAGTTGTGATAAAAGCTTCTAAAAGCGCTATTTACTTGAAGTGTGCAGATAAAGGGTTCAAAACATGTACAAACTTTTCCACAAAATATACAAACTTTTCCATAAAATTCACAGACTTTCCCACAAAATTTCCTGATTTTGCCCACAGAATATACAAACTTTCCCATGAAAGGTACTAACTCTTTCACAAAATATACAAACTTTCCCACAGCATGTACAAAATTTCCCTCAAACCATACAAACTTTCCAACAAAATGTATAGACACTCCCACAAAATGTACAAACTTCCCCCTAGAATATTCAAGATTTTCCATGAAATATACAAACTTTTCCAAAAAATGTATAGACTTTGTCGTAGAATATACAGACTTTTTACACAAAATTCACAAACTTTCCCATAGAATATACAAACTTTTCCATGAAATGTACTGTGGGGTCATAGGACCAGTGATGTACCTTCATCTTTTGCATTGGGCCTGAGGCCCATGTTGAGGTCCATAATCACATGTAAGAAGGACAATGGTGATCGTGGCAACCCAAAAGCCGCGCCAAGGACAAGCTCGTCCTTGGCTAGCTTAGGCCGAGGTGGAAGAGGAGCGATCCACCAGCAAATGCAGTCTTCCAAAGCTTCCCAAAAGAAAAGACACGTACAACAGGTAAACAGACTGAATCGTGGCGGTAGAACAATTCCAAGAAAAACTGCTACCTCCACATTAAATGCTCACAACTAACACTCTGGTCGCATTAATGTGAAGAGGACTCCTGAACAGTGTGGCCTTGGCTACCCAATTCACAGAAGGCTTGAAGGGGTGTCTGATGGGACAAGCACTCAAGGAGTGGTTTAAATGATCAACAAGTGTAAGATCAAGATGGTCCAAATGGAACTATATAATGTAAGAGACCCTCCATGGAGAGAGGATCAGAAATTTGTAAGAGAAAGTATTTTAGCAGCTTAAGCCATTTATGTAACCATCTTCCATCAACATATACAGGAACATACCTTCTCGGACTACACCGAGGATAAGTTTACTTAGATAACTCCGGCCTGCTTCCATTCGTTTAACTATTAAAATCCATTCTAACTGTTATCCCACTCATTAAAGCCTAGTTCTTCTATCTACTCTCTACAAATTCATTGTACTAGGCTCATTGGGCTTGAATTCACTCATTTCATAGGAATAATGTTCAAACCCAGTCCCTACAATTGGCGTCGTCTATGGGGAGAACTTGTGTGTTAGTGGGTGCAATAGCTAGACATAGCAAGATCAGGTCCACACCAGGAAAACCCACACCAAGGGGATCCCCAACGGACAGAACCCGTAAGGTCCCAGCAGCGGGGTAATTTTCCTAACCCTGAACATGAATAAAACCAGGAGAATGGAAGGAATCGGGAGGGGAGTGTGAATACCACCCAGGCAAGCAAAAGCCATTCCCAAGTGGACAGTTGCATATCCCAGAGACAAAACAACAACCAAACCATGCAGCAGGAGATAGATGACCTAAAAAGGAAATTACACCACGCACAGAGGAGGCGGTCTCCCTCAAGTATTGACATTTCCTCTGGTGATGAAGAGGACGGCGATTATAGGTGAAGATCAAGAACTCCTCCAAGTGAGACCTTCTTTTACGAAGACGAGCACCATCGTAGACGAAAACACAAGGGCCCATCTAGTAGAGACCTGGGCAACGATGTCATGAGTAAGGCTCTGGATCAAATCTCTAAGTCACCCTTCACGCGTAAGATAGAAGGGGCTAGGCTACCTTGGCGGTTCCATCAGCTAACGTTCACTATTTATAATGGTCGAATGGACACTATAAAGCATGTGAGCCAATTTAATCAGAGAATGGCCATCCACTCCAAGAACGAAGCTCTGATGTGCAAGGTCTTTCCATCCAGCCTAAGACCTGTGGCGATGAGGTGGTTTAACGGTTTGAAGGCGAACTCCATAGATTCCTACAAGCAGCTTATCCAAGCCTTCGGCTCTCGCTTCATTATGAACACCAGGGTTCCTCGGCCTCTGAGTTCGTTGTTGTCACTATCCATGCATGAGGGAGAGACTCTAAAGGCATACTCGGACAGATATTGGGAAATGTATAATGAGATGGACGGCAACTTTGACGATGTCGCTATTAGAACTTTTAAAAGCGGCCTCCCAACCAAGCACGGCTTAAGGAAATCCTTGACTGGCAAACCAGTCATTAGTGTACGATAGCTTATGGACTGAATTGACAAATACAAAAGGGTGGAAGAGGACCAACTGCAAGGGAAAGGAAAGGAGAAGGTTATCCCTCAAAAGGGGACGGATTTCAGGTCGAACCGACATAACAATAGTAGCCCAATGAGAGATTTTGCAGGACAATACGGATCAGCCCATACGCAAAAGGTTAAGGCCATATTTAGAGAACCGGTACATTAGGTTTTGAAGAAAATGAAGAACAAGCCGTTCTTCAAGTGGCCGAATAAGATGGCTGGAGACTCGATGAAGCACAATTAAGGTCTGTATTGTCAGTACCACCAGGACCACGACCATACTATAAAAGACTACAAGAATCTTTGGAACCACCTAGATCAATTGGCCCGAGAAGGGAAACTGAGGCACCTTTTGCATCCTTCCAGCAATCATCAAGGCCAAGCAAACCAAGAGCCCCTAGGAAACACTTCCTTGAGACCACCCATAGGAACGATAAACGTAATCTTTGCTACCCTAGGGAGGATGGGCTCGTGCCTTTCTAGGGTGATGTCTGTATCTCGGCTGCCGCTGATGACTCTAGCCCAAAGCTAAAAAGACCCAAGGTGTACCCTCACCCGGCCTTGAGTTTCTCCGAGGAAGACAAAGTAGGAACCATTCAACCCCACGACAATGCGTTGGTAATTACTCTTCGGATTGAGGGCTATGTCGTGAAAAGGGTAATGATAGATGATGGCAGCGGGGCCGAGATCATGTACCCCGATCTTTATAAGGGGTTAAAGCTAAGACTAGAAGATTTGACGCCCTACAACTCCTCCTTATTGAGTTTTGATGGAAAGACTGTCATGCCAAAGGGCCAGATTAGACTACCCGTGCAAACCGACCCAGAGATAGTGAAGGTTGACTTTATTGTGGTGGATACTTACTCCCCATACACTGCCATTGTGGCCAGGCCTTGGCTTCATACACTAGAAGCCGTTGCCTCCACCCTACATCAGAAGGTGAAGTTCCCCTCCGAGGGCAGGGCCTTGGAAATTTGAGGATGCTAGGTTACGGCAAGAGAATGCCTGGTGGCTGCCATCACACATCGGCCCAAAATAGAGTCCTCGGCCTATAATAGGGAAAGCTCATAGCAATCAAAGAACCCAGAATCGCCTGCTGGTACGCCAGCTGAGGAAGCAAAATGTGAGGATTTAGAAAAAGTGATCATTGGCGATGACCTGGAGAAATTCTTCCATGTGGGATCTCAGCTGCCCCCTTGGGAAAAAAAAGGACTGATAGGGTTCCTCAGAAAAAGTGTTGATGTGTTCGCATAGGATGCTTATGATGCCCTAGGAATTGATTCGAACTTCATATGTCACCATTTCAATGTAGATCCATCAGCCACTCCCAAAAAACAACCACCTCGGCGTCCCTCCAAAGAGCACATCGACGCTATCAGGGACGAAGTGAGAAAGCTCAAGCAAACGAGGGCTATCAATGAGATATTCTACCCTGAGTGGTTTGATAATACTGTGGTTGTAAAGAAGAAGAATGGGAAGTGGCGAGTCTATGTGGACTTCACAGACTTAAACAAGGCATGTCCAAAAGACCCATTCCTCATGCCTCGGATAGACTAGTTGGTGGACGCAACTATAGGCCATCCTCAGATGAGCTTCTTAGATGCATTTTAAGGCTATCATCAGATACCACTAGCCCTGAGTGACCAAGAGAAAACAGCATTTGTGACCCCTATTAGAAATTACCACTACAAAGTGATGCTCTTTGGTTTGAAGAATGCGAGGTCCACCTATCAAAGGATGATGACTAGAATATTTGAGCCACAGTTAGGCAAGAGTATTGAAGTCTGCGTAGACGACATGGTGGTAAAGAGTAAAGTGGTAAAGACCTCGGGGTCATTTTTGATATCTTAAGGAAACATAATCTGCGTCTCAATGCCTCTAAATGCTCATTTGGCGTTGGGTCCGACAAATTCTTGGGCTATATGCTAACTCATAGGGGAATTGAGGTGAGCCCAGATCAAATTAAAGCAATTCAAAATCTGCAGCCTCCTCGAAACCCCAAAGAAGTCTAGAGACTCACTGGAATGATCGCTGCCTTAAATCAGTTTATCTCCAAATTCGCAGACAGGTGTCGACCTTTCTACCTCCTGATGAATAAATGGAAAGGATTTAAGTGGTCCGAGGACTGCGCTTTGGCTTTCTAGCAACTCAAGGAATACCTATCCAGGCTGCCCATCATGTCCCGCCCTGAGGCCGATGAGGTTTTGTCCGCCTACATTGCAGTGGCCCCCCATGCTATAAGCTTGGTGTTAATACGAACTGATGGTGGTATGCAACGACCAGTATATTATGTGAGTAAATCATTACACGAGGCCGAGGTACGCTATTTACCACTAAAGAAGGCAATTTTGGTAGTAGTGCATGCCACGCAAAAACTCCCCCATTACTTCCAAGTGCACACAGTTGTTGTTCTAACTCAGCTTCCACATAAGTCCGTACTCCGAAGTGCCAATTACACAAGAAGAATTGCTATGTGGAACACAGTTCTAAGGGCTTTCGATATCAAATACATGCCTTGGACCTCTATCAAGGGCTAAGTCCTCGCCAATTTAATAGCCGAATTTACTGAACCCCCAATAGAAATAGTAGCAGAGGAGCAAAACATGGATGGAAAATCGGTTGGCACTATCTCCGTACAAGAACCCGCACGCTGGAATGTGTATGTTGATGGCTCAGCAAACCAAAAGGGGTCTAATGTAAGGCTCGTTCTAATATCTCTTGAGAAGATTATCATAGAGAAATCACTAAGACTAGGGTTCTCGGTGGTGGAAGTGTTCTTGGACTCGAGGTTGGTTGTGGGCCAGGTTAAGGGAGAACTAAAGGCCAAAGATGTGAGGATGTAGGGATACTTAAGTCAGGTCAAGCACTTACAATTGGACTTTGAATCTTTCGACGTTTCACACATCTCTAGGAATGGAAACACACACACAGATTCATTGGTCACTCTTACCACCTCCTCGGCATAGGGTTTACCTCGAGTCATCCTCATTGAAGACTTGCGCAGAGCTGATGGAGTCAAGGAGGACATGGTTCAAATCCATCAAGTCAGAGTGGGTCCGAGCTGGATGGATCCGATAGTGAGCTTCCTTAAAGATGATACACTACCTGAAGAGAAATCAGAAGCTGAGAAAATATAAAGAAAAGCTCCTCGGTTTTGGCTGTCCGAGGATTAGAAATTGTACAAACGCTTATATTCTGGACAATATTTGCTATGTATACATCCCGAAGCATTAGAGTTACTACTTGAAGAATTGCACGAAGGAATTTGTGGGAGTCACACAGGAAGAAGATCTCTGTCACACAGAGCCATCACCCAAGGGTATTGATGGCCAGGTATGCAAAAAAAAGCCCAAGAGTATGTCAAGAAGTGTGATCAATGCCAGAGGTTTGCTCCAAACATCCACCAACCAGGTGGGGTCCTCGATCCTCTTTCTAATCCTTAGCTGTTCGCTCAATGGGGCTTAGACATTGTAGGCCATTTTCCTAAAGTGGCAGGAAATAAGAGGTATCTACTAGTCGGCACGAACTATTTCACCAAATGGGTCGAAACCGAGCCCCTGGCCAATATCAAGGATGTGGATGCCAAGAAGTTTATCTAAAAGAACATCGTTACTCGATTTGGGGTCCCCCACACCCTCATCTTGGACAACGACCTTCAATTTGATAGCAAGGCCTTTAAGAGATACTACTGTGACTTGGGAATTACAAACAAGTATTCCACTCTTGCTTACCCACAGGATAATGGACAGGCTGAAGCTGTTAACAAAGTCATAATCAACGGGCTGAAAAAGAGGTTGGATGATGCGAAGGGAAGATGGGTGGAAGAACTGCCACACGTCTTGTGGACGTATCGGACTATACCATGCTAGTCAACAGGAGAGACTCCCTTCTCCATGACTTATGGGGCTGAGGTTGTTATCCCTGTAGAGACTAGCTTCTCAACGTTAAGGACGAGCACTTTTACTCCAAGCAACAACGAGGAATTGCTGGGAAAGAGTTTGGACTTAATCGAAGAGAAAAGAGAAAAAGCAATGATACAACTAGCCTATTACCACCAGAAACTCAAGCAATGGTACGATGTCAATGTGAAGCTACGACCATTAACACCAGGACACTTGGCATTGAGAAAAGTTTTGGAAAGTGTCAAGAACCCAGCTTGGGGAAAGCTGGGGCCCAGTTGGGAAGGACCATATCGCATCATTTTAGTATCAAGGGATAGGTTCATATTATTTAGAAGACTTAGATGAGAAAGCTGTACCTCACCCATGGAATGTAAATAACCTAAGAAGGTATTACTATTAATGAAAGCAATTTTATTCACACTCTGATTTGTTTCAACTACGTGCCATGCGGTTCACTACTATTGAAGTATTAAACAAAAATTGAGTCATGTCAGGTTCCTCAGACCACAGACTTAATGGAAATTAATACCCCTTGACATATGTAGAAGTATTAAACAAAAACTGAGTCATGTCAGGTTCCTCGGACCATAGACTTAGTGGAAATTAATACCCCTTGATACCTATAGAAGTATTAAGCAGTAACTAGGTTATGTCAGATCTCTCGGATCGCATAGTTTATTATCACCCAGCAAAGATATAAACCAAATTAAGTCCATGAACATCACTTAAAGCATTTCAAGGTGCCCTAGACTTAGCTGTTATTGGGTCAGCGCTTGGGTATTTTTTCAAAAAGTTAGAAAACTTGTTGGGGTTAATATATCCAAAGTATGTCTTGGTAATATTGTAGATTTATTAGTCTTAACCTACTCTGATTCTCAATTAAAAATACGTGAAAACTATGTTCTTCCGTTGTGTGAGCAACTTTGCATTTTTGCAGCCGTGACTACGTCTAGTCAACGAATAATCAAAATGAAAATTGCATAAAATGAGAAAAATAACCCATACAAATTTAGGAAAGTAAAATGCACATTACAAAAAGATAATGTTCCATTACAGAAATTTCTAACTACATTATAATAAAATAAAATAAAATAAAAAGAAGTTTCATGGTTTCATCTTTATCTGAAGCTTATTCTTCCAAGTCTTGTCTGCTTGAATAGTTGTTTCAGGAGGAGCCACTTCTTCTTTCTCCTTGGGAGCTTCCTCAGTGGGCATGGTAACTGAGGCTAAGGCTAGTTCAAAGCCTTGAGAAGCTGCCCCACCATGTGGAACCTCTATAGCCTTGTCCGAGGGCCTACCTGCATCAGAGAAGACTTCCTTGGGAGCTTCAGGTTCTTTTGCTTGCTCCTGCTGACTGGGAGGAGGAGGATCCTGAGGCTGAGCCTCCTTAGAGGAGACAACAACTGCAGAGGCCACTTCACCTTGAGTGGAAGGAGGGTTCGAGGCCCATATGGCTGGTGGGTAGAAAATGTTTTCTGGCTTCCTCAGCTCAAAAGAAACCTCAACCCCAACTCGGTTGAGGGCTTCACCCCAGGTCTAAGCGCAGTAGGTTCGACACACGATAGGGACCTCTGCCCTAAGGCATCCTCGGTCTTGACTACCCCGACGTCGTAACCATGCTGCTCAGCCTCGTCCCGTGCCTTCTCGGCTTCCATTTTAGCCCTCTTGGCCTCGTCTCTGGACTCCTCAGCCTGGTCCCTTAGCTTCTGGGCCTCTTACAGCTGCTTCCGGAGGGATGCTATTTGCTCTTTGAAGGAAGCCAGCTGTTCCTTAGCATCCTGCAAAAGCAGCCTTTAATCCTTGGCTTGCTTCTGAACGCCCTCTAGAGCCAAGTCAGCGCTCCTCCTCGCCTGTTCCTCCTCCATCAAATTTTTCCTCAGGTCCTTATTGGACTGGTCGGCTATGTTGAAAGACTTTACAGTGGCCACGTGCCTATTCCTTTCATCATCCAATTGGCGATAGCCGGAATTGGTGATCTCCTCAACCCTGAAAGCAGCTTGGACAACCTGAAAGAAGGGGGTTGGTAACCTTACAAATAACATAGAGATGTAAAAAAAAAAAGAAGAAAAAAAAAAAAGGGTGCACCCCATGCCCAAATATCTTTTAAGGTTAAAGAAAACCTCATGCATCCTGATGGACCGCAGCTCGGCCATATCATTGGGGAGTAGTAAGGCCTCCTCCAAAACTGAGGCCACATGGCATCCATCACCCCCATGGAAATCTCTGATGGATGCATTGTCCCTCAAGGGCTCACCATTAAGCATGGAAGCTAGAAGCCAAGCCTGAGGCTCAGATGTCTGGCTCTCTCCCCTCTCCGAGCCTCTCTGCCCCGCTTGTACAATCTTTTGCTGCTTTGCAGCCCGCTAGGACTCTTCTTCAAGCGTGGGGCGGAGTCTCCCAACATCCAGCACGTCTTTGCCTTTCTACTCTCTCTTCCTCTTCAGATCAACGGGCTCAGTTCTGAGCGACAAAGATGGCTGAGGAGGAGGAGGAGGAAGCTTGGGAGGAGGAGGAGGAGGAGGAGGAGGAGGAAGTTAAGGCTAAGCTGACTTCCCAAGGGCATCCTTTCCAGGCTGGGACTCAATCAGGTCCAGCAAGCTCTTTTTGGATTTCCTTTGGATACCCATTTCGTCCAAAGCAACAATTCCTGCTTCCTATTAATGGATAAGGTCAGCCGAGGTACTCTCGGGGGATAAAGGTCGGTTGAATACTTCAAATTCATCTTGGGAGTCTGACAAATCCACAATCTCCCCTAGTTCTCTTTCTTTTTCTTCTTCTTCTTTTTCTTCCTCTTCCTCCTTAACAATGGGTTGGGATGGGGATGCTCCTATCGAAGGGATGCCCACAAAGAGTGGCTGAGCAAGGGATGTACCCTCGGGAATTGGGACGCCCTCGGGAATGATGAATCCTTCGTAGGCCACACTAATACAATGGAGACGAGGATCTCTAGCTCTTATTACACACTTGGGAGCTTAGAATGCAAAGGAAATAGGCATGTACCCAAGGATTATGTGTGCTGCTCGTAAATGGCTATCGACTTCGTTCGCAAACACCTCGAACCGTAAGATTTTCTTCAAACTCTATCTGTTGACCAAATTGAGCTGAGGTGTGGTAGAATGTCTGTCTGTAAAATCATTGAGACGAAGTAAGAATCTGTCAGAAGCAAAAATAGTGCGAAACAAGAGAAAGACATAAGCCAAAGTGCAAAAATTTATGACTGGTCCCCCACCTGGTGTTCCCTCCCTAGTCGGACAGGGTAATCCATCGTGCCATCCCCCAGAAAAGATTAAAAAATCTTCCTTCAACCCTTTGTTTGATGTAGGGAGGCATTGGATTAACCTTATCTCGGGATACCTTAACTTAAGATAGTACCCCTGCCCCTTCAAATGATGTAAGTTGTATACCCAGTTGACATCATGATGAGTCAAACACAGGTTCATCCTCTCATTTAGAGCTTTTACACTCCCCAATACCCTGAACATGTTTAGGGCACATTGTGTGAGGGATAGTCTAAAGAATCTAAGGTAGTTCCTTGTGATAGTACCCATAGGGATGGTCATCCCTCCCTCTATAAAGGCAATCATTGGGATAACCACCTCCCCCATTTTCCTATCGTCTGCCCATTCCCTTTGGGCAGCATATCTCATGCCCACTGTTGGTGGGATCCTATATTTAGCCCTAAATCTCTCTCTATCCTCCTCAGATTCAACTAAACACTTGAATCTACCAATTATTCTAAGAAGTTTTGAAGAGAAATTAATGAGTTCGAAATGAAAGATAGAGGCAAGAAGAAAAAGTATGATGAAAAAAGAATGTATGGAGAGAAACAATACTAAGAGGGTTCGAGGAAACTTACAGGCTTGAAAAAGGGTCCTCGAACAAATTTTTGGTATTTGTAGGCGCACAAGGAAGTGAGAATGAGTGACGGGTTCAATGTATTGAGCTCTAGAACTGTGTAATCATTGAAAGTAGGGAAATGAGTTGATTTGAAAAGCTATTTATAGTGGCACAGAAGTTACAAACGGGAAAATTCCCACTCGTAACCCCAGAAAATCCTCCACCGTTAGATTTGCATCGCGCCATTAAATGTAAGGGACAAAGGTGCCGTCAAAATTTAATGAAGAAGCGCTTTGGATGCTGAAGTGACAGAAGCGTGCCTAAAAAGGTAAAAAGGTATTTGGGAGTTCAGATATAAGGGATTAACCATAAACAAGATAGGCTGAGGATACCAAAATCCTTCTTTCCTCCCGAGGAGTCGAAAAGTAAGATTTTAAGGAGCTATTGTGGGGTCATAGGACCAGTGATGTACCTTCATCTTTCGCATTAGGCTTGAGGCCCATGTCGAGGCCTATAATCACATGTAAGAAGGACAATGGTGATTGTGGCAACCCAAAAGCCGCGCTGAGGACAAGCTCGTCCTCAGCTAGCTTAGGCCAAGGTGGAAGAGGAGCGATCCACCAGCAAATGCAGTCTTCCAAAGCTTCCCAAAAGAAAAGACAAGTACAGCAGGTAAGCAGACTAAAGCATGGCAGTAGAACAATTCCAAGAAAAACTGCTGCCTCCCCATTAAATGCTCCACAACTAACACTCTGGTCGCATTAATATGGAGAGAACCCCTTAACAGTATGGTCTTGGCTATCCCAACTCACAGAAGGCTTGAAGGGGTGTCTGATAGGACAAGCACTCAAGTAGTGGCTTAAATTATCAACAAGTGTAGGATCAAGATGGTCCAAATGGAACTATATAATGTAAGAGACCCTCCATGGAGAGGGGATCAGAAATTTGTAAGAGAAAGTATTTTAGCAGCTTGAGCCATTTATGTAACCATCTTCCATCAACATATACAGGAACATACCTTCTCGGACTACACCGAGGACAAGTTTACTTAGATAACTCTGGCCTGCTTCCATTTGATTAACTGTTAAAATCCATTCTAACTGTTATCCCACTCATTAAAGCCTAGTTCTTCTATCCACTCTCTACAAATTCATTGTACTGGGCTCATTGAGGTTGAATTCACTCATCTCATAGGAATAGTGTTCAAACCCAGTCCCTACATGTACTAACCTTTTTCACAGAACATATAGACATTCTCAAGAAATGCATTGATTTTCCCACATAATATAGATATTTTCCCATAAAATGTACATACTTTCCCAAAGAATGTACAGACTTTCAATCAAAATATATTGATTTTCCTACAAAATGTACAAATATTCCCACAAAATGTACAAACTTGCCCCTAGAATATACAGATTTTCCCACGAAATATACAAACTTTCCCACAAAAGGTACAAACTTTCCTATACACTTTCCAACAAAATATAAAGTCTTTTCCACGTAATGTACAAACTTTCCTAGAAAATGTATAGAATTTCCTGTTGATACCGTATTTTGAAAGGCCTTAAAAACCGTGCCAAAATGCTGGTTCAAGCCCTAAAAAGCGAAAACCATGTTTCCAAAACTAAGAAAATAGGGAAATACATGAAAGAATCATGATCAGGCATTGGAACAAACCATCCAAGATTCCAAAATCCTAAACTTGCCATTCTTGGCAAAGTTTGATCAATGTTGACCAAACCCTAACTAGGAGTGGTCAAAATGTTGAATTTTTTCTCTGACCATACGATTAAGGTAAAGTTGTAACATATTAAAGATCATGGAATTCCCTTCAAAATGATACTTCATGGGCCAAAATAAGATTTTGAACGGATGAAATATCAAGAAAATACCAAGACCCTAATTAAATGTATTATTTTTCAAGTCATGTGTTGTTTTTAGGGCGTGTTCGCACAATAAACTATACCAATCTAGCCACAACTAGTGTAATCTGCATTGACCAAATTAAGTTATGATGATTTATCTACCTTCCATAGAAAGGGCTTGACAATATCTCATTTGGATTGGGAGAAATGAATTTTTCAAGAAAAGTACTATTAAATTTCTTACACCACGTCACCTCCCTTCTAGAAGCAATATCTCGACAACTATAACTCAAATCATATGAGATCAAAGCCTATGAAAACTAGACATCTAGAACTTTCCAAACACCAATTTTGAAGAAATCCAAGTTGCTAAAGACCTCCAAACAGTATGAAGCATGCGCACACATACTTGCCCAAAAACACAGTTTTTAAAGCAGCAACAAAACAGTAATTATACACAACATAGCATGCTTCTAATACGAAAGCTATAAAACCTAACTATAAAGCAGAGATATCAAAGCAATAAACAAACCAAAATGATAGAGAAAATGATAGACCTCTACCTTAAACATAAGAACTCTTTAAGCTTTAATTTGACTATTCCTCTCAGTCAATCTAATCAAGACAAAACCAAAAGGTCAGTAGGCTTAAAACTCGAAGGTCAAGACCAAAATAGGACCTAACTAAGTAAACTTTAACTTAAGGATGTTTTAGAAATAAAAACTCCCTCTTTGATTTACTATTTTCTAGTGAATTTGGCGCGTTTTAGGAAACTTTAAGGCCTTTTATAGTGATCAGAAATGGGGTATAGATTGGCTCCTAATCGATGTGGGATTAGCTCTACACAAATTTTACATAAAAAACTTTCCATATAGGTGTTCTGAAACCCTACATGCATGCGCATGTGTGGGCATAAGCACCCACGACGAGTGGTTTTTTCTTGCGGGAAGTATGCCTTGGCCTATGGTGGACCGGGCGAAGGGTGAAAATGGAGTCGCCACCTAGATTAGATCTAGCAACCATACATATAGCGCCCTTGTGGAAGGAATGATCTTTACCAGAGCACGTGTCTAAAGTTTAAGTATGGGGATGGGAAGGTGTTAGGCACCCAACCCCACCCAACCCGTAGATCGGCCTTCACTCATTTGTGTTCCAAATCCTAACCCCATTGAAGGGTCTTCTAATAGGTTATTCTACACACACACACACAAAGCCTACCTTAACATGCATCTAACACACAACATGACATATCATTCATGGCATAATAGGAGAGGAATTCAAATCAAATATCAATAAAAAATATCAAGTCAAATATCCAATTAATGACAAATCAAATCATGCATTTAAAAGGAAACATCCTATTCTAAACATGTCAAATGTAACATAATGGAAAATTCAAGAAGAAAAGCATATTTCTAAGCATGCATCAAATCTCATATTAAACCAAGAACAACAAAACATAAATCAAAGCATGTTAATGTCCACACACACACACACACACACACACACACACATATATATATCAACCCATTCATACTTAGGATATAATTAAGCACAAGGATTAAGCCTAAAAAAATCAAAAATAAACCCTAAACATGTTAAAGATCCAAAACTAAACAAGAACACAAAACAAAAGTCATGAATATCCAAAATAAGGAAAAACCATGGTAGACACTCACCTAGCTTATGGATCACAAGTTTGTAGAGATTTAACCGGCCCCTCAGTGCCTACACAACATATTCAGATGAGAACCAAAGGAATCAAATATATTAATAATCCATTAGTAATCACAACTCAAAATAAAAAAAAGGATTTTTATAAAAGTTTTGATGGAAGGGTTTAATTTCAAGAATGAAAAACAGTTTTTGCCTTAAGACCACCAGAAAGAGGTTTTGAAGGGATCAAAAAATGTACCAGCTACTATGGTCTCCAATGATTGAAAGTGGAAAAAGTGTTCATGGAAGAAAGGTGGTGAAAAATCCCACTCCTTAGCTCCCCTTTGAGTGTGGAGGCATAAGGTTGTATTTATATCCTTAAACTAGGGTTTTCAGAGTCATTTAGAGGGCTTTGGAGGTTCTCAAGGGTCTAGGGGCAGGCCCGCATCAAAGAATGATGTTTTGGGACCCAAAATCTGAAGTTTTGGGCTGCTAGAAACAAGGCTGTGTACACAGGCTCAATCCTACATATGCATCCTTACCCCCATGCATACGCATGCTTCCTAAGAACATTAATTTAGACTACACTATTGGTCCAAATTTAAATGGCCATAACTCACTCAATATAAATACAAATCATACAAACGTTATGTTCAAATTAAAGCCCAGAATGTCTACTTTCCACTACAATAAACCTCACTCAAAACTTATTTGTGATTCAAAAGTTATGATCAAAATAATGAGAAAAATGTCATTTTTCAGCATCATTTTCAAAGTGATTTGAACACTTTTGAGTTGTGATTACTTTCGAACTATCAAGATAACTTCAATTACCCTTTGTAGACATGTCAAGCTCATCATTGGGACCGTGGACTAAATTTTATTAACTGGGTACAAAATGAGATGTCTACAACATGCTCGAAGTATGCGCATGCATGCTTATAGAATTCGCGTGCATACTTAAGGTTATTGTGGGTTTTTCTGTCACCAAAACATCCTTCAAGATAAAGACTTACAAGATTGGGTTCTAAACCAGCCTTAGGCCTCCAAGTAATATCATCATTGGAGAACGAGGGCTTGAGTTGTAATGGTACAAAATGAAGTGCCTACACAAATAGGTGACCAATCACACCTAATACAAAGCCAATAGTTGGTGGTGAGTCGTTAAAATAAAAATAAACAAGAGACTCTCTCTCTGTCTCTGTCTCTCTCTCTCTCTCTCACACACACCCCTCACCGAATATACATATACACATAAGAGTTACATCGCCAAAGCTCCCAATGTGTGACACCACTAAACTCCAAAAAAATTTCTGAGGGAAGGGGGCGTCCACATTTCCCACAAAATGTACATACTTTATTTAAGCTGAATGTATAGACCTCCCTTAAAATGTGCAAAATTTCCCATAAGATTTACAAATTTTCTTGCGAAATATATATACTTTACTTACTTTCTCACAAGATGTTGAGACTTTCCCACAAAATATGCAAATTTTAAAGCAAAACGTAATTACTTTCTCATAAATATATACAGATTTTCCTAAGAAATATGAAAATTTTTCCACATAATATACATGCTTTTCCTGCAAAATATATAAACATTCCCACAAAATGTACCAACTTTCCCAGGATATACAAATTTTTCCACACAATAGATAGACTTTCCTCTAGAAAATACAAACTTTCCAATGAAATGTACAGACTTTACCATATAATTTATAGACTTTCTCATGAAATGTAAAGACTTTCCCACAAAATTTACAGACTTTCACATAGAATATATAGACTTCCCCACAAAGGTTCAAATTTAATATGGTGCTCGCAAAGGAGTTCTAGATATTGCTATATGAACATAAGATGTTGGATATCTTACACAGACTAGTTGAAATAGTTTAACACATTGTTGTAAGTAGAATAGATTGTGGTACCATGTGAGGTCTTTTTTATTCAAACATTAGGTTGTGTATTAGTAGATGATATATATATATATATATATATATATATATATATATATATATATATATATATATGGGCCCATGATGCATTACCATTAGAAATTAAGATATTGGAATTGGGTTTATTTCAAAGTGTACAAACTTTCCCATATAATGTACAAATTTTCCGCAAAATATACAAAATTTCCCGCGAAATATGAAGACCCACAAAAACATCAAATTTCAAACACAAAATTTTTCATAAGAATTCGAAATATTTATTTATTGATTCATCAAAACCCATATACAAAATCAACAAAAATTTCTATACATTGTTTACAAATTCAACAAAAAAGTTTCTATCCAAATACAATATTTCTATACTCATATCCAACCAAATATATAAATTTTAACACCCACTAAACAAGATATGGACTTCAATTTTATAGTTCAAAGTAACAAGAAATCCAAAATATAACTCAGTTCATTCCTTGGTTTTTAAAACTAGACTGACAAGTCGAACTAATTCAACTAGAATCCGAACACGGAACCAATTTGGTAAAAATTGGGAAAATTAATGGTACTCAACCGTGAAAACTTCCGATTGAACCGGTAAAATTTGGGAATTGGACTCATTTTCAATTCTTTGACCTTTTCAGTTTTTAAAACCATGGTTCATTACAATCCAAATAATTCAAGGTAACAAGAAATATTGTGATTTACAATTCAAGTTCACAGAGGAGAAGTTACAAGAGTTTTGAGGCACCATGAAGCTATTATTAAGAGAGTTTTTGGAGAACTTGAGGAGGTAGAGTGGAGTAATTAGGAGTGGGGACCATGATTTGAATGAAGGCTTTTCATGGGGCAAAATGGGTAAATACCCTTAATTTTAAAACTATATAGCAAAATATTCCTCTTTCCAAACTATTTAGTAAAATGCCCATGTTTTGGAACTGAATTTGCTATGTGCATTTTTAAGTATATATTAAGTTTACACACTTCTGATTCAAAGTTCACTAATGATATGGATTTTTGGACTTTTTCTTTTACTTTAGTTTTGCATTGTGCTAGTTAGACTTAGTGTTAGTAACTTAGTCTTAATATTTAACTCTACTACTTAGTATTTAACTTAGTGTTAGACGTTTAGTAGTGAAGACGTGTAGTTGTAAATGATTTTGCCTTTTGTATTTTTTTTCCTCTACTATTTAGTATTTAACTTAATGTTAGATGTTTAGTAGTGGAGACGTGTAGTTGTAAATATTTTTTCCTTTTGTATTTGTTTCCTCTACTACTTAGTATTTAACTTTGTGTTAGACGCTTAGTAGTGTAGATGTATAGTTGTAGATATTTTTGCCTTTATACTTATTTCCTTTTAATTAATTTTTTTAATAAATAGGGGTATGGCCACTGCCACTGGTGGCTACTAAATGACTAAGGGGCTGTTTGGTTTTTGTGTTTCCATCACCCATAACTCAAAAATAATGGAACCCACGGAGAGAAAGCTTGTTTGGATTTGTTTTCAAGTTTTGTTTCCATCACTCGATTCTTTGATTTTTGAGTGATGAGTTATGGAAACTGAAAACACATTTTAGGTGTTTTCGAGTTATGGAAACAAAGTTATGATGGCAATCTTGTAAATACACACACATTGAGGGACCCACCAGTCACAACTTTTGACTTCACTCTCCTCTTTTCTTTTCTTTTTTTTTTTCTTCTCCACTTTTCTTTCTGTATGTCTCTCTTCTTTCTCTGTTCTTCAATAGGCATCCATTCTTTGTTTCTTTTCTTTTTTTTTTCTTCCTTTTCGCCTTTCTCATCTCAAACCCATAAAAATAAAAATAAAAATAAAAATAAAAAATCAAGAAAAAACTCTTCTTTCTCTGTTCTTCGCTGCAAGCATCACAACGGAGGAGATAGCGCCGCCGGTACACGTTGGAGAGATGGGTGAAGTGGCCCTGGTGACAGATAGTGGAGATCGGTGAGGGAGCTTCTTCTATCTTTATGGGTTCGGGTTTGTGCTTTGGGAGAGTAACAGGGCTAAAGGGGGAAGGGGAAATGAGAAAAGAGAAAAAGATAGGGATGAAAACTTCCGCGGGTAGGCTAACAGCTTTGCTTTGACCAAGTTACAGGTATGGGGCCCACAAAAAGTTGAAAATTTTGAGTGATGACAAGCTAAGTGAAGTGTGCCAAACAGGTGGGGTATAAGAAATTGGGGCATTTTAAGTGATGAGTGATGGAAAAAAAAACCAAACAGCCCCTAAATAGTGTTTGTGCAATGCTTTATACATTTATGTCTATACACCTAGCACCTTGGTATGCAATCTAAATATTTTCTAGGAAAAAAAAGTTTAAAAATGGGTCAGTAGGTTGGTCGGGTCGAGTCAAGTTGGCTTGCAAAAAAGCAAGAGGGTCGCGGCTTGGCATGTTTTTAATTCAGGATAAAACGAGTGGGTTCAGATCAAGTTACGTTGCAACCAAGATATAGGTGTTGATGGTGGCTAGGTTGCGACAAGGGTTGGAAAGAGAGGGGAATAAAATGGTTTTTTTTTTTTTTTTTTTTTAGCGGTTTTTTTTTTTTTAAACCTTTTCATATAATAAAACAATTTTTTTATTAAAAATATATTTCCTAATTTAATTATATATATTTTTTGAAACCAATTTAATTTTATATTTAAAATCACAAGAAGATTCTCAAAAAAAAAAAAAAAGAAAAAAAAATCACAAGAATAACATTATAATAAAATCGTTTTGATAAATATAACCATGTATACATCGAGCACGAATCAAAGTTTAAGGACTTAAATTAAGTTGACTAAAAAAAAAAGGACTTAAATTAAGAAAAATTAAAATTAAAGGATTGCTTGAAAATTAATCAAAAATTAGATAGTGTAAATTAGAATTTAATCTAAAAATATAATGAATAAGTAAAAAAAAAAAAAAATCTCCACCGCCTCTAGACTCAAATCCAAGTCCCAACCCGGAAAAAGACCCATTAACTTCAAAGTCTTCAATCACCCAAAAAAAAAAAAAAAAACATCAAAAACGAAAAAGGAAGCAAAGAAAGAAAGAAAGAAAATTCAAAATCTTTCACAAACCCACCAAAACAAAATGATTGAGCCCTAGAGAGATTACACTCCTCTGCGATTCTCTATTCTCGTCCCTCACAATCGCCCAAATCCTTCTTCTTTCACAGCGATACGACGACGACGTTTTCTTCGCAGATCTGAGGTTAAACTTTTTAACTACATTCTTTGTGGTAATTGTTTGGTTTATAAAAGCGATTCTTTCCAATTTATTTGATCGGATTATTTGAAAATTAGGGTTTCGAAATTCTGATTTTCACAATATTAATTTTACGTAATTTATGCTCGGAATTCAAGAATGTAGGGTATGAGAATGAGATCTACGTATGGTTAATTGGTTATACTTCTTTAGTTGATGCTCTTTAAATCTTTATGTATGTGATTTTCGTATTAATCGGAGTTATCGGGTTGATGATAATGTTGTGCGTAGGGTTTAGGGTGCGCAATTAACGATGTAGGGAATAAGAGAATTTTTAGATAGCAAGATATTTATTGTTCAAATCGTGTAAATATCGGGTTGTTCAATAGGAATTATGGTAAACAAGTTGTTTTCTTATAAGCTGAGGTTGATGATAATGTTGCTCGTAGGGTTTAGGGTGCGATGAATGATGTAGTTAATAAGAGAATTTATAGGTATTGAGGTATTTAGTGTTCAAACAATGGTTCCTCATTGAAGATTCGGAGTTTCAGACGGTTGTTCATATGAATTTGATGCATATTCAGTGGTTGTTTACCAAGAAGAAGAGGTTGATGATGATGATGATGTTGCTCATAGTCATTGGTTTAGGGTGCGATGAATGAAGTAGCCAATAAGAGAATTTATTTATTTATTTATTTATCAGATGTAAGGTTTTTTTAATTTTTCAATCACCAAGGGCTCTTCAATAAAGATTCAGACTGTTGTTGTTAAGAATTTGATGCATATTGTATGGTTTTTCCCCACATTGAAGAGACTGGAGGTCATTTACAGTGGGCCCTTTGTAGTTGTTCACGGACAGCCATTTTTTGCTTTCTACTTGGAGATTGTATTTTTTGCATTTTTCTTTTTCCGTTAATAGGTAAATGCAACTCAAGGACCCTAAGATCTAAAATAGCACAATGAGATTTTAGTTATGCATGCCTGCTTTTGTTCCCCTCTTGTTTGGATGTTGTGACCTCACTGTGTAATTTTTGGAATTTTTCAAGCAGCCATAATCAGTAGTAGAAATTTTGTTAGTTAATACAGGCAGAGGAGGTGTGCATTTTTGGGGTTCTTTTTTATTAATAACAAGGAAGAGAAGTAACATGAACCTACAAGGCTTTACCTGACGTTATTGCTCTCATAGCATATTTTTCTTTACTGTGTTCTTTTTTATTAATAAAATTTATATTATTCATAAATAAATAAGAAAAGGTTTGATCCACAGTAAGTGGGGAGTTTTTGGGGATTTGTGGTGTAAGGGAATTAGGGCTATTTTGTTGTTTTGTGAAGAAACGATGTCATTATTCTTTAGATGAGAGGCATATAATAGGAAAGAAATCTGTTTGTGTTCTAAGGATGTCTTTAAGATTGGAAGGAGAAAGTCTATATCAAAGTAAAAGTATGGACACTGGTGCATACTTGGGAAGTAGTTGCGTGAGGTGACTGTAAAGCTTAAAGAGTATCATGGTGATGGCTGAAAGAATTTAGTTTGATTTTGTCAGGGAGAACTTATGAATTATAACTGCAGTCTTATGGGCCTGGAAAAAATAGAATGTTTATGAACTGGTTTTCTTGGTTTTCTAATTAATTGCGATAAAGCTTTGAGGCATTGATAAATAATGGACTTGGTGGTCTTTTTTTTCTGTTGGTAAGCTAAAAAGAGGAAGTTGAGTGGTGTCTTTCA
Source organism: Quercus agrifolia (assembly GCA_029955455.1). Lineage (NCBI taxonomy): Eukaryota > Viridiplantae > Streptophyta > Magnoliopsida > Fagales > Fagaceae > Quercus > Quercus agrifolia. The sequence continues at coordinate 10,254,097 of JARQAD010000011.1, read as the reverse complement.
ATTTTCTTAGAATTTTAATATATGGATAACCTTCAGTTTGTCTAAAACTACTTTGTAGTTTTTTGTTTGTTTTTATGGTTTTATGAAAAATCTTGTTACTTTTTGCTTTGATTACACATTTTCTTTTTGAACCTTTGGCTGTTTCTTGCTTTTAATACCCCTGACCAAATTTACAGTTTGATTAGTGCTTCAATTATATTATAAATGGTTCTCATAAGAGCTCCAGAGTGGAGAAAAAAAAATATTTGGGCATATCTTTTGTTGTGATTCTTTATCAATTGATATTCCAGATATTGGTGTTTTCTTGATTTAAGTAGAAGGTGAGTTACAAAATATTGTTTGGTCTTCTTTGACATGGTTCTGTTATATTTGATGTGGAGTTTTGGATTATATGGTGGGAATGCAGTAGGATACATCAGAGGATGTGGAGACTGGAGAGTATGGGGGATTAGCTACTAGCCACCTTCGAAGGCTCTTTGTTTGATTGGTCTTGTGTAGAGGGTTTTATGCATAGAGATTCCATTCTGTTGTTTGTAGGGTCTTTGTCGTTTTATACATAATTCCTTTTCTTTTCTTTTTTCTTTTGTTTGTAATTCTTTAGTCTACTTTGTGTCCATTGTAATGAAGTACTCTTCGTTTAATAAAATCATTCTTGCCTATCAAAAAATTTAATGTCTGAAGCTAATGTGTGGGGTATGCCGTAAACCAGTTATTGTTGAATATGATTGATTATGCGTAAGGTTGTTTACTTATTTTGCCCCCCCCCCCCCCTTCTCCTCCTCTTTCAGTTTCATTTTGAGGCTTGTTTTCTGATTGAACAGTATTATTCCTTGTAATTTCTTTGCAGGTTAGATGCTGTTTATTGCTACTGAAGTTGGATTTTGCATCGTCAAATTTCGTGACACATGTTTGATGGAAGATGACGGTTCTGATGGATAATTCTTTGGTTTCATCAAGGGACCACGTTCAATGTCTTTACAACAAGGCATGTCAGTACTTTTATTGCAGATATATTATTTTATATTTTTAAAATTCTTTAACTTTTGCGCCATGTGTTCTCAAATTTTCTGATTGTGTTTATATGTCATTTGTGGATGTATGTTTGGTCTTAGTCTTTAGCTTTTGCTTAGGCATGCAAAATTAAGTTTATCATAAATTGGCCATGAGGCATTAAAAGTAAGCATATTGCATATGTCATTAGGGGTTGTTATTAAACTTATCATGAATAACTAGCTCGGCTGTTCTAGCTGGTTTTCTACTATGAGCAACTTTTACTGTCAAGTACTTTTTTTTTTGGTGGGGGGAAGGGGGAGTGTTAAGAATTATGAATATCTTTTTTTTTGACATATTTGTTGTCCTGTAGAATGTTGAGTTGGAGAATAGGCGTAGGAGATTGGCCCAAGCAAGAGTTCCTTCAGATCCCACTGCCTGGCAACAGATGCGAGAGAACTATGAAGCAATTATTCTTGAAGATCATGCTTTCTGTGAACAACATGATATAGAGTATGCTCTGTGGCAATTGCATTACAGGAGAATCGAGGAGCTCCGTGCACACCTTAATGCTGCTGTGACTGCAAATGTTTCGGCCACTTCCCAGGGTGCGAAATCTTCTTTAAGACCTGATCAAATCACAAAAATACGCTCTCAGTTTAAAACCTTTCTTTCTGAAGCAACTGGATTTTATCATGATCTGATGTTGAAAATCAGAGCAAAGTATGGTTTACCCCTGAGTTCTTTTCCAGATGATCAAGAGAATAAGATGGTTAAGTCTAAAGGTGGAAATAAATCTGCTGAGATGAAGAAAGGCTTGATTTCTTGTCATCGTTGTCTGATTTATCTGGGTGACCTATCACGTTATAAAGGTTTATATGGGGAAGCTGATTCCAAAAGTAGAGATTTTGCAACCGCATCAAGTTACTATATGCAAGCTTCTTCACTCTGGCCTTCAAGTGGCAACCCTCATCATCAGGTTTTTGTTTCCAATTCATTTTTGTTAAGACATTACTTCACCTGTCTTGTATTTTCATAATTGATTGCCTTATCATGTTGGTATGCGCTCATTTCTGCTTATTTCAGCTTTCAATATTGGCTTCCTATTCCGGGGATGAATTGTTGTCAATCTATCGCTATTTTCGGAGTCTGGCAGTTGATAACCCCTTTTCAACTGCAAGAGATAATTTGATTATTGCATTTGAGAAGGTATTATTTCTTGGCCTGAAATGAGGTTTTCTTTCATACATTAGAAGATGTGTTAATTTTATTCTTTTGGGAATACAAAGCCTATTCTGATTATACATACTGATATTTCCCTAGAAGTCATTTTGTGGCTAGAAGCATTTTCTTAAAAAATGGGGGAAAAGATATGGATTTAGATAGTATAGGTGGCAAATTGTGTAATACCTTTTTTTTTTCCCTCCCCTAGAATCGACAGAATTTTTCCCAGCTGCTTGGAGATTGCAAAGCTTCCACAATCAAGACTGCACATGTGAGAACGCCTGGGAAAGGAAGAGGAAAAGGTGGAGCAGTGCGCCCATTGAAAGATGATAAAACAGATGCAAGTTTTGTTAAGGAAAGTCAATCCAGTATACCTGATACATTTAAAGCTTTCAGCATTCGGTTTGTCCGACTTAATGGTGTACTCTTTACTCGCACAAGGTATTAATTCTCACCCTTTGTTTCATTTTAGATGGAATCATGAAATAATTCCTTTTTGATATATATATTTTTTCTCTTATTTTCCAGCTTGGAAACATTTGTAGATGTTTTCTCTGTGGTTATTAGTGATTTTCTTGAGCTTCTTTCTTCTGGGCAAGAAGACGTTTACAATTTTGGTTCAAGTGCCGCAGAGAATGGACTTATGATTGTTAGGCTTATAAGCATTCTCATATTCACAGTTTACAATGTCAATAGGGAAAGTGAGAATCAATCGTATGCCGAAATGTTGCAACGTTCTGTTCTTCTTCAGAATGCATACACTGCTACCTTTGAATTTATGGGACACATACTTCAGAGATGCATGCAGTTGCATGATCCAACAGAAAGCTATTTACTACCTGGAGTGCTGATATTTTTGGAGTGGCTAGCTTGTCATCCAGAAATTGCAGCTCACAGTGAAGTTGAGGAGAAAGAAGCTACTGCTAGATCATCTTTCTGGAATAATTGCATTTCATTCTTGAACAAGCTCTTGTCAAGTGGATTCATGTCCATTAATGAGGACCAAGACGAAACATGTTTTTTCAATATGAGTAGGTATGATGAAGGGGAAATTGCTAATCTGTTTGCATTGTGGGAAGACTATGAATTGAGAGGGTTTCTCCCTCTTGTTCCTGCACAAATGATTCTTGATTTTTCATGGAAGCAAGTTGGAAGTGATGGTAGTGACAAGGAGAAAAAAGCTCGTTTTCAGAGGATTATAGCAGCTGGAAAGTCTCTTGTTAGTGTAGTTCGGGTTGGGCAAGAATACATGTATTTTGATCCAAGGTTGAAGAACTTTGCTATTGGCGCTGAGCCTCAAATATCCGATGATTTTGGGCTTCCTAGTTCTTTGGAAATGCCTGCATCAAATGGGTTGGAGCAAGAACCACGGGAGAAGAAAATGAATGTGGGAGTTTTTCCACCAAAGGCACAATTATATGCAGAAGAAGAGGATGAGGTTATTGTTTTTCAACCATTTGTGGCTTATAAGCATGCTAATTTCATTGATCCAGAGTTGTCTTCTTATGATGCTCTTGTCCCTGGTGGTAATGATTCCCAGGGTGATATGGGAAGTTGTGATGTTTCTGTTTCAGCTCCACTTGAAGTTGGAGTATCAGGGAATGCATTAGATTCAAATTTAGGCCCAAATGCTCTCAATGCACAGTTAGGTCCTCCCACATCGCTTGCTACCATTCTGCCCCAGCACGTGCAATCTTTCCAACCAAGTACTTCAAAGTGGCTGCTTGAACAGCAAGCTCGTCTGGCTAGTGGATTGAACAAATTGAACAGAACAGAGAATGGGGTGGTTGTGAAACCAGATTTGCGAGAACATTTTGGAGTTTTGCAGCATGCAGCACTGTCACTTCCTTTTCCTCACTCTGTTAATACAAGTTCTGGCAATGAGTTTGCTCAGGGTTTTGATGCTGGGATACCGTCTAAGTTTGATTCAATTATGTCTACTGGAGCCAGCTTTGATAGTCTCTCTCTGAATCCATCATCAACCTTGGCAGCAAGTTTAAGAAAGAATCCAGTGAGTCGGCCGCTAAGACACTTTGGTCCTCCACCTGGATTTAAGCCTGTTGCTTCAAATCTAGATGATGAGTCCTTGTCTGACACTACTTTGAAGGATGAGACCTCGCAGTTGGATGATTATAGATGGCTAGATGGATATCAGATGCCATCGTCAGCTAATTGCACCAGCTTTGACAATTCCATAAATCATACACCACAATCATATCACCAAGCAAGTAAGGGCAATATGGGGATGATAAGTTTTCCATTTCCTGGAAAACGAGTCCCAACATCTCAAGTCCAAGTGGAAAACCAGATGAACTGGCAGGAATACCAGGCTCCTGATCCTCTGAAAGCATACCAGGGACTGCAACAGCAGAAAACTATTAAAATGAATCAGGATTTCATTCCACTGCCAAAGCAGTATCAAGGACAATCTATCTGGGATGATCGGTTCTTTGTGTGAGATCATTATGTGTGGTAAGTTTGTAATCGGTAGTGTTTTTTGCTTCTGAATTTTCTAATTGATCTTCTTGAGCATCTTCTTGCGATGAAGTTAAAAATTTTCATGATTATATTCATGTAATTTTTTCCACATTAAAATTTGCTGATATGTTTTCTACATTGAGGTTATGAAGAATCTATTATGGTGAACAATCCTGAGGACTGGCACAACCAAGTTCAGCCTCAGTTCTTTGCAGTCCTGCCAATGGTATTAAGTTTTAGTTGGAGAGCATGGATGATCTTGGAGTGTTGCAGGTGCCTGCTTTTTAAACAGGTCTCTCTCTCTCTCTCATCATTCATCATTTTTTGCTTACGCCATTATGTGATTTTTTTGCCACTTGCTGGTGCATTACACACACGCACGCATAAATGATGCTTACCAATATGTATGTTGTACTTGTTTCTGAGGTTAGTAATGAGATTAACATGCACATCCTGTATGGATGTAGGTTTTGTGACAAGTGAAACTACTTTAGGTGCAAGTTTGGGTAACTTCCTTAAAATATATGTAAATTTACTGAACAATAGAATTTTAGTTAGTTTATCTGCAATGCCAGTGGCAACCTGAGCAATTATGATGCAATCTGTGGGTTTGTGCCATGAGATGACTGGCACATGATATACATGTGACTGGAGAGTTGTAGTTGCTTACTTTGTTATTGCACCTATTCATTGCCCTGAATATGTTTTCTTGTATTTTTATACAGCTTATGTTGAGCTCTCCAGACTGGCTGAGGGTGAGAAAAGGAGAGTGGGTTGAGAAATGGGAAATTTACTGAAAATAAATGCTTTCCTGGTTGGATGGGTTGGTCATATAATGTGTACCTTGCATTTCCATGGGGTTGGGCAAACTTCTGGAGTTGAGTTGAAAGAAAGTAGCTATTCTACGTACTGTCCAAGGAAGAGTTGTTTCAGAAGAGTGTGCTACTAGTCAATGCCATAGTTCCTGTAGCAGGCAACTGATATGTAAAAGTTAAATAGGCAGTTTGCTTGAGCTGCGTAAAAGTTTCCAGCTAGTAAATTTAAGGTTTGTGGTGAAAGGGTCTTGGTATTATGTTGGTGGATTTGGGATTTTAGGTGATAAATAAGTATTCTATGCAAGTAGAGACGCCTCTGGTGTTTTGAACCATTATGGTTATTTTCATTCTGTCTGTCTGCCGTCATGTTTCTTTGTGTATGCTTGACATTGATTTTGATGTTGCAACTATTGCTTGAACTGCTAAAAAGCTTCAAGCTATCAAATTTAAGGTTTGTAGAAAAAGGGATCTTGGTATTATGTTGGTGTATTGGGATGTTAGGTGATAAATAAGTATTCTATGCAAATAGAAACGCATTTGGTGTTTTTAACCATTATGGTTACTGTCATTCTGTCTTACTGCTGGCATTTTTCTTTGTGTATGCATGACATGGTTTTTGATGTTGCAACTATTTTCTTTTGGAAGGTTTTTGTTCAGCTGTTGGTATTCCTGTTCTTTAGCTAATCTTTAGTTTTCATATGAGTATTAGCATCTTGTGTGCTAAAAAAAATGCTACTTTAACAAATCATTTCACAATTCTCCTTGCATCTTATATCTTAATTTAGTGTCAGTTTGGGAAGTGTTTTTTGCGTGTTTCCCAACTATTGCTTTTTTTAGTGAATTTCGTGCTCTGTTCATAAGACCCACAAGTACTTTTTTCAGCAAAAACAACTTTAAAACTGGGTCCTACGGCACTTTTAACACATTTAAAAATTATTTTACTATAGTATTTTTAATTTTCAGTAATAAGCGATATTCAAACAGATTCTTAATGTAACTCCCATTAAAATAACTCTACCATTAAAAAAAGTTAAAAAAAGAATGCGATTCACCGATTCACCGAAGCAACTAATGTTTCATTGTCGACTTCACCAAATCAATCACTCTCTTACCCCTCACATCCCTCATTGAAGCATTTATCACCATCTCCACTTTCATCCCATCCAAAACTGTGCTCAAATTACCCGTTATGTACCATACCACAAATGCCCTGCAAAATTCCTCTTTGTCAGTAACTCAGCATTGTGTGAGCATTTCCTCCCTACCCTAAACTCGAATGACTTCTAAGAGATTGGAGCCTCATACGTTGACTCCAAAACCATGAGCAACACACACAACCCACAACCACCGCAAAAACCAATACCCAACCCAAAGCCACTGCAATAAACATCACCACTACAACCAATGAACACACATCCACCACAAAAACCAATACCCAACCCAAAGCCACTGCAATAAACATCACCACTACAACCAATGAACACATCCACCACAAAAACCTATAGCATTCCCACTAGAAAAACACCAAACTCTTGCAAAACCAACAAATCTCAACACCTCTGCGGCTTTGAGAGAGAGAGAGAGAGAGAGAGGGATAAAATAAAATATCTGAGGGCAAAAATCATTGCTACTAGTAGTAGATCATTGTAGCACATTTGTAATATTTTTAGAAATGACACACTAGATGGAGCTTTTTTTTTTTTTGTTTGGTGTGCTATAGCATTTTGGGCGTTATAGGCTTTTAGCACATCCAATGCTAAAGCTCTAATTCTTGTTACTCTCGGAGTTTCATCAATTGTTTTAAATTCTTTTAAAACAATGAGATTCTCAGACACATGTTGAAGTAATTACCGGTATAAAATCTCAAGGGACTATTACAAGGGGAACAATAAAGAAAGAAAAGAAAAAAGAACAAAGAAAAGCTCATGAATTTCCCTTAATTTTATAATCACAAATTTGAGATCTAAATACTTTAATAAATTCAGATTTAGAATATGTATTCTCAACCTAAACATGTCTTTTCCCATTCTTGAGTAAGTGCAATAAAGTAGAATGAACCAAAGTGGATCAAAATGGACCAAGTGAACCAAAATGGACCGAAGTGGGCCGAAATGCTACGCTTCAACTTTTAAATATTATATAAACGAGATGAGATTTTAGTTTGAGAGCAAATGTCTTCCATTAAAAGCAAGATATCACTAGTTTGAGTTTTGGGAATTAGTGCCTTGAAAAAAGAATATATATATAGAGAGAGAGAGAGAGAGAGAGAGGTAAGATTGCCTATATATGAGTAACATTACCTATCAATCACCTCACTCAAATGGTGAAACACTATAAAAGCAAGAGTTTTGTTTGTTGGGTGTACCATTTTATAGTCAAGATGAACTTCTAATTTTAGACCGAATTAATAATTTAACATTCTGTTCAGTTAGAAGGAATTGAGTTCAATATGGACATTAAAGCGGAAACAACCAAGTGCATTGATGGTAGGTTTTTAAGTGGATAGTTGGCATAAAATACTACTTGTAGCTTCATGATTTAGATGGGGCTTTTTAAGGACATTGATTTGAGAGTAATAAAAATTAAAATTAAGGATCATAAACTACTCTACTATACAAGGTTGTCAAAATCGGGATCCTACGTAGGATCATGGGAGATAGGTAGGATCGTGGGTCATACAATCAGATCGTGGATCATGAGATCCTACATTATTTGAGAAAAAAACAAAAAATACACATTGGTATGTTAAATAATAACATAAATTATACATTCATTGATATAATTACCATACATCACTACATTCATTTGTAAGCATTATTTAAAGATGCCAAAAACCTCAAAATGTGATACTCTATTGAAATATTTTTAATTTGAGTCTAACTGACACTCTCTCTACATTAGAGTGAAAAAACTTGGTTTATTGTGATTTTATTTTTCATTTGGGTCCAACTGAACCTTCTGTCAAGTTAAAGAAGATTAAAAGAAACTAATGTTGTTTGGGATTGTCAGAATTGTACGATCCTACCGATCCTGAACGATTGCAAAAATCCTTAAAAGATTTAGATCATTTTGGGTAGGTGAGATAGTAAAATCGTAGGATCGTAGAATCCAGATCGGGATTTTGACAACCATGCTACTATAGTTATGTATAACTAGAGTAACTTGAGTGATCATATTTAGTTGAGGAGATTGTTTCGTCTCACTTCTAAAAGCATAGAGAATATCTGATTTTGAGACAACAATCACCAATGTTGTAGTTGTAGGAGAGCCAATGAGTTTACAAATGAAACTAAATCAACAATCTCATCAGTTGGCATGATCGGCTTTTGGTGAGCATTCTGCATGGCACCGACCTTGTCAGTTATTGAACAATCCTATCTTGGAGCATAGCAATGCTAGTTTGTAAACAATAGGAATCAAGTATATAGACTAGACTAAATATCGTTTGTTATGCACTGTTTAAGGCCTTCTTTTTTTATATATATTATTTCCTACTTTTCTCTCTAAAAAAATAAAAATATTCTTTCCTATTTTTGGGTCACATCCAATTAGTATATAAGTAAAATACACACCAAATAAATTCCCCAACATCATGTTTGGTTGAGAGAGAGAGAGAGAGAGAGCTTTTAATTTCTCATCCTTTGTTTGTGGTAATTGAGTTGTCAATAGGGACATAAAGAAATTTAAAGGTATATATGTCATTATCTTCCTTTTAGAGATGGTAAAATTCCATTAAAAATAGGTGAAATTTGAAGTGAAAGATGTAAGGGAAAAAAATGCTAATTATTTTCTCTCAATTTTTTGTTTATGCCAAAGCAATACAAAATAATATTATCTTTTAAAAAAAATTTATTTCTTACTTTTTCTTTTTTCAATTTATTTTCTATTCTAAATTGTGAGCTAAAGAAAATTAGAGTCTCATGCATTAATAATAAATGCAATCTAATCAAATATATATATATATATAAGTAGAGAACTCATGCAAGAAAGCATGATGTTCTGCCATGTGGTGCTTTTCTTGAAAAGATAATTGAAATAATATTTAAAGCCACAAGATAAGGAAAAAAAAAAATAGAAACTTTTGGTTTCTTTAGTTCAACACTTCAAAACTTTTCTTATTAAAGAATAATGATACTTTGTAAGACTCTTTGTTCTCTTTGGTTCAATGTTTCAAGCTAAAAACATCTTGCACTTCTACTTCTTTATATATACATGCCCACAACCCTTCGTGTCATCTCATTGGAATTACATCCCAACTAAGAATGATGTTATATATTTTCAACCTTTCAATGACAACTACTTAGCTCCAACTTCGTTATCCCATCTAATTTTAACCCGTATGAGTTTACTATAACCAAGGAAGATGGCCTACTTTTTTTATTTAGTGAAGACAACAACTTATTGTTTTGATATTGAGGTCAGATGTTGTGGGTTGTGTAAAGGATGTCGTTGACTTCGTATCTTTAGGTGTTTGTTGTGGGAAATTCATAGTTGTATTTTGTTTTAGAACTAAATAGAAATAGAAAGAAACATTCTAATTGATTATATATTAATGAGATTAGTTGTTTTTTATTATGTTTTAGAACTCATAATTTTTAGGTTTCTTTGTAGTTTTTACTATTATTTAGTGCGATATCAATATTAGATATGCGATAAAAGTGAAAATCAATGATGATTTTATAGTGTTTTTTTGTGTTAGTTTTTAATTTTTAATTTTTATTTTATTTTATGTGGAAGCCTAACTAAAGACAACTAAATCTTTATAAATGGAAATGTTTTTAACCATTTTATCTTTATTTTATCACATTCTCCATATTCCAATACTAAAAAATGATTTTTTTTTCTTTAACATAATGAAATGGGTGTTTCAAATTTGGGGCTTGGTATTTGGTTGTGAAAATTGAGTAGTTGAGGAAGTGTTTGGGATGTTGCTTGAATTTTTGAAATTTTAGGATATAAAAGTATTTTATACTTTGAATTCAGATTTATAATTTTCAAGTTTTAAAATCATTTAATCAATTTAAAAATTAAAGTCTACATATAATAAAATATGTTAGTCTCCTAAAAATGTCTAAAAATATTGATTGTTCCAACCTCAAAATTTTAGATTAGTAGAGCAATTTCACTCAATATTTGGAAACCAATTTTATGACAATTTTTTATATATAAACTATGAATTAAGAAAATTGAGTTTCAAAGCATTCAAAAATATTATGATAAAACATAAATTTTATACAACAGAATGAGTATTATAAATAGGTCTTAAAAAACATAAAAATTATTTCAAATAAATTTGCAAAGTATTCGCGCATTGTGCAGGAAATTATCTAGTCTTCATAATAGGTGTAACCTTAAATAAAAATAAAAGAACCAATTGATTTAAATCTTCCAATTCCCTCTAATTTTTAGTTGGATGTCAAACATGTGACATTTATTCGATTTTTAAATGCCACATGTTTTACATCTAAATCAAAATTAGATGAAATTGGAGGATTCAATGGGAAGGGATTTTATCCCACTTTTACCCAATACCATTAGGTCTTATTTTAATTTTGTAAATTCTAATTGTGAGTATTACCATTCCAAGATGGGTATGAGAACATGTCTCTCTTCGCAATTGATTCATTAATTTACCTTTTCTTTGTTGGCATGTCATTGTGACACGGTAGAACTTATCATTGGATTTGACATAGATTTCGTCTTGTATGAACCCTCCTACCTTCTCTGGCATAGCAAAACAAGACACTGAACCAGAGAGAGACAGAGGGGGGGAGTAAAAGAGAGAGCAAGAGAGGAATATTATTAGAAAAAATAATTAATAAATACAATTTTCCTATATACATTTCATTTGAAAACAAATGCCACAAATCGTACATCTCTATATCTCTTGAAACTAAAAAATTGATCAAAACAATATATTTTGATACAGTTTTACAATTGAACACACCTCTGCTTCTGCTTACAGCATTTTCTATAATATGCTAACACATACTGTATATGTATCTGAAGATGTATATAAAGCAAAGGAAAGAATAGAATGGACAACAGGACCAATCAATATGGTGTGGAGCTTAGCCCCGAAAGCTACAGTTGGTCTTCCAAATGGTGAAATTTATAGCCACAGTGGAAGCCTAACTAGCAACCGGAGGCAGTTCTGGCAAATACAGACTTCTTGGGCTATGATGAACTGAAATGCAAAAGCTACTTGCATAAAGTCTTTCAAGTGTCGTCTGTAAATATGTTAAATATGAAATCCCGGAAGCGCTTTGAATATTGTCTTGGATCAACTGCTGATATAGAGGTCGGGTCATATTGGATGGACTTGTATACATGCTCAAGCTTCTTGCTGATGTCGTAGTCTTGAAGTATGTCAATTATTCCAAAAAACATTACAACATCATAGTACTCCCCTGTTGGTTCTCCTATGAGCTGAAATTCACAATCATTTCTTCTTATAGTCTTTTCCACCCTTGCTGGCATGTTCAAGCCTAATTTAATACTAGCCCACCTGCAATAGCCAATATTCAAATATGTCAAAACAAATTCTTTCATTACTTTGAGTAATAATGATATAGTGCTGTTATCACGTCCACTACTTGTAACCAAATCATCATTGTTGATATATAAGTAGTGGTCATTGTTAACTTCATTACTGTTGTAGGAGATAATCTCCATCATTTTTCACCTTTAATACTGTTTCATAATACAACTACATTTTATATGTAAGCCCAACCTTAATGACTGATCATTGTATAATCCAGGTCAACCTAATTATGTAAGGAAGCCAATTTTTAGCATCTTCCTTTTCCCCAACCAACTAGGTTGGAACTTTGTGGTCATTGAGTAAAAAGGCAAAGGGGATCTGTAATGATAATTGAATTCTAGGGGTGACTCTGTAGTATTTGAGTAAAAAATGATTGGTGAAAAGTTTCCTTAGTTGCATTAGTTACCCACTGATTATTAGGAAAAATTTTACTTTTGAGGAGCATCAAGGCCATTTCATCCTCCCTGATGATTAGTCTTTCTCTAATTCTTGTTCTTCATGAGGTGTTTCTCTTCCCAGGAAGAATGTCGTTGGTTTTTTTTTTTTTTTTTTTTTTTCCTCTTACTATCTGTAATGGATCTAAAATTCTCAACAATTTCTTATTGAAATCAACTCACAAATATACATTGAGATAGTTTTACAAAAATTCTATTTCACATATTGATTGATCACTTTTTAATGATTTAATATATACAATTCACCTGGATGGATCTAAAAGAAGCTGATCCATGTCTGCTCTTGAAAGACGAGGAACTCCATCACCCTCAGAGTCATCTGCAAGAAGAAAACCAGTCCATTGTTGTAAGTAAAAAACATAAATATGAGATTAATATCAATTCAAAGTAATCTTGTGAAAGAGTGAAAATTGACCAGTAGGAGTCTGAGTTCCAGAAGGAATTAAGTCACCAGCAGTTGATATTTCTCTGAAGTGAAGACCCACCAAAAGACTATAGTCCATAATTCTCTCCTGCTCAAGAAACTCACAGTCCCTATCAATTTGCCTGTAGGAACAAATTTTCATTTAGGAAGGCCAATAAAGGAAAATGGAAAGGAAAGCAATGCTCCATTTGGTGGCAAAACTCTTGGGGTTGCAATAGTTTTTTTGTAGCATGCTAGCAATTAAATGAAGCATTTAGAAAGGCATGAACTATGTTTCACCTGCAAAACTCTTGAAACCATGACTTCTGCAGTCTGAATAAAAAGTTCAAATCAAGGTCTTTAAGGATGGTGGTTTCATCAATCTCTGTCTCCGGCTTATCTGTTGTGCGGCCAAGGGAAGATCCCTTCAAGTCAAAGCGTCTGTGGATGGTATAGTCAGAACGAAAGAGATTCCCCATTATGATGAAGCGTACCTATATTATCAACCACATTACATATGAGCATATAAAAGTGAGATTAGAAAACACTTTTTCTTTCTAGATATGTGAACCATAAATACATACTAATTGATGCAGCTATTAAAAATTTAAAACTGATAGTATGATAATGGTAAGAAATGATGACCTGATCTTTTTCATACAATTTGTTTTTTGCACATGTTAGTTTTCTATGGAACTATAGCACATCTACCTTCTTCTGGATAGTTCCAGTTAGCTTTACACAATGCAGACCATAGAATTTGGTTACTAGAGTGTTTTCGAAGGCTCGAAAATGGTTATAATAGGCTGAAAGCATCCTTAATAGCACCTACACAATGAAACCAATTGCTGAATTATATTTAGAAACAATATCAAACAAAAAATAGAAAGGGCAAAACTATGTGAAACTCACTTTTACTTCTGCCTTTTTTATAGTCTTTATCATGTAGCGGTCATCATTGGTCAGGTAAAAGAAGCTACCACTTTTACCAGGAGAGGAGAGTTCCCGGAGAGCATCATTCCCACAGATTGAAATCATGTAATCAGCTGGGTCCACATTGAACAACTTCCTTAGAGTCCTGAAGACAAGAAAAGAAAAATAGTCAAAAGATGAGGATGACAAGATGATACTAAAAACTTTGGTTTAACATGTTAGCTTAAATAGTGACTTATTTTATCATTTTATAAGAGTCTTGCTCCCACATTCCAATGACATGCAATAGTAGACTTAGTAGTCGATAACCCATGTTCCAGGTTGGAAGGCTCTATTGCACATTGTGACAACGGTAATGAAGTATTAGCTGCTCAAGTGCAAAAGAAAACAAGAAACAGAAACAAGATATTATGCTTCGAGGATTCACCTGAAGACTAATGGGCAGTAATCCTTCCATTTAAATTCACAGGACTGATGTGGTGGAGTGTACTTGGATCCTTCTGGAGGAAATTTTGTCCATACCTTTTCCTTTGGATCAAAAGCTGAAGACTTCAAATCAAGGGATGCAGCTGGAGCAGGTCTTCCAACAGAATGCCTGTCCAATCAGTCCACATACTGATAATGAGTGACAAAACACAAAGCAATCATATGTAGACATTTACCTTTAAACTGGTGAAGGAAAAGGAAAATTAAAGATACATTGCTTCAATTTTGGAGACTATGTGCTACATATCATAGTTTTCATGTCTTTATAATCACTTTTGTAAGAAAACATGCAAAAATCATTGCAGCAAGCAGAATCATAATCCTTATTATATATTCTAGAATGTGATGTAGCCAAAAAGAATAGCCTGAGCAGGAATTTCAAATGATAAGAGTTGACAAAACTTCCTTTTTTGATTGTTAAAGAAAACTTAAAGCAAGCCTGACAAAAAGGCCAAAGCTTGAATAGTCAGAAAGTTGTATTTCTTCCATTATTAGACCCACTTTTTCTCTTGTAATGCGCCATCATTTAACAAAACTCCTTTAAAGATGAATTAGAACTTGTTCATCAAATTTCCCAATCTTACTGGTTAACTTACTACTAGTATTCAATTGAATTGGAAATAGAAGACTGTTAACTGCAACTTCAAAAGGCAAGAAAATGGAGCCATTAGATGGTTCACAAGAATAGATCATGGGAGGTATTCAGAAACAAACATGGTAACCCTGTAAGAATGGAAGGATTGTTGGGTGACAGCTGTTAAAGTGATGTAGCCAATTCTAGTTTTATTTTTTGTCCTTTGATTGCTGAGAAAACTGAGCACTAGAAACAAAATTTGAATAATGAGATTAAATCACTAGAGTGGAGTTTGGACTTTGGAAATATGTCCAGCCTCCGAATTCAATTTAATAGATTAAAATTTTTGTTTAGCAAACAAACAGAACCAATTACATATAGAAGAACTGAAAAAAAAATGACATATAAAAGAGAAGTGATTGCCACACCTTAAAAAGGAAATTGTGAATTTTTTAATCCAACTAAATAAAATCCTATACGCATCTTGACAAGGCCAACAAACTGAGAAAAAAACAACTTTAGATAAAAGCAATAAAACAATATAGCGTTGATAGCAATGACATAGATTATATGTTTGGAACAAAGCAGATCAAAAAAAAAAAAAAGAGAAGGTGACAAAAGCCTTATAATATCCTATATCAGTAAAAATACCTGATTCCCAACTGCAAATTGAGCATGAGCTCATAATTCTTGTGCCCTTTGCATATTGTCTCTCCTTGTCTCTTAGCTTTCCTTGGTACTTTCAATGGTATCTTAGGTACCCCCCTTGGAATTACATCATCGTTATGTAGACCCAGCATATCATCCTCAGAATCTCTCTCCTCAATTGGTGTCCTACTAACAAAATCACTAGATTCATCACCATCCCATATACGCATTCTATCCATTGGCTTCTCTATCCCCACACTTACTCTCCCATCAACAGACACTCTCCTTGGCCTAGCACCATCCCCTGACTTTGTTGACCTCCAAACCGCAAGCTTCTTTTGTGATGGCAAAATTGAGACTTTCTCTCCTGGACAAATCTTACAATCACACAAATCAACATTATACACATCTTGAGGATCCCATTCAAGATTGGCTTCTGGGGATGACTCTGGTGGATAATAAGTCCCATTTTGTTCACTTGGATCCTTACTCCAATTCCCAACATAAAAACTCCCATCAACCCATTTGAAACTTCCATGTCCTTTAGGCAATCCATCTCCCCAATACCCTTCAAACCTGTTCCCATTAGTCCAAACAAATGTACCTTTACCACATATCTCTCCATTCTTCCATTCTCCAACATAATGGTTCCCGTTCTTCCACTGATACCTCCCTTGACCTTCTTGCAATCCTCGCCGCCATTCGCCTTCATACCAATCCCCATTGGCAAAATTCTTCACACCATTCCCATGTTTCAAATTCATGATCCATTGTCCTTTATAAGTATCTCCATTACTCCCCGTATACGTTCCCATCCCATCCATATAACCGCTCTTGAACTCGCCTTCATATGTAGCCCCGGAAGGCCAACTAAACCTACCTTTCCCCATAGTTTTTCCTCTATGCCACTCTCCCACGTACATGCACCCATCGGTCCATAAGTACTTGCCATGTTCATGAGGAAAGTTATCACACCATTGGCCTGTATAGTAATCACCATTGGGGAGAACCCTCTCAGCATGGTATATTTCCCCACTGTGTCTTCCATTGTTGTCTTTGTCATCATTGCTGTCATCGTCATCGTCATCTACATGGGCCACGGACATGGTTCCTAAGAAATTGTTTGCACGTTTCTTTGCAGCCTGTGTTTTTCGAATTGTGGCCTCCCATGCCTTTAAAACACCACTCTCTTTGTTCATTCTGCAATGCTTTTGAACTTTTCCTTTTAGTACTTTTCTCTCTTTCTCTCTCTCTTTTTCACATGTGCATACTCAAGTTTTACAATAGAGACATGAAATGGGATTGGATATCCATACTATGTACTTGTTTGAGAGAAATCACGAAGACGTACCCTGATGAAAAAAATGAATCAAAATAGCACTGGTTAATTACCAATGCATGAATAGTTAAGGGTCACAGAATTTTGAATATTTCAATGTTCATTCTCTCTCTGTATGTTTCTTTGTTTTCTTAGTTTTTGTTAAGAAAGCGAAAAGAGCGATTGAACCAAAGAGTGCCTTTCTCTTTCTGAACCAGAACAAACGGTCATGGTGGTGTAAATTTTTGGTCGTCAAATTATTTTTTGTTTTTGTTTTTGTTTTCTCAATTGGTTTGTCGTTATGCTATTCTGACAGCATGTGTACATAGTTTGTATACAATGAACTGACTAGATGTGGACACTTGTCACTGGTGAGAAAGTGAACAATAGGGCCTGCAAAACATTTAGTTTGTGTTTGATTGAACTTTGTTCAAAACTAGGATTCACATGCTTTCTTATACCTTTCTTTAAAATTTTCTTGTGAAGAAGTTTGACTAAGAAAAACAAAGAAATTAACTTTCATTCCTTAATTGGCCAGAAAAGCATGATTATCTCTAGTGTGCTTTTTTGGTTTTGTGATCCAAAAAGAGAGAGACTCGTTCATCTCCTACAACCTCTACAGGCCGTAACTTTTGGAGACAAAGGGCGAAAAGCAAGGTTGTTATTTACTGTTCTTAGGTGTTCCTTTACAAAAATTTAGGGAACTTCATTCCTAATTTTGAATAGATAAAGAGACCAACCAAACTTTAACAACAACCAAAACTTAGACACAGTTTCTTATATGTTTTACCTTAGATTCTCCGATTGATTGCTCAATCATTTGATTGCATTGAACATATAAAAGATAACATTGTTTTTCTTATATTGGTCAATACAATCATGTGATTAAATTCAATTGAGAAACTTAAAATTATACTTAAATTAAACCCATTAAAAATTTCACTTATATCATCCTAAATTCGTTAAATCTAATGAGTAATACTAAAGATATTACAATTATATAAGTCTTATAAACCAATATGTTAATAATCATAATAAAAAAATTTAACATTTATTTATTATATCATTGAAGTGGCAGCAATCATAATCACGTTTGTTTGTATGCATGAGTTTTATATATTGATTGGCAATAGTTTCAACATTTTTCTAATCCAAATATGGTTTGTTGTAAAAAAAAAACACTTCTTTCGTATATGGAAAATGAAAAGCTCAAAAGTTTGCTTTGCATTACTTCTCTACCTTTGAGATGAAAAATCTTAGAGATTTAACCCAATAAAGGGAATGGTTATTGAGTGAGGAGAAATCTTGGAAGTTGGAAACAGGAAAATTGAGTTGGCTTTTCGTTGGTTTGGTTTATAAGTTCAAAAAATTCTTATTTCGAATATGGACAGACTTTTCCTATCCCAACCCAAATTTAATCATTATTATTCCTATTTTACACCACCTATGAACACACTCGCAAAAAGAGAGCATAATGAAAACATTCACATTTGAAGACAAAGAAATGAGAAACCCCTGATTGCTAAGATTGTCTCTCATGGTTATTCTTCTTATTGTACATATAATATATTTTCGTTTTCAAATCTCAAATGCAACAAAGGTAACATATGTGCAAAAATGTTTTTGTATCCAAGAGCTAAAACGCAAATTCGCAATCTGGAAAATACTTCAAGAATTTGTCCTGGGACTCATAGAAAAAGAAAATGGGCCTGAACTTTAAAGTGAACATGCGAAAAGAAAAGAGATTTCAACTGGGCAGGGCTGTCCCTTTGTTCCTCTAAAGCAGTCTTTAGGACCATCAGTAAGTCCAACTTAGCCCATTTTCCGAACCCAAGCCGAAATCATGTGGAAGTGGAATGTTTCAGTTTTCAATAGAATATTTCAATTTCCACATAGCCATTATGAGTTGTGGTAGAGAGCTGAGTGTTAGTTGTAAAGTTTTTACTAGGAACTTTTTTGCCACCAACTTCATGAGTCATTTTTTGGTGCAGTACTTCTGGCAAAAGCTTGAACTAATCTTCAATTTAACTCAATTTGTCACCCTCAAACTGATGAGCAGACAAAGGTTGGTAATCGAAGTTTGGACAATATTTTGGGAAGTTTTGTGGATAAAGAAGGTTTAGTTAACATTCTTGTCAGCAAAGGACAGAGGCATGTTATTTATGGCCAGGGACGGAGCCATGCTTTGGCTTGGGGGGCCCCCTAGAATTTGAAAAAAAATTAGTATATATATATAGAGGTACTAATTTAGCATTTTTCTTCAATAAAATTACACCTAGGCTCCCTTAAAAATAGCAAGCTCCAAAAAATATAAGCCCAATAAAAAAATCACCAATAGCAAAGTCACAAAAATAATTAAGCCCAATCTACCAATTTTACCAAGATAAAAAAGCCCAACCCTTTAAAATTTTTGAAACAAAAATAATCTATAAATTTAAAGTTTCGATCATTCCATCAAATTCCCAAAGGAAAAAATAAAATAAAAATCTCATACTAAGAGAGAGTGAGAGACACTAAATTGAAAAGAAAGGTAAAGAGGTAGAGTCGTTACAACACAACACAATAGCAGATTGAGTATACAGATGTGTGCATAATTGATGTTTTGAAGGACACTTGAGAGAGAGAGAGAGAGAGAGAGAGAGAGAGAGAGAGAGAGAGAGAGAGAGAGAGAGAGAGAGAGAGAGAGAGAGAGAGAGAGAGGAATAAAATAAAAATGAAGAAGGTTTAGTTAACATTCTTGTCAACAAAGGACAGAGGCATGTTATTTATGGCCAGGGACAAAGCCATGCTTTGGCTTGGGGGGCAATGGCCCCCCCTAGAATTTGAAAAAAAAAAAATTAGTATATATATAGGTACTAATTTAGCATTTTTCTTCAATAAAATTACACCTAGGCTCCCTTAAAAATAGCAAGCTCCAAAAAATATAAGCCCAATAACAAAATCACCAATAGCAAAGTCACAAAAATAACTAAGCCCAATCTACCAATTTTACCAAAATAAAAAAGCCCAACCCTTTAAAATTTTTGAAACAAAACTAATCTATAAATTTAAAGTTTCGATCCTTCCATAAAATTCCCAAAGGAAAAAATAAAATAAAAATCCCATACTAAGAGAGAGTGAGAGACGCTAAATTGAAAAGAAAGGTAAAGAGGTAGTCTTTACAACATAACACAATAGCAGATTGAGCATACAGATATGTGCATAATTGATGTTTTGAAGGACACTTGAGCGAGAGAGAGAGAGAGAGGGTTTACTATGGATGAATAAAATAAAAATGATGAAGATGAAAGGAAGAAAGAGAAACAAGTTGAAGAAGGAGATGAGAGAAATAAAAATGATTAATTATGTGAATATGGAAAAGGTAGAAAAAAAAAAGTCTAGAAGATAAGGAATGGGCAAAGGAGAATAAATCATATGGAAAAACAAAAAACAAAAAAATCTGGCTTGTAGGTGGGTGCGTGGGAAACGGAAAACTAGGTAAAGATAATATAATTCTAATTCAAGTATAATATATTTTTTTATTACTATATATTAGGTTAATATATTGATATTATATAATGTGCAATATATATATATATATATATATATATATATATATATATTAAAGTAGCAGTAATTCCAAGACGGTATACTGGTATCAACTGGTACAAAAATATTTTGTTTCTTTAGTCAAATTGACTGCCTTGATTTATTATTACTCATTGGAGTTTCATAATATTCAATCAAAAAAAAAAAAAAATTGGAGTTTCATAATAATTTTGTTTTTATACTTCAACCCCCCTAACTTGGAGTCCTAGTTCCATCCCTGTTTATGGCCGACGGACTGGCCCCCTAAAACCTTGAAAATGCTCGTCTTTTTTTCATTAAAAAATAATTAAAAGGTTATATTCATGGTTTGGCCCTCTAAAATGTTATGAGTTCATTTTTTCGAAAGGAAAATGTGTAAAAAATTTCAAACTCTAACATTCAAGAGGTTCCAACCTTTAAGAAAGCAAATATAAATGACAATAAGCCTATTAGTATATCATACATAGACAATATAATTTTTCTATCGTTTCTTCTACTGCTGCACACTTTTTCACAACTTAATGATGTGATGATCGACTGTAATTAGTGAACCATCACTTTCACATGAACTCACAATTTTTTTTTCTATCACTCATAGTCGACCACATCAAAATTGTGACAAAAGTTGTGTCTATAGACTTTCTCATTTTCTATTGTGCCCTATACCATCATTCATGGAGGAATGATATCTCATTAAAAATAAAAATGCTAAAAATTTATCTATAAAAAAATAACATCAAATTAATAAGTTCAAAAGTTGAATTAATAATCGTATCATATGGTGTTGGTTACTTTTCTCTATCAGAAAGCATGATATTTTTTTACCAACACATACAGATATATATATATATATATATATATATATATATATATATATATATATATATATATATATATATATATATATATTCCTTTCTCTTTTGTTTGATTTTTTTTTTTCTTTCATATCTTTTCTTTTGGTTGTATTTTTAAAGTAATAATTATGCATTGGACCCATCACGATGGTGACATATTGTTAGGCCTGTCTAGGATTCAACCGGCATCGATGAAACCGGCCAGCACCTAACTGATCCGACCGCTTCAAAGACCCACCAAAGGTGTTTGGCGTAGTGGTCGGCGGCGATCTAGGCAAACCGAAGACTGCCGATGCGACAAGCAGTGGCTGTCTTACACTCCGACGAAAAATCACACAGCACCGGTATATATATATATATATATACACACACACACTATAATTTGACATATATCATATATATCAATGTATATAGTTTTATGTTTCAGAAGAGAGAAGAAAACTCAGACAAGGCAAGAAAGCAAAAGACAAAAGGTAAGAGAAAAATAATAGGTTTTTTTTAATTTCTTTTTTAAATATAAAAACGACATTATTTTAGCACTTGATATTAATTTTAATATCAGTTCCAAACGACGTCATTTTACAATAAAATTTAAATTTTAAAAATAAAATAAAAATTAAAATAAAACAACATCGTTTTAGTTGGCTTGATTTTAAACCCTATGTTTATTTATGTTACCCACCTCTCTCTTTCTCTCTCTCATCAGTCTCCCTCCCAATCACCTCTTCTCTCTATCTCTCTTCTCAACCTCTGTTGCTTGGTACCACCACAATCTATAGCTCGATGTCACGTTTTTTGGAGTTTCACCATCTCCACTCTCCTTTTTGTCACAACATTCTCAGGAATTTCTAGTAAAGCTTTTGACTTCAGATGCTCCTACTAGGTTTGTTTATGTATTTTATTTTCAATGGTTTTGTTTGATCTTTTATGGGTTTAGTTTAGTGTTTTTTTACTTGGGTTTTTTGTGATTTTAAATGGGAGTAAGTTTGAGAGAAAGATTGTGAATCTGTTTGTACATAATTTTTTGTTTTATTTCGTTCTTTTTTTTTTTTTTTTTTTGGGAATATTTGGATTTTTAAATGATCATGACGTGGTTTGAGGTCGTTAGTTGCATTGTGTTTGGTTCCTGAGAGAATGGGAAATTAACTGAACTAACCACACCGAACCGGTATCTTGCACCGCACCTTGTGTAAACTGATTACTTCTCCTCTACAGATGAGGTGCAATTAGGGACAAGGGGAAACCGCCCCTATAGGTGTGGCGGAAAAAAGCCCCCCAAAACCGGCTGCACCACAATGTGTACAACCCTACATACTGTATAAAAAATTTATACACACACATATATATCTATATATAAGTTAGTCAATTGATAATATAATTGTTGTATAATTATTACTTTAAAAAAGAATAGTGTGCCACCATTTTGATGGGTCCAATTGGACACTAGATCTCAGCTACACTAAAATAAGAATAGAACTTTCTTATATGAACTTTCTTATAAACAAAAAATCCACCTAGTAAACACCCAATAGACTCAATTCACACAGTGACAGCCCTAGAATAAATGTAATTGATGCAGTCGCCTAAGGCCCTAAGTAGAAAAAAGGCCCCTAAATTTTAACCAATAGGGTTTTTTTTTTTTTATTAATTAAGTCCAAATATTAGCTAATAAATAAAATAATTTTTTTTATCAAATGAAAGACAAGAAAAAAATAGAGAAAAATGCGTTTGCAACTTTTTTCACAACATTTTTACAAAAAATTCTAAGTAGCAAATTGTTACAGGCCATTATTGATGGCAAAAATATAATTCTAGTAGTAGGTTCAAATTAGAATCAGTAACAATTTAACACCTAGGATTGGTTGTGAAAAATATTATGAATGTAGCACCTCTTAAAAATAAAAAATAAAAAGTTTACAACATTTTTTACAATAGTTGAGTTAGCAAACTTTTAATAGTTCTTACTTAGATCTACCACTAACATCATTCTTTTACTTACCACTATTAATCTACCACATCAATATGTGTGAAAAGTTTTGTCAAATTTTTTGTCTATAGAATTCTAAAATAAAAAATTTACATGATTCATGTTAATTAGTAATAATTTTACATATAAAACAAAATAATAGAGTTTAAGTAAAATTTAATTTTGTTAAGTCATATATATATAAGGCCTCAATGTTAGTTTTTGCCTTAGGCCCCCAAATGCATCAAGCCAACCCTTAGCTCATGCCCACACAACACGCACTCAAACAATCTAATACAATCAAATCTGTACAATTTGCGTATCACATTGAGCATAGTTTTGTGTCATATAGTTTAGTTTACACACGGAAAGTTATTAATCATTGAGCCATGTACAAGAGCATATATGCCTTGTGTCGACTCCATGTAATAAATAACAAGTATTAGAAGATCATACAACATTATAATTTCCATTCAATGGTCCTTAGTAAACCTGTTTTTTTAACCAATACAATTGCATATTTTTCATATCTTGTTGAGTTTGGCAAGAATGAAGACTGTGGCTGAAGTGATGCTTGGGATGAAAATTTCATTAGGAATTGCGCGTGGTATTATACTTTGCTTGATAACAAATGCAGTTATTGGGACACCAAAGATGTAAAGGATTAAATCTTTTGCTCCACCAATGCCAGTAACTCCTGTATCAAAAATCACTTCTTTGAGCATATCTTGAAACTCATCCTTGTTCAATGTTACCGGTGTTCCTTTGCTTTTAAAATGTTTCTACAAATGATATTAACCATTTATCAGCATTTAATTTCGTAGAAATCAATGATTAACATAAGGTATAGAAAGCTTTATTGTACAGTACATAAGCATGGGCTACCATTTTTCTCAAGTGGGACTTAGTTTTTAACTTATACGATGATAAAGACAATGATCACTTGGCAGCTCCAGCCTCTGTTTATTCAAGCGTTTTTGTGAATTGTAGCTCATTTTAATGCATCAAAATCCATTGATCTTGAATGTGTTTGGGTTGACACAATTTGCAAAAGGGATCAATTCCAAGAAACTAAACCAAGCCCATTCTATTTCTATTTTATTTTAGGGAAAAGTTTACAGATGTTCTAAGAGTATTGATTTAGGAAATATTTTTAGAAACTTTTTATAAAAGAAAAAAAGAAATTAACTTTTTTGACAATTTTTTATATTTTTCCATAAAAGCAGTATTAAAACTTTTCTTAAATGGTCTATTAACAAATTTCCTAAAAGCACTCGTTAATCAGACCCTTTATTTTATTGATTTCTAATTAGAAAACTATTATTTTGATTATTAATGTTATAATAAGGTTAATTGTAAATGGATAATACTCATAATACTGAGCCAAAATTTGGGGTAAGGTTGTTTACCAACCACCCCTCCCAAACTCGCAAAAGTAAGAGTTTTGTGCATTGGATACAATCTATAATACTGGACCAAATATTAGTTTGATTTTCCAAACAACTTGTAGAGGATTAGTTTGATAAATATTTGTTTTGTTTGTGCAAATCTTGGGCCTAAAGGACTGCTCATCACATTTAATAACTACAGTTGCACCTACCATATTTGGATGTGCTAGAAACATACATGTAATTAATGCCACATGCAAAGAAACTAAAGAGGATCAATAACTAAGGGTCACCCAAATAAAATAAAATAAATTAAAAATAATAATAAAAAAACTAAGGTCACACACAGTTCATCCACATTGCCTGTTAGGGGGGCTGGAGAGGAGGGCAAATTATCAAATTAGTGAACATATGAAACATATCAATTTAAAAGGTAGAAGGTGCCTGATGGAGTCAATTCTTACCTTGTAGGCTAAGTTGAGTGTTGTGGTCTTTGGTACACGAAATTGTGTGTTACCGAGCTTTTTGTTGATATCTCTGTCAAAATTTGATTAGAATAAGCAAATTTTATCAATGCTAATTAATTCTAATATGGAAAAAGAGGTAGATAATTACTCGACAGTTTCGCAAACTGCTCGAAAGAATTCAACATTGCTCATCTGCTCCGTGGTAAAATGTGCATCATAGCATTTATCTATAATTTCATTGATTTCTTTAGCCTTTTCCTCACTTCCTGCATGAGAAAGTAAAAAATAAGAAGCCCTTCTGGTCATATCAATAACAAGGGTCAATTTGAAAATCTACAAATATAACAAAACAAGTAAATGGTGTTAGTAATCCACAATCTACGCATAAAAATGTTGTGCAGAAAAATGCAAGGCTGGTCTTCTACATTAGATAAGTTTTCCAATTTGGACAATTTGTGAGATTTCATTCACAAAGTTGTGCTTATTACATGGCATTTGAATGAGCCATTCTTTTCTGTAAGTATCAGAAATGATTTGCTTTTGTTGTCGATGAGAGATTAAACATCTAGAATTTTATGAAATCATGTCAGCTCCTACTGTCTTCTGCTCCAATTACTGTGGATTATGCTGACTATGTTGGGGCAATTCAATTGCACCTTGATGATCATAACATTTACTAAATTCAACTGGATAACCGACAACTAACTTTTTATACACATTGAATAATAACATTTCGTAACATTTATCTTAAAATAACATTCAATTCAAGAATGGACTTTTTAAATACGTTAGTCATATATGTATGCACATTTCCATATATTTACCAGCAAAACATCAGCTTTATCATAGTTCAAAAGAATTTAAAAAGAAAAATGGAATTGGCAATATGTAACATAATTGTGCACACCACTTTTTATATAAAAGACATAGAGCTAGAGGTTATACCAGCAGCAAATTTCTGCAAAGCTCCACCCATATTTCTGTTTTCCTTTGAAAGGGGTATCAGTGTAACAACAGGGATAGGGTGGCTAATTACACAGACACCAAAGGAAATTTATATGTTTTATGTGATCCAAGGAACAACAAGACTTGGCCAGTGAGAAGAGTATTTCCCATTTCATAGGCAAGAAGCAAAGTCATGATGAAGTCTTGTCAGATTAAAGAGAGGAAAGAATTTGGAAAAGCTATTTAATTTTATGCTCAAGGAAGGAACTACTTGCAAGTTACTGTTATTTGAGGAAATGCTTTGGCTTATGGGTTTTTTTTTTTTTTTTTTTAACTAAATAAAAAATATTGTTAGCGTGTTTCATCAAATATCCATTTTGAAAGGAAGAGGAATCCTAAAAAACTATTGAATTTTGCTATCTTTCTCTCTTCTATTTTTTGAAATTTTGAACGTTACTAAAATTCTACATTGGCTGTTGATAAACCACAATCCTTCTCTTTTGTTCAAATGCAAACTTGGATATTGATTCTCTTAGAGGGAACATAAAAAGTAGTACAGAAAATTTGTATCCTACTTCAGTAACACAAATGTTTTTCTTTATAGAGTAATTGAAAAAAAAAAAAAAAATCAGATAATGGAAAATACTCTCATTTAGAAATATCTTGAAATGTTATTTGACCTAAACATCACTGATCATGGCATATTAGAGTTAGTAACTTAAAAAAATTATAAAATAAAATACTTAGAATGAAATAGAAGATTATTATTCATTTTATATGTCATGATATGTTATAAAGAATTACATTTTTATATCCTCTCACTCTCACGCCTGATATACCATATATATGGGATATAATAACAAAATCAATTATTATAAACGCTTAAAAAGCATTATCAAATTAAGAAACCATAGAGAAGAATCTAGCTAAAGTTAGACTTAGAGATACCCCATAATTTATAAATTTCCATCGATAACTCCATAATCTAGATGTATTTTACGAAGTCCACTATGAGAAATTATTTATACTCATCTTGTCCCCTGAAATGAAAACTTCTTAGATTCTCCACTGGCCGCTGGCGCTGGGTAACATAAAAAGCTTTGGTTCATGGAGCTTCTGTTTATTCTTAAGCAAAGAGAGATGCTACATACACAACATTTTTACAATATTTTCACAATAAATTATAGCTGTTAAGTTGTTATTGATTCTAATTTGAATCCACAACTTAAATTATTTTTTTGTCCACCCATAACAACCAATAACAACCTACTACTTAAGATTTGTTGTAAAAATGTTGTAGATATATCATTTCTCATTAAGGATAGAAAACATACGCTGCACAGGTAAAAGGGGTACAAAACTTCCACTTTTGTGGAGTTCTGGAGAAGTGATTGCAAACAACATTATTCTTAATTTTTTTTTTAGAGAGTGATTTTCGTACCCAAACCACGATATGAAAGGGATAAGGATCCTCTCCTCTCTATTTCAAAGGCCATGATACTAAGTGGATTGATTCTAGAATCTAGATTATTGTGCCAACTCATTTAAATTTTAACTATGGTTAAATTTAATTGTGATTAAACTAAATTAGAGTTATAAGTTCTCTAAACAAAACTAGAATTATAAGTTTTTAAATGAGTTAGCACAATCTAAACTCTAAACTTACTCCGTTTTAAATCATGGCCCTTAAATGGATACTTAGAAATAGAAAGGATCCAAACCCTCATAAAAAGCACTTGCCATCATCTACACCACTTCCTAATATGAATAGGGAAAATTTAATAGATACCCTATTAGTATTGATTTTATAAATATTTTTATAAACTTTTTATAAGAAAAGAAAAAAATTATTAATTTTGTTAGCTACTTTTCATAAGTGAACCAACAACAACAACAACAATAATAATAATATCAACAACGATAAATAATTTTTCCATTTTATGAATCATGTCACTTGAATGTTAAAAGTGTGAGGGTGCCAAACCATGGCATTTTTTTTTTTTTTAATGTTAGGCATGGCATGAGAAAACTATGTCACTTTTATGAGTAACTAATTATTTTTGTACATGCTAAGTTATATATTGCCGTACACACTCTAATTGAAACATTTCATAATTATAATTAAAATTGTATTTTAAAAATATAATTTCAATTATATTTGTGTATCTCATACATACAATGTGTAATTATGACCGCCTTCATGAGTCCAGAGTTAGGGGGGGGGGGGGGGGGGGAAGGGGTAATTAGTTGTTTATATAATTAATTTGGACATCTGTAGAATCTGGATGTCACATACCTTTCGGGAGGATGGTCCTTATGTGAAGCATAGTGCTTGGAGGTACCTTAGTTGACAAAGAGACAAAGTATGCATGTGATCTGGTCCCGCCTGGTTCGCGTCAAAGTTCAGACATAATAAAAGATGTAAAGTTTATCAAAAATAAATAAATAAATAAAAGATGTAAAGCAATCTACTTAGGACAATGTTGTTGAAGTACTACAAACTTATAAACAATTTTTGCCACAATTTTTATATACATGATCATCTGTGACTTTCACATGAATTTATTTTTTTATTTTTTTTCTTTTTGCTATTCAAAGTCATTCACATACAAAAGTTGGTGACAATATGAATTTATTTGTGCTACTAGATTTTTTTTGTTTAAAATATTATTTTTCATGATTTTTATATATATAAAAAAGATTGAGGTAATAAACAATGATTAGAGTATGCATACATGACTCACCGCTTATACTATTTCTCATGCATTAAGTGATTGAGGAAATAAACAGTGATTAGAGTACTTATGCATGACAAACCACCTATACTATTTCTCATGCTTTGTAATGATATGGCATGATTTGGTAAAATACCTACTAGGTTAAGAGATGGTATCTTGTATTTCGAGTGTATGTAAAATATATAATACTTTTTCCTAGTATGTATATATATATATATATATATATATATATATATATATATATATAATATAATATAATGTAATTGTTCGTTGATTGGAGAAGTAATTTTTAAGCTAAATTACACTTTTAACCTTTAAAGTTAGGGATTATTTTTATTTTGAAATTTTATATTTGATTTTGTTTACATGTTGTTCATTTCAGTTAGTAAGTTGATCTTTGAGAATGAACAAAATTAATAATTAGGCATTGATGAAGAAACATTTTCCTTTTATTGATTTCGGTAACCATAACTTAATTTTGCATATTTATATTAGGTTTTGGAATAATATTAAATAATTAATTTTCTACTTAAATGAATTTTAATGCATGAATGTCTTTTTTACAGGAGAATGAAATTAATTGATTGAATTTGTACCCAAAAAAAAAGTTAATGGACTTCATTTATACAAGGGTCATAATGAAGTTAAATAAATTCAACTCAATTAAATTTGAGTCTAATTGGATTAAAGAATCAAAGGAAATTTGCACCATATCCAAGTCAAATTCTTATTAGGATTCCAGTTTGCCCACTTGTTAGTATTTTGGGCATAACTTTCAACTCCGATATTCAATTGAGATGATTCAAGTTGGGATGGAAAAATAACTTAAAGGCTACAACTTCGAAGTTTACCAAAAGTCTGAATTACGACTGTAAATGAGGAAAAAGCTTGAAACTTAGGATTTTTATTTCAAACAGGAATCCAACTTGTAATATGAGTACTTGCAGGGAGGGGCCAAGGGGCTGAATTTTCAAATTTTCCATTTATAATACTGATAAAATGGAAAAATTTTATAATTGTTAGGGAAATTAAAAGAAACTTCCTAGCCCCCCAGATTCTGAGATAAGAAAATATCCATAAAAATTAAAAATAAAATAAAATTTTAATTGAAACAATCCAGTAAAATACAATTTGGCCCATAATCTTTACAAATCCAAACACCGAATCTCAAATCCGCAATATAAGGAAATAGAGGCGGAGCCACGTTGTCCCTTGGGGGGGCCGTGGCCCCTACAAAAAAAAAAAAAAAAGTCCAGCAGAGTAGTTATAAAAATTGGTTGGCCCCCCCCACTGTTAGACATCCTGCCCCCCCATATTTCTCCCACTCCAATTATAGTTTCAGGCCCCTATTCTCCCAGGCTCCCACCATTAGCGTTAGTTTTAGGCCTCTCATACTCCAAATAAAACACAAAGTAGGCCCACTAACATTTAAATACTAAAATCCAAACACATAACAACAAATTCTCACTTTCTCCATCTCAAAAACCCACCCCACGGTCCCCACAGAATCCCTTGTTCTTTTCTTTTCTTTTTCTTCTCTGATACACTTCCCAGTATCGCCTACCAGCCTCCAAAACTCAACAGCATCAGTCCTCTGTCCTCCAGTCCCCAAAAAAAAAAAAAAAAATTTCCTGACCAATTTTTTCTTTCTTCTTGCTTTCTAAAACAAATCACTCAGTATATTTCATTGTCAAATTTTAGGATTTGGAACTTGTGACTGCCCGGTGAAGTGGTGAGTTTTCTTCTCTTATTTAAGCACTAGACCTTCATGGCTTCATCTATTTTCAGTGTTTTTTATTTTTTATTTTCTCAACTATCTACACCTAAATATTCACATGCTCTTTATATTTTCATAGATTTTTAGAGAAATATATGATTGAAGGAATGGGGATGGAGATAAGGATTAAGGAGATTCAGATTGTTTGTGATGACTGATGAGTCTTGAAGGGAAGAATATCTATAGTTGTAGGCAAATAAGCATTGCCACACGGCCCATCCATTTTTGCACTTTGTGATTCTGTGAAGACTGAAGACAGGTAAAATTATTTTGATTTATTACCTATTTTTTATTAGTTAGATATCATGTGGGTGTTGGAGTTGTTAAATTTTTTGGTTTATGTTGTGTGCAAATCCTTGTGTGTTTAATTTTTGTTTTTGTTTAAACCTTTAAGGGGTTATTATTAATTAAAGTTGTATTAAAAAAAATTAAAATATAGGAAAATTTTAATAATAGGAATGATGATAAATGATGGGTTTGACTGTTTAAATTATAGTGGAAATTTTGTTTTTTCTTGAGTATGAATAACATCCATATAACTAAATAAAAATTTCTAATTAAAATTTTATTTTTTAAAATTCTTTTCAGGTTAATTTTTGAGTCATATTCTTAAAGCTAAAAGAATTATGAGCAAACGAAAAACTATTGATGCATTCTTTAAGAAAAAAGATGTTAGCAATTCAGAAATTAGGACACCTGTGGCTGTAGAAACAAATGTTGATATTTCAATGTCTGTTGAACACCCCTCCAAATGTTCAAGAATTCAATTTGAAGAGATAGATCGTGATCCAGGATCACGTAGACAAATATATGAGAAGGAAATTGCAGGGAATTTCACTATAGAGATGATAATGGATGAATTTTATTCCATGAAAAATCGTCGTCAGGCATGATTTGATCCGGTTGATGACCCGATCCATTTTGTAGCCCATTGTGAATCCTGTGCGCAGGATATAAAAGCCATTTTTTTTTTGTGATTAGGGTTTTGTCTTGTTGTTGTTTTTGAGAGAGAAAAACATTGTAGCCACACATTGTAATTTTCTTTGATAATAGTGAAATCCCTGCAACTCCGTGGACGTAGGCAAATTGCCGAACCACGTAAATACTGTCTTGTGCGTGTGATTGTTTTTCTTTTGGCGTTTTGTTTTCTCTATTTTTTTGTTTCTCACAGGTTTGGAATTTCGGTTGAATTTCCAACATATTCAAGTATATGATGATATATGAAAGTTGATAATTTTGTATTCAATAGACTTAAGAATTATATTTAGTATATCTCTGTTACAACCGGCCCCCCCAAGTATTTATTCCTGGCTACGCCCTGTAAGGAAAAAGAATCCCTTCCAAATTAGGATTCCTCTTCTATGTAAATAAGGAATAAGGACTCATCTAAATACAAAAAATAATAATAATAATAATAATAATTAAAAATTAAAAAAAAATTTCTAACACACACATATATATCTAACTTTGCCTCCACAGGTCATTGTTTTGCCACCTCAACTCACTGGTTGTACTCAACGAAAGTGCCGCAGTTGTATATCTCTCTCTGATGGTATGTTTTATTATTTATTATTCTCTTACTGTTATAGATGACACGTAGTTGATATTTGTGGTATATTGTGTTTATTATATGTAAAATAGAAACTAGTGGTTAACAGCTAGCATCCTTTTATAATCTACCACTTTTATTTTATTTTTAAATTTGATATTTGTGGCTGGCTTGTTATGGTTTATTTGATGTTTATATTTAATTACAAAGGTTTGAATTTACTAAGTTTTTTTTTTTTTCCCCTCCTGAATAAGCTATTGGTATTTGCTTGTTTATTTTATTATATAATTATATTTGATCAAGTAGCATGTATAATTATTTTCTCGAGACAAATTTACATCTCAATTGTTTGGTTTTGTCTAATTGCACATATAGAAAATACTTTTTAAAAAAATAGTTTAGAATCAATTATAAATTTCCAAAAGCCTTATAAATCAATTAATACTGTTTTATATTAATTTAACTTGGCCCCTCAAAGGAAAATTTCTAACTCCGCCACTGATTACTTGGCATATTTAAAGGCTCTTTATGGCGAAAGTAGCTGTCCTAGAACGAAAATTAGGTTTTCTTAAAGTTTTTTTACAATTTTTAGAGTTTTATTTGGTGTAATGACTTGCTAGAAGCCTTGCTAAGGCAATAGATGAAAACCAATAGTTTATTAGTATGTTATTAACAATTATTTTATGGTTTAATGCTTATATTCTTGTGTTTTTTTTTTTTTTTATTGATTTACTTATCTAGAAAAAGTGTTTAGTTCTATATAATTCTTAGATTTAGTGTAAACTTTGGGCACATTAACTGCTTAGCATTCCCTACAAATTAATTCATTAGTTTGCTAGTTATCATATTATTTTTCCTCTGAGTGCTCTCATGCTCTCGTGCATGTGGAAGCAATAGGAGTCTTGTAAGGTCTTAACCTTTGCAAGAGTGTAGTGGCCGCCCCCTGGTGAGGCCGGTTAGCCAAAAATATGGAAGACGAGTTAGAATCCCTCTAGAGGAAGCTATCCTTCACTGAAGAGGATGATGAACATGTTGTGTTGGGAAGCAATAGCACAAAAGTAGCAAGAGAGTTAGGCAGAAACTGTTTAGTTATGAAAGTGCTTTCATGAAGGAGCATAACTCTAGACGCATTACGAAAGAATCTTAGGATGGTGTGGAAGCCGAATAAGAGTATGCAAATATCGAAGTTAGAGGACGAGTTGTACATGGTGGAGTTCAGGGTTGAAAGAGACAAAAAGAAAATTTTGGAGATGCGGCTTTGGAGCTACGACAAGGAATTGATTATCCTCCAAGAATTTGAAGGGGATCAAATGCCAAAGGAAATGGCCCTCAAATGGTCTCCTTTCTGGATTCATATACACAATCTACCACTTAAAAGTAGAATGAGGGAAACAGGGTACTCAATCGGCACAATAATAGGCGAAGTGTTAGAGGTGGATGTCGTAAAGACCGGAGTGCAATGGGGGAAATGTTGAGAGTCCAAGTTATGGTGGATAGGAATGGCAACAGGTTGGGTTTGGACCTGGTTTTTTGATATCCAAACCCAACTCGCGGGTCCTCCTCTGTTACCCAAACCCGGCCCATTTAATAAACGAGTCTTTTTTTTAGCCCCAAACCCGGCCCGTCGGGTCTTCGCGAACCCCGCGGGCCCTGTATGTTGACACCCTATTTTGCAATCCACATTTAACCTCACATGGAGGGTAAAAAGGTAATTTCACATTGAAAATATGAATCTTAATTCTGGTCATTAGATCCTTAGTGCCCGTTTGTTTCCACGTTTTGAACCCAAAAAGCGCTTTTTGAAAAAAGCCAAACCAAAATATGCGTTTGGTTAAGCCCAAAACGTAACTTTTTGATAAAAGTTGCGTTTTGGGCATAGACCAAAAATAAGGAGAAACACGGAAATTTTTATGGACCCTCAGGGGTCCATAAATGAAAACGCGCAATGCGCGTTTTCAGTGGGTTACCGTTGCAAAATTAAAATTACAGAAATACCCATCAAATAGCACAAACCCGCGGCCAAAGCACAAACCCACGGCCACAATCCAAAAACACATACCAAAAATACACATAGAAAGACAGAAAGAAAGAAGAAGAAGAAGAGGAAGAAGAAGATGAAGACGAAGATTAAAATCATTACCCAAAACACAAACCACAATCCAAAAATACAGAGAACAAATAGCACAAACCCACGGCCAAACAACCATAAACACATAGAAAGACAGAAAGAAAGAAGAAGAAGAGGAAGAAGAAGATGAAGACGAAGAAAGACCGAACCCATAGTGTTCAGTTCAGGTCGTGAGGCTTCTCAATTTTCAGTTCAGGTCCGCGAGCAATTTGCTTCATATAAGTCAAGAAGCGGAAGTGGAGATCTTTTGGAAATCAAGTGGAAAAAAAAAAAGAGAGAGAGAGAAGAAATTGAGAGAGCCGGAGAGCTTTGGAATTGAGAGAGCCTTCTGGAAACAAACGGAAAAGGAAAAAGGAAAAAGGAAAGAATAAAAGAATGAGAGAGCCTTTGGGAAGGTGGAGGTGTGGGAAAAAGGAGAGGATGTGGACAAAATAGTGTACACATGTGTGGTGGATAAAATACAAGAGAAAAAAAAAAAAAAAAAAAAAAGGAAAAGGTAACGTATGGAGGAAAAAAAAAGGAAAAGTATTAGAAATCACAATTTCAAAATATTACCACAATATTTTCATAGTATTTTCACAATAAATTTTAAGTAATTAGTTAATATTGATGAGTAAAAATATAATTTCAGTAATGGGTTCAAATTAGAACTAGTAACAACTTTTCATATAAGATTTTGTTATGATTCTTGTGAAAGTATTGCAAAAAATATTGTAGATGTAACACTTTTTGTTGAAAAATATAATTGTTGAAAATGAATAGAAAAAGAAAAATAAATATTAAAAAAGAATAAATTTGATTACAAAATAAAAATTAAAAAGGTGGATAGACAAAAGATAAATGTCACTGTTGATTGTCCAAACAGCACAAAAATTTGTCTAACCTGCTGGAGATGCTCTTATATATACATTGTCCTTTTTGGTAATTTATCCCTCAAACTGTCACTTTTATAAGTGTTAGCCAAACACTCAGTTTTTTCAAAAAACACTTTTTAACAGCTTTTACCAAACACTCAACTTTTTGAAAATGCACTTTTTCAATTATGCACTTTTTGAAAACTCCACTTTTTCATTATGCACTTTTACAAAAAGCTAAACCAAACTCACCCTTAATCTCATTTCACTAAAATGATCTTGATGTTGTAATGATCAAATTGACTGGTCATGAGCCCTAATCGGACCACCAGATTGAAAGTTATCATCAAATCAAGTTTTAATGGTTGAAATGCACCATCACAAATTGAGTCCGACTATATGTGATTATGAACAATTGATTTCAATTGGTTATAAGTATAATCAATTTGAGATCGATGATGTGTCATAATTTGATTGGTTAGGACTACATTTTATGGTGAGGTTGCATACACCTAATTAATTAGATAGTTAAACATTAATTATTCAATGAGTAATTTATGCAATTATCTTTTAATTAGAGTAAATTTAGAACCAATTAAGTCTGAAATGGGAGTGATTGGAGCCATTTAATGTTAATTGGGAGCTAATTTGGGACCTATTAATGTTAATTGTGCTGAAACCATTTTCTAACAAATGACCTCTGCTCACAATTTCATCAATATCTCTCAGAATATTTTGAATCTGTGAATGAGATTAATTTTCCCAGAAACTAGACATCTGGGGCTTCAATTTGAGCACAAGAATGAGGCAATTCCGATCAGAATTGAGTCAGATATGATTTTTCGAAATTGGCTCTATATGCTGTTACAGCAGCTACGGGAAAACCGAACTTTGCTTGCTCCTCACTCTCACCAATCTTTCCATTTAATGCACCATATTTCCCCAAAGGCTAAAATGAGGTCTAGGTTCATGATTCTTTGTCAACCCTCATTAAATGGCCTTCCATTCATATTTCCTCCACTACTACTATATATAGCCCCCCTCTCATTCGTTCCAAAAGCACACAAAAACCCCCTCTCTTCTCCTCTCTTGAGTTCTAGTGAAGTTGAGTAGTCTTATCATATCTTGGTCTTCTTGAGACTCAAGGTACTGAG
The DNA here is from genome assembly GCA_029955455.1 of Quercus agrifolia. Classification (NCBI taxonomy): domain Eukaryota; kingdom Viridiplantae; phylum Streptophyta; class Magnoliopsida; order Fagales; family Fagaceae; genus Quercus; species Quercus agrifolia. Next base: position 10,217,842 of record JARQAD010000011.1, on the reverse strand, counting down.
TGAGACTCACTCTTCCTCTCCTAACTCTTCTTTTCCTCCACCCTTAGGACCTCTACCAAGAATCTCCTCCTCCACCGTATGGATATTGTATGAAGGTATAATCATTTTCCTTTACTTGTTTTTGTGTTGCCATAATGGGAATTTAGGATTAAAGCATGATAGTAATTATTCAAATTCTCTTGAATATGTTTGAATGTTCTTATATGTTCTTCACATGTTCATGCATAAACACTAGTTTTGATCTTAAATCCACATCAAAAATATGAAAAACATGTTTGTTTAATAATTCTTTCAAAACCTTGAATCTAGGTTATCACCATCCACACACATTCACTAGAATTAATTTTTCAATCCTAATGCAATGCTAAATAAATTGAATTAGAGTTTATCACATGCATACACATTAAATTTAACATGTAGATTGATTGACATATTGGATGATATGATATGAATGTTGGCCACCATAGTCTAGAATACCGGTTTCACCGGGCAAGGTGGGTGCCTAACACCTTCTCACCTTATAACCTAGCCTCCGAGCTTAGATCAAGGGTTAGTAGATCAAATGCTTATCCATGTAATTTTTCAATTTCTAGATTGTAACTTGGAAACAAAGCCATGTACTTTATCTTAGATTGTATCTAGGACCAAAGCCATGTAATTTTCCTATGATCAATGTAAATTCAATTTCAAATTAATAAAATGAAGAATCTTTCAATTATGGTTTTCTTATTTTTCCAATAATTAAATAAATGGCGACTCCATTGTAAAACCCCTAATCTAAGGGGGAAAATATAATCAGTCGAACCTCCATTTTGAGAGGCAATAACACGACTCCACCCATTCACGTGGGTTTGGCCCAACATCCCATAAAACGAGCCGGGGGCGTAGTCTCTCACACTGTCCAGCCACTTCTGGGCCTAATTCGTGGCCCAATCCAACCCAATCTTATTAAAAATATATATAATAAAAAAATAAACCCAAACACAAACACAAATCAATCAACATTGTTATTAGTTAAATCCTTAAACTCCATTTATCATATGGAAGAAACAAAACTACGATTTTTACATTTATGGACAGATTTTTATATTAACACAACATTCGCTCCAATTTTTAATTGAATCCTCAAACAAATACCCAAAAAAAAAAAAAAAAACTACTGAGAGAGGAACAAAACTCCATTTATCATTTATCATTTATAGCCCATTCAGTGCTGTATTCTTCTCCAGATTTTCCATCCTTAGTAGCTCCATTTTCACTTCAACTTCTCGGTCATGTCGAAATGCTCTAACCTCGCTATAATATGTAGTGCAGTGTCACCTTTCCAATTTTCCATATACAAAAGTTATTATTGTGAATTGATCACGAGGACCCTTTTCAAGATTTGTGCATTTCCAGATTTTGCTGCCACGTGAAGAATAGAGTCACCTTACGCTGTCACCTGCCTAAGATTTAGATTCACACCCCCAGCTTCATAAAAAAAAAACCATCATTCCCATCAATTGCAGCTTTAAACATTCCAGCTTTGAACATTCCAGCATCCATTGTCTGTGAAGGCCGAATGAGATGCAAGTGAGAGTGAGAGTCAATAAGGGAGGTGGCTGAGTTGAGAGAGAGAGGAGAGAGGCAGCTAAGTTGAGAGAGAAAGGAGAGAAATGAGTTTTAGGTTAGGTTTGTGATTTATATTTATATATATAGGTAGGTTTTTTTGTAATTTTATACTTAAGCTAACCAGGTCGGGTCGGATCCAGGCTTGGGCAAAATCCAAACCCGTTTCATGTTTTTTTTTTTTTTTTAAAACCCAAATCCGATCCTATTCTTTATCGAACCAGGTAAAACCTAACCCATTAAGGTCAGGCTGGGCCGGGTACCCGCGGGCCGAGCATAAATTGCCATCCCTAATGGTAGACGTTACGAAAAGATTAATCTAAGGTAAGAGGGTCACCATTGAAGGAACGGAAGGAAGGTGGGTTCAGTTCAAATATGAGAGACTCCCAAATTTTTGCTATCATTGTGGTCTATTAAGCCATGACATGAAAGATTGCTTTGAGGTGGAAAAGAGTGGAGAATAACCTGATGCGAAAACGTTCTAGTACAAAGCTTGGCTAAAAGGGGAGTTAATACGAAAGCCAGCGAAAGAGTTAGATCAAGTAGGAAGAAAGGGTTCAATAAATAAGATAAAAGAACCCAATCAAGGGAGAAGTGGAAGTTTAGAATTGGTGGTGCCACAAGACGAAGGTAATGCGACGGCAGAAAATCGGACTGTGGAAAGATTCAAAAGGGAGGGTGGGAGTTTGGAGTCAACGATTCCAATCCATGAAGGTAAAGACAAAGGGAAAATGACAAAAGAGACAAATGAGAAGGTATAGAAAGGCATGCTTAAACACGAAATGGGAAAGGCCAGCCAGACAGAGAAGTCTTCAGAGTTCACTTTGCCTATCCTAGGAAATGAACCTCAAATGGAAAATGAATCTCGAGGAAAAAGGGGGGGAAGAGATACAATGGGAGACAATGACACCACGACAGGAGGTTCCAACATTTGAATTTAATGTGGGCCAAACAACTAGTGCTCAATTGGGAGAAGCAAAGCCCAATAAGGAAGAGTCAGCCCAAGGCCCAATGGCGATGTCATATAAGGAAGAGGTGGGCTAGGTCGATGAGGGTTTGGGCCCAAAGAATGGGCATTGGAAGCAAAAGGCGAGAGAGAATCGGCCTAAAAACTTAAAGGATCAATCTGGCCCACTTGAAGTCAAGTCTACAAACCCAAGCTAGATTAAAAGAGAGAGCCCAATTCCATTGCAGGAGCTTGAATCCAACGCTACAGAGGTAAAAATCAGCAAAGAGAGTCAAGTGGGTAAAGCGATAAGGAAGGAAATTACTACCTTGGATGGCGATGTGGTGGCAACTGCAATGCAGCGCCACCGAGCTCAATGAACCTTTTGGCGTGGAACTGTCGAGGTCTTGGATCACCCCTGGCAGTTCGGATTCTCACCGACGAGGTGAAATCAAAGCAACCGATCCTGGTCTTTCTTTTGGAGACCAAAGTTGGCTTAAGTAAGATAAAAGGTTTTCAAAACAAGATAGAGTTTACTGAGGGGATTACAATTCCCAGTGATGGAAAAAGCGGAGGTTTGGCTATGATTTGAAAGAAAGGAACAGAGATAAGGCTGAAGAGTTGCTTTAACTCTCACATAGATGTCGTGGTGGTGGGCGAAGCAGGACAGCATTATGGAGAGCTACTGGATTCTATGGCCATCCAGACACGGGTAAGAGAAAAATTTCTTGGAGTTTGTTAGAGTCTTTGAATAAACAGTGTAACATGCCTTAGGTTGTTTTTGGGGATTTTAATGAAATTACCCATGCTAATGAGAAATTGGGGTGGCTAGATAGGGATGCATCACAGATGTGGGAGTTTAGGGGGTGTTTGAGCAAGTGTGGTTTAATAGATTTGGGGTTTGTGGGGAAAAGGTATACATGGTGCAATGGAAGAGTGGGGGATCATAGGACATTGATCAGATTGGATAGAGTGGTAGCTAATGAAGCGTGGACAAGAATGTTCAGGGAAGCAAGTGTCCATCATTTGGCTATGTCTGCTTCAGATTATTGTATGATTGCTCTGTTTTTGAAAAGGAAAAAATCCTGCAAGACCAATGAAGAGAAGATTTTTGTTTGAGGCTATGTGGACTCATGATGAAAGGTGTAGGCAAATTATTGAGAACACATGGGACCCTCTCTGAGAAGATACTGATTTCCAAATCCAAGATAGACTCAAGAGTTGCCAAATCCATCTTCAAAGGTGGAATTGGGATGTCTTCCGAAATGTGAACAAAATTTTAAGAGGGAAGCAAAAGCGCCTACAAGAGCTTGAGGCCCTAAATATGCTACATGAGACTGCCAAAGAGATAGAGCTTTTAAGGAAAGAAATCAATCAAGTGCTAGTAAAGGAAGAAGTGATGTGGAGCCAAATATCAAAAGCTTTGTGAATTAAATGCGGAGATCGGAATACGAAGTTTTTCCATGCAACGACAACGCAGAGACAAAGGAAGAACAGAATTGAAGGCTTATGAGGAGCAAATGGGCAGTGGCATGAGGAGCAAGGGAAAATTGAGGAAATCATTTTGGATTATTTTGATAAAATATACAGCACAGAGCACCCTCGTGAATATGAAGTAAAGGTTGAAGGAGTCGAAAGCCGAATTACACCAAAAATGAACGAATCTTTACTTGAGACTTTCTGAGTGGAGAAAATCAAGTGTGCCCTCAATCAAATGCATCCCACAAAGTCCCCTGGCCCTGACGGTATGTCCCCTATATTCTATCAGAAGTATTAGGATGTAGTAGGTCCTTATGTGACTAAGTGTGTTCTACAAATTCTAAACTCTAGTAGCTTACCCCATTCCTTGAATGAGACATATATATGCCTAATCCCTAAAGTGTAATGGCCCTCAAAAAATTATGGAGTTTAGACCAATCAGCCTTCGTAATATAATATATGAGATAGTGTCAAAAGTTCTTGCAAATAGATTGAAATGGATCCTACCAATGGTTATAGGAGAAGCTCAAAGTGCATTAGTTCCAAGGAGACAGATCACAAACAATGTTTTTGTCACCTTCAAGACTATGCACTGTATAAACATGAAAAGAAAAGGAAAAAAAGGACTAATGGCTGTCAAGCTTGATATGAGCAAGGCGTATGATCAAGTCAAATGGAAGTATTTAGAAGAGGTGATGAGGAGGATGGGATTTCAGGAAAAGTGGATCCAACTATCAATGATGTGCATGAGAAATGTATCTTACTTCGTCCTCATCAACGATGAACCGAAAGGACGAATTATTCCTACAAGGGGGCTTCGCCAAGGTGACCCTATTTCTTCGTATCTTTTCCTCTTGTGTGCAGAAGGACTATCAGCCATGCTACAAATGGAAGCAAGATGGGGCGAATAAATGGGGTATCAGTTTGTAGAGGAGCACGAAGAATCTCCCATTTATTCTTCACCGATGATAGCATTATTTTATGTAGAGCAACATTGGAAGAGGCTAAACAGATGAGCCAAGTCTTAAAGGATTATGAGAGGGAGTCCAGGAAAAAATTGAAAAAAGAGAAAACCTCTCTCTTTTTTCAGTAAAAATACTAGAAGTGAAGTAATGGAAGGGGTGAAGGATCTTTTTAGGGCGCAAATTATTAAACAACATGAGAAATACCTTGGGTTACCGTCGTTAGTGGGTAACGGAAAAAAGAAGGCTTTCAACCGAATAAAGGACCAAGTGGGAAGAAGAATTGCGAGGTGGAAGGGGAAATTGCTTTCGAGGGCTAGTAAGGAAATACTCATTAAGGCAGTGGCTCAGGCGACCCCAACGTATACAATGAGTTGTTTTAAGATTCCGAATGCATTGTGTAAGGAATTAAACTCCATGGTCAAAAAATTTTGGTAAGGGCAAAAGGAAAATGAAAAGAAGATGGCTTAGGTTTCATGGGAAAAGATGTGTCAAAGGAAAGCAAAGGGAAGGCTGGGCTTCAGAGACCTCAAGGCATTTAATTTAGCTCTCTTAGCCAAACAAGGTTGGCGGATCATCCAAAATCCAGATTCTCTGCTTCACAGGGTATTGAAAGCAAAATACTTCAAAAGCACATGTTTTATGGAAGCCCAACTAGGAAACAACCTCTTGATAGAGGGTTGAGGTGGAGCATCGGCAACGAAAAAAGCATAAATGTTTGGAGAGATAGATGGCTTCCTACTCCTGAATCCTTTAAGGTAATCAGCCCAAGAAGTCAGGGGTCAATGGTGGAAAGGGTCGAGCACTTGATGGATATGGAGAGAAGGTCTTGGGACATCAATAAGGTGAGAACTACATTCCTCCGCTTTGTAGCAGAGACTGTCCTAGGGATTCCGATCAGCCCAAGTCTTCCCAATGATTCTAGGATTTAGGCGTGGACAAACAATGGGAGGTTCACCGTCAATAGTGCGTATAAGGTAGCTCTAAAAGAGTTAATGTATAACAAGGAGAAAGAATACAATGGAGAATGTTCAGACACCTCAAAATTGGTTGATATATGGAAGTCCATATGGAAACTTGAATGTCCAAGTAAAATTAAACATTTCCTATGGAAGGCATGTAAAAATATTCAGCCCATAAACTTCTGCCTGGCTAGAAGAAAGGTGTCAAAATGGGATGGATGTGCTTAGTGTGGTGAGAAGGAATCCTCGAGCCATGTGTTATGGGATTGCAAGGTTGCTGCCAAGGTTTGGAAGGAATCGGGTTTCAATTTCCCCAGTTGGAAAAATAACCATTGAGATTTCATTGATGTGTTTTGGAAACTCAAGGAGGTAGCAAAGGACATAGACTGGACTGTGTTCGCAACAATGGCATGGAGCATATGGAATAACCGTAATCTATACAAACACGAGAGGAAGAACAAGCTTGCGAAAACAATAGTTTGTGAAGCAATCAGGTATGCTGAGGAATTCAAACAGGGCATCACCCCAATCATAATCACTCCCAAGCAACCTCCTCAGATTGGATCTCAATGGCGCCATCCTGAATTTGGCTGGTACAAGGTCAATGTAGATGCAGCAGTTTTTAAAGATGCAGGTAGTTGCAGAGTAGGGGTAGTAATCAGAAATGAAGAAGGTTGTCTGATGGGGGCAATGAGTAAAAAGCTCCCTTTTCCTATGGGGCCACTGGAAGCAGAAGCAAGGGCAGCAGAGGAGGGGATTTTGCCGGCAAGGGACCTAGGCCTAGACAAGGTGATCATAAAGGGAGATGCGAAGATCATCATGAGTGACCTCGCAAACTCAGACCCTGAGTATACCCTATCCTTAATACAAAAGGTAATGGAAGGGGCGAAATGCAGGCTGCAGGCCTTCAAGTCAAGGTAGGTCAAACATGTCCACAGAAGTTGTAATATGACAACTCATATGCTTGCAAGGCATGCGTGTAATGTATCATATTGCATGGTTTGGGTGGAGAATACTCCCCCATTGATTTCAACCCAAATCTATATGGATGTACTATCTTTGGGTTTATCCCCCAATTAATAAAATTTCACTAGTATTGACTATCAAAAAAAAAAATCAATATACTTCATGAAAATACCTAAGAAAATTAATTTTTGAATTCTTATTGATAAATAATCCTTTGTATGAATTTTAGTTGAATTATAAAATAAATATTGTTAAGACTATCAATAGATGTGTTGTGTGTTGATCATTATCTTCTCTCAATCTAAATTTTCTTTACCAAACCATCAAAATTTCTCTACTATATAATTTTATTGTTTTAGTTTTATTCTCTTGTGGTTTGTTAATCAATTCTCTTTTCCCAATGGATTCAACCTCGAACTCACCAAGTTATTACTTCATGACCATCCTACATTAGAGAGAATTATTTAAATCGTAACAAGTTTTTGGCGTGTTTGTCAGGGAATAGGATTGATTCAAGAAGTGTTCCACTTCATTTGGGGAGTTTCTTAATGTTAAATTTCTTCACATATTTGTTAATATATCTCCAAATCTTTTCTTTGTAAGTAGTTTAATTTTCGTTAATATTATTTTTTATTTATTTATTTTTCTTCTTTATATTGTTCTAGGTTTTATTTTTCTTTCTTGTTTTTAAATATTGCATGCATGTTTGGAGTAGTGATAGTGATAATCGCTTAGTTAGGATTGATTCTAATAAATTTTTTTTGGCAGTTTATTTGATTCTCTCACAAATTCTCACACAGTTGATATTATGGCAGACATAGAGAGTAATCATGGTGATGAGAATATTCTAAATAATGAAGACTTCCATGATCACCAACCCATTAGAACTCTCAAGGAATATTTGCAACCTACTAGGACTAGTGCACCATCATGCATCATTTTTCCAACTAATGCAAATAATTTTAATTTTGATCCCTAAATGATTTTATTACTTACTAAATTTCATGGCTTAGACTTTGAAAATCCTTACCTACACTTAAAGTAATTTGAGGAGGTATGTGCTACCTTCCATGACCAATCATGTAATGAAGAGGTCATTAGGTTGAAGTTTTTTCCTTTTTCTCTTACAAGGAAAAAACTTGTCTTAATTCTTTCAGACCTATGTCAATTGGTACTTGGCAAGAGATGCAAATTGAGTTTTTTTTTTTTTTTAAATACCAATTCAATGTCTAATGCACTTAAAAGAAAAATCATGAATTTTTTACAGAAAGATGATGAGACATTTTATCAATGTTGGGAAAGATTTGCTTAATGCCTGTCCACATCATGGCTATAAAACTTAGCGTATAATTAGTTTTTTCTATGAAATTTTAACTCCAAAAATGTGCCAAATTGTAGAGATGATACGCAATGGAGAGTTTTTAAATAAAGATCCTAATGAAGCTTTCGACTATTTTGATCTCTTAGCTAAGAATGCCCAATCTTGGGATATCATTGATACCTCAAATAGGTCTAGACCATCTACCAACCCTTTTGGGGTGGTAAGTACCAACTTAGGGAAGATGATGACCTTAGTGCTAGGGTGGCTAGTCTAATTAAGAAACTTGAAGCCATGGAATTAAGAAAGGTCAATGGAGTCACTACTGTGCCTAAAATTGATAAGGTTTGTAGAATTTGTGAGACCATCGAACACACTACAAATGAATTTCCTACAATTCCAGCTTTTAAATAGGTGTTGCATGATCAAGTAGATGCTATAAACATGGTGAAAAAAATCATACCCTTCACCCTATTTAGAAACTTATAATTTAAGGTTGAGGAATCACCCAAATTTTAGTTAGAGGAATGATACCGTGGTTGCACCTCTTACACATAGTTCTTCTAATTCTATTCCCTACAACCCCCCTCCAAAGAATAGTTTTGAAGACATTTTGCAACAATTCATGCAAACTCAATCCACCATTAAAAATCATAACTCATAAGTCATATATGACATTAGGAGTGGTCTCACTAAATTGACCACATCCTTGAGCACAACTGAAAACGGTAAGTTTCCAGCATAACCACAACTAAACCCTATGGTCAATTTTGTGTTGATGATTGTAGTTCCTTTGAGAATAAAGTGAGCCATGTTAAGTTTGTAACTACTCTTTTTAGTGGAAAAAAACATTGAAAATACTATTCATTTGAGTTTGCATGAATTGTTGCAAAGTGTCTTCAAGGCTCTTTTTTAAAAGGGGAACAAAATTAGAAGAACCATGTGTAGAAGGTGTAACCACATTATCATTCCTCCAACTAAAATTTTGGTGATTGCTCCACCCTAAATTATAAGTCTCTGAATAGGGTGAAAGGTATGATTTTTTCACCATGTTTATAGCATTTGCTTGATCATGCAATCCCTCTTTAAAAGCTAGAATTGTAGGACATTCATTTGTAGGTTGTTTCATGGTCTCACAATTTCTACAAACCTCATCAATCTTTGGCAAAGTTATGACTTCATTGACCTTTCTTAATTCCATGGCTTCAAGTTTCTAAGTTAGACTAGCCACCCTAACACTAAGGTCATCATCTTCCCTAACTTGGTACTTACCGACCCCAAAAGGGTTGGTAGATGATCTAGACTTATTTGAGGTATCAATGGTATCCCAAGATTGGGCATTCTCAGCTAAAAGATCAAATAGTCGAAAACCTCATTAGGATCTTTATTCAAAAACTCTCCATTGCACATCATCTATACAAATTGGTGCATTTTTGGAGTTAAAATTTCATAGAAAAAACTAATTATATGCTAAGTTTTATAGCCATGATGTGGACAAGCATTAAGCAAATCTCTCCCAACATCGATAAAATGTCTCATTATCTTTTTGTGAAAAATTCATGTTTGTGTTTTAAGTGCATTAGACATTTGAATTGGAATTTTTTTATTAAAAAAAACACACACACACACACACAATTTGCATCTCTTGCCAAGTACCAATTGACATAGGTCTCAAAGAATTATGCCAAGTTTTTTCCTTGTCTTTAAGAGAAAATGGAAATAACTTCAACCTAATGGCCTCTTCATTACATAATTGGTCATGGAAGGTAGTACATACCTCCTCAAATTACTTTAAGTGTAGGTAAGGATTTTCAGAGTCTAAGCCATAAAATTTAGGTAGTAATAGAATCATACCAGGCTTAAAATTAAAATTATTTGCATTAGTTGGAAATGCATGATGGTGCACTAGTCCTAGTGTGTTGCAAATATTCCCTGAGAGTTCTAATAGGTTGGTGATCATGGAAGTCTTTATTATTTAGATTATTCTCAGCACCATGATTACTCTTTAAGTCCGCCATGATATCAAGTGTGTGAGAATATGTGAGAGAATCATATAAATCGCCAAACAAATTATTAGACTCAATCCTAAAGCAATAAAACGAAGAAAAAAATAAAATAAAAAACACTATTAAAGAAAATTAAACTACTTAAAAAAGAAAAAAAAATTGGAGATATATTACCAAAATATGTGAAGAAATTCAATATCAGAAGCTCCCCAAAAAAAATGGAATGCTTCTTCCATTACACCAACTACCCAGCAACGGCACCAAAAACAATTTGTGACTTAAATAATGCTCCCATGTGCTAGATTGTTGTGAATTAATAACTTGGTAAGTCCGAGGTCAAATCCAAAGGGAAAAGAGAATTGATTAGCAAACCACAAGAGAATAAAACTAAAATAATAAAATTATATTGAAGAGAAATTTTGATGGTTTGGTAAATAAAATTTAGATTGAGAGAAAATAACAATATATTAAGCCACTAAAGTTTAGGGATCCTTCTTCTCAAAAAAAAAAAAAAAAAGGTTTAGGGATCCACACACACACATCTATTGGTAGTATTAACAATATTTATTTTATAACTCAACTAAAATTCATTCAAAGGATGATCTTAGTCAGATTATTTAAAAATAAGAATTCAAGAATTAATTTTCTAACATAGTTTAATGAAATTAATTGATTTTAAGCAAAACAAATTAGTGAATTAATTCGCAAGGAATATTAAGCATTTTACGTGCCCAGAGTCTACGCTAAATCAAAGAATTATATAGAACTAAATTTTTCTAGATAATTAAATCAATCAAAAACACAAGAAAATAAGCATTAAAACCATAAAATAATTGTTAATAGCATACCAATAAACCGTTTGGTTTCAACCCTTGCCTTAGCAAGGCTTCTAGCAAGCCATTACACCAAATAAAACTCTGAAAATTCAAAAGAAACTTTAAGAAAACCTAATTTTCGTTCTAGGGCAGCTACCTTCTGAATTTTGCCCTAAAGAGCCTTTAAATAGGCCAAGTAATCCTATTAAAAGTTGGATTTCTGTTTGGAGAAAATTTCAGGTTTTCAAACTTCACTTAACCGACATTTTTGGCCATTTTAAATTCAAAATTCAGACTTTTGATAAACTACAAAGTTTTAGCCCTTTAATGTATCTTTCCAGCCTAGGGATGGCAATTTTTCCCCGCCCCGCTTGACCCGCCCCTCCCTGCTTCGCCCCGTGCGGGTTTTCCCCACCCCGCAAAGGTGGTGGGGCGAGGATGGGGCAAAATTTTAGACCCGCACCATGGGGCGGGGCGGGGATGGGTTTACACTTTTTAGACCCACCCCGCCCCGCCCCGCACAATAAGGATTAAATTGTAATTTTATTGTACCCTAAAACCCTACTATTTAAACAAAAATATCATCAACTTATTTTATTCTACCTAACGTGGCTCTACCTCTTTTTTCTCTCTAGCAAAGTTGGAAATAAGGTACCAATTTTAACTTCTTTTTTTTGTCTTTATTAGAAACAAATTTATATACTATTGAATTGATGATTTCATTCATGATTCATACGGTCTTTCTCAACTTACTTTTCATCATGAACATAATATAATTTTTTTTAATGAGTTATGGGTTTGTGGCTCTAAATATGTGTCTGTGTCATTGTTTTTTTAATTTTGTGTGGGCATTTGGCTGCTTAACAACATTGTTTCTTTAAGCTTGTTAAAATCCATATCTATTTTACTGGGTTTTTGTTTTTTAATTTTTGGAGACAAGATGATGAGGGTCAAGGATATATTTCCCTATAGGTTTGATTGCCAATATGATTCTTTCTTTTTCTATTGATTCTTTTCTGAAATCCACTAGACGGACAGGAAGACTAACCCCTATGAATAGAATCTAAGTGATTTCTATTTTCTACGTCATACCCTTTACTAAGCTACGGACCTCCTTCACGCCTGCCTTACTTGGCATTGTTTCATAACCCGGGTCATTGCTACTAGCTCTAACTGTTCGTTCTTGTTCTCCACGCAAAACATACTCACAATTTAATTTTGTTTTATGCATTTTTATTAAAAAATATAAGTCACAGGTAATTAAATTTACTAGTTTAATTATGCAATGATTTATGTTGCTGCATTCTTTATTATATTTTTCAATTGTTTGATTGAATTTATTTTATCTTTTTTTTAGGTTCTTCATCTACCATAGATGGAATTGAAGATAAATTCCAAAATATCCTGGATGATTATGATGATGAAGAAGAAAGTGGTGTCACAATGATGGAAGAAAGTGGAGATTCTTTTTGAAGAATTAGGAAATTTTTATTTTGTTATGTATTAGGAGTTTGGATTATTTTATTGTGTCATACTATGAGATTTTTGTTGTGATATTGTCTTGTTAAACATTTAGATAATATTATTTAGTTTTTGCTAAAAATTAGTTTGATTTGATATGATAAATTTATTTATAATTTCAAGTATATTTTTATTATTGAAACATGTCATTTTATTTTAAAAAATGGTAATAGTTGTAGGGAAAATTAACAAGAAATAAAGTTTTACGGTGTAGGGCGGGGCTTCGCGGGTCTTCGCGGGGCCTTAAGGGGTGGGGATGGGGCAAGAAATTTTCCCCGTCATGCGGGGCGGGGCGGGGATGGGGTAAGAAAAATCCATGCGGGGCGGGGGCGAAGATCTCATCCTTCGGCCCCGCCCCGCCCCATTGCCATCCCTATTCCAGCCCAACTTGAATCATCTCAATTGGATATTTGAGCTTAAAGTTATGCCCAAAATACTAACAGGTGTGCATGTTAGAATCCTGATCCGAATTTGACTCAGATTTTGTGCAAATTTCATTTGATTTCTTACTCCAATTGGACTCAAATTTAATTGGGTTGACCTTCTTTAACTTCAATATAGTCTCGTACAAATAAAGTCCATTAGTTTTTTTCTTTACACAAATCCGCTCATTTTTTTCATTCTCCTATAAAAAAGACATATTTACGCATTAAAATTCATTTCAGCATAAAATTAGTTATTCAATATTATTTCAAAACCTAATATAAAATGCATGTATTAACTCAAAATAAATATGATAACACTTTCTAATAATTATATAAATATACAAAATTAAATTATTATCAGAATCCCTTTGGTCACTCGGCAGTAGGTCTAAGGCTAAAGGTTGATTTGGAATATGGTGGTTTCAATCACCTTAGCCACAGGTCTAACTTCTAAGGCTACAGTAAGGACTTGGATGAATTTGCTATAAAGTTTGGTGTTTCGGTGGCATGTGGTTGAAGGCAGAGAGGCGTGGTGGCAAGGGTGGCGGCACTTGTTGTTTAGGGGTTTAAATGAACCCCTAACTTAAAAAATAATAATAATTATTATTATTATTATTATTATTATTATATATAAATAAATATTTTTTTATTACTTTATTTTACGCTTAAAAATATTTTTACATACATTGATTGAAATCTTGCACATTCTAATCACAGATCAGTACAACCTAAAACTAAACAACAATTAGACATTTAGTGTATTATTTATGTTAGTATGTAATTGAAGAAAAAAAAATAGTAAAATTAGCAATTGTTCAAATATTTGATTAGTTAAGTAGATACTTAGTGTAATAAGTATTTTTGGATGATTATGGATGTGTGGGTTAATAAATAATATAGTGTCAGTGGGTTGCATTTTATCATTTTAGTTTAAAATATTTTTATAAAAATAATGACAAGTGCATAAAAATAAATAAGTGTAATACAAACTTAACAAAATAAAAAGATCACACATAGCCACATTGACAATAGATAATAAAAAATGATAACGAACTCTCATGTAACGATTATATTTTAAAATATGAAAAATCGTAAAAGTTGTAAAATTTCATATATTTGTTTTTTTTTTTTTACTCAATATATTCAAGTGTTTTTTTCTATTAAATTTTATTTAATTTAAATTTCCAAATGTCCCCTTGAAAAAAAATTCCTAAAGCTGCTACTGCGTGGTCGCTGTTGGAAGCTTTAGGTGGCAGATCAGTTTGGGTTTGATTTAGGCCATGGGTTTGCGTTGGGGCTTAGTGGGGATTTATGGGTGATCGATTTATGGTTATGGCCTTGTAATTGAAAAGTGCTTTTCACGGTCCCTAGCAGTGAGTAGATAATTGTGGTTTTGAGGCTAACTAAGAATGATGTGGACTGTATAATCTTCTGTGTATGGTTGTCTGGGGTGGCAATATTTAACACGATTTGAATATGACATGGTTTTCTGTGGGTTAGTATAAAAAATTGGTCAACACACTTTAACATGATTAATAAATAGATCAATTTCATGTTAATCTGCTTAATAAAAATTAATGTCATTTTACTCTAAAATAAATTTGAATTCTAAATAAAATTAAGTAATTAAAAGAATTTTAATGATTATATTGATAAATTCTTAGTTGAAACTTGAAACTCTAAAATCCATGAACCTTTTATGTAACGCCATGAAATCATAAATAATAAAAGTCTATTCAATCTAAATAATCCGTAAAAAAAAATAAATATTAAAAAATTAAATAAATGCAACCAACAACCTAAAATCGCATCACAATTATCAGAGCTCTAATCCTACCAAAGATAAAATATCCTCAAAATAATTTTCCAGTACAATATTTAATACCATAAAATAATAATGAAATCCTCAGTTCTATAATATAATTTGTAACTGTTGTCTTCCAAAAATCTCTACTCCAATGATCCCTCTAATCTATCTGTAAGGAGGAATAGGACACGGCTAGTGTCCAGTGGAAATTTCCACTGGACACGTCCGGATTCGGACACGTACCCACAATCCAACGTGTCCAGTGGAAACTTCCACTGGACACAAGCCGAAACTGGGGGAATAAAGAGGGGGTGTGAGATAACTCAATAAGTGGAATTCACTAACATTGGAGTGTGGGAACAAACCTTTTAAAAGAATGATCTATATAACAAAGTTATAACTTGCAAGCCATCTATTTTTTTTTTTAACATCATTTATTTCATATAAAATATCATTATATTGTGAGCTATCACAATATACAAACACTATCATATAAACAAATTTTTAGACTTTTCTCGTGGTCAACGTTTACACCCCGTTGACAGGGTTGTGCTGTCTCCTTTTAGGACTAGAACCCCATTTTCATCCCTTTTCTTAAGGGTGGCTCCTTTGAAACTTGAAGGTGCACTCCCTTACTAAGGAGCACCCTTTCGGATCCTCAATGATATACTCTTTTGCTAAGAAGCTACCAAATGCGCACTGTCCCCTTTTTTGGGACTGTCCCTTGCTAAGGACTAACTACTGTATGATTGTCCCTTGCTAAGGACTAAATACAATACTAAACTTTTAATTACGACCTGCCATAGGATTCAAAACAAGTTTCAAGATGCTCACAACAAATAATCCAGTCATAATACTCAAAAATACAAAGATTTATTCACACATACAAGTTAAAATAAGTTTAGGTTGTCCCACAAGTTTTTCATATAACAAATAGTCAACGTTTCCATACAATGTGCACATCAAACTTTTATAGAATATCAATATATTCATAGAATATCAACATATTTCTTTGATATAAGAATAGTTTCATTATCAAAACTATTTTTGGGAAAATCCTCAAATTAGTAAACACAACTTACCTCTTATTTGCAACCAAAAAAAAAGAAAATGAAATCAACCACCCTTGAGTCATAATAAATCAGTAGAATTAAAACCTAACAACACCAAACATAGGTCAATCAATACGCAAATTTCTCACTAAAATCTGTTTTCATACTTAAACAATATAATCTTAAACAACATTGATATTTCCAAAAATTTTCATTTATTTACTTCTCTCTCCAATTCACTTTCAGTTTTGTTCCAATTGTTCTATTTCAAATATTCTCACTATCTATTAATTGGCATGATTGTACTACAACTCTATAGAACTCTAGCATTTCAATACATGTCCAGCCATCATATAGTCTACTACAATTCTTAGAAGCCACATTATAATCATATATGATCAATCTAATATATAGTTGAAGCCAATATTATATCTTAATTTATCAATCCCATAGCTAGCCCATTATTCCCTTGATGCTGCTAAATCTGGACAAATTTTTGAACAATGGCCATGCGTGGATGACAAATTGGTTAGCTTAGATAATATATGATTTCTTATTCCTAAGTTATAGGGGCTTAAAAGATATTATAGGCTTGAAAAGTATTGCTGCCTACTACAATGAATTAGAGATGAATACATGTCACTAGAAGGATGATGAGGAAGATATATATCAACCATAAAGCAACCTTTTCCCATTCACATGGTGAAAAACTCAAATGATGATGAGGAAGATATATATCAACCATAAAGCAAACTTTTCCCATTCACGTGGTGACAAACTTAAACCGATAAAGTCCAAGCCTATTACTCTATCAGGTACTATTTTTTTATACAATCAATCTCAAAGCCTATGGAGGACCATACGGCTATATGTACAATGTCTATATTAATATTGTAACAATCATAGGTCAGCTTTCCCATTAATATAATGATAGGTTAGCTTTCCCAATTATATTCTACTAGGTACCAAAAATAATAGATGCATAGACCCATGTCTTCCTATAAGCGTGGGAACAATTGCTAGCCATTGGATATTCCAACTTCCTAAATTTAGAGCAGGAGAAAACCATACCTAAAATTCTCAGGCACAGCCGTAGAGAAGAAAAGAAAAGAAAAGCTCAATCGTGTGTTGCGGCTGAAACTAAAGGAAACCTCTTATATATGTATACACACACACGTGTAGCTTAAGAGGAAAAAGACTAGGGTTTTTTAAAGCTTATCAAGGCCCATATATATATATATATATATATATATATATATATATATATATATATGCTTATGCTATCTCACTTGGGCTCCTTATACCATAATAATTATTTGATTTAAACATCTTAGGCCCAAATCAATTAAATCTATTTAATTATCGGCCTCCTTTTTAATTTATGTATAAGAAAGAAATTGGTAATAAAATTATGGGGTGTTACATTTTACCCAAAAAAAACTATTTTTTACTTTATATTTGTTAGATTGTGTATTAAACAGTTTGAAATTGGTTGTGTTATGTCAACCCACTTAATTAATGGGTTGTGCTAGGGTCAGTGGCGGAGCCACATGTATACTTGGGGGGGCCTTGGCCCCTCCAAAATTTTTAATTTTTAATTTTTACAATTTAGGTATATTTTATAAATATTTAAAGGTTATATGAAAAAAATAAGAGTTGGCCCTCCAAAAGAAAGTATTGATCAAATAATCTAGTAGTTTTTCTCAAAAAAAGAGAGTTTAGAGCTACTATACAATTGCAATAGAATAAAATAATTAGGTAGTAAGTTTTGAGAGTAAATAGTGGAAGTGTGGAACCCCTAATTTTTAGCTCAATTTCAAAACCTATTAATGCGTTCAAATCATTCAACATTGATAATATATGCAATTTGGTTGAAATTTCCTATTCTCGAGATTTTATCAAGGAAAAAAAAAAAGCTCAAATGAGACTTCAATTATAACATTACAATTTTGATTTTTCAAAAATGGATGAAGTTTTGCAAACATATGTATTAAAAATTTAAAAAGGAAATTATGAATAATTTTTCTATAAAAATAATAATCGATGAAGTTTATTACATGAAGTATTATTGTTGAGTATGATTTTGATGAAAGATACTATATTGATTTTTTTTTCTTTTTTTTGTTCTATATATTTGTATGTTGTATACCCAATTATACAATGTTTGTATACTTATTAGAGTTTAAGAAAATTATAAGTTTCTCTTATAAAGAAGATCTTGTGTCTAGATATTAAAGTTGATGATTTTGTGTATATGTAAATAACTTACTTTAGAATAAGAAAATTAAAATTCATATTTTCATACACACATATTTATTATGTGGATTTTTTTAGGATAGTGTCTATTTGTGATTTGAGTTTATCTTGACAGAATAGTTCAGCCCCCCTAATTCAAAATTCCTGGCTCCGCCACTGGCTAGGGTTGAGGGGGGTTTAACATGATTATTAAATGAGTCGGGTTTAGGGTTGAACCATTTATTTAAATACCCATATATCGACATGACATGAACATGACCCCGCTAACATGAATTGCTACCCTAATCTTAGAATATGGTAAATGAGAAAATGATAGAACATTTGATGAATGAGACTATTTTAAGGTTGTGGATGCTTGCGATGGTAGGAGATTAATGTTTAGTGGTAGTTTTAAGTCGATTTCTATGTGAGTTTGTTATTGGATTTCTTAGTTTCTTGTTGGGTTTCAGTTTGAATGCCAAGAAAATGGTCGTGAATTTCTGTTTGTTAATATTTGAGAGGAGAGCATGAGACTCAACGAGGTGAAGCATTTTTTGATCATTTTGTATGTATGTGTGTGTTTCCTAAGACAATCAAATAAAGGAAACTGAAAGTAAAAATAAATAAATAAAAATAACAGGAATAGAGTAAAATGTTAAAATAACTTTTTTACTAACGTGGACAAAACATTGACATTTTATTAAAACTGTCATTTTGAGCTATACATAAAAAGTACCTTTATTAACGGGCTCCAAAAAAAAAAAAAAAAAAACCTTAATTAGAGAGAGATTCGGAGACGACAATTGAAGCTATTCAGAGCAATGTTCCATCGCTGTCTGAGTTTGGTAATCTGGTTGAGGATGCCAAACTACTTGTAAGCCAGTTTGCAGTAGTGGAGTTTAGCCATATCAGGAAGCATGGCCCATCCCTACCTAATAACAATTACAGTGTTCTTTCTCCCAAAAAATAAAAATACTAAAAAGGGCTTTTTTAAAATTATAAAATAAGCTACTAATGGTCTAATATACTAGAATTAGATATCCTAATTTTGAAACTTTAAGTGTTTTTTTTTTTTTTTTAACAACCTGGTAAAGAGAGGACAAAATTTTTCACAACTCTCTTTTTGTACATAAAGTGAATTGTTCCAAATAGTACTTGCCTAAAATGCGGAAAAATTCATTGACCACATAAAATTGCATAATTTGTATTACAACCGTTTACATGATAGGTTATGAGCGATAAAAAAAAAATAATTAATTAATATGAAAGTGACAAATAACCGGTTTTGACACATAAAATAGCTGCGGCAAAACTTATGGCGGTTTAAGTGGCACGAGAGCTATTAAAAAAAAAAAAAACGGTTGCGGTGAACCGTGAACCCAAACTCACTCAGAAAAGGCTTGTCAGTCACACATATTTTGGACCGCTTCCAAGTACACTCTGGATCCTTCGCGACATGTCTCTCAATACTATAAATTTCGCAAGAAGACAAAGAACCCAGAAACAAAAAAGTAAGTCTTTTTAAGTTGCTTGGTTTTGTGTGTGTGGCTAGAGAGAGACCATCCCAGTGGATAGTGCAAAATGGCTGCAGAAAAGGGTAAGGAGAGAGAAGCTGAACAGTTTTTGTTGGATGAGAGTGTTGATGATGTTTTTGAAGTGAACAAGAGTTATGGTGGTGCTGGTGCTGATAGTAATATTAGCAGTAGTGATATTGAAAATGTCGAAGGAGGTTTACAGGGTTCTCCTTCTAGTTCTTTCATTTCTCAGCAATGGCCAAAGAGTTATAGGTAAGTGTTTTCCACAATCTTCTCCGTTTGGTTTTGCATAAAAATTAATAATTTGAAACAGTCAAGAAGATACCAATTTCAAAGAACTTATTTTTGTTTTTATATATTCAGTGTCAAGTCATTTAAAATTCTGCAGACTAAAGTAAAATTTTAACTGGAAATTGACTCTCTCTTTCTCTCTCTTTCACTTGGAATGAAAAACATCTTGTATGTACATTTTTTTTTTTTTTTTGAGAATTATTTAGGGCTTTTATTTGGACTTTAGAAAATATTGGATAATAATTTCTAATGAACCAAAGAGAGTTTGTGTAGTTCACTGTCTTTTTTTTTTTCTTTTTTTTTTTTTTATGAGTAGTACTTTTTTTTTTTTTTTCCTTCTGAATAAAAAGTTTTTATTGCACAAAGAACTAGCCCACAAAACTCTTTCAAATCAATGCTAATGAATAGTTAATGTGAGGACTGCCTAGGTAGTTAGAGACAGTGGGGACTAATAGTTTGGCAGATAAGTCATAAATAAGGTCACGTGTATATGTGATACATTCTAGCTTTTCTGCGTGACATGCATGAAAATTAGCCAGTATGTCAGACATGTTCTATGGTCACTAACATTTAAACTCCCAAACTTTTATCAAGAATTAGGTAATGTCCACACTTTATGCTTTTTTTGGAACTAGGGGATTTCAACTAAGCTTAGAATGTCTAATTAGTCTGCTTGAGTTGTGGTTTTAGCCAGTAATCCTGTTCAACTTATGAGTTTTCATTTCAACCTTAGCCTATATGTTACTTTAAGCATCATAGTGCTGAACCGAATTTACAATCTAAAATCAATAGTTTATGGTATCAAAAAATTTTGTATATTTTATTCAGATTTAGTTTGAAATATATATAATGAGTTTCATATCATACTCTTCAATCCAAAAATGTGTCCAGGTTGTCTTAAGCGAACTTTTAGAATGGCAATAGTGTCATTGCTACCCCTTGGAAGTGTGTGGGAGGAGGAGCTGGCCCATTTACAAGGTCATATAACTAGACTGCATCAAAGCTTTGTGGTTTAGGGGATGATATTTCTGTTAAGTCAATTTGCCTATGCTAGAGGGACCATAATTTATCCTAACAAGGATATTGGTGAGATGAGATTTAAGATGTCAATATTGAATAGCTTGATGAATATTGTGAATATATACTGTCCATAGCCTGTTTATGTGTTAATTTTCAACATACTCTTAAAATGGAGGATTGGTTTAGGAAATCATATTCCTCCAATTATATGTGGCAACAAATGGTATTATCATGGATATTGGTTAGAGTGCTCTTGGATATTTTAGGGTGTGTTTGATGACACATAGGAAGTACAAATATTTATCATGCTCATATGATACATAATACATACCAAGCATTACATTACATATAATTTTGGGTGTAGGGAAGTCCTTTGTTTCTACTATTGCGGATAGAAAGGGAAGGAAGGGGAATTCGTCATGGTTTTTTGCTTGCAATAAAGCTAGGGTCCTGATCAAGCAACTAGTAGCCCTATCTATCCACCTATCTAGAAAGAATATCTTGAGTACCTATGATGACTCCATCTGCTGGCATGTGATATTTGGACAGGATCTAGTCCTTGCTAAACAAGGTGCTGGCCAATATGAATTTATTGGAGATTACATCCTTGAGATACTTTTTCAGTCAGGTTTTATGTTCTATGAAAAGCTGGAAACAAATGTTTTGCACATGAACTAAGCAATGTGATGCAAATTCTAGAATTATAGAATTGAAAATGATTTTTTTCACACACATAAAAACATGAATAAGTAACCTAGCTAGCTTTGCCAATTGCCACATCAATATGTCCTACAGCCTGGTGCTTAAATTGATAAGACACCCAAAGCATATGTATGTACTTTGAGTTCATCTAAACAAATTATCAAGTACAATGTTTTATAGTACATACATGATAGGCCAAGAATGTATTGACCCCTTATGATGAATTAATTAATTAATTAGTCAAGTTAATTAATTAATTCAATTAGCATGCAATAGGCGTGGTAGCACAAACAAATCACCAACTAAGTTAATATGCAACGGAAAATGAAGTTGACACAGTGATTTGTTTACGAATTGAGGAAACCTCCAAGGCAAAAACTCCACCAGGTGATTTTAAGATCACCACTCTCGAGAATCCACTATTATCACAATAAACGGTTACAAGTAAAAAAATCTTAGTACCTTATACCAACTTATAATTGAACCCTTACCCTAATACACAATTGGACTTGTTCTGTAATGACAATCTCTCATTTTCAATGCACGGCTCCCAATACATGACTAACCAATCGATGTATGAATCCAAGTACGTGACTAACGACCAACTTGAGAAGGATGTTGGCTGCAAAGTTCTTCAGTTCATTAACACGATAAAGATTACGAAACTTCTTGGTTACAAAACCCTACAGCATACAAAGGCAACAGCTTCTTCAAGAGAAAGATGAACTAGGGCAAATTTGTCTCCGATCACAATGTGCTTGAACAAAACCTTTGCATCAAGTTTCATCAGCTGTAACGGCCCTTAAAATAATCCTTATATATGTTTAGAGTTGTGAGAAAAGAAAGCCTAAACGAGTATACACGAATATGTGTGAAATTAGATCTGAAAAACTGATTTTCGTAAATCTCAATAGATAGGTTATCTATCGAGCAGCTATCGAGTATCGGGCTAAACATGCCTTTTAAACTTCGATAGATACTATCTGTCGAGTTTTAAAATACAGCACTTTTTCACTTGATTCTTGGATAAATTTGCATGGTTTTAACACTTAGACTTGAACTCTTGTTCCTTGAAGTATTAAACACATCCTAGATCTACCTAATTACAAGTAAAGTGCGTTTTGTCAAAGGATTAGCCAATCCTAAATGACATTTGTTCCTAACATGATTCACATATGTCCTAATAATACGTAAAAAAACGAATTACTAGTGAGGCAATGTGTATTTTAAGTCATGTTCTATAGATTGGATACACTCAAGTACTCAATGTTTTTTTTTTCTTGTCTTTTGGTCATTTTCTTGCAGAGAGACTACTGATTCTTATACCATCGCAGCATCACCAAATTTTGGATATCTTGGTCATGGTCCAAGTGTTACTTCTTTTGGATTTGATAATCATTCTAAAAGTAATTTAGACCTTGATGGAAAGTCTCCTTTATTGTCTGATTATGAAAGAAGTTATCAGAAGCAAGACTTGGATAGGATCTCAAGGGCACAATCATCATTGTCAGAGAAAGCCTCATTTCATAAGCAGGTTACTGGGGAGTTAGCCATTGGTCATGGTTGCAGCCTTACTCAGACTGTCTTCAATGGTAAGCTATGATATTCTAGTGTTTTGTTACTATTACAATTAGATACCTGATCTGAGCCTCTTTTTGATATATCATACATTCTAGTACTGGTGGAGAAATTCCTGATATATGTGAAAAGGTATCAAATAACCAATACTCATCATCGGAAGAGAATGACTAATGTATGATATAAAGTTTAATAGTTGTTTATCTCTTATGTTCTCATTTATCCTTACTAGATTCCAGGAAGCAGAGATTCAAATTTGAGTAATGACATAACTTACTGAAATTATTATGAATGAAGTTTTTGACATCTGTGTATGTTTTATAATTTGAACTTATATTATCTTCTGACCGTATTTGGAATAGTCTTATAATGTCACTTTTTTTTGAGGCAGGAATTAATGTGCTGGCTGGAATTGGGCTTCTTTCTACACCTTACACGGTGAAAGAAGGTGGCTGGGCAAGTTTGGTAGTCCTAGTTTTTTTTGCAGTTGTATGTTATTACACTGCCTCCCTCCTGAGATACTGCTTTGAGAGCAAAGAAAGCATCATAACCTACCCAGATTTAGGAGAAGCTGCTTTTGGAAGATATGGACGTCTTTTCATAGCTGTGAGTTGCTTGAAACTTCAAATGGAAACACAATATCGTTTTTTTTAAATTGGTCAGGCTAGTTCTTTATAGTTGTTGATACCAAACTGTTAGTTCTCTATTCCTTTACAGGTTAAGAATTTATTTGGAACATCTTAACTCTTGACTTAACATCGATTAGTTTAAATTGGATGGATTCAATTTAATCTCATGTTTGGTTAGTTCATTGTGTATATACAGACATGATAATTTGTCTACAATTAATTTATTTTGAATTCTATATTTTAGCCCCATTTTCTTATGAACTTTTTTGAAGTGTTAATCTTGGGAGATGAAAATGAATTATTTTACTCATCTCCTTGATTTGTTTTGTGTCCAATATCTCTGATGTTATTGATTTTTTTGGATCCTGGTGCAGATCGTTTGTACGGTGAATTATATGTAAGTGACACGCTGATTCTGAATCCTTGGATTATGTTCCCTTCAATCTTGGTCAAGTTAATCCACTTATTTTCCATATGTTCAGTCCTATTGTGTAGAATTTATTATTTTGGAAGGAGATAATCTCACCAAGCTATTCCCTGGAACATCATTGGATTGGGCTGGTGTTCATCTGGACTCCATGCACTTGTTTGGAATTCTAATTGCCCTGATTGTTCTGCCAACCGTTTGGTTGAGGGATCTCCGCGTGATCTCATACCTTTCAGGTATTGCAAACATGTTCTGGCAGGCCTCCATTGGTTCTTGAAATTGCACAGACATCTCAATTCTTGTCATCTATTTTGCAGCTGGTGGGGTCCTTGCAACAGTTTTGATAGCCCTATGTGTACTTTTCCTTGGTACAATAGATGGAATTGAGTTCCCTCAAACTGCTCAAGTAGTGAACTGGAGTGGCATTCCATTTGTCATTGGTGCATATGGATTTTGCTTTTCTGGGCATTCTGTTTTTCCAAATATCTACCACTCAATGGCTGACAAGACAAAATTTAGCAAGGCACTCATAATATGGTAAACAACTTTGTTGTTTAGATTGGACTCACATTGTACTTGTCTTCTATTCTTGCATGCCTTGACTTCATGTTTTTGTGCAGTTTTCTTTTGTGTGTCTTGATATACGGGGGTGTTGCAGTGATAGGGTATCTCATTTATGGTCAAAATACATTGTCCCAGATAACTTTGAATATGCCACCAGACGCTTTTGTTTCCAAAGTTGCAATTTGGACAACAGTAAGTATGAGATTGTCATGGAAATGCAATGTTTGTGTTTGAACTTGGGTCATGAACATTTACGTGGATTCTAAGCTTGGCTTTCCTTTTTTCTGCAGGTTATTAATCCGTGCACTAAATATCCTTTTTAGAAATATTACTTATTTATTGAAATCAAATTAGGCTACATTTTTTAAATCATTATCTGCATTCTTTTTATTGATTTTGATTCCTTAACATTGAACAAATATGCGCTATTGATGAACCCTTTGGCAAGGAGTATAGAGGAGCTGCTGCCGGTCGGAGTTTCAAATAGTATCTGGTGTTATGTCCTTTTAAGAACAGCACTTGTTGCTTCTTCAGTTTGTGTGGCTTTTCTTCTTCCTTTTTTTGGTAAATAATCTGACTTAAGGCAAATACTTCAGTTCTTAGTTTCATTTTATATTACTAGTTAGATAGTAAAAGGTATCAAAATAAACCCATATGCTCTTCTGTAAGTTATTTTGATTGTACAGTTGCAATATAACCTAGTCAGCAATTAACTTGGTCACGAATTATGCAATCTGAGGGAAATCATGTTATCTGATTTCATAAGTAATCAAAACAAATAGATGAAGGTTGTATATCTGTACTACTTTTGATGAAACGAATGAGTGGTCAGCTATGTGTTTTACATTTAGACAACGTACATGATAACTACATTACATTCTAGAGTCAATTACACTTCACAGTGGGATAGAAGGTAAGGGTGATGTACCATACAAGATTGCTTGATGTTGAAGATATTCCTGTGAATTATTGATAATTATTTTTATGTGTTAATAATTGTAGTTTTCCAAATATTCTGGGGTTTAAAGGGTTGGCAATTCAAGTCGGATTGAGCCTCTTGCCCAATGCTATGAAGCATTTTGTTCAAACCAAGCCTGGAGACCTTGCAATATGTAATGAATTGCTTAATCACTGCACAAGCTATGAAGTATGTGCTGCAGTCCGGCAAGAATCCTTTCAATTAAATATAAGTAGTTCTATATTACATGTATTTCCGATGTGGTGTCAAGTAACTTGTCCTTTGCTGACCCTGATGCAATTGGATTGGCATTTGTATAAATGGATTAGGACCTAGGTTGGATTTAATTCAAATTCTGAATTAGGTCAGCTAGGGGTTGATTCTTACTAGGTCATTTTTGAACTAATGCACTTTGGTGACATTGCAATTTTCAGTTTTTTATCCTGCTGACTAATTTATTTACAAAACAAAAATAATCATGGATCTAAATATGTTTCTTGTAATTAATTTTTCTTACTTTCAATTTAGAAACGTTTTATAGGTGTAACCTGTAAGGATTTGGTGGAAATAGTTGCAACTTCTGATTCATTCTTTTCCAGCTTCAAAAACTTCTTGGGCTATCAAGTGAACTCAATTACTTAATAGTCTCTTTTTTCTTTTTTTTAATGGTTGCAGGTCTTGTTATGGCTTTAATTGGTTCTCTCTTCAGTATAATTGTGGTAAGCTTTCACTTTGTTCAATAAATACATAGTTGTAGTCATGTAAGAATTCCATACAATCATTTTTTTATAACATTCTAAATATTTTAATGATGATTCTTCACAAAACTCTTGTCAAGAAACTTTTACTTAAAGAAAAGGAATTTTGTTTGACTTTATTAAACAAAGATTCTGGAGGGCAACATGACGTAAAAGATCATTAATTTTCATAAGCCATTGTAGTTTGATATAAATGTTTCTGCACTTGCAAAACACAAATTCACTTGGTTTGTAGTGTATAGCCTGCATTGTTTCTGAAATGCTGATTTATGCCAACCAACATGACATAACATGTTTTAATGGATGGATGTGTCTTTGATCCAGTCAATAATAATGCCAGCTTTATGTTTTTTAAAAATCAAGGGGAATAAAGCTACAAGGACACAGGTAAGCAGAGTTTTACTCTCTCTCTCTCTCTCTCTCTCTCTCTCTCTCTCTCTCTCTATATATATATATATATATATATATTCTTTATTCAAAATCATTTTGGAAGAAAATTATTCTATACATATGGGGGAAGAATCTGACAGCAATTTGGTGCTACACAATACCATGTCACTTTAGATAACGGCTGATATGAAGACTATAGTTGTGGGCTCTGTTTATTGCAGATAGGACTAATTCCTTAAAATTTAAAAATATGCCCATTACTAGCTGTAAACAGTAGAACTTAAAATGATACATAAAAATATCTCCTTTTATGGCATGGTGAAATCTGATGATGGGAAAATTAAAAATAAAAAAGAAAAGAAAAGAAGGCCATTAGATGGACCTAGAATAAACTAATTTAATAAGATGGTGAGTTCTACTTCAACAATGAAAGTGGTTAGGACAGTGAATACTGACTCAATAGCAAATGTAAATGTAAACTTAAATTCATTAATTACCCCCTGCAAAGTTTCTTTCAAATCAGAGGAAAAGAATTTGTTGTAGGAGGATCTTAAGGCTGAATAAATGTAATGGCAATAAGTAAGACCCGGCCCTTCTAGTCCCTCTTGGTTTCTTAAAACAAAATTTTTTGAGACAGTTATTCCTGGTTTATATTTTTCCCATTCAAGACTGGTTCTTACAATAAGACCATCAAGGAGACTTAATAGGGATCCATATACAAAACACGTTTCAATATTCTTTTTTTCCCCCTATTTTCTTGCACTCTTCCAGAAAAGCTAGTGCCATTTATGTTTGCATGCTTTTCTTTACTTACTATATTCATGTCCTCTTCTTTTTTTTCTTTTCTTTTTTTCTTTTTTCTTTTGATGTGTATATTGGTTTCCTACCTTTCTTGACACTATTTCTCTTCACCTACATAATCAGATTGTTTCAAGTACCACAATAGCTGTATTGGGTGTCATTTGTGCAACTGTTGGAACATATTCTTCAGTGTCAGACATTGTGAAGAGTTACTGAAATATTCAAATGATTCAACATGTCAATAATTCTGGTAAATACCCATCCCTGTGGTATGTGCATTCTCTTTGCATCACACTAAATATTCAAGTCACAGATTATTGCCAGGAATTAGACCTTTTGAATGCTGAAACTCATTATATCTTTAAATGTAGCCTTTAAGGACTTGTATTAAACCCATTTTTTTATGGTAATTTTTGTACTGAATACATTGATATTATCATTTGTAACATTGAAGAAGATCAGCAGTCACTCTAGCTGTAATTTCAGTAATGGTGATACTTATGTCCTTCGCTTACTGCAATCCCTTTTTTTTTTTTTTACAAGATAGAAATTCTACTGTAACCTAATCTAATTATATATGTGTGTGAAGCTCCATTCTAGAGACTTAAATCCCGGCCTTACCCCCCACACCCCATAAGCACTTATGCTTGTAGAGTGACCATCGCAACAAGGTGCACGGTGGTAATCCCTTTTTGTTTTTACTCTCAAATACTTTGTGTTTATGTGCACGCAAGTCTCGGTGTGTATCTAATTTACTAAAAACTAGTGTTTTGAGTCTTTTGACCTTAGAACAAAGTGACAAGCATTTTAATGGTTCTTGTAAGAGAGCCTTTGGACTTTTACCTTTTTAACTGAAAAACGATTCTAAGTCTGTACGCTAGGTTATTTTAAGCAATAAAGCCATTCCTCAGAGATTTTGTAGCATCTAATTATAGATGGCATTTCAGATACCCTTTTGTCTTCATTCTCAATTCATATCACAATTCATATCATATATCATGTCCTACGCTGCAACCAAATCCTCTTATAAAGTAAAGCTCTTTAATTTTGACGAATCAGAGAATGACATGTTAAGGGGCAATAAATCTAAGAATGTTTTCTGGTTAGAAAAGAAGTGGCATTCATCATTCCCTAGTAAAAGCACACTGCAGAGTTGGCCTTTCAGTTTAGCCTTGAGCCAAAGGCATTGCCCTAGTTCAAGAGAGCCCCAAACATCTCATCCAAAATATTAAAAATAAAAAAGCACTAAATGTGAGTGGAATTGATAGTGTGTCAAAAAGGCCTCTAGAAATCCAAATTTTGGTGTTTTCCAAATCAATGAACATGCATGAAGATTCAACCAAGGTGAGTATTGGAACATGGTGGAACAACTTTGCATTCCACTTTCAAGACAAAGTAGGCAACTTATTATTATTATTAGGAAAAATTACATAAAAATGTTCTGGATTTATGTCATATTTCTTTGCAATATCATTTGAGCGTAGTTTTTCATTCACTTTCACTAGAGTACACACTGGTTTGTTGTTGTTTATACGGAACCTTTTTCAAATTAAATCCTGAGTTTTTAATTTTGTCAATTAAAGTCCAAAATTTATGCAATCATTTGTATTTGAAGCCTTTGTTCAAATATAAATGAAGTAGGGAAAAGTGGGAAATCATTGATTAACTTCTGTGTTTTACTTAGAGCTTGTTTATAAAAAAATTTAGTAGCTATTGAATCAAGATGGTAGAGAGAGAAAACTCCTCTTAGAGAGTGAAAGTTTTGTTAAGTGTAAGAAAGTGATTGCTAGAAAATCAAAACTAATTACTTAAGTTTTATCAAAAGTTTCGCCATTTTCTCTACTTAGTTATTGCATAGAACAACGAGGACATGGATGTAAGATTCAAATTGAAATTGTTTAATAAGTATGAGACTTTAATATATATATAAAATAAAAAATAAAAAATAAATAAAAACATGACCTAAATTAGGATTTAAACTTTGGGTCTTTTTATATAATTTTTCATTTTATTATTATTATCCCCAAACTTAAATCTTCTTCACTAAATAGGCTTTAAACTCAAGCTCGCCTTATATTACATCTTTAAATTTATATATTATTTAATCAGAATTTTAAAAAAATGAATTTATAATATTTAATCAGAATTAAAAAAACAAATTCGTTTCAAATGGAGAGAATTCAATTCATTCCACATAGAGGTTTTTGGCACTATTATCAAATTTCTAATGAAAGTGGAAAGCATGATATTCTCCTCTCTTTTTTTAATATTATTTGGTATCATATATGCAACCGCAAAAACTGGACCAAGTTGAAGTCTATTACGGTCATTATTGCAGATTTTGAATACATAAAGCCAACTATATTGATATATAGTCATTTTCAAACATGACATAATACTATAGTCATAGTCTTCTAATTGGAAAGTGGGATTTGTATCATTGTGAGATAAATGACACACACAGCATGACACATTCCCAACGAATAAGGCAGAATAGTGTATGAGACTTTTTTTAATTATAAATTTTCAGCATTGCCAACATCTTTTTTTTTTAAATTATTTGCTTATGTATGCTATGTTAAAATCCTATATTTTAACCAAATAAATAAATAAATTCTAGCAAAATATTAGGTACAAAAATGGGCAACAATATCTCAATAAAGATATATTCTCGTATTTAGATTCCTAAAATTGTGATATCTCTAAACTTGGATCCTTGGAAATGTAATGTAGGTATGCTCACATTTGGTTTGATTAACATAAACATATATTTAAATTAAATTAGAGTATGATTTCTATAAAAAAAAAAAAAAAGAATAAAATACAGCGATGCATTAAACATGACTGGGAAAAAAAAAAAAAATTTGTGCCTAATCATGATCCTTGTTTCTTTTCTAAAAAAGACTACTTAAAATTTTCAGTTTAGCATTTTTTAAATAATAATAATGATTTTTTTTTAAAAGTCTATTAAAAGAAAATTAGAGAATCAGTACTTAAATGATTATTATCTAAAAAATTTTAAAAAAAATAATTAAAAAAAAAAAAAGAAAAAAGCGTAGTAGAACCGACCTAAAGCTTCATGGACCCCACTGTTGACCTTTCACCGTCTCTCCTGGGCAGTTGCCTCCCCGTGCTTTGCATGCATATTTATTTCCATCCCATTCTAATATTTTCTTTCAGAAAAAAAAATATTGGTTTTTGGATTTTGAAAGCTAATAAGCAGGTTTGATGCAACAAAAACTCTCACAAAATTTTGGAGTCAGTCAGGGTATGAATTCTCTAAAGTTTAATTAACGTCGGTCACATGTATTCGCTTCATAGCGGGTGTTAATTTGTCATATATAGAAAGTAGTGAAATTATTATTTTATTTTAAAGTTGAAGGAAAGAACAGAGAAGGGCAGCAGTCAAGAAGCAGAAGAAATGTCAGAATTGGTGGCTCGTACTGGTCGCCATCTGCAACGTTACAAGGACGGTTGCCGTCTTGTTGCTGGGTATATGTATATATATGTATTGCTTCATTTTCTTTCTGTCTTTCAAAAATAATATTGGCTATATATGGTTGCTAAAATTTTCTTTTGCAAATTTGGTTATGTATTATATATATATATAATATGGCAGGTGTATTCCTTTTAAGATTAGTAAAAATAGTGATGGAACGTTGGATAATGATGTTGTGGAGCTACTCATGATCAATTCAACTAGTGGACGTGGTCTTCTCTTCCCTAAGGTTTATATTTTTTTTTTTTAACATTTTGGTCTCTTTTTTTTTTTTTTTTTTTATGATTATAGTTTTATGTTTTTTAGAATCAGAATCTTTGTTATATTAAAATTTTAAATTAAGGAAAAAAGAAAAAAAGAAAAAGAGAATGTAAGGATTTTTATTGTGATTGATTAGTTTTGGCTGTTATCACTTGTCTTTTGTTGTCTTCTCCGATTGTGTTATGTTTTCTTTTGTTGTCTTGTAAAGCTGTGTATTATTGAATACTTGCATATAACGATTTTATTCGTATTTGCTGTCCTTGAAAGTTTTCACTTTTCTCTTAGTTTGATGTCGGTGCTTTCTTTTTTGGTGGGGAAGATTAGGATGTGCCATTATATCCATTATAAGAAATGACTTGTTGATAGATGCAAGAAATGGAAACTAGATTTGAGAGTGGGAAGGTGTTAGGCAACTTATTTCTTTAGGTTAATTGATGAGTATGGTGGTTAAGCCCTTGTAAAAGTCTACAGCAGTGCACAACACAAATGCATGGACAACGGGTAAAATTAACTGTTAATGGCATGAGTTTGGAGATAGCCAACCCCAAAATTTTTGGACTAAGGTTTTGTTGATGTTGTTGTGGCATGACTTTGGCGATCATGCTGGGGTTAGCTTCAAATAGTTTTAGAGCAAGTACAACTTTTGTTGTAAACCATTAAATTCTAAAAAGGAATGTTGAATGTAATTTGGAATGGATACACTAAAAAATTGTAACTAATTTTTGGTTGCCAAAAGCAACAGTTTAAGCTAGTCTTTCAACTTGTGAAACACATAGAAATCAATGGTGTTTAAGAAATCTTTCTCTCTCTCTTGTTGAAAGCAGAAATCTTATCACAATGAATTGAATCCAGTTTGGTAAGTTGTATACCAAAAAAATTAAATGGCCTAAAATGCAAAGCCCTTCTACCCCTAAAAGTGCCTCATCCTGAAAAGATGGGCTCCCAAGAATCCCAGTGACAAACTTTACGGGCTTTTTCAATACTAGCAGCCAAGAATGTGAGTCTTAATAGTAGTTCCTCTTGAAACAAGTAGTTAGGTGATTTTGAGAATATTAACATTTTGCCTTCTAGAAAAGTATCAGAAATTACATAGCAGACCACATTCCAAGACTTTGAAGTGAACTTATTGGATCTCACCAATCTAGCAAGAAACCAGTAATTAGTATCTACTTCTAGAAGCACACAACAAGCACCAAAAGTGGAACATTAAGATGTTCCAAAGACCTTGAACAATGGTTTATATTTTCTTCCTCTTCCATTTTCACTTGCAAATTTTATTAGAGATTTCCAATTTCTGCTCTTAAGGTAAGCTTTTATGATAAATTTGTGCAATAAGCCGTCAGCCCGGAAGAGCCATTGAACCTGGATCTTGTTTTGTTGAAAAATTCATATTGTAATTGTCTGCCAAGGCTTCAAAGTTTCACTTTTAGTACAGGTCTTCTTCCACAACAGAGACCACAATATACTCATCAAACGATTTTTAAACTGCCTTTGCCTCCTAATCATTCAGAGCTCTATGAAAGATTACATCTTAAACATTTCTACATCCCCTTTCTATTCATATTCTATCCCACTTTTGCTTGTTTATGAGAAGCGGTATCAAGTAAGTCCAGAAATGACATTGCCAATTCCCCCCACAACCTCCCCCCCCTTCTTTTTCCCCTTGCTGCAATAGCAAGAAAAGGAATGAAAACACAAGTCATCTTGGCTTTCCCTACATCCACATCCTAAGCACTTCTCACCTCCCTACGCTTCATATCAACCTCCTGTGAAATTCTGTTTTCCTATCCTTGGGCAAAAAGCATCTCTCTTTCTCCCTTACTGTTAGAGCCAAAACTGAATTCCATATAGTTTTTTATGCCTGAATGGCCACCAAGTTCCACAGTTTTTTTAAAAAAAATTTATATTGTAAATTTTATTATATGATAGTCTTAATTGCATGCATAACATTCAGTGAAATGTTGATAACAGAGTGATAATCATTGATTTTTTACAGACCAAAATAGTATTAATATTTCATTGTCTCCCAAAAGGAATTAGAAATAATAAAGTACTATTTGTGCTTTTGCTGTTGTGATTTGTTCGGTTATAGGGTGGCTGGGAAAATGATGAGACGGTTGAGGAGGCAGCAAAACGTGAAGCTTTAGAAGAGGCTGGAGTTCGAGGCAATTTAGTGGTATGGAGAAATGACTTTGTTATCTTTTGTTCTATGTATGCTATTTTTCAAGTCTTAATTGTATTATCATCTTTCAATGGTTTGATAGAGTTGCTCTTTTAGGAGGCTGAAAGAGTTTGTAATTTATTAAGTCAATTGTGTGTGTGTGTGGAAGTGTGTTTGTTTGTGCACACATTTGTTAGTTAGTGTGAATGAGTTGACACATGTATTCGATTAAGAAATCCCCATTTCCTTTCATAGATTAACATATTCATGTAGGAACTTTAGAATAGATATCCATTAAGCACTTTGGAAACTTTCCCATCAGTACCCTAAGGATTATGCGGAAGTACAAAGAGTTAGAACATCCTGTTCTTTTTCTTCAATAGATGACATAGGCATGGGATATGTATTCTTGGAAGACATCTACCTCCTGTTAGTAAAAGTCAAGCAGAGCCTTTTATGGAAGACTAAGAAAACAATTTTGATCTGCAATGTATCTTGCTAACATTCGATTGCAATTCTAAGCAATTCATAAGTATGAAAAGATATATTGACCTTACTTCTTTCCCTAATTTTTCTGGTCCATTGACGGCCCATTAGCCTATCGGTTATTCATCAGCTGGTGTCCCTCTACCACCCCTTGGAACCCACTATTTCTTGGTGTATGTAAAATTCAATCAAAGGTCTCTTTTATGAAAAGGGCCAATACCTGTATGACAATGGCCTTTACCAGCATGACACCCATGCTTAGACTGTGGCTTTAGTATTCATGTGTGTGAATTTGGAGATAGATAAAGTGCAGCCTAGATGTCAATTGCATTAAATCTTTTTCTTACATACTGTGATTCCTCTCCAAGATTTAAGTTAATATTTTACCACCACCAATAGTAGTGTGATTCCTCAAAAAATATTTAAATGTACGTGTGCATGCATAGACTCTCAATCTCTTATATCTATCAAATAAAATGTAGAGTCCTGAAGTACAAGTGTTTTAAGCTATGGTCACATACCAATCTGACTTCCTAGATTTAACAAACGCCAACTGCACTACAATCTTTGAAACATTGAGTTGTTCCCCAGTAATACACCAGCAAATTCTCAAATGCAACAAAAATATTAGCTTACCAGCTTGAAATTATTGTCTGATCAATCAATCAAAGACAAGAGCATCACTTTATGTGCAAGGACATCAAGGAAGATTTTTTTTTTTTTTTTTTGCATTGAAACGAACAAAAAATACTTCAAGGCATCAAAGCCTACATGGAAAAGAATTAGCAGTGCTGCATGCAATTGTGAGCTTTGGGTGCACAATAAGGGAGCCAAAATGCAAGATTTATTTTAAATTCATTGTGGAAGCATATCTGATCATGAAATGCATTGGAGTCACATGCCATAACTACATTGTGATAGCCCCCTCACTATATCTTGGTTGTGTATTCATTTAGTCCTCATGTTGCCCAATGGGAGGTGAGGTGGAATCCCTGTTTAGGGGTGGATCCATTACCTTAAATATATGGTCCTTGCATAAACCTTCTAGTCTAATCTTTTATTGGGATTGTCTCTCACATTCTTCTCTCCTCCATCTTTGAATCTCTTTCTTATTTCTCCTTTTCTTTGCTGAAGTGTCCTTTTCTCTCAAATCCATCTGTAAATTTTTGTTAAAAAAATCCTTTTTTTTTTTTTTAATCCATTGACCTGGATTATCATTAAATGGATTTTTACCTTTCTTCTTTGCCTCCCAACAACAGGGCAATGGAGCCCTAAGTTGAAGACATGGCTTATGGGCAGAAGTTTATGTTGAAGTTTCAGAATGATTGGGGTTGGAGGAGGCATTTAGTTGATATTAAATCATGTTTGTGGGTACTTATGTGTACATACATATATTGTTATAGAACAGTAATTTTGCTTTCAATGAGGGAGGGTTTTCTTTTTCTTTTTTTTCTAATCCCTAACAAAAAAAAAAGAACTAGATTTCAATATTTGTATAAATTTAGGATGACCTTATTGGTTTCTTGGCTGCTTTTTTCCTGCTTTTGCTGTTGTTAAAAGTAAACTTTGAAATTAATGAAGTGCTTCTTTCTTTGTTTAACCACTCTACTGTTAAAGAAAATAGGGAGTTTCTAATATTCCTGCAAAACATATTGCTTGATATCCCTTAATGCCATTTCTGGCATAAAAGGTTAATCTTGTGTGTTTTAGTTGGAAATGACATCTTTTGTCCAGCAGTTCCATTTGTTTATAGAATAAAGGCTGCTTTTTTCCCCAGCATTTTCTGGGGGACTACATTTTTAAGAGCAAAACCCTGCAAGATGAGTTTTGTCCAGATGGTTTGTGCAAAGCTGTCATGTTTGCCTTGCTTGTGACTGAGGAACTTGAGTCTTGGCCAGAACAGAACACTCGTCAGAGAAGTTGGCTAACAGTCCCTAAAGCAAAGGAGTGTTGCCAGTATCCATGGATGCAAGAGTCACTTGAAGGTTTCTCAAAGTGGCATGCTGATCAAATATTAAGCAATTCAAAGGAAGAGAATCCTCTAATTTTGCCTGATTCAACCCCAACCCCAGTTCAGAATTGACAAAGAGAACACCTTTGTGAAGTTGATTTTGGTGCTTTTTCTCCTTCAAAGTTAGGTATAGGCAGTTAATAGGCCCATTTTTGAGGCAATGGCGAAGTATAGCATTCTATATTTATAATGGTTTCAAATTTCTGGCTTCCTGCTTGCTGATACTCTAAATTTAGAGGCTGGACTATAGTACTTTTACAGTTTTACTAGAGAGGTCCATTGTCAAAATCTGCATCAAAAAGTGATGATGAATAAATGTAAACTGTAATATATTTATTTTTTCGCATGTATAGTATGAGTGTACTCAAATTTCCCTTGATGGTTTTTCATATTTTAGAAATCATTGATTGATTGAATTTTTTTTTTTTTTTTGGGTTAATAGTTTTGAATATATCTTTCTTTGTTATATAGGTAATCAACATAAATTTTATGTTGAAGATAATCATATTTTAAACACATGATTTGATTGGGTTATTTTGTATACAATCATTGTTATAGTTAGGTATGTATGTTAATGTTATACAAAATAAAAAGATTTAAAAAATAATAATAAAAATAATACATTTTCATTAATGAATTAACATAATAAGTTAATCATGAGAAATTAAATCGAAGTAGAAGTATTTTTTTTTTAGAAATGTCATAATATATCTAAAATTTTTTAAAATGTGTGTCTTGATTTCATTTGAAAAATCATATAAATGCTTCTCTTTCTCTAAACAAAGCTTACCTATCCAATTGTAGAAAATTGGGTATCTAAACAAAATCCCTAAAGCCTAGCTTTGTTTGGTTAGGATAGAAAATATTTAGTTTTCTCTTATGTGAGTTTGGTTGGGGTGGAAAATTTGAATAATAGAATTTTGCTTAATTGAAAGAAAAATTAGAAATTAGAAAATGATATTTGTACAAATTTATTCTTGTGTTTTTTTTTTTTTTTTTTTTGAGAGAGAAAGGTAAGAGAATTTTTATTACTGAATCAAATCCGATTAGAATACATCATCAAAATCATTGGGTAGCTCTTCCACCCAAATATCAGTGTCAGCAGATGAAACTACTCTTTTTGTTAGGGCATGGGTAAGTTAGTTACCCCCTGTTCCTATTGCATAATAAAAAAATAATTATTAAAAAAAAAAAAAAAAAACTAGCATGGAGAGAGGAGAGAGATATACAGGTAAATGCTCATTTAAGCTCCTCTTTCTTTCCAATTTGGAGATTTGGGTCCAATGTCCAATTGTACTGGACCTGTTGAGATTATAACCCGTGTCCACTTTTAAACACATATTACCATCTTAATGGATCCAATACATTATATGCACTGGACTTAAGCATTACCCATAAAACAAAACACGAACAAATAATGGGCCTAGAGATAATATGTGCATTTGGATACCGTTTATTTTATTAAAAACTAAAAATAATAATAAAAAAATTACTGTTCATACTTGAAAATACTGTTCATATGTCTGATTGCACTGTTCATGTCCCATGAACAATGTAAAAGGCACTATACTTAAAAAAAATAAAAAAAAAATAAAAAAAAAATTCCAAACGCAGAAATTGGAAGCGCAAAACGTGCTTCCCAAAATACCCGAACTTCACCAAAATCAGCCCCCAACCAAACAGGAATGCTATTTAAAATTCTATTATTTTTTCCTCTCTTCTTTCATCTCAAAATCACTGTAACCAAACGGTCCTAGAAGAACCATTCAAATTTACTGTATCAGCTTCTGTCCAAAAAAATATTACTGTATCAGCAATAAAAAATAAAAAATAATAATAAAAAAGGACCAAATTGTAAGGTATTCTATCGCTAGTATTTATTTTTGCAATTATAGATATGCACTTTTCATATATTAAATTTTGGCCCCTCAATATATAAAGAGAAATGGGTTACTTGGGTTAGGCCACTTATCACACCGGAGGTATCTCTAGCCGCCCACCATGCTCGTCTTCTCTACTCACTTCGTTTGGTTTCTGGGAAAATAAAAATTTCCCTGGAAATGTTATGGAGATATTATAGATGGAGTTTCTTACGGTCAACCCCAAATCGCCTCTTCTTCATTACACCAGTTCTGCCACTTCGTTTTCTCTCCTCGGCAGCAACGGTATGTGCAACTAACCCAACTACCCATTATAAAAAATTCCGTGAAAATCATCAACATTTTCCCGAGAAAAATAACAAGCTGCTTATCACTCTCACTCATCAGATTGTACACTCGACCTTACTGAACTGCACTTCTGATTTGATTGCATTGAGCTTCTTTCTATGGTGTGCTAAGCAACCCAATTATTTCCATAATACCACTGCGTTTGACCACATGGTCGGTGTGGTTAACCGCCTTATGCAACGGTATGAGACGGTTGGAGGGGTTGTTTGGGGGTTAGAGAGTATTGGGTGTGTTCCAAAGGCACAAACTTTTTTGCTTTTGTTGAGGATTTATTGGCGTGGAGGAATGTATGACATGGTTTTTGAGGCTTTTGAGCAAATGGGTTGCTTTGGTTTTGAGCCCAACACGTTTGCGCGTAATGTAATTATGGATGTATTGTTCAAGATTGGGCGTGTTGATGTAGCCATTAAGGTTTTTAAGGAGAGCCAGTTGCCTAATTTTTTGACATTTAATATTGCATTGTGTAATTTTTCTAAGTTGAATGATTTGGTTCGTGTTCGGGAGGTTTTTACTATGATGTTGGGAATGGGGTATTACCCGAATGTTGAGACATTTGAGATGATTTTGAATTATTTTTGCAAGT
Source organism: Quercus agrifolia (assembly GCA_029955455.1). Lineage (NCBI taxonomy): Eukaryota > Viridiplantae > Streptophyta > Magnoliopsida > Fagales > Fagaceae > Quercus > Quercus agrifolia. Next base: position 10,178,858 of record JARQAD010000011.1, on the reverse strand, counting down.
TGGGTATGTTAGTGGAGGCATATCAAGTGTTAGGTCGAATGATTATTTTGGGCATTCCATTATCTGTGAATGCATGGAGTATACTCATTGATGGGTTTTGCCGGCTGCGTAGAATTGATATTGCGTGTAGTCTATTGGAGAAGATGGGTAAGAATGGTTGTTCTCCAAATGTTGTAACATATACTACTTTAATAAAGGGACTCATGGAATCAAAAATGATTGGGGATGCATTCCATGTTTTAAATATCATGAAATCCAAAGGTTATGCCCCTGACTTGGTTCTTTGTAATGTATTAATAGACTGTTTCTCCAAGGTTGGAAGGTATGAAGATGCGGTTGATGTTTTTGTAAATTTAGAAACTCAAAAAATGGCACCTGATTCTTATACATTTTGTTCTTTGTTATCTACCATATGTTTGTCTAAGAGGTTTTCTCTCTTACCCAAATTAGTCCATGGACTTGTCATAGAAGCAGACTTGGTGGTTTGTAATGCACTGCTAATTTATTTTTGTAACGCGGGGTTTCCAAGTCTTGCTGTGGAGTTATATAGTGATATGCTCGATAGAGGTTTTACGCCAGATAAGTATAGCTTTGTTGGATTGCTTAGTGGACTATGTGGAGCAAGAAGAGTTGATGAAGCAGTTAATGTGTACTATGGGATCATCATGAATTATCCTGGTCAGGATGCTTACATACATACTGTAATTACAGATGGACTTATAAAGGCTGGAAAATTTTATAAGGCCATTAGAGTATTTAGGAAAGCAGTTGTAGAGAAGCATCCACTTGATGCTGTATCGTACACAGTTGCTATCCGTGGACTTCTTAAGAGTGGTAGGTTTGGAGAGGCTTGCACCCTGTATGACCAGATGAAGGAGGTCAATATAACTCCTAATGCACATACATTTAACGTAATGCTCTATATTTTTTGTAGAGAAAGAGATCTTAAAATGGTGATAGAGTTGCTACAAGAGATGATTGATGCAAGGATAGAACTCAGTTGTAATAATTACTTTAGGTTATGTGAGTTCCTTTGTAGATCCCACAATTCTAATTCAGCTGTTAATCTCTTAATTGAGATGAGAGATCTCGGGTTGATACCAGTTAATGCAATCTGTGTGCCTTTATCTGAAGAACATGTCCAAGGTCTGAAAGCAGATATTGGGAGCTTATTGTTAAAAGGATATTTGGAAAATGATCCGTTTGTGGGCACATCTGGCTCTGAGGACCTTTCTGATGTGGCTGCTTCAGTGGGTTGAGATTCATTTGATCTTTTCTCCATAGATCAGAGATTCTTATGTATTTTTGTCAGGCATCGTGAAGGTTGTTTTTTGATAATTCAATAATTACAACAGTAGGGGAGGGGGGATTCAAACACTGGAATAATGGAGAGCAGGCTATGCCACTGAGCTACAAAGCTCTTGGCAGGTATCTTGAAGGTAATATTGTTATCTATAGTTTCTATTCTGCCTACTCACTCGTATTTAATTATTTGGTCTTCCGGGTTTTTTCTTATGATGTGTTGTCAGTTCAGGATTTGCTGATGGTTTATATTTTAAACATTGATCACATTGCTTATTTAACTTAGTTAATACCAAACTATGAAAGCTTAAACTGCATCAGTTGAGATATAAATTGTATAAAACTAGCTACTGTATTTATTCTCTCTAAATGGAAGGCTATTTCTCAACCCTAAAACCTCTAATTTAGTACTATAATTTTGGTTATCAACTTTATTGAATAAGTCTTTGTTCCTTGCAAGTTTTTTTTTGGTTGCTTAGAAATTTTATGAAAATATGTGCTACAAGCTGAGATGCATGGGTTTTAAAATGTAAAGTATGCTCTTATAAATATTATATATATGGTTAGCAATTGTAATTGTATTGATTTATCTTTTTCATTGCATTTATTTTGTTGCAAATGGATGTGCAACTATTGAAGGATGAGCTTGTAAGGAGGGTTAAGCTTTTTCCAGGATATATCTTTTAAACACTAGGTTGATGGAGATGGTAGAAGTACCTCACCAAAGGTATTTGCATCAGTATATTTTTTCTTAATATTATCCAAATTATAGGAAAAAGTTAAATTTCCTCAATTCCTGTGGTTTTTATGATACATTCATTCCCTTCTATTTGAAGGTTTTGTGTTCTAGTGCTCCAGTTATGATGTTGGAAGAGGCTCCTTCAGTTCTACCTAGTTTGAGTTAAATAATTGAAGGATGGTTCTCAGGTGAGAAAGGTCTGGATGTTTTTTATTAAGGGGAGAAAAAAAAAAGGAGAAAAGCATTTGTTTCCTATCGCTTTTTAATGTGGGAAGAAGTGAAGCTTGCGTGGCATCATTTTGGATTATAAGTACTTAAAAGGCTAACAGTGTTGTTAATTTGTGAATGTAGTCTGCAAACCCTTTTTGGTGTTCCTGTTAATCAAGAATCCAACATGAAAATCCCTCTGTTTCATCGTCTAGACACTGAACTTTGTTTATTCAATTTAGACCCTTATAGTAACGAGTGATGCAATGAGATATTGTTGCTAAACAACAATCAAAGGCAGCATTTTAAGACAGTATGAGAATTGAACTTATCAAAAAAAAAAAAAGACAGTATGAGAATTGAGCAAGAGTTGGGCACTTGGGTTTTTTTTTTAAATTTATATAAAGCCTGTGTTTTTTACTGGGGTAATTGTTGTATAACAAGTCTCTGAGATAGATGCAAGAATGTGCTTTAGGAAAGTTGTAGCCTTGTAGGTAAAAACAGGATGGATAAAAAAAAATCTAGTCAAAAGTTGTGCAATTGTATAGATTTAAGTAATACGTATAAGCGATTTAATTTTATATCATTTACTTGTTATCAATTCTATAATATTTATATTGTTGTCATTTAACAGTTCTTATTTCTTTCTTCTTGGAGGAAGTGGATGATGTAATATAATTTTTCTTAGGGGCCTTTTGGTTCAGGGAATTGGAGAATATTCCTAGGAATTTCATGTGGTAATCTTAAATTACCGTCTCTGGTTGTTTTGTTATTCCAACCTGTAGGAATCTCACTGAAAAATGCAAAATTTCCAATGTAATCCCCCAGATAGCTTCTTCTTCAAGTTTCTGAGCAGAGGGCGCTGTGCTGCTCTGCTGTTGGTGTCATGTGTTGCTAATGCCTGATGTGCTCTACCACTGCTTCCACTATTTTCTCACTCTCTTTGCATCTGATACCCAATCTTTCTTACTCTGATACCCAGATGGGTTGATGGGGTGCTTCAATTCACCATTCCTGCAGTATAATCTCAGGTTAATTTTAGAAAATTTTATTTTTGTGGGCTAAATTTTCTGGGTTTGTATAACGTTTTCAATTTATCTCTAAAACCTCTTCTACTCTATATTTCAATTCAACAAGCATCTGGATTCTTCTCAAACATTTCAAGAAAGCCCATGGCAAATCTCTGTCTCTCTCTCCCTCTCAATGTCAGTTATGGCTTTTGTTCTGAAATTATGTCATTATGAATATGTTATTTGCTTTTATTTGCAGACTTGCACACCAAGTTCTACAGCTGCAAACAGAAAGTTCATCATCACCATGTACAGCTACATGGAAATGGTACAGCTTCTTTATCCTCTAATTAACGTTCTTGATAACTAGCAATATTTTGATGAGTTTTATCCTATTACCCTTCCTTTTCCTGCTGCAATGTGAAGAAATGGATCTTTATCCTCATTTCATTTGCTCTCAAATTGTCTCTGATTGATGAAATTGGAAATATGTTAACGTGCTTTTATTCTTTTTGCTGCTCTTGTTTAATTCATGAATAATGATAAGGTGCAGATAACTTTTAGATTCTTGCTTTGTATGGTTTCTATTCTTGTCTGTATTCTGGAGTTCAATTTTGTCGCTCTATACAAGAAAGTTTTATTGGGTTTCAAGTTTCAACTAAGTGCTAAATCTTTAAGTGTTCTTGGAGATTTTTTGATAATTTTAACTTCAATGGAGTATATAATTTCAATTGGAAATGAAAGATTTGCCGGTTCTTGTAGGGCTTGTGATTTGGTTGAACCTCTTTTTTATTTGAGAATTTTTTGATAGCTTTCTTTAAATTTGTGGCTTTTAACTTTTGTGGATTCCAGTAATGAATATTTGTCAAAGTGATGATTAACATTAGTAAGGAGCTCAATTGGTAACTTTATATAATTTCAACTTGGTTTCAGTATTTGAAGACTTGAATGTGAATTGAACTAAGGCAAAATGGTCTGTGAAAAGAGGTTCTAATGGTGGCTAATGAAGACTCTGATGAAAACTTGAAGATTTGAATGGCTAGTTTCTATACTTTAGGACTTGAATGGCTGGCCTCTAATACTTGAAGAATTGAAGGAAGAGTTGAGTTCAATTGATGGTAACCATGTTGATGCATTATTGGTGTGTTTGTTGCAAAGTGAATAGCAGCTGGAATAGCTTCTTTTTTTGAGAATGATATTGTTTGTCGTTTTTGTTCAATAAACTTTGTTCATTCATTTTATTTTGTTTTATTTATTTTTTGGGGGGAGGATAAGGGAAATTGAAAGATGATTGAATTGTTAGGATGGAAGTCGGCATGCTAATCGACAAAACATGAACGATGTCGCGTAATGGCTACATTATTTTTCTGAGAAAGGGTAAGCAAGTTCAAGGCAGTCTCTGTTGTGGTCAATTCCAAATGTTTGGTTTGAGAATCGTGCAAGATACTATTGGGATATTGAGCAAGTCAATATTCTTCCAAACAGTGGGCATAGAATAGTCTCTCTTTCTCAACCACTGCAATCTTGAATACCCTTCTTTCCTCATTGCTCAATCTCACAGATATTCATCTTTCTTGAAATTGATTCCACGAATCTGACAATCTCTCCTTCACTCCACTTCCAGCTAATCCTACTGCAGCAAATTTGGTCTAGCCATGTGTCTCAACTACGTTTTGCCACATCAACCATAGGCAACATCAACGTTGGTGCCACACCACTAGACAACATAGCCCAGGTGTCTCTTGACTCTCTTTCATTCATCTCTTACTGTCCGCTTGGAAGCCAAGTTTACATAACCCAAAAAATTGGCTTAAAACATTTTGCATAGCTGAAGTCAAGGATTCAAGTCTAATCTGCACAGAATGAGTACAAATCGGAAAATTATTAGTTACTCTTAATCCAAGATTTTCTGCCCTTGATGATCAGGACCCATTTGATGAAAGTCCAAGATTTTCTGCCTTTGATGATCAAGTCCCGTTTGATGAAAATCCAAGACTTGTTGCCTTTGATGATCAAGACCTGTTTGATGAAAATCCAAGATTTGCTCCCCTTGATGATCATTCACAATTCCAATTCTTGGATTCACAAGAAGGAACCAAGAAGATGGGTCTGGATTTGATGACTGACTCAATCTTATTGATGACACATTCTCTGGTCTTTCTGATATTAGTCAGCAGCCACTGTCTTGTGTAGATCTTCTGCTTGGTTCGTGGATGGGATTGTATGCTGCTGACTTCTCTGATTGTGCATTTTTTTGATTTACAAACACCCCTAGGGTAGAACTCCTGCCAACTTTAAGTCCAATCATTATTTGATAGAATAGGACAATAACTTGTATTTATCTTTTTTTGTTCATTTTAATTTAGTCTTCTTTGAATTTGACACAAAGTTGCAGTTTTTATGATATGAAAGCATCCTTCATATGGACGTCTCTAGTTTCCAATCTGTTCATTGTTGTTTTTATTTTGGATTTTTGCCTGGTTTATTAGAATTATGAGGTGGACATCATGAATTACTTATTTGCCACCACAAAACAGGGACATTCAAAGCTTGACTTGTTTAACCATTTAATACTGTGTTTAATAATTGAATTTGATGGTGATGTAAGTGTTTTCAAAGCTTGACTTGTTTTTTTGAGGATCTGGTAGAATAGTGATATAAGTTAGAGCAGATTTATTGTTACCAAATCATGGGGAAGATTGTTTTCATATTTTCAAGTAAGGTGGTCGTGTATTTTGTGGTTGTGTGCTTTAGTTAGAAACTTAGAGTTAGGTTCAAAGTGAATGAATGATTGTGGGTGACTTTTAATTAATTTACACAACTGATTTCCAATGGCCATGTCTACATCTAATTTGACCTAAATGTCTTAGATGATGGAGAAATTATACAGTCCTCTGGTGGACCACATCACTTGTCCACCATTCCACTAAAAAACTCCCATTTGTTTAAAATTGCTGAGTCAGTAATTAGTTTCTGTTTAAAAAAAATTTCTAACTCAGCAATTTTAAACAGGTGGAAGTTTTTTAGTAGAATGGTGGACCACGTCACTTGTCCTGGTCCACCATGAGGACCTTATAATTTCTCCGAATGATGAGATAACCTGTCTAAAGACTTAGGAATTGGCAAAAGCAGATTCTATCTGTCCCATAAAATAGGTAAAGAACAAATGAAGCTATTATTTTTTGGTCTTCCAATGCCCTAGGTCAAATATTTCGAGTTCTCTTCTTTATCCTTAAGACTTTTTGTCCAGCTTGTTGATTATTACTTGTGTTTTAGTTTTTACTCATATTTGTACCTTCTCAATGACACTACTATTTGTAGATTGCATTATAGCAGAAGGATAGTGAAATAACTATATAAATCTGACTCATCTGAGTTCTTCAATTATGTAAACTAGTAAGTTGCTCATAAGATATACGGATAATTTTGTAATATCTTATGTAAATTGGTTTTGAACAATGTTGTACATATATTATAAAGAAAAAGAAAATTAAATTAGAGTAAAGAAACATATAAATTTTGAGATATTAAAAATAAGTTTGAAGCTTTTCTACATATTTGTAGCCTTCTCAGGGTAAGAAATTTTTTTTTTTAAATTATTATAAATCATGAACTCTTGCATGAGGTCTGTGCTTTTATATATAAATTGATTTGTCTATAAATGTGTGGCAAAAGGGGCATCGCACTTGTATTGTATCAACCTTCTTAGTATCATCTTTAGTAATGTAGGCAATCATGTGTCCATTTTCTGGCCTTATAAATCTTTGAGTGTGGTTTGTAGTAGTATGTAAAATTTAGCCTAAAGTATCTCACATTCTTTGAGTCTGAATATAGTTATCTATATGAACATTCTGCTACCTTTAAAGTATCTCACATTACCCATAGACACAGAAAAAAAGAGCTGTCATGTTTGTGCGGAAGTCCCTTAGCCTTATGTTCTTCTAACAGTAGTTAATAGAATGAGTTTTGGAAGCAAGTTCAAATGCAGAGTACTTCCAGAAAGTATATCAGAAGGGAATCCATATGATGAAGTTCCATTTATTAGTTTTTCTTCCAAGCATGTGTTGTTTTTCTAGCAGAAAAGCAAAGTAACTTAAATCTATTATGAACCAACTGCATGGTACTAAATTTTTACCTTAGTACTCATTGTGCTGCAACTATGTATACCGCGTAGTCTTCCTTTTTTGGAAGAGGGGGAGGGGAAGGGAGGCGTAAATCTGTCATACAAAATTAACTTATCTCATGTCATCAGGTTGTCTAATCACCTACGAAAGCTGCATACTTTCTTTTCATGTTTCATGCATTACAGTTATCCAAATTCTATATGACTTGGTCACTGGTTAATTCAGCTGGTGGTCTAGTAGGTTCTCTCTCATTTGTGAGGAAGTAGGGCATGACCTGTCTTTGGACTTTTATTATCTTGGTTCCTTACTGGTCTGCATTCATTTTTGGGTTATTGGAATACTCAAAAGAGTTACAGGGGAACTGCATTCACTTTTATTCTCTCCACTTTTCTCTCATTTTTTTCCATCTTCCTTATTTCACCTCGAATCAAACATACCCTAAATATATCACATAATATCTACTTTGTGGTTAATATTCTTTGTGTGTGGATGGATGACAATGGCAGTTTTTGTGAGGATATTAGAGTTCCTAGATAGTCCCATCCTAGAAAATTATTTATTAAATTTTTTTCTAAAAAAAATGCTATGGGTTGTATCAACTATCAAGGTGATCTAGATATTGATAATTGTCTTCAATGTACAGTAGCGGGAAGTCTTTGAGTGGATAGATGACCAGCACCCTTGAAATTCCAAAGGTGTCCCAATTTGTGCAGTAGTGAAAATAAAATGCCACTGGATTAGATGATATATTTGGACCATCAGTTGCCAATGTAAATAACTATGCACTCATATCATAAAATGAGTATATTGGGGAAAAAAACCATCCTTAAAAGTTCAAGTATAATTACTTTCTGTGATGACATGTTCTTATTTAACTTGATGTTGGAATGACTTGGGCTTCATTTGAAGTAATAGAGATTTAGATTGGACAAATTAATCCTGAAAATTCCCATGGCTCTTGCTTCATTACAAAAAATGTTTGAAAACTCCTAAATGAAAAAAAAAAAATTCCAATTTTATCCCTTTTTAGCTGGTTGTGGCTTCTGAATATATTTGGATTTTTATTAATGGGCAGGTATGTCTTCTTGATATGGTAATATCATAAAAATTGTCACGTATAATGATGATAATAATATTTCATCTTATGATAGTATTACATGTTAAAATTATGGTTAACTAATAAAATTCACAATTTCCTAACAGCTTAAATGTTTGAAAAAATCAATAATTTAAATGCTTAAATGCAAGTTTTACTCTACCTTCTATTTGAAATGTTAAAAATTTCACATTCACATATGAGGAGAGGTGTAAGATCCGGTGGAATCATTTGTATCTTTTGGGGGTCCATGGCCCCACAATATATATATATATATATATAATTGGCTTAGAAAATATAGGACCTGGCCCCTCAAATAATATCCTATGATCTTTAAAAAAATTAATTAAGTAATAGACTCAGTAGTACGGTTATAGAGACCTCAAAATATATCCCATGATCTTCTTTAAAAAAAAATAATAAGCTTAGTGGTTATTGTCACGCCCCAAACCTGATACCCAGATTTGTGACCATGACCGGCATGCTAATATCAAGCCTAAACCTGATATTAACAAGAACCAACTTAACTTTTAACAAAACTTTTACGGAAGCTTTTCTCTTCCTTTAAATTCTTATTTATTTATTTCTTTCTTTTTTTTTTTTTCTTAAATGATATAACTTTCCCACTTCATATTCAGAGCATCTACATTGTACTCCAAAGAATAACATAATTCACTAGTTACTCAAATTCTAAATTTCACATAATACATCTCTTAATACTTTAAGGTACACACTTTTATTAGATCCTAAAATACACCATACCACAAAACTAAACATCAAATACTTATTTAGGATCTATAAAAATAGAACTAAAACCAGCTCCTTCCAAACTTGACTAAGGCTCCCTCTGCTTCAAAATAAAACCTGCTAACTGAAAGAGTGGAAGGGGTGAGCTACACAGCTCAGTAAAGGTAAGATATATGAGAATTTAATAAGAATGCATGTAAATCAGATTATTTCATTCTATAAATATTCAAATAGGAGAACAACTTTTCATGCATAGTATTTTATACTATTCATAATAATAACCTATATGTTTTCCATAGGAAAATAATTGTTCTCCCTTTTCTTATCAGAACAATATTACCAAAACCTTTCGGATTGAATTTCTTTCATTTCTTACAAAGTCACCAATTAGAATATTGATTATATAGAATCGCATATATATATATATATATATATATATATATATATATATATATATATACTATGAAATAATCATTTTTATTTAAATCAGATAATTGGTAACATTGTCTTAGCTAGAAAAATCTTAAAGAATAACAAAATTTTTCTTCATAAACTTCTTCTCGTAAAATATTATAACTTTCATTGTCATAAAACTTAACGTTTCATAAGAATAAATATCTTATAACCTTTTAAACATAAACTTGTACTTTCATCAAAAGCTTTACCTTTAAAACGTAACAGAACTTCAAAAAATTTTATCTTTAATGAACAGCTTTCATTTTCAACATAAACTTCTTCTTTTCATGAGAGCTTTTAACTTTTCATAATGCATTTAAACAAAACAATTCTCTCATGATTAATAACATAATATAGCTGTTCATAAATAACTTATTGGTTAGTCCATATCTGATAAGTCTGTACTTATTTGGGAGGCTTCTAGCACCACGGTGCTAGGCATCCAGCATTCCCCACAATGCCAGGTATTCCCGATATCACATCATAATACATATCTTTCAACCATGGGGGTAGGTTGACTTCCCCCACAAGTTGGCCGTAACCAACAAGGGGCGGGTACAGCAGAGCCAGTCCCACTTAATGGCCAATCATATAACATTTTCCATGGAAAGCCAGTAATTAACCCCTACTGACAGAGTTCAGATCACCAGAGGACATAACCCGAAAACATTTCATACTTTACATCATAGTGAAATTTCTTATTTTGCATAATATTTCACAATAATAGCATTTCCATTCTTTTCTTTAAACATCATGTTCGTGGAATTAGTAATGGCATCAATATGCTTAAATCATATACATAAGGTTTCGAAAGCTCACGAACATATCTTTGTCAGAATAATGATTATATGCCATATTTCTAATCAAAAACCTTTTAATGCATCATATACTTTGAAGTACCCTCATGACTTACCAAACGCTCATATAATTTATCCCTTACCTGAAAACAGAGGAATCGAGAGCCTACAGTCGAAGGAGCTTAGACCTGAGGAACTGGTAACACCTAAACCAAATATCAAAACTTATCACTATCCATTACTCCTTATCATAAACTTACACATTCATCTCAAAACCTATATCTTAGAACCAAGAAAATCCTATACCCATCACATAAAGTTCCCCAAAACACATAATACAATCATCAAATACATTCTTCACCCAAATCAAAAAGAAACCAATTCATAAAATTTATATATAATCCTAACATACCAACAGATGAGAATATTAAATTATAGCTCAAAACATTCACCCTAACTTGCGAATTAAATCCACAAAGTCAGGTGTAGCATATGTGGTTCACTGCACATTCCAGCAGCATACTCCCCATTTGTAAAATACAAACGGGCTATCCACACACATCCAATTGTCATGAAATTTTACATAACTACTCCCCTGTATGTCCAGTATCTACCATAAAAATTTCGGAGTCAAAGCATAAACCCATGATTTACTAAAAATCATGCAAGACGGCATACTCAAATCTGTCCTGACAGAATTTCATGCAACTTATAAATTAACCCATTATTTTTATATTAATCCAAATGCTGTGAGACTACTTCCATAACAACCATATGTATCTTAGATTCCACAGGAAATATCCCTAGCTTCCAAATTCACTATATGCAATTTAATACATAATTTATCATGCATAAACACAGAAGCTGTCACAGTGACAGCTTTGTAACGTTTTCTTGTAAATTCACAAACAATTATCAAACGATGGTATTTTCATATGGGGATTTTTATACACTCATTAGACATGTTATACAACACTTACACATAGTCATTTAACCATTTAGAGCAAAAATACACACAATAAAAATCCCAGCAGTAACATCAAAAATACTCATCCTAACTTTTTCTTACTTCCTTAATCATATAGAATCATTAATTAGGAAACCCTAATCTACCTTCAACAAATCACCAACACAACTTCAAAGCTTCTTAAAACAGCATATATATATATATATATATATATATATGTAGACTTACATGAAAGGATTCCCTTTCCTAGTGGCTGGAACAGAAAGTATGAGAGGTAGAGAGCTTGAGAGAGTTGAAAGAGGCTTCCTTCTTGCCGCTGGACTTTCTGTCTGGGCAGCCAAGAAAATGAGATAAGGGGAAGACTTTTGGGTGGGGTTTTGTCTTTCTTTTGGGTGTGTGAACCGGTGGACTTGAGGGAAGACTCAAGGGAGCTTCCTAGCACCTTCCTTAAGAGAAAAAGAGACAAAAGTGAAGTGAGAATTCAGATTTTTGCATGGACCCGTGGGAAATGAGAGGTTCTTGAATGTTCTATTTGTTTGAGAAAGTCAAGGAAGAGGTGAGGTGGAGCTTGGTGATTGTATGTCCAAGTCTTGGTCTTTGGGACTTATCAACATGCATGGTTCTTTGGCTTTGCATGTGTTGGATTTCAATTGGTTGCATGTGAGTGAAACTTCCACTATAATATCTCATGCATCATGCATAGTTAAAACACCAACAACTATATATATATATATATATATCATAACTTAACAACTTAATATAATTTTGTACATACTTAGTATATATATATTTATAATACAAATAGCCATTTCAATTATTTATAATCTGTAATTCTTATTCAATGGCATTATAAAATAATATGTTTATTAAATACTCTTATATTAATTTTAGTAAGTAAGTGGCTTGAAATATAATTAATACTTAACCACTTAAACACAAAGTTTAATTGTAAAATTGGGTCAGGGTGTTACAGTTATAGAGACAGGTTATTTTTGTTTTCTTGTTTTCATTTTTATTGTAAAATTAATTCTTATATTTGCTAAAGTTTTAGATTATTTGTGGCTTTGAAGACTTCATTGGTTCCAATGTGATCTTATTATCACTTTGCATGTTATATTGAAAATGAAATTATATGCATGATAATAACTGAAATTTACTCTATGAAATATCATTATCAAGTATACCTTTGACAAGAGATATTATTTCTTCTGTTTGTGTAAATATCTCATATCAAACTAGAAAAATTTTATAAACTTATCAGAGTTTATAACAGTAACATAACTCGGCCTTTAAACATAAATTCCTGGTTCCGCCCATGGTTATAACTGTAGTTAAATAATTAAATTCAATATTTCCTAATAACTTAAGTTTTTGGGACAATTGATAATTTAATAGTACACCCTACATTAGAGTCCCAATGGCAAATAGACACTTAAGCTAACCAGGTGATCATTATGCTTATTGCTAGTTTACAGGTTTTTGTCATTGTAAACTAATAATAGAAAAATATGTAAAATTTACATAATTAAAATGACACACGTCAATGAGTATATAATTGTGTAGAAAAATATGTAAAATTTACATAATTAAAATGACACACGTCAATGAGTATATAATTGTGTAAATTTACAAATTTGCAAGTTTGTTACAGTAACCGTGTAAATTTATACTAACATTTTTTTTTCATTTATTTATTTTATTATTTTTTTTTACATATCCCAATGATGAAAGAAGAAAGTGGACAGTGGTTATTGTATGTAAAGAAATATGAACAACTAAAAAAATTAAGAAAATTTGATGTTTTAGTGAAATGTAGTGTAATATAGATAATTTAACGTGAGTTGTTTTGAAAAGTGAATATTTAAAATAGAAAAAGTAAGTTCATAAGCTAAAATAGACATGAATTTTCCCACGAGCTGATGTGAATACTCTAATGGTAGATGTGGACTAATAGGGGAAAAAAGATAGGAAGTGTCGGGGAAAAAAAAGTTTCCTTCACAACAAGTAAGATTTAAGTTGGGTCGGAGTGTCTAAACCGAAACTCAACGATGGGCTCAATGCACGGCTCAAAGGCTATCGGTAAAGGTCCAAGAAATTCACTATATTTTATGCCTTGGGCTTAGGTGGGAATCGACAAGAGTGGCCCATGAGCAGTCTCTACAGTAGATACGTCAATATGATAAAAATACACACGGTAAGAAATACCCCAGCAGTAAAGTGTTTCTGCAGAAGATGACCCAGCGGTAAAGTGCTTCTGCGGAAAACAGCCTAGCAGAAGACGGCCTAGTGGTGAAATATTCCTACAGAAAACGACCCAGCAGAAAACGACCCAGTTGTGAGATATTTCTGCAGAAAATGGCCCAGCGGTAAGCGGCCCAACTGTAGAATATTTCTGCAGAAAACGACCTAGCTGTGGAATATTTCTGCAGAAAACGGCCCAACGATAAGATAATACAAAGTAGAGTACACTTCAGTGGTTAGTCATTTCACAAATCAAGGGAAACATCTACACTTTCAGACTCATTATCCGTTGGCTCGGGAGAAAAATCTTCTAATACAACAATATGAGGGAAAAATTCTATAATAACAGTGACATCATAGCCATTAATAATAAAAGAATAAATAAACATCATGGGTTCCATAATAACAAATAATGGAAAAGACTTAGTGTGAGATAAAGGGAGAGAAAGAAATCCCAGCTAGTGCAGCAAGATCATTATGTTGCCAAGACATGCTCATGGACGTAATATATGTAGTGAGTTGAGAGAATCATTTGTGAGAAGTATGAGTAATGTGTGAGAGTATGTAGTAGTACTGCTGAAATGTACTACTAAAACAAGTAAATGTTTAAGAATTGAGCTATGAGAGAGTATTTGTGAGTTAGGAGCAGGGGAACTTAGTTTCTATGCTTGAAACTAAGTATTCAGAGGCTTTTTCAGAGCTTAGAGAAAGCTTAAGCAAAGGGGTAAGGCAGAAACTTTTCTGGTGTAAGTCTTGATACCTGTTTGGTTGTTGAAGCATTAATGGAGAGCTATTTTTAGAGTAGGATTTTCAGGGGGTAATTAGCAAATAATCTTTGCTAAATCTTCCTCAATCTCCAGAAAATTTTTAGAGAAATGTTAAGATTTTTAGCTAAGAGTAGTAAGCTTAACTTTTGAAAGTTCTTGCTGTTTTGGGCAATAACAGCTAGGTTTTTGGCTTTAGCATTAAATGCTGATTAGCTTTAACTGATGGGATTAGAGCATGCTTTTAGGCTAATGATCTGGTTGTGCTGCAACTAGAATTAGAGTTCCTAGGACAGATTGGACCACCCCAAGCCAGGTGTTAACCTTGGAGCCCTTGCTAGAACTCTGTTGGGATCCCCTTTGATGCCCTCCAAACCACATTTCCCTGAGTTTCCCCATTTGGGGTTCATGTGCTTGATTCATGAACCTGAAAATACATATTTTTGGCATGAAAATGAACTGATTTTGGTGTCGTTTCATGAACTTTACTGGTCTTGTAATGGCAGCTTTAGTTTCTTGGCTGTGTGTGCTGAAAAAGAAAGAAACAACAGTTAGCAGAAGTCTTTTCAGCTTTCCCGGCTTTCTATCACATCATTTTTAGCTTTATGTCACTTGAGAACTGATAGAACTTCGGCTTGTAAAGAAAGGATTCTTCCCCTGTTGGACACGTGTCCATGTTCTGATCAGATTAGACAAGTTGTGGCTTGATGGGAAGGAGATCCAGCTGTTCCCTTTTTGCTGAAATTCAGTTGAGTAGTTCACGTGTTCCCCAATCTGCTGGATTTGTGTGTGTGTGGGTCGGCCAGACCAAGTTGGGCTTTGTTGATATGCTTGCTTGGGCTTAAATCTACAAGATGAGTAGTTTTGCCATGAGTTATACTCATGGGCTTTATAGTTAGTTGCTTATGGCAATAATAGTCATAGTTTCCATAAAGCTTTTTGAAAGAGATATTTCTTGAATAATCATATTTTCCCATTAAAGAGGGATTTAGCAAGTGTCAATAATATTTGAGTTTTGTAAGTGCTTGCCAAAATAGTATTTTGGGCTTTGGGCTTTGTAAAATAGTTGCTAAAAGAATATTTAAATTTTATAGAATTGTGCCAAATTAATCATTTGAGCTTTAAGAAAAATAGTTGCCAAATTATTATTTGGGCTTTGTGAAATAAATGCCAAATTAGTATTTGGGCTTTGTAAAATAGTACCAAATTAGTATTTGGGCTTAAGGAAATAAGTGTCAAATTATTATTTGGGCTTTGTAAAATAGTTGCTAAGATAATATTTAAATTTTGTAGAATTGTGCCAAATTAATTATTTGGGCTTTAAGAAAAATAGTTGCCAAATTATTATTTGGGTTTTGTGAAATAAATGTCAAATTAATATTTGGGCTTTGTAGAATAATGCCAAATTAGTATTTGGGCTTAAGGGAATAAGTGCCAAACTATTATTTGGGTTTTGTAAAATAGTTGTTAAGATAATTGCCAAATTAGTATTTGGGCTTTATGAAATAGTGTAAAGATAGTTGCCAAAATAATATTTTTGGGCTTTATAAAGTAGTGCCAAATTAGAGTTTGGGCCTTGCGAAAATAGATGCCAAATAGGAATTCAGGCTTTGTAGAAATGATTTTGAGATTTTATAAAGTATTGCCGTGTAGCAACGAGCTTTGTAAATAGTGCCACATCATAGTGGGTTTTGGAATTAGCCACATCGTAGTGGGACTTTTGAAATTAGCCACATCGTAGTGAGACTTTTGGAATTTTGGGCTTTCTTGGGGTTTTGCCCACAAGCCGAATGATGTTGGGCTTTGTGTGGGAATAATGTAATTTTGCGGCCCAATTTTGGTAGTAATATGATGAGTATTTTTGTGAAAACCCAAGTTGGATAATATGTGGGCTATAATGGGTAATATTTGTGAGATGACTCATGGCAATTTATGGGCTTGTGTGAGGAGTATTTGCCAAGGCCTAATAACATGGAGAATGTTTGGCTAATATATATGAGAAATATTTATATGGGTTTAGAATAATGTATGGGCTCATGTAAGTATTTTGTGAGTGAGCTTAATGAAATTAAGGCCCGAAAATTTGTACCTCAACAGAAAGAAAATAATAATATGACCGTTAATGTGGCTCAATAAATACGTAATAGCAATAAATGTTAGACCTCAACTTTTAGATAATATATCGATATATAATAATTAAATTAATCATTTTTCTTGAATTCATGTTTTTTTTTTTTTTGAATGACTTTTTATCATAATACCCAAACATGTGATTTCAGGTCATTTAACTCTGCCGCCCATTATTCCCTCAAAAACAAAAACAAAAACAAAAACAAAACAAAACCAAACCAAAAAAAAAAAAAAAAACTCTACCGCCCATTGGAGTTAAAATTCAATTCGTTGATTGGAAGAGCGATCAATACAACATGCTGTTTTAAACTAATTATTTTGTTGCATTCACTAGATTATGTTCTTTGTGGACTTACAATCTTACATTTCATATGAAAATTAGATTGCAGAAAAGTAATTTAACAACAAAAGAAAAGTTGAAAGAGAACACCAATTTTTTCCAATATAGCTAAAGGATAAAGGCAATGGGCTCTCCTTGTAATGAGCTCCCATGAGCTCTCTCAAATTTTTGGTAAATTATTCTTAAAAAAAAAAAAACTTTTAGTAAATTAAGCTCATAAAGCATATTAAACATTTCAACCATTCAATGTTTTAGAATAATCAAATAAGATTATTTCAGCTCCATCATTCTGAGTTTTTTAATCCTGTCTTCATCAAGGATGGTACTCTCATTGTTTGACTATTGATGAGGATTCAAATATTGGGGGAAGAAAATTAATCAACTAAGATATTATATTATATATATAGTTTTTGAGTCAAAGTTGTGCTGTCATTTGACTATCTTTTAACATTGAAATTTTGTCAAATTTGGCTGGGGAGTAAAAGTGAATTTGAAAATTTCTTTCCTGACTTCCATCAATTGAAATGATGTTCTTATCTTATGGGCTGATACTGCATAGTCTCGGGTTATACTCTCTCCCTTTTATTGAGGGGTGGGTTCATTCACTATAGGACCCGCTTTTGTGAGAGGGAGGAAATATAATCCATGACTATACAATAATTTTTCCTTATTTTATAGATGCAAGGATGCATGTTTGATTTTACCTCTGAATCTTCTGTCTATTTATTGGCAGAGCTAATGAAAAAGCCCATGATATATGGCTTTACTCAATCATTGATGGCCACACAAAAAGATCAGGGAAAAAGAGAAATTAAGAAGAATTCAAAATTTGAGATACCAGAAGTCTAGTGAGAGGTCAATCAGCATATATATGCAACTTGCCAGTCCTATTTTACGCTATATTTTATTAAAATATTATTTTTTTCTTGATTTTTTTTTAATTGTTTTTCTTTCTTCACACATAACAACCACCATTTACAATTATACATGGACTGATATAGATCATTTTTAGGTAAAATTGTGTAAATTTTACACATTTTTCTATCATACACAGACTGATATGAATGCTCTAAATGGTCTTGCTCAAGCTTACCTAGCTTAGTTCCTAAACCTTCAAAAGAGAGCACAAATTTTCATGAAAATGTATAAAGGCGTGTCTATAAATAGACCCAAAATCATATGGTTTAGATTAAATAAATGTGTATTGTGCAGGTGTTTATTGAGTCATGCATCAAATGTATACTAAGAAGAATTGGAGTACATAAGCAATTACTAAACACCCTAATCATAACTTAACTTGCCCTCTAGGCAGAGACGGAACCATGTTATGGCCAAGGGGAACATAACCCCCCTTAGTCCAATGAGCTCCACCCTTTCCTCTCTCTTTATAATCTGTTTGGATTGAGGAGAAGACAATGAAAGTAAAGTAGAGTAGAGTAAAATTAATTCAAAATTAGCATATTTTTAACTAACTTTACTCTACTTTTCTCCGCTCTTCCTCCCTCCTCCCTCCTCTCTCAATCCAAACAGCCCTTAAGTAATAAAAATAATTATACAACAACAATAGTATTTGTTACAATATTATATCCCCTACTCACGTGGGCGGCCAACTGCCCTTCAGCATGACTCTTACTCTCTTTAGCCATGTGTAGTGATTCTAGTGAAGTAACAATCATAGGCTCATAGCAATAAAGCAAACATTTAGCTATCAGTAGGAACTTTCGCAACTTGCCAGCTTGCTTATTACCGCATGAGACAGACCTTGCAGTTTGAAATACTCGTTGTAATTTTTTTTTTCTTTTTATTTTTTTCTACTAAAATTCTTTGGTAAGCAAAAATAGATTAATAAGTAGAAAATTAAGGACAAATTAAGAAATAATAGACTAGGGGTCTTAAAGTAAAATTATTTATTTATTTTTATTCTAAGTTAGTTTCTTAATCTTATATATGTGTGTAAAAGTGTACGCACATGTTTCTTTCTTTTTTCTTTTCTCCTTCAAAATTTTGATGGGACCGTAGTAGATTAGAAGTACTTTTTTTTTTCTTTTTTATTCTTGGTGCCAAACAGCCGTTAAGGATTAAAAGATCAACAATCTATCAACTTGTTTATAAAGTGATTATAATTTCTATTATAACTACAAGATGAGCAAATTTAGTCTTAAATATTGTCAAAACTAAGTTTTATAAATAAATAAATAAATCAAAAGCTATTTGATTTTATACACTAAAAAGGAAATTTATGTTTACTATATAATCAATCATAATTTATTTTCAGAATTTAAAAGAATATTGAATTCATTTTCGATTAATGATTTTTTTTAAATGTATTGGGAAATAATTTTTTGTGCCCTTTCTTCGTTTATACTTTGCCCCAAACAACACCGCACCCCCCCCCCCCCAACCCAAGGCTAAAGACCTGCTCCTAGGCTATAGCACACAGGCATGAATAGTTTTTTCTCGTAGGAATCCTAGGCTATAGCACACAGACATGAATAGTTTTTTTCTCGTGTGGATTCCTACGTTAAAATAGGCTTATATAAGCAATTATGAGAATAAACTAATTAAGAATGCAATGAATGGCTAGTTGAATTCAACTATGTAGCCATGCATTGAGACAAACTCCTTGATCTGCCAAGAGTTTCATAGCTACACACTTAACAAAAAATAGGACTTATTGTGGTTAAATATTCAACTCCAACCCAAATACTCTAGTACCCTCAGCTCTAATATTGTTTCCAATAAAAAAAAAATTAAGTCAATTTGTTGGAGGACCTGTCACTATTGGCACAATAATTGTCAAGAATGAATATTGTTTACTTTCACTAGCACGTGGGTTTCTTGAATCTCTGGATGTATTTATAGTGGTAAGATATAAACTCAGCAGACTTGACTTGAATTCAAACCTTATTTTCCAAGGGGAACCACAAATTAAGTCAAGAGAGTGAAATGGTGGACTCATATGGAAAATCCTCTGGTGCAAATGCATGCATGCATGCATATGGGTAGAGAGAGAGCTTCGAGGAAGCTCAAAGACTACTCATATGTCGTGTTATAAATGGTCAGTCCTTCTAAATAAGTGATAAAGCTACTTAGAGCCAAAAGCAGGATGAAAACTAGCTAGGTCACTTTCACTTGCTTTAAAACAAACATAGAGACACTAAGAGAACGAAAATCTTTTTTTTCTTTTTAAAGAATTTAAAGGAAGTTTTTACTTAAACCTGTTATCCTATGTTATGAATGGTTCTATCTATCCATCTAGAGGGGTTCTGAAGCTTTCTAGCTCTCTCTGAGGAACTTGAATAGTGGAAAATTTGATTTACCTCTCTCTCTCTCTTTCTTACCTCACACAGCATATGCACTGTGAATCTGAATATGTATTTGAGTAATTAGTAATTAACTTTTCAAGAGAATTGCCTAAATCAGTAAATCCTCCATTTAGAAGATACCATCTCTAGTAACTTCTTATAATAAATCCATTCTTATGTAGAAATTCAATGTAGCAATCATAAGTTCAATGCGACTATGTGGTACCTATTTTTCAGAGAAGTAACTAATAAATCCAAATCTTGAAAATAATTCTCACCTATAGAGTGATCACTAAAATATAAAAAGGGAACTGCATATTCATATATGACATACACGTGCCAACTAGCAGCCGGTGGCCTTTGTAATATGCATATCCTTTCTATAAAGGAAAGCATCTTTTCAAATCATGCATGGGACTACAAGGCTGAGAAAGACATCCCTCTAATTTTTTTCCGATAATCAATAATATCATCATAATAAGCCAAAAGTTTGGAAAATGAACCCTAGAAAGAATACAAAAGACAAAACCTTATAAATACAAAAGCCTCTTATCTCCTACATATACTGCAAGCTGGAAAGCCATAGCACTAACTCACGGGAAGCTTTAAGTTACAGACATGAGTTCCATTAATATCATAGGAGCACTATAAACATGTATTTCATTTTAATCACCATTTAGCATTGTCACAATTGAGCTAATAATAAACAAGCATTTAGGCACCTAAAACCTGCATTTCATTTTCAAAATCATTTAGTACACATTAATTAGTGGACACCACCCCCCCACCCCCCACCCAAAAGAAAACACACACACCAACCCAAATCCCAGACACATGTACAGTATTAGTTATTATATGAACAAATAGTTTTGGTTTTTTTTTTTTTTTTTTCCTTTTTATGATTGTCATGATCTATTTCAGTAATGGTTCCATTATATTTCATTGAATAACCTTGCACACTTCTTAATTACTAGAGAAAAAAGTGTTCCATTATAAAGATATGCTTAAAGTCGCCCTCCAGTTAATAACTTCGTCCTTTTTATAAAATCTTGCTC
Source organism: Quercus agrifolia (assembly GCA_029955455.1). Taxonomy (NCBI): domain Eukaryota; kingdom Viridiplantae; phylum Streptophyta; class Magnoliopsida; order Fagales; family Fagaceae; genus Quercus; species Quercus agrifolia. The sequence goes on along the minus strand of JARQAD010000011.1, from coordinate 10,157,578 downwards.
TTGGGAAAAGAGAAAATCATTTTGAACCACTAATTTTGCTTTACTTTCCAAACCACATTTTCCACACAGACCACTGGTCAACATGAACATTTACATACCATAAAGTATAGCTCTTCGCAATCAACTTGGAAGAGAAATGGTGTATGGACTCATGGCTAGGTTTTTCCAGCAACAAATACTGCTCCCATCACTCCATGGTGTGTACTTGACCTAACAAGTGTAAATAAGCTGGGACCCATATTGTCTCTTGCTCTTTTTTCCACATCTTTTTCTTGCTTATCAAATTCAACCCCAACACAAACTTAATTAAACACAATCAAAAGTGCAAAATCAAAGTTATTCAAATTCAGCACATCATTAAACCACTAGTCACCAAGAGTTACAAACTTACAATTACAACCCTAGAATTTAATAAAACAAAGTTGATACAAATTAATAGAAACAAAATAACACGTTCAAATTACATACAATAATATCATATATGTCAATAGCCGTACCGTACGGATAGGATAGTTCTAGTCCTCTAGATCCTCCCTTTCAGAGAAGAAGAAGTTCAAGACTGGACCCAGCAGTAATATGAAATTTATGGGATAAAGCCTAAAGGGTCCCAAAATACTAACATAATTCAATAATTAAAAAACAAAAACAAAAACATAGAAAAATTACATATACAATAGATATGTAACGTACAGTGATTCTAGGCCTTAGGCCTTTAGCTTGAGAGAGCTTACTCAATTTTCACACAGTGTCCAGCCTTCTAAGCGCATCAAGTTGGGGAGAATCATAGAATACAGTATTGGGCAACAAACCAGAAAAATTGTCAATCATCTGGGGAGTGAAAACATCATCGTACGGCTCAAACTGAGAGCTTGAACTCTCGGGCTGTTCTTGACTAGTACTGGGGTCCACAGTGGGCACCTCCTCTTGTTGTGAATGATCATCATCATCATCATCATCACCATCCATCTTATTGTCATCATTAGTCATGGGATCGGGAGCCGTTTGATGCTGGCGGCCACCGACATGTTCATCTTTGTTCGAAAACTTTGTGGGGTCAGGCAATTCAGAATCTTGGCCAGTGAGTTCTTGAACCAAGGCCCTGAATTGTGAAGCACTGGTCTTGACCTTCATAGGGTTGGATATGTACACAACTTTGATGGGGTTGTTGTTGTTGTTGTTTTTCTTGGGTTGCTTGGCTTTCTTGGTTGGTTTTCTTTGGTGCACACTTGTTAGTAGGTTGTTTTCCATGTTTGGTAGTTGGAGATATAAAAAAAGAGGGGGGGTTTGAGGAGCTCAAAAAGATAACATGTTTTGCATGAAAGTGGAGTAGATTATTGGGTGAGAGAGAGCAAAAGAGGGATGGTGTTTTGAGGCTGCAAAAGAAGTCTTGGAAAGGAAAAAGAAATGGTGAGAAAAGAAGATAAAGAGTAAATGAAGGTAAAAAACAATTGATCCAGCAAATGGAAACTAACAAGAAAGTTATGGCGTAGATTTCCTATTCCCATGCGCCACCATGGCGCGTGTTTGTCACGTTTACATTAACATTAGAATATGACTTTTTAAATAATTAAAAATAGAAATAGAAAATTACATAAAAGGCCAAAGTTTATACCCTTTTTCAAATCGTAAGTTAAAGTAAAAAAAAAAAAAAAAATGAAACAATTTTAATTTAAAGATTATGTCTATCCATGTCACTTATTTTTGTTATCTTGGGCAATAATGGAGTAAAGAAGTACAAGAAACCATTGATTCAATTTTGTGTTTTACCTAGAAGTGGTTCATAATTCAATCTGGAAAATACTGAATAAAAATGGTAGAATCATGAGATAGGGATTGCCTAAAAATCAAAGTTTATTATACCCAGTTGTAACATAAAAATTATCAAATTTTTTTATTATTTTCTACTTCATTACAGTTAATAATAATGAAAATGAATAATGAAGATGGATAAGTGCTTCAAATTAAAATAGTTTCATGAATTTGGAACTTTAATTTTCAATATTAAAAACATGAGATTGAGTATAAAACACATTCTAAATTCTAGGCATTTTATAAGATTTTTTCAAATAAATAGCATGACCATAGTAATTCTTATCCATTACTAAACAACGCTTGAAGAGCCTAAACCTTAATGAGGTTGTACTTTTTTTTTTTTGTTTTTTGGGTAAAAGAGGTTGTAGTTGTTTGCAAGTGGAAGGTTGAGCCATTCCCTAACCTTGATCCCACCATAGAACCTATGATATATTTTCAAATGGATGAAAGGTTATGGTCCTTAACTAGAATTGGTATCATTACCCTTAAAGTACTGATTCTTAATCTCTCTTATAAAACTTTTTTTATATAATTTAATAATTATGATAATGACTAAAGGAGAATTTAAACATCTAGTTCTTTTCATGAAAAAGAGCACATAATGTCATTGAAATACAAAACTTTTAATTAATCCACCCAATACTAAGTCTAGTTCATAAGTCCATAACTACTTAAACACGGTCTTACGTGATCATTAAGCACAGGCCTTACTATTTAGAGAGCAGCCACATGCAATAAAATATGTTTAATGCAATTATCTTTTATTAGAACAAATTAGGTAAGCAATTTTTTTTTTTTTTCGTGTAATGCACGCTGCAAAGACGGAGAGTGGAAGAGGTGGGGCAGAGCTGATTTCTAATATTACCTTTGCATCAATAATCCATCCACGTGCCCATCGCCGAAAGCCCGGTTAGATGTCGTGACGTCATGACAAGGTGGTATGATGACGTCATGATACTTTAAAGTAAGAGCCAGGGCTGATGAGCTGGGCTTGTCTGGACTCGGCGGCTTCGACACTGGTCCTAGCTAGGTGGCTCTCTCTCTCTCTCATAGAGAGAGAGAGAGAGAGAGAGACTGCTCCTATACTCATTAACTCCACCATAGTAAGTTGCATTTTGTCAGAGAGTACTTAGTTGCAACACCAACCCAAATTCAATGCTACATTTTTCTTCTTCTTTCTATACACGTGGGAAAGGATTAGCCTCATCTTTCTATTTTGCAATGCCAAATTCTATAATGACTTAAATATTATAAGGAAACTTAATAATTAAGACTATTTATTTGGAAAATAAATTCTTTATTAAGAAGTTATATTCACATGTATTTAATCTTGAACAGACTTGACTTGGGTCTAATACAAAAAGTGCATTAGATCGTTACACATAACTAAAAATGAACACATATTATAATTTTGACAAATTCAATGCACAAAAATATTGAATCCAATCTTTAATTGTCGATCTTGAATTAGGTATCTTTTTTTTTATTAAATTATTTATAGAAAAGAACATAATGTTTAAGTTTGTGGACTAAAATTACTAGAAGACAAAAGTCTTTGGGCACTATGAAATCTCACAATATCTTTATACCAATTTTATTTTGAGTTGTGGATTGAAACTTAATCTAATTTTATTTTGATTTAGAATAAGTTGATATTTAAATTTGTTGTGAAAATATTATGAAATTTTGTTATGGCGGTAGAAGATATCTTACAAGACATTAAAGATTTACTTTTTAATAAATTGTCATAAATTTTTTTTTTTTGAAAAGTGTTGTATATATCTACAACATTTTTACAATAAATCTTATATAGTAAATTGTGATTAGTTCTAATTTGAACCCAACACTTAAATTATTTTTTTACCCTCTAATAACAGTAAATAAACAACTTGTCAAGAATTATGATTCTCAAGTCATTATAGAAAGACTTAACTCTTATTGTTATTAATTATAAGCTTATTTCTATGGCCTAACTTCTTTTTTATTTTTTTAATACGATAAATGAAAGTATAAAATTTTTCCTGTAACTTTTTGTTTTTGAGGAGTGTTTAATCCTTTTTTGTTTTCCTTCTTACAATAAGTTGGTGGGATCTTGCCTCCAAGTTTGAATCCAAATTCTTCCACATAGAGATGTCACTAAAAAAAAAAAAAACCTCTCACTTGCATGAAATCTCATAACTCTAATCCATTTGTCAAAAGTTAAAAACCTCAAGAACTTTTTCCGTTAAATGATTATTTTTTTAGGGTATCAGCTTATTTCTAGATTCAATAAGATATGTCTCTATTCTTGCTTTCAAAGACAGGAATTGGTTTTGGCGGTTTGGACTGGCAGACGCCATACGTCACATTAATTGTATGAGGCATAAATCTTGAGTCTACATTCAGGCCACGTATGTATTTCCGGTCTTAAGCAACTACCAAGATGTTTCCATGACTTGGTACAAAATTTCCATGGTTTTGATAGCCTTGGTTTATCCTAAATGTCGGAAATATTTTGTAGACATTCTTTTCTTTGTTTCTCTCCCAAAAAAAAAAAAAAATCTTTGTCTTTTATTTGTTGTTAATTCGATAGTAAGAGATAAAAGATTTTAATTCACTCTAAACATCTCTAATGAAAACATCAAAAAATATTATTAAATTACAAAGCTTTTAATTCTTTTTTATTTTCTTTCAAAACAAGTAATAAAGGATTTTTTTTTTTTTAAAAGCTCAAAATATATCCTAAAAAAAAATTACAATGTTTTCCACAACTATTAAAATGACATATTGTGATTGTTATTAATTAATAAACAAAAAGTTAGAAGTTTTGTAATTCAACTAACACATCTTAATGTTTTAACATAGAATTCTAAGGACCCCCACCCCCAATTTTCAAATTATCAACAAAATATATATATATATATATATATATATATATATATATATGTATATATATATATATATATTTTGCTCTAATAACAATCATTGCGTTAATGATTATAAAAAAGATTTTGAAATTTTTTGTGTTCCTAATATTACTAAATAGAAAATATTAACCTTATAATTAGTCATAGTTTTAATTGACTATCCAGTCTCGGGACAGACACAAGTGAGGGCCCGAGCCCCTGACCCAATTTTTTATTTATTAGTAGGTATATTTTCAAAAAAAATTATTAATAATAATAACTTGGGCCCCCCCTCACTTAGGATTCCCCCCACCCCCTCCAAAATTTTCAGCCCCATTACCAGCCGGCCAACCCAACGTAAATCAACCAAAAAAGAAAAAGAAAAAAGAAGGTAAATACAGAAATTCAGTCCAAACTCCAAACGCAATAGACCCCCTCTTTTCAACCCCATTACTAGCTGGCCAGCCCAATGTAAATCAACCAAAAAAAAAAAAGTAAATACAAAAATTCCGTCCAAACTCCAAACAGAGAACGCAATAGAAAAAGAAAAAGAAAAAGAAAAACTGAGAAGAAAGAGCAAGACTGCAAGACAAAGAGAAATTTTTTTTTTTTTTTCCGCTCATCTCCGGCCCCCTTAGCCTGAATTCCTGATCCAGTTATTCATTGAAATTTGTATAGCTCAATTTTGTCTCTTTTGAATAGTTACAATGAGTAAGTTGGAATCCAAATCCTAAATATTTTTATTGAAAACACCAAAAAATACCAGTTAAACTAAGAACTCTTCACGCGCACATTTCTCGCCAAATGATTTATAAGCTCATCACTCATGATGACTATTAAGTATATATTAGATTTGCATTCTGATTGTATATTACTATGTAAGCACTACACTTGAAATAAACTCTATAAAGTGATGTGAGGTCACCACTCGCACGTGTTTTGACTTTCTGTGAATTTGAAAAGATTAATACGTAACAGACACTTAGAAAAAGAATATAGCGTGGCATATTGCTTCAGTGATAGTCATGACTTGAAATGCAATGTTGGGGTCCTTTGATACGAGAATCTTCTAAACTTTTCGAGATCAATATTTAAATTATAGTTTCTAATTTTTAAATATTAAACCGTTTATCTGAGATAAATAGTGTTGATTTTACCACTTTAACAAATAATTAAAAAATATATAAACACTACTTCATGATTTTTTCACTGTAGGGGGAAAAGGAAGAAAGTTTGAAATCTTGTCTTTATCCTTTTTTCTTTTTGAATTTTGAGTTTTTCATGATTGTTTTTTCCTTATATTCAATCTCTCTCTCACCTTAAGATTTTCAATAATTTTACAAGTCAAGTCAATATTATAAGGAGATGCTTTAAATGGTATGATTATGTCAAGTTTATCCATGATAGACAACATGATAATATGGCATGACAAGCCCAACCACATTTCTTTGCTCAGCTTTAATGGTAAATGAGGTTAGGCAAGAAGGAAGGATGAGTTCGAGTTAACCTATATATCTAATAACTCAAGTAGGGGTGTGTAGCCAACATGTCAAAATCGACCCGATTCAATTCAATCCATTAGGCTAGATCAATTTTTAGAAGTTGGTAGGTTGGGTTGGGTTATGAAATTTGTTTTTACAATGGGTTAGGTTAGGTTGGGGTTATAAGATTCACAAATCCACCTAACTCAAACCAACCCACTTATATTTAATATATATTTTAAATTTAAAAAAATATATTATGCAATTTTATTATTTACCTTTTTACCTCTCTTCTTAAATAAAACTCAAACCCCTAAATTCTTCTCATATAGTTTGTGTTGGTTTGGTGTTATGCTTAGAATTATTTGGTTATAAGTTTCTCTTATTTGTAGAGGTATTATTCTAATTCTCAATTTAATATTAATAAAGTAATTAAAAAACAAACCTGACCAACTCATGGGTCCAACCCAATCCATGTGGATTGGGTTGCGTGGCTTGGATTGAAAAACCTAACTCAACTCATGCACACCCCTAAACCCAAGTAAGTAGTCTAATTCTTGTATGTGCTCGACGTATGAGACTTATGTCTCACTGACACGTGAGGCTCACAAATACCGTCTCTAAGTGACTATCTCAAGAACGAATTATGAGAATTATAGTATTATCCTTTAAAGTTCTATTCCCCGAGAATCACTGCCCAATTTGAATCATAATCACTATAAAATATTATGAAATTGGTTTCTTGAGTTATGGTATGCACAAAATAATTAGTTGCTTCTTGTTAATTACATTTTTTTTTAATTTATATATAAAAATATATAAAATATAAAATATAAAATAAAAAAAATAAAAAACTATACCTTTATTGACTTAAGCAATGAAAAATCACTCAACCAACTAAATTGACAATCCACTTGTATCTTCCCTTTCCTTCGTGCAAGTGTTTATCGTTAACGTTTGATTGTGCAATCAACTGCATCAACAATACTTTAATTTCTTCATATTAATTATTTATTATTGACTTAAAACAACAGAGAATCCCTCAACAGACCAAACTAACGACCCACTTGTGTCTTCCCTTACCTTCATGCAAGTGTCTATCATCGAGGTTCCACTATATATACGATAAATTGCATCAACAATACTTTAATTTCTTCATCTTCTCCTGCTACATTAAGGGGGGAGGGGGTCAAACCTTGGGTATATATCCTCATGGGATTCTTCATGGTGTCGACTTGAAGGTCATTATTATTATTTTTTTCCCCTCAAATTTGACTTTTAAGCTTTCCTCACTCATGGGTTTTTTACACTTAAAGTATGTGTCTTGTACAATGTGTATATTAGTCAATTAGAAGAATTCTTTTAAGGCATGAATTACTACAATTTAGCTAAATCAGGTTGAAAACTTAAGAAGTAAATAAAAAAGGGATTCTAAGTTAGGCTTCCCAATTGCGCTAAATAGGACCAAAACTCAAGTCCTCCTCAACCTAATTTAATAGCCCCTCTTTTTTTCTCTTAATATGTAGAAAACCATGTGATTTTTTATATTGGTATTATTAGTTTCTTGTTGAAGTAGTGAAATCTAGAGCATTTATTTAATATTAAGGGCTAGATTAAAATTTATACATACATATATATATATATATATATATATATATATATATATATATATATATATGTATATATATTTGATACCATGGGCCACATATATTTACCAAATGCACTATATTTTACTACATAATTTTTTGCAATTTAACGCTATTTTGCTAACAATTTTGTTAGTTAACATGTTTTGGAAACTATTTAAGAAACTAGCATCTCGAGTCTTTAAGACTCGAGTTTAGTGAAGAAACTCGAGTCTCAAAGACTTGAGGTCCATAGTGTGGCAAAATTGAGGTGGAAAAAAAATCCACGTGGAACTCGAGTAGACCTAAAAAGAAAACCAAAAGAAAGCCATCCCACCAACACAGTCATGCCACAACTGAGAATCCAAGCTCTTGTCGAAGTTTCTCATTGGAATTTCTTTCACAGAATCCATCACAATAATCATTGTTGTTTGAATCCTAAGCCATTTTCTCCCACTTCCAGCCCCAAAAACCCAAGAACAAAACCAAAACAAATAGCTGAATCAATCTTGGAAATTTGCCGGAGGGGAGGAGGCGAAGGAGAGGAACTAGCTTCGCTGCCCACAGCAGCAATAATTTTTCAGGTCTTCTCACTAGTGTTTTTTTTTTTTTTTTCCTTCTTCTTATTTTTCCTTGTTCCTTGTTTAATCTAGGCAAGTATTTGTGTGTGCATCTGGGCATTGAAGGAACTCGAGACCCATGGAGAAGAGGTTAGGAGAAGATGAAGAATAAGAAGAAGAAAGAGACCCACATTTTTTGTTTTGGTTTTCTCTTATTGAACTCGAGTCTCATAGACTCGAGTTCCACATGGATTAAAAATTCCACATTAGCGTGCTAGCACATGGAACTCAAGTCTCTTAGGCTCGAGTTGCTACAGTAAACTTGAGTTTAAGAGACTCAAGATGTTAGTTTCCTAAATAATTTGAAAACGTTGCTAACTAACAAAATTGTTAGCAAAATTGTGTTATTTTGCACTAAAAAAAAAAAAAATCCTTTTACTACATTTCAATTCCTAGAAATGCTTGTGGGGTGTGAGGAGTAAGAACCGGGGTTTAAGTTTCCAATATGGAGTTTCACACACATATACACTTAGATTAGGCTAGAGTATAAATTATATCTTGTATAAAAATAAAATAAAAAAATTCCTAGAAATGATGATATATGAACAAACAAGATTTCTAGTTTCCAGAGAAACTCTCCAAACTTCTCCTATATCTTTTTATTGAGTATGAAATTTAAAAATCTAACCGTTGAATTGCATATTCTTTTCATTCTTAATTTGCATGTCAAATTTCGTTCAAATTGGATATTATTTAATATTTTATCAATAAACTTATTTTCTATGCATAATTTTATACTACAAAAACTTGAAATTTTAACATTTGATTAATGATATAGCAATTAATTTTTTATCTACTTAAGATTTTGCAAGTATGGAGGATATAATAAGAACATGCAATTTAACAAATAGATTTTCATAATTCATACTCAATAAAAAGATATAAGAGAAGTTTGAAGAGTTTCTCTCCAAAGTAGTTTAGAGTGAAACTTTGTTCTAGAAGAAAATATATACACATATCAAAGTCAACTTCATATCATGCTATGATTGGTTAAGCTATTGTAGTTTCAGTATGGGGGGAATAAAAAATGGAAGTGCAACAAGGACTCCAAGAAAATGGAACTACAAGAAGCACTCCAATGTCTCAGCTGTTAAGAAGCTTGCAAAAGGGAAATTTTTGGAGCAACTACTTGGAGAATTCATGCATTTTATAGAATAGTATGTATCATGACATGACCTCTTTTTTTTTAAATTGCGTTTGGTATCATATTGAAAAGTTTATTGTAGAATGCGTTTTTGTCATGTTCAACCAAATTGTATAGTTGAGTCTCCAAAAAATATATATATATCAAATTGTATAGTCACTTCATTAGCGTGAATATAGAGTAACAAAAAAAAGTGTTTTTTTTTTTAATAAATAAATTGTATACATAAAAATTAACATAGATTATAATTGATCTTCATTACATAAAATCCCAAAAATAAAAATTTCATTTATTAATTTCAACTTAAAAATCCCCCCCCCCCCCCCCCCCCAAATTTTATCCCAACATTACATAAAAATGTTTTTTTACTTGTTAGTCGTGTACTAGGAAGGGTTTATAATAGATGTAGGTTTTTTATTGTATGGTTTTCTGGGGAAAACATTTGTATTTTCATGAATTTTGGGTATTGTAATTGGGGAATTAATACCCATGTTTTGCAGAGAACTTAGTTGGGAGAGAACTGTAGGGCATAGACTTTATTCCCTTTGTTTTGTATGTTTGTTAGCCTTACCCTTATGGCTGAAGTGTAAAATAATGTTGTACTGTTTTGGTTCTGTTTAGTGAAAGCATATTGAATTTTTATTTATTTAATACTGTATTCAAAGGTGAAAAAATATTTAATAATTTTGTGTTTATTTTACAAGAAAATTTAGAATGATGGAAAGTAAATAATCAAGTTTATTTTTTATTTTTTTATTTTTAACATTCTTTGCATTCTTCCATTAAAATTGTCAAAACAACTAATTGAAGAGTTTATTTGGCACAATACCAAAATTAGCTCGTACTAAATTGTAAAAAAAGGGGGGGGGGGGGGGGGGGGGGTTGGGGGTTAATGCAACAACATACAAGTTCAGAGAGATTTCATGCAATTTACTCTTCTTTTTTTTTTTTTTGTGTCCATTTGGTATAGATTATTTTTACCAATTTATTTTACCATTCAGCTTAATATTTTTGCTACTATTCATGAGTCTTACTACACTTTTTGGTACTATTCATGAGTTTCACTGTACTATTTCAGTTAACTTTTTACCTTAAAAGTTTCAGTTTCAGTGAAAGCATATTGAATTTTTATTTATTTAATACTGTATTCAAAGGTGAAAAAATATTTAATAAATTTGTGTTTATTTTACAAGAAAATTTAGAATGATGGAAAGTAAATAATCAAGTTTTTTTATTTTTTATTTTTTAAAACATTCTTTGCATTCTTCCATTAAAATTGTCAAAACAACTAATTGAAGAGTTTATTTGGCACAATACCAAAATTAGCTCGTACTAAATTGTAAAAAAAGGGGGGGGGGGGGGGGGTTGGGGGTTAATGCAACAACATACAAGTTCAGAGAGATTTCATGCAATTTACTCTTCTTTTTTTTTTTTTTTGTGTCCATTTGGTATAGATTATTTTTACCAATTTATTTTACCATTCAGCTTAATATTTTTGCTACTATTCATGAGTCTTACTACACTTTTTGGTACTATTCATGAGTTTCACTGTACTATTTCAGTTAACTTTTTACCTTAAAAGTTTCAGTTTCAGTGAAAGCATATTGAATTTTTATTTATTTAATACTGTATTCAAAGGTGAAAAAATATTTAATAAATTTGTGTTTATTTTACAAGAAAATTTAGAATGATGGAAAGTAAATAATCAAGTTTTTTTATTTTTTATTTTTTAAAACATTCTTTGCATTCTTCCATTAAAATTGTCAAAACAACTAATTGAAGAGTTTATTTGGCACAATACCAAAATTAGCTCGTACTAAATTGTAAAAAAAAAGGGGGGGGGGGGGGGGGGTTAATGCAACAACATACAAGTTCAGAGAGATTTCATGCAATTTACTCTCTCTTTTAGTGTCCATTTGGCATGGATTATTTTTACCAATTTATTTTACCATTTAGCTTATTTTTGCTATAATTCATGAGTCCCACTGCAGTTTTTGGTACTATTCATGAGTCTCACTGTACTATTTCAGTTAACTTTTACCTTAAAAGTTTTCAGTTTCAATAAAATAAGCGCTTAGTGTCCGTTTGGATAGCTTATTTTAGCTTATTTTTGTTATTATTTATGGACTTCACTGCACTTTTTGGTACTATTCATGAGTCCCACCATACTATTTTAGTTAACTTTTATTTTTATCTACATCATTTTCAACAAAAAAACTTTTAATTTCAACAAAATAAACGAATTTCAAACAAACCTTAAGCATAAAAAAATTCGGATTATTCCATGTTAATCTAGCCCTTCAAAGACTAGATAATGGTCATAGGAATAATAACCCATTTTATTGTATTTAGTTATTTGAATGGACACTTTTTCATATACAAAGTGTCTGAGAGTCCAAAAGAAAAAGATATTGCAGCACATTTTAATTATTTCTAAAAATAATATAGTTATTTGTATCCGACTTGACCCGTATATACCCCACCGAGTCAAATCGGAACTCACTTGATCCAACCCAGTGTCAAGTCTATTATCCACTGCACACCTTGGTCATGAAAGGGAAGAACTTGGTCCCAAAACAGGTCCACCATGAGTACTGGTTCATAAACCGCCGATCTATTTGTCTCTTTATCATATTTTAGCTTGAGCCGGCCCATACGTACATTAATCCTTACAGGGGCAGCTACACAATCCTTTGGGACGAAACGTAACTTAGCCATTCACCACATTACCCCAAAATCAATACAACATGTACAATTGTTCGATGATCACTCTAGCTAGCTGAGTGGCTCAGGCGAAGCAGCAAAGCAAAGCCACTGACTGCTACACTGAAAAGATATGAGCCGCCCTTTTATGGAAGCAATTAATAGTACGTACCAAGAAAAAGTTAAGGCGCAAGGCAGGCCCTCATTGTCATATATAGGGTGTGTAAGGCGTAAGGCAGGCCCTCGTTGTCATATACACGGTGTATTTGGCAAAAATAATTTTTGTCTGTTTATTTTATTATTTAGTTTATTTTATTATTATTTATAAGTCTTATTATATTTTTTAATATTATTTATAGGTCTTATTATATTATTTTAACTAACTATTATTTTTATCTATCGGACTTTTAATAACAAGTTTTCAGTTTCAGTAAAATAAGCGGATCTTAAACAGACTCATAATCTCATAGATCACTTAGCCCGTCTAGTAATGTTGTTCTACTAACATTGTTTGTGGGCCTGTTTGGTAATGCTGTTCTAGTAACGTTATTTATATTTTTTGAAAATATATGTGAATAAAAAAGTGTGTAGAAATACGTGTGATGTTGTTTAAAAACTGAAAACCGTTATTTAAGTTGTGATACCAAATACCTCCTGTATTTTTTGAAAATACATGTATATGAAAAAATGTCTAAAAATATGTGTAATATTATTTAAACACTGAAAATTTGTTTAAATTGCGGTGACAAACGGATTTTTATCCAAACAGTCAAACTTCAACAACATTTTTTTTGGAAATTATAATTTTGCATTCCTTTTTGCTATTAACTTGTATTAAAAAACCAATTTACCATTCTCTACAAAATAAACATACAAGAACTAATTGGTACTTCAATGTGAAATTCCGTCAAAGTTGCGACATAATGAAACGAAGGCTCTCAACAGAGCTTCACTCAATAAGGATATGAGAGATACTACGTCTATAATAATTTTACAACATTTTTATAACAAATCACAGGTAGTTAGTTGTTATTAGTTCAAATTTGAAACTAACACTAAGATTACTTTTTTGCCCCAACAATAACAACCAGTAACAATTTGCCACTTAGGATTTGTTGTAAAATTGTTGTAGACATATCATTTCTCTTTAAGATATAACATATTTTTAAAGTATAATTTTTTTTACTAGGATTTTTCAATAGTAATTGTGGTGATAATTTAGAAGGGAAAATAAAAGCCCCCTTTTTTTATTAAAAAAAAAATTCTCAGACTCAACACCTTTGTATATAGACAATTACAACCTTGAACAAAATGTTGATCAACTATGAAAAGCTAGCACACACCGAATTAATTTGTGAAATCTCCCATGTATTTGGTGGCTGATTCAAACAAATAAAAGAAGAATTAAACCTATATATGTATATGGAGTAGGGTCCTCTACTCTATTTATTTATATATATATATATATATATATGATAAATTTGAAATTATATATGGTGTCCATTTGGACCATTCCATGATTATTGTCTTTTATTATTAAGTCAAAACACAGGTTGATTTTTTATGTAAACTGAATATAAACCACGTTCATTATTTGACAACAAAATGCTTGATCATTTAAGCTTACTGAAGTAAAACCTACCATGATCCTTTACATTTGAATCAATTTCACGACTGAATTCTTTCTTCTTCTTATATTAATTTAGACATGACATAACAACATTTATAATTTTGAATGACATGCCACTAGATGCAGTACTTTAAATTTTAATTTTATAATACTTAATTCAAATTTTAATACGAAACCAATCCATTTCAAATAAGTATAAAAACTTAAATAATCAAACAAATTGAAACTCGAACAAACACAAAGGAATATGAAAATAACCCATACATAAAACTCATAAGTAGGATTATACTTTCTTATTGCTTCTTTTTAAAGAATATATGAAGGGGAAATGGAAAGCTTTTAATGATATTTTGTGTCTTTGCTATCTTTATTTCTGAAAAAAAATAAATAAATAAATAAAACTTATTACATCTTTGTTGCATAAATTATAAGAATGACAAATTATTGACTTTCTTTTTTTCTTTCCCTTTTTTTCAAAAAAAAAAAAAATGAAAGCTGGCCAATAATTTTTTTAAAAAAATAAAGAAAATACTATACATTTTAAAAGCAATAATAGTTTGATTTATGTAAAATATATATATATATATATATATATATATATCCACATGGGAGTTATGTATTTAATATTTCAATAACGTGGCAAGAAGCAGATTATATATATATATATATATATATATATATATATATATATATATATATATATATATATGTGTGTGTGTGTGTATTTAAAGAACTTCTCAAACTTGTCAGAGAGCCATTTTACCTATATGTGATTCCACCAGTACTACACAGCAACATTATATAATGAGTGAAAACGAATGAGTTTTTTTTTTTTTTCAATTTTACTACAAGGATTGTAATCCTACCATTCATATGATAATGATATACACCCAACTTAAAGTCTTAAATGCATGTGGGGTTGTATAAATGAATTAGATTCTGCAGAAGAATAGCCACTATATCCTAAAATTGCATTATAGCTAAGCTCGATATGTATTGGACCCCTATACTGGAAATTTTCCATGCCTGTATTAGTGCAGTTTCCAACTACAAAGAGACATATGGGACACACATAATGCTAGAGGCAGGGCGGACCTACAACAGGGCGGGGGGGGGGGGGGGGGGGGGATGATTGCCCCCACCCAAAAAAAAAAAAAAAGCTAGTGTATATATATAAAAATTTTGGTCCTAATAGCCCCCCAATTAAATAAAAAAAAACTGGTATACATATGTAATTTGAAAAATTAAGATTTGCTCTTAAGTATATACATTTTTGGATCTCCTCTGAAATAGCATCAAGTTCCATTTTGATAAATGTGTTGAAATATTTAAAAAACACTTATTTTATATGTAGTATTTTGTTGAATATGAAATAAATGTTAATTTTTATTTTTATAAAAAAAATTATTTCAAACTTTGACCCCCTCATATTCGAATCCTAATTCTATCCCTGACTACAGAAATATACCTGTAGTGTGTACGTACGTTGATTAAAAGCCTAGCCCCAAAAATTTCCACAGATAAAAACATATATATCCACCAAATAGAAAGGAACCCCAATATTGCATTATGTGGCGTATACAATCCTGTCACCATTTCTGTATGAACCAAACAAGTTTTTCCTTGCTGCTCAGTGCAATAAAAGTTGCCCTTCTACTTTCCCTGCCACTAGTACAATGGTCCACACTCTATTAGCTAGCTAAACGTACAATGGGTGAAAGTGACTACATGAATTTTGGGAGCCGCCACCAAAATTAAATTACAAAAATAAACAAATCTGCACTTGTCATTTAATTACATTATCTATTTCACATTTAATCTCATCATCTCTATCATTAATTTGAAATTTTTTTTTGTACAGAGTACGTACCATTAATTTCACAATCAAGAAGTGGACAAAACTATGTTCACAAATAATAGCAATTTTTATACCATATAATCTTTGGTGACAAAAATTGTTTGGCAGACCTGAAAAAATTGTACGAATTGTTGAATACTAGTAAGATTTTTGTTAACGGGAGTCATTGTATGTTTATTAAGGATCTAGCTTCAAACAAGTTTACATGCATGACAAAGTAATAAAAACTAATCTATATATATATAAGAGATAATTACAGTAAACTTACACGTTGTATGACTTGTTTTCATTTTGTATACCCGTGATTCAATTATTTACATTTTGGCCATCTAAAGTTACTTCCGTTAGGGCTCTGTTATCCACCTATTGGCTTTTCCGTTAAAAACAACTTCTATCACCAAAACATAACATAACACGACTCAAAAAGTTAAGGTTTGAATATTTTTGAAAGAGCTTAGGTTATTGGATTTTGAAAGAGGTTGGGTTATGGAGTTGTAGAAGGAGAAGAGTACAGTTTCAAGTGTCTCCTTGATAGAACCATTACTTCTTCTTCTTCTTCTTCTTCTTCTTCTTTTAGAGACAGAGACAAAGATCTTGTTAATGTTGATGTCATTCTAACTGACTCTCTTTCAAAAAATAGTCAATCTTATTCTTAATAGCTTTTAACAAGTAATGGTCACCAATTGGGTTATCACAAGGTTTAGGAGGAGACCCAGTAATGAGCAAGATATGAGGCTTACCATTAATATGGTTAGGGAACTCAGGATTTTGATCTAACCAGGTTTTGTGGTCTTGGTCCCAGGTAGAGATCTTGGGTTTGAGAGTGAAGGTGTCATTTACGCTAAAGAAGTATTCAAGTTCATTGACCAAGTTAGATGGTCGAAGTCAAATTGGATCTCGGTAAGGATGCGGTTGGTTTCTTCGATGATGTTTTGGTTCATTGTGTCATTGCCAAAGGAGCTGAGGTTGCCGATGCTGATGGTGCGGATTGGGGTCCAAATGAGGACATAGGGCAAATGGGTGTTTGAAATCCGAGAGCTCAGGAAGAAAACCCGCCACCAATTTGATCTCCACGGCTCTACCACTCTCCACATTAATTCAAACAAGCTCTAGCCATTGATTCAAACTACAATAACTGAAACCCACAATGATTCAAAATGCAAAACTCAACAACTGAAACCCACACAAAACGCAACCACCAATCTGATCTCTCTATCTCCACCACTCTCATCGATTTAAACAAGCTCTAGCCACCGAAATCAATTCAAAAACCCACCACCGATTCAACAACCCACGACGTCGATTCAGCAACACACGCTGATTCAACCCACCTCTAAAACCCAATCACTGATTCAACTTCAATATTGGAACTGAAACCCAGCCAACACCCAAACGACCACCACGACACCAAACCCATGGCTGATCTACCATAATCCAAACCCACGACTGGATTTTTATATACCTCACACTTCAGTTGTTGGCTTATCTCTATCTCACTCTCTCTTCAACTTGTGTTAGATTAGATCATTTCCTATTGTAAAGAAAACAAAACACCAGTGATGCTCATAACTTTCTAATGTTCATACCTTTTTTATTTTTGTAAAAATTGGAAACCTTAGTTTTTTGATTTGTTCTACGTTTGTTTTTGTCTAAAAATGTGTTTGTTTAACAGCAAATGGAGAGGTAGGTAACGGATCCTTAACAAAGCAAATCTCAAGTGAGCAAAGTGTAAATGATTGAACCACGGGTAGACAAAGTGAAAATGGACCTAACCACAGGTGGGTTTACTGTAATTATACCTATATAATAATAGATAAAACTGAGAGAAATTTAAATTAAAGTTCCATTTTGCGCTATATATTCTAATTTATTTATTCTTAAAGAATTTTATTACTTAATTTTAGAATCAAATGTGGGACCACATCATAAATATTTATCAAAGTGAGTTATTAAGCACAAAATCAAGGAGTCTAAAATAAATAAATCATAAAAAGAAAAAAAAATGCTTCACAATAATAATAATAATAAAATTGATAATTTACATTTTATATCTAATAATATCCTTACAAAATTTTTTAAAGAGTGAATAAAACATAAAAATGATTATTAATAGTATTTAAATTATATATATAGAAATTGTATTATACATTTTATTATATATCTTTAAATATATTTATACATATGTATGAAATTACAAGCTAATAAATAAATAAATATCCTCTAAATTAAAAATGACTCAATCCTAATAAAAAGTCAATTCACTATATTATAAAATTTAATATAAACAAATGCATATGCGGACCCTACTTGTAAAATAGCCTAATTTTTCCTTATCCTTATCCTTTTCCTTTCCTGCTCAAATAATCTTTTCACTTTTCACCAGTCCTTTAAGAAGGCAAACAGGGTTTCCTTTCTTCCAGATCTAGTGCGATATGTTACCCTACTATTTGCACTGTGTTCCACTATTAGCATGGTCCATATGTACAATGGAAAAAGTAGCTCAATAAATTTTGAAAGACTCCCGCTAAATTACAAAATATGGGCACTTGACATTATCTATTTCACATTAAATGATGCTAGCTATTTATGTGTACTGCATTGCAAGCTTGTTTGGTTGTTAACATGGAAAAGTAAATACAGATTTGACAACTGTGATTTGACAAGAGAAACGAAGATAATTTTTTTTTTTTTTTTGGTAAAAAGGAAAATTCATTCAAAAACGAAGATAAGTTATGCTCACAAACTATGTGCAAATAAATATCAATAAATATCTTCGTACATCATTTGTCCGTCACTATGCTGTAATGTCCTTCATGACAAATTGTTTTGCATATGGGAAAAAATTGTATATTAATTTGTAAACAACAATGCCAAAGACAACATTAAGGGGTGTTTAACAGAATAGTTTGAGAATTATTGTTTATAATTTTTTGAAATACGTATGGATGGAAAAGTATGTGGAAATATGTGTAATGTTGTTTAAAATGTGAAAATGTGAGTTTGAACTCACTTACCAAACAGATCCTAAATTTCACAGCTTGTTTAGTTGATTAGTGTTGAAATTACCATTAATATTGTTTTTATTAGGTATAAATCACATTTTATCACATTAGCAATTATGAAAAGTGTAATAAAAATTATTGTGTCATTAGACTTATAGATTTGTAAATAGCTTAGTTTTGGATTCAGGTAATTAAAAACTAATGTGGTTGCTATATCATCCGGTTAACACAAAGAACATGCATGTAATTCATCTACACGGATACAATTCTTCTAGTTGATCAGCATTGTTCTAAAAATCTCAAATAGAATTTAAAAGCATATATAATTTCTTGCCTATGTTTCATATAACCATAGAACTATATACCTGTTTTTATTTCTTACAAGAAAATTTTGTACATTTTCTACCGTGAAAAGTACAAACCATTATTGTTTCACATACTATCTTTTCGAATTCCATGAGGGATATTAGAAAATCAACTCCTTGTCCTTTCTTTTGGCAAAAACCCGTGGCAAAACTACAATGAGAGTTCACATACTTATCATTGTAAATCGTACGTAATAGTATCATGAAAAATGTATGGTGCCTTAGGGATGAAAATTAGGTTAAATGGTACAAGAATCATACACTACACAGACTATTATTGGGGAAAAAAAATCTAATTAAAAAAAATTGCAGCCTAGAGAAGGGCATGTAAATTGCTTTTGTTTAGAGGGCTGTAAGTAATGTATCAATAAATAAATAAAATAAAACACAACAACGAACAACAATCTAGTCTTAATACAATGGCATTAATAATAATAATAATAATTGTGGGAGCCCGAGGATCGAGAAAAGGATTGTAGAATTGTAGAGTGGATATTGGGGCATTACATGTCCGAAGAGGGAGGTTACCTGAGGATAAGAGGAGAAGAGGCAAAAAGTTCTTAAGAGCTTCAGGTGGGAAGGATTGGCTAAAGAAAAAGAATCAAGAGGAGTAGGGGAAGTTTCTAGCAAAAAGTAGTCTGTTGCTTCCACATTAAATGGTGAGCAACAGTTTTATCAGCTGTATTGATGAGGAAGTGACATGAACAGTATAATTCACAGCTAAACAACTCTTTCTACCACCTTCCCCAGATATTTAAAGGGACAGGTGTTGCTAGGAGAAATTTGTTAGGTAGAGATGGAGGGTTAAGATGTGAAGAGGAGGGAGTATATAAGAAAAAGATGGTTTTCATAGAAAAGGGAGATCAGACACAAATATAAAAAATAAAAAAGTAACAAGAAGAACATTGAGAGAAGAGAGTGAGCAGTGTATTTTTCTATGTATCATTGGCTTCCTCAGGCAGCCTTGTACTTAGAAATTTGCTCACATATTCTATAATATTACGTCTTTCTTCCTTATTTCCATCCTCGAGCAAGGTCCTCTCTTGTTGTTTGATTTCCTTTCTTACAAATCTATTGATTTGGGCCGTCATTGAACTGTACAAACCCACTGTTCTAAGTGGGCTTGGGTTGCTAAATTTTTTCGTTCTTACAATAATAATACGTAAACTATTCTTAACATTGAATAATGAAATTAAAGAGACAAGTGTAAGTCAATATGAGAGAGAAGAATTGTTATTGTGTTCTAGCAATCCATAACCTCCATGGAGCCTACTTTGCCACACATGGACACACCACCACCATGAGCTTTGATACCCACTTATTTGGGAGATAACAATTTAGAGAGTTTTCAATTAAGTAATTAATATAACATATAAGAACATTATTTAACCCAAAAAGAATAAGAGGCCGTTTGGTATGACATTTTAAGCAACACTTTTAGTTTTTAAATAATATTACACGTATTTCTATATACTTTTTCACCTACACGTATTTTCAAAAAATACAAACAACGTTACTAGAATAAAGTTACCAAATGGCCCCTAAGTCTTTGGCTGAATTATGTTATATTAACAGCTCACTATTTTTATTATTGGGCAAGGCTTAGGTACATTACTTAGGTGCTGTTTTTTAGGTTCTTATTTTAAAATTCTACCATGTGGATTTTTTCTTATGTAATAGAAGTATATTTTTTAGATAAGTATCCATATGACAGAATCTTAAAAGGAGAATCTAAAGTACTGTAACTAAGTTTTGTCATCTATTATTATTTCACGTACATAGACCTAACAATCACTAATTTATGTAAACAATTCACCTGGACATCCAAAAAAAAAAAAAAAAAAAAGAGTTTGGCTATTAGTTTTTTTTTTTTTTTGATAAACCATTTGGCTATTAGTTAATTCATCACTTTATTCAACTGCATGGTCTTCTAAATGGTCCTATATATCTGTGAGATTTAACTATGCAATTACTAGCTAGTTATTACAGCCCCAATGGTCCAAAATTCTGTAGTTACCCCCCTCCTAGCAGCATTCGATTAATTTCTCTAGCAGCTAAGGTTTGCAGGGTAGGAGCCCTGGCAAAATTATGATTTCCAAAAAAAGAAAAAAAAGAAAACAAAAAAAGAGGTGGTAATCAAATTAGAAAAGCAAATATGACAATGAATAAGTTTGATGTCTACTCAAAATCCATTTAGCTCCAAGACATTATCACCATTGGTCAAGATAATCATGCTAGTGGGTTTCTTGTAATCAACAGACCATGATTAAGAAAACCAGGAGGATATGCTTGTTTGATGGGGCTAAACCAATGATCTATTTTGTCAGCAAACGTATGTAAAACCGCCATTTCTAATCGCACTCACATATACAAATCTCGAGGGAAAAAGATTAGCTTGTAGCATATGAAATATATGTCAAGAATAATGAGAAAATGGTTTGGTTTGCACTGCACTATTATTGAAAACCACAGCTATAGCACATGTAGAGGAATAGTAATTACAGTCAAATTGTACATATGGAAATTGCAATCAGACAAGACATAACAGCACAGCAACTTAGGATATTGACGGACGAATCATTCTGAAACCTTAAAACTTTCTTAGTAAAAAATTGCTGTTTTTTTAATGATTCGATCGATTATGTTATATGTCAAAGCATATACATGTTCCCATTGCATTTGCATGCAATTTATTATACATATACATGGCAAGCAACAAATTATCTCGATTCATAATTGGATCCAACGCTCATTATAACTTATAATTAACTTCAAAGAAATTCATTCCGGACTGTCCTCAACTAAGAAGACCAAGATATAGAGAACAAACTTGTACAAGAACTGGGATTCATTATAGATAGAGAGAAAAAAAATAAGCAGACTTTGAAGATATATTGCTTCACCATTTCAAAATCCAAATCTCACTAAGAGTTGAACTTTACTAGTTCATGCACCACTTCTTAATCAAGTCTTCCACGTAACAAGCTTTTAATATTTTACCCTTTCTTCTTTTTATTATTATTATTGTAAGGTTCCTATTTGCAGTCCAAACCCAAAATAGGGGGTATGTTGGTCCAATGAGCCCAAGACAATAAATTTGTAGAGAATGGATTGGAAAACTGGGCTTTAGTGAATTTGGACAACGGTTATTATGAGTTCAATGACAATTTGAATTAAACTTCAGACACAAATAAGAATAGGTTCCCAATCCGAGGAGCTTCACATTCATATAAATCAGTTATGACTGAGTACAATTACAAATTAGATTGCTACAGTGTCCCCTCTAGAATTTCTCTGATCCCCTTCTCATAAAGGATTCCTCCCATTATATAGCTTTCTCTGGATCATCTTAACCCTACACTTGTCGATCGTTTGAGATATCACTTGAGTACCTGTCTCATCGAACACCTCTCCTGATTTTTTGTGAGTTGTGATAGCTAAGACAACACTGTTCAAATGTCTTCTCCACATAAATGCGGTCAGAAAAGTGGTTACAGTGCATTTAATGCGATGGTAGCAGCTTTTCCTTAGATACTTTTGTGTTTCTTTCCTTCTTCTATGTTCATGAGACACGACTTCATCTTTGGAGCTTCTTGGAAGATCCCTCCAACTCTTGGGACACAATCTCGAGCTATGCTAGCCATATCCGAGAAGGAGTCCCTTCTCGGACATTCTTCCATGTGTCCTTTACATTTGAAATTCTATGTTGGGACCTCTAATAATTATTTGTTTCTCCTTGGACCATTTAATGTCTTCAAATAAGGCCCAAGGCCCAATATACTATTTTGGGCCTTGCCCCTACAATTATTATTATTATTATTATTATTAGCCATCATTTAAAAAGAAAAATCTTAGGAATGCAATTGAAAACCGTCGTAAGCTCATGGCCTTTGAAATTGTTAGAGTTACTCAAATTGGACAAGTCAGAACCATCATTAATTAATCAAATAAATATTTTTGTCAAACATTTAATTAAAATTTACTAAAAATTGACATTTAAAAAAAAATTACCAAAACTTGAAGGAAATTATAGGATTTAAATGGAGGGATATCATCCCAATTTTGTCTCTCTCTTTTCAACAGAGTCATTAATTCTAGGTGAAATACAATTAATTAAACGGGTCAAGCTAGGATGGGCCTTCATCTGTTAAGCCCAATCTCGAAAAAAAATCCAGCAAGAAATAAAATCAGGCTGAAATAAAATCGACCCATCCTAAGAGGGAGAATTGGCCCAGTTTTGGGTGGACTGTAAAAGTGGGTTGCTTTCCCTCCCTTCTTGTTCTTCTACATCCAAATCCAATCGACTGATGTGTCCTCACTCCTCACTCCTCTCTCCCTCTTTTCTTTTCCTTTTCTTCCAAATTTCTCTATCCCATCTAGCCATTAATGATGGATGTATCCAACCTTTTTTTTTTTTCTTCTTTTTTGTGAGGTTTTTTAATACGCAAGCACCAACTAAACTTTTTTCGTTTTTATAGAGGAGGAAATGTCATCAAACTTCCAAATAATGCTATTTCACTTGTAGAATAATCTATCTTTAGAAGAAAAAAAAATCATGAAAAGTCACCTTTTACTTATGGACTTAAAAGTCCAATTAAATATTGTTGGCACTGATATTTAATCAAGCTCATATTTTGGGTTTATGAACTTTCATATGGTACGCATGAATTGTGATTGAGAAATGTTATATTTATAACATGTTTACAATAAAATTCAAGGCCATAAGTTGGTATTGATTCTAATTTGAACCTATTATTAAAATTACTTTTTTACCCAATAACAATTATCAATAATAATTTGTCACTTAGAATTTGTTGTGAAAAATGTTGTTAACGGTAATATCTCATTGTGATTGCCAAAGCCAGATATGAACCGGAGACAGAAAGTCATTTTGCTCCCAACTATAGGAACACAATGGGCCACAACCCACGAATGAAGGGAGCATTGTGATGGACTATGGGACATGGGCCACAAACTGTATGGACTATTTTAGACTAAGAGCGATGGCTCAAAGCCTCTCAAATTCTTGGACCCATTATCCATTTGATTACATGTAAAGTTTCAGCTCAAGTGCTCAACTGACTATGACTATTGTAGAACTGAAAAATCCTTTACTACAACCCCAAAAAAAAAAACATGGTTCCAATCCACGTTGGAATTGGGAAGCCCTTGTAAGTAATGGCTTGACAAATTTAGTTGTAGTACAATGGCACACTCAAGCACAACTCAAAGGTATTGGTCTTATAGTTCTCAATAACTCATGAGATTTACGACGTTCTGAGTTCAAAATTTCCGACCAGTATCTTGAAACCATCTCAAGATATTTTTCTCTATAGTTACTTGGTGTGGTTCGACACCATTAAATGTCAAAAAGCTAGTTATGGCACACACTCCATTGAGGCAAAGAGGTTAAGCAAAACAAGCAACCTTCTATAGATCCTCTATAAATGCCATAGAGCTATACGTAGAACTAAAATAGAGGAACAAAAATTATCGAATGCTACTAACAACAACCATCTACCCTAATTCATCTAGTTAATTAGTCTTATTTCCTTTCAAAAAACTTTCATTTTCCATACATACTTGATATTCATTACACCAACCTAGTTTTCTACAAACAGAACTTTTAATTCACCATTAAAGACACCTGAACATATATATATATATATAAGGCCAACTTATGCATACTCTTTCTTCTTACCACTCCAGCTCCACCACGTGTTCTCCTTTCATGTTTGATTCATTTGATTATTTCCATATTTTAACCACCCATTGTTTTTGTCGCTTTCTTGGGATTTGATTTTGAAAGGAATTAAAGTGCAAAAGTAGCCACAATACATTGTCTGGTTGTGCAGAATTTCTGGGTCCGACTATCCTTTTGAAGAAACCAACTTTTAGACTACTAGAACCATTTTCCAATTGTCACGCGTTATTGACCCCACTTAATATATATATACACATAAAAAACAAAATTTGATCAAACCATAACCTATATTAAATTAAGAGCAATTTTTGTTTTTTAAATTAAAGGCAAAATGCAAAAATACTCCCTGGGTTTGTGTTAGTTGCAACTAATCTAATGTGTAATCAATTTTATACTATTGACCTTTAAGAGCATTCACACCAAAGTTTTAAAAAATTAGCTTTTAGCATTTCAAAAAGTCACTTTATCTATTTTAACAACTTATTTTACAATACACCCAACATCAAAACTTCTATTTTTACATTCTTCTTATTAAAATAATATAAACAACTTATTAAAATAAAATAAAACTTCCCAACAAAAAATTCATAGAAACTAGCCACCCCCACCCACAACAACCACCAGCCACTTTCACCACCATCACCGTGGGAATCACAACCCACTGCCAAAAAAAAAAACCATCACCACAACCAAAGCAACAACCACCTCCATCATCAACAACCCATCACAAAACCCATTACAATAAACCAACACCACCAGCCACAACAACCACCATCACAATCACAAGCCACCACCCGGAGAAAAAAAAAAAAAAAAAAAAACATATTGCTCACCATTACCTCTGTGGCCCAAAATCTACCACCACCACAACACACTAAACCCATGACCCAAAATCAACTATTACCACCACAGCACAGCAAACCACGACCTAAAACCATTTAGTACAAACACACAATTTTTTGAGAGAGTTTGAGCCAGAGGACACATGCAAGTCTAATGATGACAAATTTCAGCAGAGAGGGAGATGCAAAATATGACAATCAAAGTTTGAAAATTTTCGTGGTTAAGCACACAATAGAGTTGTCAATGGTGAGATATAACCTTTTACAGATGGTTTGAGATTGGTGGGGTTTTGGCTTTCCAGTTTATGAAGTATTTTGTTTCAGTTTGGTGTGGTGAACGGAGAAGAAGATAGGAAATAGAGAAATTTAAGAAGAAATAGAAACAAATATTATTTAATAGGATAAGAGAGAGAATGGAATAAAAAATTAATTAATTTTTTTAAGTTTCTTGCTATAGTAAGCTGCCAAAGATGGCAATTTACTGTAGCTTGAATGTTAAAATTTTAAGATTTAACATCATTGATGTAGATGATTTTGTGGTTTGTGTTGCTAAAATATAGTTTTTTAGCATTTTAAAAACTTTGATGAGAATACTCTAAGGTTTAATAATTGTCTAAAATTAATCCCTCTTTCTCAATTCTGTTAATTTTAATTGATATTAAAAAATGATCATATGTTGTGCACATATTATTTTTAAAATAATTTTTATATAGTAAAATAGTCATGTGCACATGACATGACCATTTCTAATAGTTATATTTTACAAAATTATGATAGAGGGGTTTATATAGTAAAATAGTTATGTGCACATGACATGACATGACCATTGAGATAATTCTTAAATCTCAGGGATCAATAATACAAATTAATAGGATGGAGGGTCAATTTTTCTAACCCAAATCCCATGGGGGTTTTTTTTTTTTTCATCGTTTATTTCGTATATTGCACTTTGGGCTTAAATAAGAACTTATAAAAACATCCAAAACCAAGTTCTAAAGTTCTTAAAACATAACAATACAAATATCTAAGCCAAAAAAAAAAAACAAAATACAACAATCTAGGAGATGAGCAAGGTGCTGATGTGGCACCTCAAAAGAAAACAATGATATGGTAGCTTGGCACTGGCATAGAGACTACTTGTTCACCCATCGAAAGTCATCCCTTCATTCATGTAGTTGCCTACCAGCAGAGAGTAGCCAGATACCATAAGACCTAACTCATTGCAAAAAAGTTCCAAGTAGGAGATCTCATTCTAAGGAAACTTAGCTAAGCCACCAAGGATTCAAAAAATGAGAAATTATAACCTTATAAGGGAATCAAACCCAACTGAAAGGGAGCATCGATTGAAATTAGAGGATGTCCAACAATTGTGCTGTTCTTCATTTCCAGTGGGAGAAGAGGGGTTGTCTTTCTTTGGCTGTCACCTTACTTTGGATAGTTGTATGCAGCAGTTGCTGCAAACAAGGTTGTAGCAAATCTCCTTCCTTAAATTAATCATATTTTAAAAGTTAGGGAGATTAAATTGAGTCAATTGATAGTTCATGGACCAAATTAAACTTAGGTGCATAGTTGAATGACCAAATAGGTCATTTTGCCTAACATTTTTCTCACAAATAAAGAAAACGAATTTATAAAATTAAAATTTAAAATAAAAAAAAAATTCCAAAGCTGAGTATCATTTAGATGTTGAAATTCATGCACTTGTGAAGCCAAGGGGCCACCACACTTCAATTCGAAATGGTTTTCTTCTAACTTTTATATATATATATATATATATATATATATATCAATGAAGGTTTAGTGGCTATGAAAAGACCCAATAATGCTAATTGTTACACCCAACCAGAATGAGTTTTATTCTTTCACATATTTTACTATACTTATACAGACTATACAGTGCTTAATCAGAAGAAAGAACAATGAAATTCACGTCTCTTCTGTATTTAGTGCCTTCATACTACTATATATGACCTATCCAAAGATTGAACAGTGTGAGAAATTAGACGTGAGCTTCGTTGATAACGACCAGGAGAGGAAGGTGAACATGATGTACATATCCTTTGCATTGGACGCAACTCAAGTACTAAAAAAAAAAGTACTTGCACTTAATTTTTTTCTTTTTTTCTTTTTGAGGGAACGTGCTTGCACTTAAGCATTGAACATTGATCCAAAAAACTATTTATTAATTTAATTTAATTTAAATTTAAAGTTTTTTTTAATAAAGAAAGCACTTCGATATAATTCTTAACTTGCTCTAAATTTATTACTTGGACAACAATTACTTATGCAAAAACACTTTCTATATAAATATTTTTTAAATATTAGCAATTAGCATGCTACATTAGATTTCTCTCCACAACCAAAAAAAAAAAAAAAAAGGCTTGCTTCATTAGTTAACATTTTTTTTTCTTTTTTTGAGAGATGATTATTAACTTATGATGCTCTTTATCATTAGACTAAAACATTAACAAGTTTTTGGTGCAAACGTGAGATCGAATCCAAAATCTCTTATTCCACTACAAGAGATTTTACTAGTGAAGCTAATTAAAAATCACATTATATCTATTAACAATAATGTTATTAACAATAATGTTTTCAATTTATCTATTATTTTTGAAAATATTAGATTTATATATTTTTCAATTTTGAAAGACTAATAAATAATATGATATCATATTTTATGTCAATATATTATATAGACGTCAATGCATGAAAAGGATAGCAATTATTTAGTAGAATAATTATGTTAATAAAAAATAAGAATTAAATTGAGGTGTGTTTAGCTTCAAGTGCTAAATTGAAACAATCGATATTTTATTGATGAATTCATATTCTAACATATAATTTAAGAAACAAAATCGCACTCTAATCTAAATATAATTACCAATTGGGAAGACTTAAATAAATAAAGGAAAAGAGGACTCCCTCTATCACATGGGACAAGAAATTGGGCTCCATGACCTGTTCAAAGAGAGACAGGGAGAATTTTTTTTAACACAAGGCCTCTAAACAATAGTTCCTGCCAAGAAAGATGAGTGCCACCTGCCTTGTTATTGGAAATTTTATGTTGAGTGTGATGTGACTGAGGTATAAATTATGTTTATATAGTTACCTTTAGTTCATAAAAAAAAAAGTTAATATAGTTATCATATATAAATTTATTCAAGATGATCACAACAGCTCGTTATGTTCGTACCTAATCTTTTTAGACAGACAAAATTTTCTCTAATTAGCCATAATAAGCTTGGCCTTTTTCTTTTTTTTTAAGTTAAAACATACATAATTAATTGGCTAAAGTTGGTCATGAGCAATTGAAACCCTTCAATCATACAACGAAAATCATTGAGAATTGACCATAAAAAAAGATGTGCCTCAATAAATAATTTGTTCACATGTCTTTTCATGATTGATCCTTAACCATTCAAACACTTTAATGACCGGAGAGAATCCTTACTCTTCCTCTTTGTTTTTTTCTTTATTTTCAAAACTCACCCTACCTAAAAGTAGCAGTCAGCCTACGTATCTATTACCATTTTCATACTCTTTTTTTTTTTTTTAACGTGTGAACTCGAAATAAAATTTCAACACTTTTACGTGAGTTTATTACAAGCATTTGAGTATGTGTTGTTAGTTTATATATTAATCATAAGTTAAAACATAAAGTTTTCGTTTGAGAATAATTTATCTAACTTTTTACTAAACATTGGTGGCTAATGATATATTAAACTAATCATTAATTGCCAAGCTTTGATTAGTATTCAATTTTGTGCTAACCGTTGCCAAAATATTGTTGATGTGATTAAATCAATTTTCACCACAATGCTTCTGATGAATTTTCCCACTTCTAATATATATGTGTGGTAAAAGGAAGGGTTATAAAAAGATATATATATATATATATATATATATATATTCCTACTACACTATTTTTGGGTAATGAGAAAGTACCATCTGAGAGCTTTATATCCTACCAACTGTGTAGGCTTGTAAGGATAATTAGCAAGGTGGCTAGGTTGTTATATTTCGAAAACAATGGGCACAATGCTTTTAATCTACTATTCACGTGAGTTTATTACAAGCATTTGAGTGTGTGTTGTCAATTTATATATTAATCATAAATTAACACATAAAGTGTTTGTTTGGGAATAACTTATCTAGCTTTTTACTGAATATTGGTGGCTAATGATATATTAAACTAATTATTAATTGCCAAGCTTTGATTAGTATTCAATTTTGTTCTAGTCATTGCCAAAATATTGTTGATGTGATTAAATCAATTTTCACCACAATGCTTCTGATGAATTTTCCCACTTCTAATATATATATGCGATAAAAGGAAAGGTTATAAAAAGATATATATATATATATATATATTCATACTACACTATTTTTGGGTAATGAGAAAGTACTATATGAGAACTTTATATCTTATAAACTATGTAAGCTTGTAAGGATAATTAGCAAGGTGGCTGGGTTGTTATATTTTGAGAGCAATGGACACAATGCTTTTAGTCTACTACACTAGAAAACTCATGAACGGTGTGTATTGTCTCAAGAGTCAAGACAGTGACATAGTTCACGTCTCAACTCTATCATCTAAAAAAATTCACGAATTAATGGAAATTATTCTTATGTTACGAGATTACATTAAAGCATCGTCAAGATAATATCTCTTCACTATTTTCTATTTTTAAGTAAATTCTAATTTATGTGAATTTTAATAATTAATAAGACATGTTGACTGTTAAGAAATTCAATTTATTTATTAATTATTGTTCTCGGGAACAACAATTTCAAAACAACAGCTCTCTCTCTCTTCAAAAAATAAAAAGAACTCCTAGTACTTACTCAATTGGCTTAACATTGTTTAATTAATAAAATATAATCATATGAATTTTGTTTATTTGATGTTAATTGCTTTTTATCATTAGCTCACAAGATTAATATATTTTATTATAAGTTTTGTAATTTAATAACATTGTCATTAAAAGGAAAAAAAAAATCAGGATTCAAATCCAATTTCTCAATTTATTGTAAAAATTAAATCATAAAAAATATTAATAATAGATTTATTTTTTCGTATTAAATTGGATGCATACCATTCATTGATAAATAATTTTTTTTTCTTTTTTTGATCATCGATGGATCATGTTAACCAACCCACACCTTAATATATATATATATATAAAAAATAAAAAAAAAAACTATTTTCTATTGCAATTTTCAACAAGCATCACGTGTAGCCGGTGTAGGGAGCTGGTAGTAAATATCGAATATGAAATGGGGGCCATATCTTTGATCCAAAGTTATCAATTTTGACTTTTACTCTTAAGGGCATAATAGTCATTTACTTCTTTAAAAGAAGTTCTGTACGCTTCTTTGCGGGCGGCGCGGCAATATAAAAGACTGCTATTGGCTCAATGACGATATAATTTTACATAACTAACCTCACGGGTTCCCATGCCACTGTAAGAACCCTCAAGTTGGTCAAAATCACAGAACTGCCATTGTTCCTAATCAGACAAAAGGATCACGGCGTAGTGGTCATATTGTAAATTTAAAGACTCAAAGGGCTTATTTTTTGAAGGGCTCGGTTTTTGTTGTATCACCGTGATTCACTGTCTGTAACCGATCCATTTGCGGAAATATTTTATTAATTTTTTTATGAGAGAAAAAAGAGAAAGTTTGAAAATATCAAGGATGGCCCTTAAGACTTTTTAGAATATAAAAAATGAGTGGTAATTTCATTGAAATTGTAGTTTGCCCCCTGTCCTCACCTACCCCCAAACCCAAAGAAGTTGACTAGTTTGTGCCTTTGAATGACTTTGTTTACAATTTAAAAAAAGGGTCAATAAAAGAGAGTCTTTGGAATAATTGACATGTTATTGCACTGCTAGTGCCTAGTGGGGACGTAGAAATGAAACTCTATTATACGGATAAAGAGAAAAAATAGAAAAATGTATGATGGTTTAAAAAGATTAATTTGGTATACATATATATATATAGAGTAGAAAGTGAAAAAGAAGGAAAATATACCAAGTCAATGAGTATAGGACATGATGATGATATGATATCTGTTCCGATTAAGGGGCAATTATATTGGGGTTCTAGATGTGATTGAGATCATACTATGATTCAATTTACAAGAGGGATCTATCAAAAAGGGAAGAAGAAAAATAAAATTAAATGAGGGATCAATTTTCATCTAGGTACTTAAGATATTAAAAAAGAAATGATTATATGTTGTGCACGTATTATTTTATAAATATTTTTGTTATAGTAAAGTAGTCGTGTGCACAAGACATGACCATTTCCTATTAGTTATATTCATTAAAAAAAAAGTACTTAAGATATTGACTTCTTAATAAGTAGATGAGTTTTATAACTCATGTATAGGATATTCACAATCGATCTCACTCACATTTCCAATTGAGTAGCAAAACTCTTAATGCACTCACATTTTTTTATTTATATAAAAAAATAAGGTCAATTTCTATTATAAATTTTTGATAAAACTGAGAGAAAAATGGATAATTGAATATAAAATTATGCTTTCCCTTGTGTCATGAAAGAAGGAAAAAAAAAGTATAATAACACCCCTATATAAGAAATTAAAATAATTAATTAAGACAAAATTGGTTGTTTACTTATCCATGTATTTTAAATCTCATTAATTTTCCCTTTAATTTTCTTTGTATGTTTGGAGGAATATAAAATTCTCATCCTCTTTTTCTTCCCACCCCTTTTATGGTCGTATTTTAAATCTTATGAAAAATTATTTTAATTTAGTTTCTACTATGGACGTGAGACAAAAAGAGAAAATTACATCCTCATATAAAAACATTAGAGAGAGTATCGATGATGATAACTTGAAAATCCCAACCTAAGAGCGTAGAAGGATTGTTAAGAGCCTTGATCACTACTCGGTGTCTCCTTAAACATGAGGACCTAACCTCCCTTATAGGCAATAGCAGAGATGGCAAGAAGGATAGCTTAAGTAGAGGGGGACAAGAAGACTTTTTTCTTATTGACTGCAAAGATGAAAGATGCTTGATCTATGAAGGAAAATCAAAATTAATCTTTATCCAGTCTTGGGGTGGAGGTGACCAAGAAGCTATGAGTGTGGGAGTAGCAGAGAGCCAAACAACTTGGTGGGAATTAGAGGCTTTATTGATTTATTGATCTAGATTTGAGTGGAGTTATGGAGTATTTCTCAAAGACTAGCTTGTTTCGGTTCCATTGAGGTATTATACTTTCGAGTGTTTGTTAGTTTAATATTGTTTTAAAACTTAAAATTAAAGTTGCCTGAAAAATGATTATAAAAAATCAAAAGAATTTCTTTCTATTGCATGGCTCATAATTCATATGTCTACGAAAAAGGGAATTATTTATACTGATGTAGACATCACATTACCACATGACTAGTTTGTAAAAAAATTATAAAATAATTTTTAGTTCTAACATTACTCGGTGTATACTTATGGGGCCATAATGTTTCCAAAGTACTAATGACAATTACAATTTTCTAAAACTTGAATGGATATAATAAATTAACTGGAATTTTGTAATTAGTATTAAAATAACTGATGTGGATATTGATATATTATCAATTTATAAAAAAATTATAAAATAATTTGTAACTTTAACATTATTTGGTTTGGTGTATATTCGCGGGCCCACAAAGACAATTACAATTCTAACACTGAAACAGATGATTGGGAGATAAAAAGCTTGCAGAAGGAGACCGGTCACAGGGAAGTGAAAGAGGGGTACTTAATGACATTATGACAAATTTGAGAGGGAAAGTTCTGATATGTACCAAAGTATCGCACAAAAGAGAAAGGTCCATACATTTTTGCAAAGCAGTAAAAGGAAAAAAAAAAAAACACCACAATGAGATTAGAAAAGTATATACAAATACAAAAAAAACTGGTGGCTTTGAAAAATGGGAAAAAGTAGACAGAGGAAAAGGACAGATGAAGTTAGATTGGAATGGTCTGAACGTCACGCTTCTTCTTCTAAGTTCTATAGTTCCATTCTCTCTCTTACCCAAAAAAAAAAAAAAAAGAATACTAAAAAAATGAAAAAGCTCAAAACTCAAGGTGGGTCTGTTTGAAATATGAGAGAGAGAGAGAGAGAGAGAGGTTGTTGTATAAAATACTGTATTCTTGAGTATACGATCAAAAAGTCAAAGTAAGTTATTAGAGTAGTATTTATCTGCAAGAAAGGCTCACTGGTTAGGGTTTTCAGTTTTCTTTTGGGCTCCTCTCTCATTTTCAGCTTCTGGGTGTCGCTCAAATAGTGATAAATCAGTGTTTCAAGCACTGGGTCTTTTGGTTTATGTGTTGGGTTAGTGTTAGTTCTGCTTCAAGTTTTTGTTTTTTCTATGCAGTTTGTGGTGGTTTTGGTGAATTTGGTGCTGGAAGGGGTTGTTAAGTTTTAGAGGGTCTTTTGTTGTACTTTTAGTTTGTGAATTTTAAGGTTTGCGGGTTGATTCTGTTGGTTGGTTGGTTCTATTTTGGATTTGGGGTTTGAGTTTTAGCTTGTGTTTGTTTGGTAAAAGTTGCATCTTTGCTCTTCTGGTATGGAATAGAAGGTGATGAAGTGGTAGTTTGACTTGGCTTGAGAAGCTACTTGTACTGTAGTCTGTGATTTTGGAGTTCCTGGTTAGTTTGATTTTGTAAAGGGGTTTAAGATTTTTGGGTTTTGTTTTGAGGGGGATAAGGTGGTGAATTTGATGATCATGGTGATGGTGATTCATGGGTAGTAGAACAGTGAAGATTGGAACAGAAGATGCTAATAAAGTTGTGACCGGGATGCCGAGCTTCGTTCCTGCTATACCCACGTCTAATTCCCTGTAAATTTCCTTCTGTTTCTCTTTGTTAGTACACACCTCTGATTTGAATTTTACTGTTAAATTTCATTGGCCGTAAAGTTTAATTGGTTTTTAATGCCTCATCTTAGTTCTTGATTTTTTTTTTAAAATTATTATTATTTTTTTTATATATACTAGTCTCTGGGATAGTTTACAAGCTTTGTTTTGATTCTGGTGATGAAATGGATTTTGCTACTATAATGTAACTTTGGTTGATTAATTAGAGAAATTCTTGTTTGCTGCTGAGATTTAGAAAATATGTTGCTGAGGAAGTATAGGAGAAGAAAAAGAAATTTAGAATTAGATTTTTGATTACGTTATGAAATGGGATATGAGGTGACAATGCTCCATTATTGCCATTCTGCTATTTGGTTTTGTTGTGATGAGTTCCCTCTTTTATTTTATTTTTTTCAGATGAGAAACAGATTAAAATATAAGAGTATGAAGTTTTGTTTTACTGTTATTATTTCTAATGATGCCTTAAGAGACTTGTGGGAATGTTTTCTGATAGTGTAGGATTATGTTTTATTTCAAATTAATAAAAAATGTGGGGATTTTTTTTTTTGATAAGTTAAAAGTGTGGGGATGATGATTGAAAAAGTGTGGGGATTTCAATCAATGGTTGTGTGATTATATGTGAACAGGGAAAAAATATAGTAAAATATGCTAAATTTGATTATTTCTGTAGTCTATGAACACAACTATTTCAATCAACTATCATAGTTTATGTGTTTTATCAGATCACCCTAGTGCTAAGGTGTTGTCTCACTATTCATGTAGGTGTACATTTTCCTTTCCAGATTATTTCCTTTTCACAATTTGTCTTCTACAAATTAGTATGAGTTTAAAATTTGGAAGTTCATTTCTTAATTTGGGTATAATAGGATATTGAAAATGTGATCAAATATTTGGTTGATAAGGATTAGCATATCAAGATTGATGAATTGAGTCATTAGTAATCATTCAGTAGTAATTGTCTATACTGTGGTGATTTTATGAGACTTTGAAAGTTCAATTTTGCTTTGAACGTATAGAGGCTTTATATGGATGTGTATCTTTGTGGATGGGTTTGTTGAATTCTTAGCATACTTTTAGCTTTTAGTACCTGGCTAGGGAATATGGATTATATTACTTTTTATGGTTCTTATTTTTTTTTTCTTTGTTATTATGGGTGGTTTGACGATCTTGTTGCTTTCAGTGGCACAGAAGGAAACGCCATTGGTTCTTCTCGAATTTCAGAATTTGGAACTTTTGAGCAATCACTTGGATTTCGCATAGAGGATGCAGTTGACCTAAGTAGAAGTATGTGGCTAAAATTCAATCTTTGACCAAATTAGATTAATTTTGTTGTGGTTCTTTCAATTACCACTCATACAATGTTTTTTTTCTTTTCATCCTTTTTTTTGGCTTTAACTTGAATGAGTGCATAACAAATATGCCTGACTAAAGTCTTTAGTAGAAAGCATTGTTTCCAATCTCTCCTTTATTTTCCATGTAGCATGAGAAATTCATGTATTGTCCTAAAATGTCAATATTGACTGTTGTAAATAAGCTTATAGATATAAATTGCCTGATGCTTTTCCTCATAACTATGTACTTTACCCAATAATCATGTCCACAAATTGCCATGATCTTATATCCTGGTGTTGTAGGATGATTATTGCGGATCAATTCATTTGTAATTATTTAGACCTCTGCTCAGAAATATTTCCTTAAGGATTCATTTTGACCTTCTGCATAAATCTTTCTTATTCATCTTTTCTTAGACTTCCCCGGAAGTATGAGCTTGAAAAGGCATAATTTCAGGAAGTATAATCACAGAAAATACTGTTCCATGGTTTATGAGTTGCTTGGATTGCAATTTGGTCATGCATGTAATAGTTTGTATTATGAATCTTAAAGGTTGTTTGTGAAATATACTAACGTGATTTATATAATGTTAGGATGCATATCTCTCATGTTGAATGTCACATGCGTCTTAACCATCTTCTCTTCCTATTTGATAATTTTATTGGCTTTTAGATCCCCTATATAACCAGATGAAGTCAAGTAGCCAGACCCTAGGTACAGAAGTTCAATTTGCCACTTTAAATAAGGTAATTATTTCAATTTCCGTAACAGTTTCTTGCTTCGAGTTCAATAAAATTAATACTAAGAACTTGTTTTTCTATTCTCCTTTCTCCTGCATTGTGGAATTTAGTCACTTGCATCTTCAGATATAAATCTATCTGCTGCTATTGTGGGGTCTCAGACTTTATCACTACAAAAAGAATCACAATCAAATCTAGTTTCTACATCTGGTGGCCATCGTGAGAACTGGGGGGAGTCCACGATGGCAGAAGCAAGCCCCAGGACTGATACCTCAACAGACGACACGGATGACAAGAATCAAAGGGTGATGTCTCTTTCATTGTTTATTCATCTTATTCAGCTTTCTGTAGATCATGTCATCTATAAATACCTTGTAGTAATGCTGCTATGTAGTAAATTGATGCTAAAAAGTAACATGCCATTTCATTAGATCCATATGATAATAATTCTTTAATGAGAATTATCTTTGCTTTTGAAAAGATAGGAAAATTGCATGTAAGAACTCTCTTTTTCATTGGAAAGCTTGGCTGCTCTTTGGCAGTGACTTTAAGTTTGTGCCTTCCTTGTCTTTGTGCAGCATGAAAGGGGTCAATTGGCTGCTGTTGCGGCTTCTGATTCCAGTGACAAATCAAAAGAGAAATCAGGGGATCAAAAGGTAATATGATTTAAACAGTGTATATTCAGATAATTTCAGATCAATATGATTTAAACAATATATATTTAGAAAATTTCAAATCAAAATTTTGCAGACTTTACGCCGGCTTGCTCAAAATCGTGAAGCTGCCAGAAAAAGCCGATTAAGGAAAAAAGTAGGCCCTTTAGTGTCTTCCATTCGTTTCTCTTCATGAACATTGTTGTGATTGTTATGTTGCTGTGCTTTCAAGTATAATTGCTGCATATGCTGGAATGCAAGCTGCTTCATTTTATAATAGTTTGTGTATAAGATGCAACAATTTGTTTTTACTTAAATTTTTAGGCATATGTGCAACAACTTGAGAGTAGCCGCCTAAAGCTAACTCAACTAGAGCAAGAGCTCCAGCGAGCCCGCCAGCAGGTTTGACAATGTTATCCTCAATTAAGTGTAGTACTCCTTTTATCCTTTTGACATTTCAATGTGATGGCTTGGGACATTGTTCTTATGTTTCTAATAATATTTTTTCTTCAAGGGCATATTCATTTCAAGCTCAGGAGACCAATCCCATTCAATGAGCGGAAATGGTATCTAAACTTCTTTTTCCTTTTGATTCTTTATGGATTGTGTGTCTGGATTTGGAAAATTGATCACCGAATTAATGTCTCTAAAAACTTTAGAATCATATTCTTATTATTTTGCGCATTAAGGTCCTTAAAAATGTAACCACGTGGTTGTAGCTGAAATATGCGAGTTACTGAGTTTTATGATAAAATTAGCTTAAATTCTTAGTTGCGCAGGCAAGCTCGATGTACAATTTGATGTGGACACCTCAAGTGGGTTGCTTACCTTAACCCATTAAGGGTTTTAAACATGCCAAGGTGTTTTTGTAGCTCATTCATGTTTCTTTGCTAAACTACATGACAACTCAAACCTGCATTGGACCTTCTTTTTTTTTTTTTTTTTTAATTTTTTTTATTTAAATCTAATAGTTTGCTGGCTTGCCTACTTGAAATCAACTTGACATGTAGATTCATTTATGTTGGACCTAATTGGGGTGCACTCCAAAGGCTGAAAGTTGGAGAACTAATTCTGTCCCAGGAAAATTCTCTAAACATCCATCTCGATGTCATTGTGTTTGTCTTTTGATGCAAGAAGCACCAAAATA
This sequence comes from Quercus agrifolia, assembly GCA_029955455.1. Classification (NCBI taxonomy): domain Eukaryota; kingdom Viridiplantae; phylum Streptophyta; class Magnoliopsida; order Fagales; family Fagaceae; genus Quercus; species Quercus agrifolia. The sequence goes on along the minus strand of JARQAD010000011.1, from coordinate 10,119,142 downwards.
AATTCAGTATTTATTATTTCAGATTTTATTTTTGAATTTTTAACTAATTTTTTATTTTTTGAATTTGAATTTTGAATTCGGTCTTTATTGTGATTTTGAATTAGTTTTTTTCCCCCTTAACCAGTTGGGTGAATGGCCCTAGGTTGCCTGGTAATTGGTTTTGGCAGGTGGGGTCAGTTGCCTGTAGGTTTTACCAATAGTTCCCTACATTATCGAGCATATATATATTAAATTTGATCTTTTTTGCTATTGAGGATATTATGGGTTTTACTTGTGGCATGATTAGAATTTAGCCCTATTAAAATTGTGGCTTTTGTAATTGTGAAAGCGGTACAATCTGAAAAGAATTTTTATGATTTGAGAATGTTCTCTTTGTTTGGTGGTGATGCCTAGGGTTTTTAGGCAGATTCTAGATGGTGAAGTGTAGGTTTTTTCCTTTTTTCATTATCTTTTTCCCTTTATCTCTATTTTTCCATCTCGTCCTACATCATCTTTCTTTCATGACCTTCATGGGTTGCTCAACTGCAGTCTCTTTGAATCTGAACTCTTTTTCTGGCATATTTAGTGACTATTTCTCCTGCAAACGAAGGTACAAAATAGAGAAAGCTTAGTTGTTAAAGTTTTTATAATTAGTTAATTTAACTTGAATTGATCTTATGAATCCTTTATGATCATTGAATCATGGAAAAACATTTTATGTGTAATGTTTAGGTCAGTTTTTTAGAAAATAGTCCAATTAATTCTCTACATTAGTTGTTTTTTCAATTTCTAGTTTTGTTTTGGGCTTCGGGCTTTAAATTATGAACTTTTAATGCTAGATACTTAGTTTTTGGGGGTAAGTAATGCTAAATGCTTTCCAAATCATGGCCATCTCTATTTGCTCGCTGTCTTTGATCTAATGGTAGCACATGTGTCTTTTTACTACCCATTCCTTGTTTTTATTAAGCTTTGATGTAGGTTTTTGGTTTAGGTCTATATGGGGCTGATTCATTAAAAAAAGGTTCTACATGGGGCTGAAGTTTGGCTCTAACGCATATAGTGTCATGTCCTAGAGATAAATGGAGCACCTTGAAGTTTGGCTCTTACACTTTACGTACCTACGGTACTGCTGCAAGTGGACTGAATCTCTGTAACCAAAAATGACGCAGAACAATCAGAACAAAATTAAATAACATAAAAATAAAGGGGTATGACCTAGGAGTCAGCACTTAGGCCTAGCTTGGAGTTAGCACCAAGCAAGAAAATCTGTAGGAGTCAACATCTAGGGTGGAACTGGAGTCAGCACCAGACCCAAAAGACCAAAGGACCATTTTTTTTTAATCCCTTGAAACATAACTATCTCCAAGAGGAGTACAATAGTTTGCTTATATAGGCAAAACTAAACCCTAATTCTAATTGGCGAAATTGCTGTATTACAAAAATAACCTTGCTTCCAAATACTAATATCCTAATAAACTTCTAGGACCTAAAACATAAAAATACATTTGACTGGCAAAGATAAATAAGAATAAATTAAAATAAAAATCTCCTTGTGTTTCTTGCATCACCACCCCTCCCCATGATGCCAATAACCCATTAATATAAGACTAAAGAACACTTTTGGCTCTTCAATTTGGGGGCTGTTTTCATTTTTTATGTTTCAAAATTTTCATTTTCATGAATTGCCATGGTGAAAATAGAAAACTACATTAAATGTGGAGGGTCAAACTGAAAATTTTGAAACTTTATAGGCCAATATGAAAATGAATCAAATGTGAAGTGGTAAAATGTAATTAACCTCAAATTTTAAGGAAGGCATCCATTAAAATCACTCGTAAAAGGATCTCCTTGATGTTGGCTTCGTAAACTGGCAAAGAATCCACTAGGACTACCATCAACAAGAATAGAGAATCTAATAATAAATGCTAAAGTAGATCCATCTTCTCCCTTGGGCCCAAAAACTACATCATTCCAACATGTATAAGAAACTTCTAACTTGACATGGCTCTTTCCATATGCATAAATTCCAATGAGGAGGTATGTACTGACAAGTTTGTGCCTGAAGGCAAGTATCCTTCAGCATTTTCTGGCTTTCACTAAGGTGCACATAAACAGTATCTAGGGTTGGGTGGTGGTTATAGAATTTTATTTTGTTAATTATTTGTTTGCATTGGCTTTTCTGACTAAGAACTTTATGGTGTGGTAATTATAAAAAAGAAGAAGCTCAGATTATAGTTCCATGAAGCAGATTTTTTATGGTTAAAAATTGTCTTCTTGATTGCGTGTTTCTATAGGTGCCTTGGCATTTGATGTAGAGTATGCACGGTGGCTTGAGGAGCATAACAGGCATATAAGTGAGCTCAGGGCTGCAGTCAACTCACATGCTGGCGACACGGAGCTTCGCACTATAGTTGACAATGTTACAGCACACTTTGATGACATTTTCAGGCTGAAAGGAATTGCAGCAAAGGCTGATGTTTTCCACATATTATCAGGAATGTGGAAGACTCCAGCAGAGCGGTGTTTTATGTGGATTGGTGGCTTCCGGTCATCTGAACTCCTCAAGGTCAGTTTCCTTTTCATAATTTCTATGTCCTCATCTGTTGTAATTGATAATGTGATAAAGTGGGAGAAGAATATGTTTGACACAATTATCATGTTTTCTGTAGCATTGTAAGGTGATAAAGTGGGAGAAGAATATGTTTGACACAACTATGTTTTCTTAAAAATAACTGAGCATTGCTTGTGTGCGCAATTGATGTAATGCTGTATGTATTATTTGGATAGCACAAATGGTTTCTAAGCTTCACACAAACACACAATAGGACTGACATTCCTTCATGGGATTGGAACTGATATCGCTCCACCACTTTAGGGGACAAGAGATGCCATATTGGTCCAAAGACCATTCATTTCTCAGCTTGAGAATTTAAGTCATTTTTGGTAGAAATAAGAACTATATAAGTATAAAACTTGATGTTCTGAACTGCAGGCAAATATGAATTGGAAGATCATTAGGTTGTACATAAGAATATAAAGCATATTTGTGTTAATGTGTGAGCTCATGATGTGGGATTTTATCTTTTAACTTAGCTTTATTTACTTTTAGAATTCAATTGTTTTTTATTGGTAAGTTGGCTTTTATATTAGTTCTTCTTATTAATTAGCTTATTAGTATTTTGTATAATTTCTTAGAGTCGAAGTCATATTTTGTAATTCGATAATTGGGTTTCTGTAAGTCAATTGGATTTAGTTAAGTTATAGTAATCTATATAATCACACTATTGTACTCCAAAGTTTACAGTTTGGCTTTATTAGTAAAATTTCCTTGAGAATTCTTTTAAATGGTCTAGTGTTTCCTCCAATCAACCTTAGGTGTTGACTCGTAGGTTTTCTATCTTGCTTGGTCTCAACTCCAAACATTTTTTGGCCTAGTTATCAATTAGAAGATTTATCTTGTATGAATCGCTATTGGTTTGATATCAGTAATGGTAGTCGTTTCAGTCTGATAAGGATTCAGATATATCTGCTATTGAAAATTCATTAATGGTACATTTTGACTAGATATAACCCTAATGTATAACATATTATTGATATATATATATATATATATATATAGGTCTACATACAGTTTACTCTTTTGCCTCTAGTTTTATACTCAAAAAAGATAAAACAGGAATGCTGCTACATATTCGATTGGCTGTTTGTCCACATAATCAACAATGTCAAGTTTTGCAAAAGCGTAATCACACCAGTGGTTCAATCAGAAATCTTATGATGCTGTCGCTCCTTTAGTCTTTGAGCCAAGCATTTCTGACAAAAGCTTGTTGGAAAAATCAAGGCTAGGATGTGCTATCGTGACTGCTAGCCACGCTGAGTAGTTGCGACCTGTCGGAAGCCTTCCCCCTTGCACAATGTCATTAGACAGAGTCCTGACTTGTGCTTGGTCTGAGAATTGAGAGCCTCACACCAATCTATTGGGACAACTACTGGCCAATCTTATTGATTTGCAAGCTTCCTTTAATTGTCAGTAAAAGAAGAGAAAAAAGAGGGTTTTTGAAGGCCTGAAGCCATATGGTTTGAATTTTGGAGTATAGGCCCAATCGACATGTGGTCTGACCCACGAAGTTAAACAGGGGCTCTTCCTGGGTATTTAGACAATACAAAGCCAGTAACTTGTGAAGTGCAAGCCATGCACTGCATTAGCGAGTCCATGGTCTTAAAAACCAGTTCGGTCAAAGAACTGTATTTGGTCCCGGTTTCTGGTTTTTAAAACTATGAGCAAGTCTGTAGCGTTGTTCACTTGTTCTTGAAGTCTAAGTTCTTGTTTCAATTATTTATTAAAATTTTATTCTACTGAATCATGGTGATATTAGAGGCACCTATGTTTGGTGGTTATCAAGACCCATGGATTTTCAACATTTGGTTACATGAGATAGACCAATTCTTTAAACAAGAAGGTTTATTAGATAAGGTTTGCCAAGATGAAACTCATCGGTAGAGCTATGTATTAATAAAAAAATAGTGAGAACCTTCGTCTTATATTGTACAAGCCTGCCATTATTGAGTGGAAAGAAATGAAGAAAAAAAATCAAAGAGGAATATCTAGCTCAATACTATTGGAAGAAATATCTATCACAATCTCATCAGGATGATTTTTCTAGTTTGAGAGACAGTCTAAGGTATGGGAAACAAACAATGAGTAGCACAATATGATTGGTCGCACAGCCTCTGGTCTTAAGCCTACATACTCTAGGACAGTTTGCTATAGAGCCAACCTTAGCAAATCTAGCAAATGCTTTTAAAGACGTGTCCGTGTTGAAAGAGAAGTTCAAGTGCCAACAACTATTGCTTCAAAATTTGTGGAGCAAGAGTAACACATTGTAAATAGCAGGGGTGACATATTTTAATCATGTGTAGCTGGTTTAATTCAGTCTATTGAAGAGTCAAATATGTTGCTTACCCTAGGTGCCAACTCCTAGGTTTTTTACCTTCTCTTTGTTTTTTTATTGCAATTTTCTTTAGTGTTTTATCCTACGATAGCTTAAGAATCTATAATCTATAATATATTATAAAAAACTAAAGACACTTTACTTTTTGTTGACCTTTTATATTTTTCCATATAAACTTTTGAGGTCTCACAATTTTACACGTCATAATTCTCATGTATATATTTTTAATTGAATTAATTATATATTTAAACTCTCCACTAAAATCTTGTCATATTATATTTTCTATAAATGTTAGAATATATAGTTCTATATAAACACTATGATAATAAATACCTAATATTGAGATATGTATTTCCATATTAAAAAAAAAAAACTATCATAATTATCAAATTTCATATTTAGATTAAAAAAAGAAAAAGAAAAAAAATATTGTTACTTTTTTGTGCATTGCATGAGTTACTGACTAGTTTAATGATGTCCATACTGTAGCAGAAATAAGAAAAGAAAAACAAAAAAATATACTTTTTAGTTGAATTCATAAAACATAAAAGACAATCCACAAAGAACACCTGCAAGTAATAAAAGTGTTATGTTAAAGCCAGGATGGAGATGTGCAAATGAAGGTAGTTAAATAATAGATAAATAAACTCTTGTCCTCCTGTTGTGAAAAAACAGTGTAACTATTGTGTGCAAATGGAAATTCAGCTTGAAGCTTTGAGAGTGCTTTGTAACTCAAGAAATTTTCATTTTTTTTATAGGTAAGAAATTTCTATTTTTGTATTGGAGGCATATGGATATGATTAAAGTCATGTAGCGCTTTCTGATAGGATACTAAAGGTCTCTTTTATTGTTTGATTTTGGATACTATCCCAGCAACTTGCTCTCCCAATATGTACCACACCTTCCTTCCAAACTCAATTAGTATCGAAACTTCTAAACAAGTTGTCTTGAAGCTTTCGCATTGAGTTTGAAGTGAGACAATGAAGATATAAAAGTTAAAGCCCAATATATTATTCTTGTCAAGGTTCATTGTATAATCCTAGTCCAAGTTCATTGTACTAGGAATCTTGATCCTACTTGTAATCCTAATCCTTGTCCAAGTTCATTGTAACCCAAGGGCTAGTCCTAAACTTAGCCTACTATATATATTATTCAATGGGTTCATTGTAACACATAGAGCTCAGTAATAGTGGGTTTCAGTTATCTCAAGTGATAAAACCTTTTTTCATTGAATAAGATATTTGGGGTTTGAACCCCGTTTACACCAAAAAAACATGAAGATAAAGGGCAATAATCATGAGTGAAGACCATAGATTTGAAAGTACTTACCTCTTCTAAAAAACCATAGAGCTCAGTAATAATTATGTAGTCATTTTGGGCCTTTTTGCTGTGGATGTAGGTCTCTAAGGTTGAATTGCGTTAATTCCTTGTATTCTTTCTTCTTAACCTAATTTGTTTTTTTATTCTAACATGATATAAGATTTAGGTCTCTACTTTTTCTAACATAGCATCAAAGGCTCAATGCTATATTTTGCTTTTTCTAACAGGTTAAAAGAAATTGAAAAAAAAAAAAATACTACCTCTGTCCCAAATTGTTGGTCGTGTTTAGAAAATCCAACTTTTTTGGAGTACATTATTTATTGTCTTGTCTCTTAATTAAAAAGATAGAAGTTTCCAAATTTACCCTCAAACAAAGTTCTCAAAAAAAAAAAAAAAAAAAAAAAAACTTGTTTAAAGTGCTTGTGCTTGGTAGGAGCATAATAGGAAACTTGGTAAATTAATGGCTTTGAAATAGGAAAAAATTTTGGGACATCCCAAAATGGAAAACAAGACCAACAATAGGGGATGGATGGAGTAATAATTTGAACTTGGAGTGTAGAAGGCTGATAGAATTGCTTTACAATTTTAAATTCTCTTTTTTGTCTACAAGCCTAGCTATTGGAAGGAGCATGGTGGGAGGAGCATATTGGGACCTAATTTGTGATGGTGCACTATTACTGAGCAATTAATTGCTAGAATCTAACAATATTCAATCTAGAGTTGAATGATCTAATCTCTAATTGTGTATGAGACATCTACTTGACATTTCTTCACCATAAATATTGATAAACTTCCACTTAACTAAAAAACTTAAGCTGTTAGGAAATGATGAATTTAATTAGTTAAATTATTATTGTAACACTCCATCTCACATGTGGGTCCATATTTTCACTTAATAAGTAGGGCCTATATGTGGGACTTTTAACTTTTAAATGGGAGGTAGAGTGAAAACAAGGTTCAAACTTAGGACCTCCTGCTGTTATAGTATGACACACTACCACCTATCCCAAAAGTTTAAACTAAGTAAATAATGAATCTAGTCACTTAATCATTTTTCTAACATATATGGCATTCATAGGGGAAGATGCACTAGACACACACACATACATATATAAAGAAGGATGTCTACAGATACCTAAACCCATTCCCCCCCCTCCCTCTTTTTATTTTTTGTTTTGCTCCACCCAATTTGTTTATCCTTGATTGTGTTAAGTTGGAGACATGAAAACCTACATGGGTGTATATGTGCATGTCCAAGATATTCAACATGGAAGTAAGGACTATATCATCTACTTTCATATGTTTCTAGTAATCCTTCTGATTTTCTTATCATTTTGCCGTTCTGATTTCAACATTGTCTTTCTTCTTCATCATGCATTTTCGGAAAGGATGTATTGTGGATGATGTGACAAAAAAAAACACTTTTGGGACATTCTGGTTTAACGTGTCAAAATTAAAATATTTAACACCTTGTTTCTATCTTGGCACTACTTATTTTTACTTTATATTTAAAAATTCATTTTGTAACTTTTTTTGACTGAATTGGCAATGGTGCAGCTTCTTGTGAATCAATTGGAGCCTTTAACTGAGCAACAATTGGTAGGCATCTACAACTTGCAACAGTCATCCCAGCAGGCTGAAGATGCTCTGTCACAAGGCATGGAGGCATTGCAACAATCCCTGGCTGAGACATTGGCCAATGGCTCACCTGGCCCATCAGGATCATCTGGGAACGTGGCAAACTATATGGGTCAAATGGCCATGGCCATGGGAAAGCTTGGAACACTTGAGGGTTTCCTTCGCCAGGTAATTTTCTATTATGGTTTGATCACACTTATTTTTTTCCCGGTATGGTTCATGCACTCATTGCTAGGAAGGAAAGATGATGAAATGAAACTCATTCTTAAAGCAAGCTAGATTTGAAGTGGTAGGATAATCCTTACATATGGTAGAAAATTGCTTCTTGGCATTGCTCTAAAATGCTTTAGCTACTTTGATATTTTCAGTAAAATTGTTGGAAATCTGTAAGTCTAATTGTTTTGAGGACTGTAGGCCTCGCACAATTATAAAATTTTAATTTATGTTCCTTGTCCATAATTAGCCAGTTTGTGTTTCCATAGCATTAGGATTAGTGTTCCCAGATCTACGCTTTTCCGAATTATTGAATACTTTGGTATTTTTTCAGGTATTTGGAACATGAGGACTAAACCAAATCCTTCATGTAAATGTTGTATTTGTATATGTTCTTCAAAACATTTTGCATTTAATCTTGCTTGGGAATTTTTATGGAGGGTGGGGGGAGTCTGCAAAAAAAGAAAAGAGTCTGATTACTTTTCATTAACTTCCTATTATTATTATTGTTATTTTTAATTTCTGCAAAATCTGTCCTCTTGCTAGGTGAAGCAAATCAAACATTTAAAAGGCTTAGTGCTAGTTTTGATGCAACTTGTACATAACTTTGGCTTCTTTCCCTTTTTTGAAAATTACCAGGCTGATAATTTGCGTCAACAAACACTGCAACAAATGCACCGTATATTGACAACCAGGCAATCAGCTCGTGCGCTTCTTGCAATAAATGACTATTTCTCTCGTCTTCGAGCCCTCAGTTCCCTCTGGCTTGCGCGGCCACGGGAATGAGAAGCACAAAATTGTCCTGAAGTTCTTTTGAAGACTGACTCAACCCATCCTATCAAATGATCATTAAGCATAGAGTTCATAAAGGATCAGTCATATGATTCACCATTCAGTGGATTTGCTGTCGATCTTCAACCCTAAATTCATTTGGGATTGGGTTGTCATGCATTAGTCACATTGATCATCAAATTGAAAGTTGCAGATCTCTTTGTTGTTGATATTGTCTCCATCTGCACTTCTAGTGTCACATATGTTTACCTAGGTCGGTTATTCTCATTTCTTATGTTTAAACTATAGATCCAATAATCTGATTATGTTAGCTGTTTAATAGAACCAGGAAGGAAAATAGGATAGTATTTGTAATGTAGGTTACAGTAATCGATTTGTATACCAGAATCAGATTATATATTGGTGAAGGAGTTCCTTTTTTTTTTTTTTTTTGGTGTTTGGATTTTCTTTATTCATATTCAACATGTAAATATGTTGCTGTGCACAATTTCATTGGCAATGATAATTTCGTAGGTTGGTTGTATCGTTTGGTTTTAGTGGAAAGTCATTTTTGTAAGCTGAAATGTGCTGGGAAGTTTGGCTATAGTTGGGTTTCATCAAATTGATTTAATGCTTTACTGTATAAAGAAATGTAAAATAGCTTATGTTACAACTTACAACCACATTCTGTTGGTTTTTTACTCTGGCTTAAATTAGTTAGAGAAGAAAAAAGGACTTGTATGTAAATCCCCAATAATACTATTTTCAGTGTGTCAAAAAAAGAGGAAAAGAGAGCCTAAAAGTCTGGGCATGGAAATATATGAAAGGCATAACAGAGCTAGAACTGAGTTAGGGGGGGGGGGGGGGGGATGGTGGTTTACTCTTGGTTTTGTGCAGTGGTTTCAATCTCTTATTTTGCCATTATTTTAACCGATTGAGTTTTTTTTTTTTTTCTTCGTTCTGTCGGTAAGAACAAAGTTATTTTTGTTTAGAATTTTTTGAAGGATATGATTGTTTATTTTGGATAAAATTGGTTGATTGGACTTAATATTTTTTAGTTTTACTCTTAGTAATTTTTGTTATTGAATTTTTTTTTTTTTGGTCTTGTATATTTTGTTTTAGATTTTAAATCTATAATTTTTTGGCGAAAATACTGTTTTGGTCATTATATTTTGAAGTCATAGTTAATTTAGTCCCTATATTATGGTAGCAGTCAATTTGGTCCTTGTTATTTTTAGTTTGTTCCCAATTGGTCCTTACACTCACTAATGGAAAATGCTTATGTGACAAACGGATTGCAATATTAGCGCACATGTGGCTAGAATAATAATATTATATTAAATAATTAAACATTTTAAAAAAAGCTAAACAAGCATTTTAAATGAAAAAAAAAAAAAAAACGCGCTATGTTAGAAATAGAAATCTTTTTAATTTTTTGATTGGAAGAAATAGAAATCTTGACAACACTAATTGAAAGAAAAATACAAGGAAAATGAATTATGAAAAAAGAAAACATCAATTTCTTCTTTTATTTTATTTTATTTTATTTTTGCATTTTTGCTCTTTCTCAGCTAGCAAACACAGCAATTTCAATTCAACTCAAATCAAATCAAACAAACCATGGTGTTCATCAAATGCCAAAACACTACCTCCGTCACCACACCCACATCCCCATCTCCCAACTCCCACCCTATCCCAACGCTGCTACCATCAGTGGGCATTCTGGGTTTTGGGATGGATTTCCGTCTAGGCCTTACAATGTTAAATCTGTTGTTGGATTAGAAACAGTAAAACAAATCTGTGGTATTTAAGAGGTTACAATTTTTGGTGGGTTTAGCCTTCGGTAATTTTTGTGTTGATGGTCCAAGTGGTTTTGATAGTTTTGTGATTAGCGTTTGATTTCTAGCAATTTGTTTCAAATTGCTGTGCCATTGGACATTGTGTTTGGTAAATAAGAAAGTGCAAGAATACAAAATAAAATAAAAGAATTTGATGGTCTTTTTTATAAATTAATTTTCCTTATTTTTCCTGGCCTTTTTTATTTTTTATTATTGAAATGCTTATGTGGCTTTTTTAATATTTAATAATTTGATTTTATGTTATTATTTTAACTACATATGTGCCAACAATGCAAACTGTTTGTCATGTAAGCATTTTCTGTTAGTGAGTTAATAGTAAGGACCAAATTGGGTACAAACTAAAAATAACAGGGACCAAATTTATTGTTACCAAAATGTAGGGATTAAATTGATTGTGACTTCAAAATGTAATGACCAAAATGGTGTTTTTGTCTAATTTTTTTTATGGTCACTAAAATGTGGAAAATGTTGTTACAAATTTTTTATAAATCCCTGAGATAATAAGTGGTTATTAGTAGGTAAAAAAATGATGTGAGTAGTGGGTTCATAGGCGAACCAATAAAAATTTGCTATTAAAAAAGTGTGTAAAAAAGTTTGTGAGTATAACATTACTTTTAAAAGAATCAATGATATTGTTTAAAGGGAGTAAAATGTAATTTTATTTTATAAAATACTAAAATTAGTACACATAATATATATATATATATATATATATATATATATATATATATATATATATATATATATATTTAAACAGTGGCTCTGTCCCTGGGCATAACAGAAAAAAGAGGAATGTAAAATATTGATCCTATTTAATACAAATTTTTTTTAGTTCAAAGAAACGTAGTAACTATCACATTATCAAGAAGATAAATTAGTATGAATATGAGTGTATTTACTTGAGCATATGTAGAGCTAATAAACACACAAGTTTTTCAAATCTGGAGTCTTATGGATAAACGATTGAACATAGACAAAAACAACAAGAGTTTATCACACAATAGTGCTCTCAGATTACATATACAAACAGTATAAGATAGATCTGGCTAGTTATATAACAGAAAGAAAACAATAAAAGGCACAAAAAGAAAACAATATAATGCCTTGTTGGGAATGAGCATAGCTTTAGATGTGCTTCTTATAAGTTTTGTGAAGCTGCTTCCTTCTTCATATATCCCCGCATCATATTCTCTTACTAACTTGAGGTTGAACATCATGTAGTTGATATAACCTGTTATATAAATGTAATTGAGAAATTAGATTTATAGTGAGTTAAATAAGACTATTTTCATCACTTTTATACTTCTATATATGATAAGGAAAATGGAAGCTTAAACTATAATGATTTTGATTAGTATACTCTTTTAAAGATTTTAACTTAATTTCTAGAATGTGATGTTTTGTTCTTATAATATAAGTATAAAATTAGAGCAAAATAAACAATATTATGTTATACCAAATATGTTTTTTTATATTTTATAGAACTATCATTAAAATACTCCCGGAAAGGGGATATAAAGGTCTTAGAGAAGCCAAAACATGAGAATGAAAACTATTAGCTGACAAGAAGTTAGTGCACAAGTAATTGTCTAATAATTAACAATATATATGTATTTATATTGAACAAGATGCATTGGACTCAATGTTCATTAAATACTTTTTTTGAATGCCAACTGAGTATGGTAAATAGGTTGGTTTCAATTGTCCAATAACTTGATAATTAGAGTCAAGTTGCATTGTGATTGTGTCTTTTTTTTTTTTTCCAAGTGTGCTGAGGATGGTTAAGAGATTTAGTTGGTTATAATAAGTATAAACATAAGGGCAATTGAATAATTTTTGATTGAGTCGATGGTCAGAAGCTTGCTTGCAGACAACTTATATAGTGTTCGTTGTGATTCTTGTTTGAGTCTTAGTCAATGTGTACCACAACACCACCAATGCATTGAATTATGAAAACATTGGTTAGGAAATCACGGTATTAGTATATGATATTGTAGTAGATCAAAAGAAACCGCATACCTAGATTTTGAAAATCATTGCAATTGAATCATATAGAGAATCACTTTAGCATTAAGCCTACATAATACAACTAGTTCTACTTCTAATTAGCATCTTTCTTTCTTAAATAAAAGAAAAGAAAAAGTGATCTTTCTAAACAATGTGTGATTTCTAATTCTACCAAACTGTAGATGATTGTTGATCACGAAAATAGTTCTTAACAAGTGTGTTTCAAATGGTGTGTCTACATATATATATATATATATATATAAGAGTTGTATCTGTTTTTAATTTTTATGCATTTTTGAATACTGACTAAATACTAAACTGATATAAGAAAATGTAATGTGCTCACCTACTGTATGTCTTGCCCAGCATCACATATCCTCCTCAATAGTCTCAATTTGCTCTTCTTGCTGTGTCTTATGATTCACCTGCTTTTCCTATAAGAATAAAATTTATATGTGATTTAAGTAATCATAATATTTGCTATTGGAAAAATGATTGTTACTACTATATTTGATTGTAAGTGAAAATGTTATTGTTCTTCAAGACATTTATTTTTTGTATATGTAAATTGTGTTTTGCCTTTCTTTCTTTCTTTATTTTTTCTTTTTAATAAAACTGGGGTCTAATTTTTCTACTAATTAATAAAAGCTTAAAGTATTTGCAAATTATATGGTGCGATGGTTTATACTCTTTTGTTAAAATTCACCCATTAGTGAGATATTTGTGGTGAGAATGTGCCATACCTTTCCTTTGAAGATGTGCTCTATGGTGGCATTCAGGTCTCCCTTCCAATAACACGTTCTTTTTTCTTCCCATGAAAGGGCATCGTATACTCCCTCTAGCTTAGGTTTACAATGAATCTTACTTATTTCTTCCTCTGAAAGTGCATTGTATACTCCCTCTAGCTTAGGTGTGTTTAGATTAGATGGAATAAACGTGCTTAAACTACGACATCCAACTACCGTTGTTTTCTCCAGCGATGGCCACTTTAAAGCATTAGTTTCAGAGCAAAAACACTTCAGATTTGGTAAATTATAAAGAAAGATCGAGTTCACTTTGTCGAACAAAACGTCCTTTTCTTTTTCTTCTTCTCCTGCTCTTGCAAGGATTTCTTCCATTTTCTCACAATAACTAACTTCAATTTTCTCTAACATCACAAGCAATTTTGCTATCGATGGTGAGAACAAATATGTTAGACTGTTACATCCCCATACATCTAACAATCTCAAGTTCCCAAAGCCCATGATCCTTTTTGGGCCCTTCTTCCATATGTGCATCAGTTTTGGTAAATCACTTAGATTCAATTTCCTTAACTGATCAAGTATTGGTGCCATGTGACTTTCCTCAACATTTAGTTCCTCAAGTTGAAATATAATTTCCGGTGAATGGAGATCAACCAATACAATCGATTCTAGATTCTTTAGGCACTCAATTATATGAGATGGAAAAAAAGACCATATCTCTGAGGGGTTGTCGCTATCACTAACTTTTGGATCCTTCGACTTACTCAAAGTACCCTACAAAAAAATCAAGTACTGATAAACAAGTAAAATAATAATTTTTTTTCAATTATTTGTATATTTTTAGAGAAAAAGATGGTATAAAGTATAAACAGATCAGTGGATGACAAAATAGAAAAGCAATCAATGTCTTTTTTTATCTAACTGTGTTGAATGCATTAAGATTATGGCCAACAATTGATTGATTGGATATCAATATGACAGTCGGTGACCATAGTCCACCAGGATAAGTGCATAAATCTAGAACTTGTACGTACCTCTTCCTTCGCAGAGTAGCTTCTTTGGGATTTATTGGTGGTGCCTTGGTCTGACACAGCCATCAGACCATAATTTTTGCGACGTGGTACACACTCAAGGCATCGGCGAAGAAAACCAGGGGACCCAAGTTCTTGCTCATTGGGTCTTGAATCCAATTCCCTACTAATTTCCTTCGACTTTCTTGGGCTCTGAATTTCTGAACCAATTGTTTTCAATTTGGGACAACGATACAAATAAATCTCCTTAATGGATGACCATTCAAAAGAATAAGATTTGATACAGAAACTCATTATATTTGGCAGCATTCGTAGGTTCAAGGAACTAACTCTAGGGAACAGGATGATATCGGTTGCCTCTTCCTCTCCTTCTCTTTGAACAATGTTTTCGATTGCATGACATTCATATATGTCAATGCTTTGAAGTTCCACAAGCAGTTTTGCAATAGAAGTTGGGAATAAATATCTTAGAAGATGACATTCACTTACTTCAATGGATGTTAGGTTTTGAAAGCCTTGAATTCCTCGTGGAACATTCTTCCACACGTGCCCCAACTTAGATGAAGAATTTACCACTAAAGTTTTCAATTGAGCAAGTACTACAATTCTTTGGTGATCTTCGTCGATCTTCAGTCCTTTAAGATCAAATACTGCTTCTAGTGAATCAGCACGCCACAATTCAAGATTTTCTAAATTCGGTGGCCAAAAGATGGTTTTGGATGAGAAGAGTTTATGAGAGATAATGGGTGTTGATTCAGGAAAGGGGCTAGTATGTTGTTGAATGTCTGTCATCTTGTGCTTTTCAAGATTGGTCACTTCATCAGTGCTGATCCTTCCAACCTGATGAATCCATAAAATTATTATTAGCATCAACGTTCAACTTTTTCAGTTTTATTAGCATCAAATCCAGACCAGAACGAAATGTTAAAAAATTGATAAATATAAAACAACAAGATTTTGAATGGTTTAAGTCAACTATACAACAATTTATCAAATAATAGTAATATTTTAGAGAGAGAGAAAGAGAATTATACATACCTCTCGATTCAAGGATGGTTGGACAAGCTCAACGGGACCCACGCCTGTACAAAAGCCAATGAGTTTTGGTAGAGAGCCCAGCTCTATAGACGTTAATTGCGGAAACATGATCTTATCATTTAGTGCCTTCTCATCTTCTCCTTCCTTGTGAAAACATTCTTCCATGTCTTTACACCACCGTATATCTAACTTTTGGAGTTGAACCAAACCTCTCGCTATGGACAATGAAAATACATTTTTCAAATGTTGGCAGTCTTCTAGACAAAGTGATTTGAGGTTGCCAAAACAAGCACTGCTAAAGGACCTCTTGGGGCTATGATATATCTCTTTTAAATTATTCAATTGAAACATTTTTAATGACTCCAGGATAGGGAAGGCAGCACGAGGATTCTGATCTGATGTGGCATCCATTACATATTCTACATCATCACTATCACAAACTTCTAGAACCTTCAAGCATTGAAAACCCTCTTTGTCTAACTCATACACAATGTTTTTTAAATCTTTTATTTCTTCCAACTTTAAAATTTCAGATTTCTTGAAAAGTTGAAGAAACATTTGACTCTCCGCAATATCACTTACGTCACAACTTGCAAGTCCCAGGCTATTTTTAAATAAATAATGATAATATTCCTCGAAATTAACCCCATCAATTTCCTCAATATCACCTGAAAATATTTGAAACTTTATCGTTTCATTTTTGAAGGCCAAGTCTTTTGGCAAGACCTTAATATTTGGTATTTGGATTTTTAAAGCCACCAAATAGGACAAAGACATGAGTTCAGTAAGGCTTGCGTTTGCTCCCTCTTCCTCTTTGTTGCCTTCCATAGGTTCCCAATCCACACGGTCTACTCCAAACATGCACAGCTCTTCTAGGTGAGATAAACTCGATAGGAGATTAGGTGGAATTCGCTCAAGATAATTGCAATTTGTCAATTCCAAAAACTTTAGATAACTAAGATTTCTCATTTCTCCTGGCAGCTCCTTGATTTTAGAACCCAAAAAGCTAAGAATTTCTAGTTTCCTAAGTTCTCCAATTGCTGACGCATCTGTTATCTCACAATCAACTAATTGCAGGGTCCGAAGGTTTTGAAGGACATTGATTGATTGTGGTAGTGATGGAAAGGACATATTTATCAGAGACAAAACCTTTAAACCTTTCATCCCTTTAAATAGATTGGGTGGGAGCGACTGCCAAGGGCGTTTAAATTCTAGCAGCAAAAGCTCAAGTTTAGGACACTCCAAGCCATCGGGATGCCTTTCCAATTCTCTGGATACAAGCGAAATTGCAGTAGAACGCTCGCACAAATTTTTCTCTGGCCATTCTTCTTTTTTTTCATTACATCGTACCAGAAAACCTTGATTTTCTGCAATTGATATTGCAACATCCCGTACAACATCATGCATTTTCACAAACATTTCTCCTTCCTCACTATCCAACAGCAGAAATGATCTTTTGAGATTCTTAACTATTGCATGGACTCTATTTCTTGCTTCTGCCACAGTATCAATCTTCGCAAACAACCTTTGTCCCACCACATACCTCACTAAAAATTCAATGCCAATATCAGAATCTTCCGGATATAAACAGCATAGCAAAAAGCATGACTTGGCTTCATCACTTTTTAAGTAACTATAACTAAGCTCTATGCTGGAATACACCTTTGAATCAAGACCGGGAATATTTTTTGGGATAGAATTCTCAAGCTGTTGAAGTGCAGCTCTCCACTCAAATTCACTTTTGTTTTCTAGAGCTCTTCCAACAGTTACAATAGCAACAGGTAGACCTCCACATTCCTTTGCAACCTCTTTTGCTATTGGATGTAGACCAAGAGTATCTATACAATTACCTGCCATCTCCCTGAAAAGATTCCATGCTTCTTCTTCAGATAAGACTTTGATTGGAAAAATCTTCTGAGTTTTCATCTGAGTGCAGGCTTCTTCACTTCGTGATGTCAACAAGATTTTGCATTTGTTGTGTTGACCTCCATAAGGAATTCCTACAGCCTCTAAATCAAGTGCATCCCAAACATCATCCAATATTATAAGAACACTCTTACTATCCATTAGTCTTTTTCTTAATCGTTCTGCTCTTGCAAGTAGACTATCTTCAACGAATTGCAGACCTAGCATCTCAGCAATGTGAACTTGAATACTTCTCAAGTCTTGATTCTGGGACACCACCACCATCACAACTTCATCAAATAACTTATCATCTTTTGCTCTTTTTGCTACCTCTTTTGCCATTGTTGTTTTCCCTATCCCCCCCATACCGCATATGGCAATCATATTGACCTTGTCAGTTCTTAGTGCCTTCAAAACTTCTTTCCTCATTTTTGTTCTTGACTCAAAATCCATAATACCTTCTATGGATGAAGATCCTATTCCCAGCGGAGGAGGATAGGACACTCTAGTAACAAATGGGGCTGCATCACTTAGAAGCCCATCAATTTCCAGAGTCTTCTTCTTAGCTTTCCTACTCAAGGAATAACTTGGACACCATCCACCCAAGCTCATCTTATTCGCTTCAACATCTTCATCAAGGATGTTTCGTACCTTTTCAATCCACGTCTCAACCACATCTTGATCAGGGATGTTTCGTACCTCTTCAATCCACGTCTCATCCACATATTCATCGAGGATGTTTCGTACCTTTTCAATCCACGTCACAACCTCAGGTAACATTACTCGTCCGTTCCTTTCTGCTTCGGCAATTTCTAATTGCACCCCTTTCCTTTTGTCATGCAACTTCTGAATTTTAATTATGAGATCCTTGATGTTGCTATTGTAGTGAATCAGATAGCCACAATGTTTTTTGATTGGGTCCACAAAGCATCCTCCAATGGTTACTATAACTGAAACAGCATCCATTTCTTTGCTTTATTCTTTTGGATTCTCTGTAAGAAAAGAAGAAATTTAAAGATTTAACTTTCATTTATTCAAAACCAAAAAGACGAAATTTTAAGTATCATAACTTTCATTTAATCAAAACCAAGTCAGAAGTGATAGTCGCACTGAAGTGGACCTAATGATTAGATAGTTTTAACACTGCAATTACCACCAATGTTTTTAGAATGGTGTTCTTTAATCCAATAAACACGTGATAAGTAAGTTGGTGCAACGTGCATTTAGAATTTTGTGAACAAAAAAGTTGGGTGTACAACCATTGGAATTGTCAATTTTTTTTTATATTAAGCACAAAAATACGTTAAACCCAAAAGGATTAATCTTACAATTGAGATCAACTCAGAATATAATTAATGCGGGACTCATCACACACTCACATAATACACAAATATCAAATTATGTTCCTTATTATATAGTATGATTTCTATAAAATCTCCGCCTTGCTATCCTTCTATGAGCCAGCTATGAGTCCGCTGTGGACATCTTCAATGTCTAGTTCAAAGGCTACGATATGCGACACTTGGATATTTGGTATATAAAATACTCGCTTCATCCCTACGCAGGCTTTACTTTTTTTTTTTTTATGTCAAAATTTTTCACTCATCCCAATTCATCAGGTTGAAGCATTTGCCAATCACCAAAATAGATAGGAGTACGAATATAAATTGTTTTATTTTTCTAGAGTTTTAATTATTTTGTTTTTGATTCATTGGTATCAAAGCGTACTTGTGCTCATAGGATTTTTTTTTTCAAGTTTTCCAGTGAACTTTATGTGTTTACTAATTACCAAGATAAATAAGACTGGGATGAGACATTGTCCCAAAAAATGACTTCAATGCTATTTCAGTGTTCATTTCTTGGATTTCGGTCTCATCCTACTCATAGCTGTAATTGGCAAACACAAAAATCTCACTAGACAAACGAATAACCTTGAACTTGAATGAACATAAATTTATGACATTAAAAAATAAAAAAAATAAAAACACCATTGAGCATGCTGTGGCGTGTGTGATGAAGCTTGAATACCATAAGTATAATCCATTTTTCAATGGTGTCTAATTTTACCAATTAAGTTTTTTTTTTTTTTTTTAATTTTTTTTTATAAAAACAATGTATTGGTAATGACATTATTTATAGTACTATATGCCTTTGGATCAAACCCCTCCTCCCTCTCCTTCCTATTATTACGTATTAAAAAAAGAGAGTATAAAAAGTAAAATAAAATTCAAAAATAAATTAAGAAAAAAACAACTTTTCTTCAGATTTTTTTAAAGTAAGTTTTTTCAAAGTATGGATTTCAAAACGTGTGTATGGGTATAAGATTTTGGATATTCTAAACCACGTTTATCAGTTTATGTAAGTTTTACTAACGTATAATTCTATCCACATTAATAAATACATCAATCCTTTAAAAAATCAAAAGTTGTTAGTTTTTCTATACAATCCTCTAGTGTATAAACTGATCAGGTACATTCTCAAAAAAAAAAAAAAAAAAAAAAATTTGATCAGGTAAAGTCATCAACTTTATATACGATATTATTAAAGAGTGTTGATGCCCAAAATTGCAAGCGTCTTGGGTCAAGAAGTAAATCCCAAGACCCAATGAATTCGGGCCTTATGGAGTAGAGAATTAAGCTCAATGTACATAATGACATTAAGGGAAGGCAATTTGGTAATTACACTCACATCCCATGGGCAATTAAATCAAGACACATGGACATATGAGCCAAAGTGTCACACCAACCAAATTCCACTAGTTCCAAGCCTTTCTGTATAAGAGGAATAGAAGAATGGAGAAAGGTCGAGACTTCCTTGGGTACTTCCATGCATAGAAAAAAGGTAAAAGATGAAAAGCTAAACACATTTCTTCTGCAAAAGACTTCAGCAGATTGTGGTAAATTGGGTCAAAGACCCTTTTGATCTAATAAAGAGTATTTGACCCATAAAGGCTCATGTCCTTTTGTATAAAAGAATAAGAGCAAGAGAAGCCAAACATATCCCTAGCAAAGAGACATGAGGAAAGAAAACAAATGCAGCAACGACAGATAATGCATGAAGGAGAAAGAAACCAAAATTAGAGAAAAGACAAAAGTAGCAAGACTAGTGAGAAGGTAATGTCTAGGCTTTTTGCCCTTCTACATCTCAGCCATGTAAGGGAGTAGGGCCCACGGTTGACAAGATGCAAAGGGTGTGATTTGGTGGGGGAGGGGGGGAAGACCTATAGTTGGTATCCTGCCGAGCCCACTTTTGGGAATCTGCCTTGCTAGGAAGATATCGTTACCAAAAATGGTAAGAAAGGTAGGTGGGAACCATCTAATGCATGCTAGAAAGTGAAGATAGGGAATTAATGGGAGTTTTTGCCATTTTTGAGAGAGAGAGAGGTGGTGGTTTTGTGGCAAACTAAACTTTATCCAAAATGGAAGGGTCCTTTGTCATAAGGCATAGACGAAAACTCCTTGGTGGGATTGTGTCCAACTGAACATGGCTAGAAGATAGTGGGAAATATGTTGAATGAATGAATGCTTATAGCAGACAAAATAGTTGGTGAAAATAAAGGTAAAAAGGGAAAAAAGCATGGATTGAGTTGTGGTATAAATAGGAACAGTACCCATGACTATGGAAAAAAAACAACACAGTAACCAATGCAATCTGAATAGTGAGTTGAAAGTGAAAAAAATAGAGAATAGAGAAAGAAAGTGATATTTGAGAGAAGAGAGAAAGTAGAGTTTATACGGTAGGAGAGAAGAACCTGCATCACTAGGAATCGTTTCGCTCCCTCTGACTCATGTTCCAAACCACATAACTTTATAGCTTTATTTGGTAATTATGTTGTGTGAGTTGGGATTGAGATCTTTTTAGTCAACATCCTACTATGAATACTCTTTACCCATGATTATTTCTATAGAAGTTTTCATCTTTTCTTTGTTATTACGTGCATTATTTTTAATACAAATTAATCATTATTCTGCCATACGTACATATATACATTTCAATCCATATTTTGTAGAGTATATTTTATATATTTATATGTGAATACGTATAATCATATATACGAATATGTAGGGACACTGAAATTATTCCTTGAGGAACACTACTCGGATGGCTTTACTAACAACCCACACAATCAAGATATAAATAAATAGCGGGAAAAAAACACTCTACAATGGGAAATGCAAATAGTAGATCTCTTTGACCATTAAAATACTACCTTTACTATTACAAATGCTCAAATAACTATGGGAAGCTTTGTACTTTGATTCCCATGGTGTTACACTTAATGTTCCTCTCTTTTTCGTCTCTCTTTTTCTTCACCGATAGATTTCTTTTTTCTTTTTCGGATATATATATATTTTTCTTTTTGCCCTTTTCCCCCTTTTATAGCCTCAATCATTGTTCTTACCCTTACAGCTGTTCTGCTCCCACCTAGAGTATCAGGGATTTTTTTTCTTTACTTTATCGGTTTCCTTACCTTCTTATCTTGGAATTTTGACGACCTAGGGCTTACGTGTACTGTTCAGACTATCTTATGCGCCATTAATGCTGCAGAAGTTAGGTAAGAACCCCCTCATCAATGCGGAGGTAAAGATCTTCTTCCTTCTTGCACCTTCTAGGAGTTTCTCGTGGTTACTAGTATCTTCTAGAGGTCACACATTGATTATTTGCACTTCATGCCTCGGATAAACTTATAATTTCCCTTTCTCGTGGGAATGGGCTAACCATGGTACTCAACCTTGTCCTCAACACTTATGACGATCCAGATTTCACCTCTTTCATGGATTATCACTCTTTGAGCTTTCCCCTCAGCACAAGGCCAGGCCCAACTACTTTCCTGTGGCCTAGTAACTTTTTGGGCTCTAGGTCCGAGTAGAGATTGTTCCACTCCCCACAAAATCTATGTATATCTCAGTAGAAAGTGCTGTTCCTTTTGCAAAAGGTGGAGAAAGCCTTATCACATAGTAGGAAGTCAAGAATAATCCATTCTGCAGTGAGATGTAGAAAGGTTCTTTCTATGGTGGAAGAGGAGAATAAGTCCAATTTGTAGCAATGTCCCCTAGACTTTGGATTCAATGTTTGTGCATATACTGGCAGAAGTAGAATGGAACGTTGGAGCCCATTCCGTAATGGCTTCAGACTCGACTTCCTTCTTAGAAACGTCCAAACTAGAAAATGTTTAATACTATCAAGACATGTGTCTAGGTGTTAAGGTCTTAATCTATATAAGGTTTTTGAGTGGCTAATTCAAGATGAAAGCTCAGATTTGTGTGAAAACACACGAGCTTGTTCAAACTCCAAATTAAAAAATTACGGCTAGATTGCTTTTACTCTAACTTATGTGCAATGAACTGATTACACTACTCTAAGCCATATCCATCCACAATTAACAATAAAATGAAAGTTTAAAGAGTAGGAAAGAAAGACGCAAACACAAAATAACACCAAGACGTGTTATCGAAGAAGAAACCGAAGAACTCGACGAAAAATCTCTTCGTAACCCTCCAAGTCGAAATCAATCCACTAGTGAATAAGTTGGAGTACATGAATAACAATAGACCCTCGAAGCCTAGTCTACCTAATGTACTTGAGCCCTCCAAACTTCTGCTACCAATGGACTTCTTGGAGTCTTGTCTTCACTAACTTACTAGATCCCGCAATACTGCCCGATTACATTTGCCAACCTCACTGGCTTCTTTTGATAAATTCCAAATGCTTCCCAAGCTCCAAAATACTCTCTACACTCTGAATAGGTGTAAGTTGTGTTTAGATACAAATCTCCTCTCAAGGTATAACAATGGGAGAGGGGAGGGAGAAGAGACTATTATGATTTTCACTAAAGCAGGAGTAGCTTTCTCTCTAAAAGATGGGTGTGTTATAGAAACCTCTCTAGGGTTTTTTCTCTGTATAGCCTCTTTTACTTTTGTGAGTAATGAGGGCATATATAGTATAGGTGAAGGGTAAAAAAGTCACATTTAAAATCTTCTAGGCAGAGAATTTCGCGAGTACCTCGTAAGATGGCTTGTCTCGCGAAGTACTTGCAAAATGCAGCCTGACACTTGACTCTTCAGCTTCCAGCATGTGCTTTGCACGTGGCCTGTTCGCGAGAACCTTTACTCGCGAACTTCTTGTGAGCCAGTCGCGAAACTACTCTGATCTTCATTTCATGCTCGATTTTTCACCAACTTAATACTAAACCCAATACAATAAAATCCCACAAAATACAAGGAACAAAATTAATGCAATTACAACACTTTTTTCATGGAATAAAACCAACATAAAACGTAGTTGTAAATTACAACTTTGCATGAGATAACTAGGTCTCCAATAGAAGAAGAATTTAAGAGGTTGAGAAGAGAAACTAGATGAAGATGGAAAAGAACTAACTTCAATCTTATTGCTTGTCGCCTTTTCATACATGTAACATTCCTATATATCCCCTTGATCCAGCTCATAGGTAGGTTCTAACTAACTAACTGCCTTAACAGTATATTTGCAATTAGCATGTGCTAATTACAATAGCTACACAATTAGCATGTGCTTATTATAATAGCTTTGAATCTCTTACTTACTATCTATCATTACCTTCCCCTCAAATTACCTTACCCACAAGGTGAGGAAATTGTAATTGAAAATTATAAAGAGACTCCTAAGTTGCATTTTCTGGAGAAGAACCACGCCATTGAACTAACACTTTAGTAATTGCTCGAGTCTGCAGTTTCTTAATCCTTTTTCTGCAGAATAGCCTTTGGTTCAGGGGACAATTGACCTTCATAATCAACAGAAGGTAGTGTAGGACTAGGAGTGATATTATGCCCCAACTTCAACTTAAGACATGAGACATAAAAAATAGGATGCATCTTAGCTTTTGGTGGTAACTTAGTGGCAGCATGGAAGTTAGTATTGAACCAAAATTCAGCCATAGTCAACCATGCAGCCCATTTGGCTGGCTTATCACAAGAGAAAGCTCTCAAATATTGCTCCAAACTTTTGTTAACCACCTCAATTTGGCCATCAGTCTGGGGATGATAGGTAATTGACATAGCTAGTTCCGTGCCCTGCAATCGAAACAATTCTGAAAAAAAATTGGAAGTAAAGATAGCATCTCTATCACTGACTATGACAGTAGGCATACCATGTAGTTTGAATACATTTTGAAAAAAAAAGAAAAAAAAAGTGCCACCTTAGCTGCTGTACAAGGATGAGAGAAAGGAACAAAGTGAACATATTTGGTTAATCTATCCATTACCACCATAATCACATCATACCCTTGAGACTTAGGTAGCCCAACCATAAAATCCATACTTACCTCCTACCATGGTTTAGAAGGGATTGAAAAAGGCTGTAGCAACCTAGCAGGAGCAATAGTCTCAGTATTAACCCTTTGACACACTTCACACTCCTTAATATGTCTTTTAAGATCAGACTTCTTGCCCTGCCAATCCCAATTTTGTTTAGCTCTATGTAAAGAATTCAAATCGCTAGAGTAGCCAACTAACGGACTATTGTAAACATGATTGAGAACCCTTGCCTTGAAGGACGAAGTAGCACTCAGATTCACTTTCCCTTTGTATAGAATTATATCATTTTGCCGAGAAAAGCCTTGCTAGCTACAAGTTTGGTGATGCAAATCATGAAAAAGTGATTGTAGATGAGCATCCTCATGATAGCTTGCCTTTAGATCCTCTATCCAATCTAAGCTAGGAAAGGAAATTAAGGCTGTGTTTGTTTTGGCTTCAAATCACTTCCCGAAATGCTTTTCCTTAAATGCGAGTGTTTGGTTGCACATGGAAAATAAATTTTCCGAAAATTATTTTTAGTTAGACCGTGTGTTTTGAAGGCTTTGACCCGGAAATGGTTTGAAGTGAAAATTTTCACTTCAAACCATTTCCGGACTCACATGCGAAGATAGAGAGAGAGCCTTCGACTTCGACGATCTACGAACCCACCGATCTATGAACTGATCACGCCTTCGACTTTGCCGATCATGCCTTCGACTTCGCTGATCTACGAACTGATCTTCGACTTAGAGCCTTCGACTTCACCGGTGACCCAGAGCCTTCACGCCACGAACTGATCTTCAACCCAGAGCCTTCGACCTACTGATCTACAAACCCTCGAACCGATCTTTGACCCAAAGCCTTCGACCCATGAGCCTTCGACTTCGCCGGCGACCTAGAGCCTTAGCGCCACGAACCCACGAATTGATCTCTCTTTGTGTGTGATTTTGATTTTCTGTGTGATTTGGATCGACCAACGAACCGATCTACGTTTCTGTATGATTTTGATTTTTTACTTTCTCTCTTTGATCTCTGATTTTTTTGTTATTGTTGTGGTGGTGTGGGTGGTGATGCTTTGGTGGTTTTCCTGTTTTGTGGTGGTGGGTTTTGTGTGGATGGTGGTGGAAAATAGCATCTTCAGAATGCTACTAAACACATGAAAATATTTTCTAGAACAATTTTTATAGTGCAACCAAACACTTGAAAATATTTTCCTTTCCTGAAAATAGCATTTTCGGAAAATATTTTACATGAACCAAACACAGCCTAAGAACAGATGGCCACCATTATCATGCAAAGACACATGATCTTCATCCCTCCTAGAAAGAGCATCTGCTACCCTATTCTCCACCCCTTTTTTTATACTCAACCACAAACCCATAGCCTAATAGTTTAGTAATCCATTTTGTTATGCTGGAGTGCCAACTCTCTGTTCCAACAAAAATTTAAGGCTTTGTTGATTAGTCTTGACAATAAAGGGCTTGCCTACAAGGTATGACCTCCATTTCTTAACAGCAGTCACTAGAGCTAAGGGTTCCTTCTCATATGTAGACAAGTGTAAGCTTTTACCCTTCAAAACCTGACTATGAAAGGTAATAAGTCTAGCCTTCTACATTAGCACAATTCCTAAACCATTTCTTAACGCATCACATTCTATAAAGAAAGGTTGAGAAAAATCTACTAAAGCCAAGATAGGAGGGTTGCTAATTACAACCTTCAATTGTTCAAAGGCTTGTTGAGCAAAATCATTCCAAAGAAAAGCATCCTTTTGGAGAAGAGTTGTAAGTGGAGCAGCAATCTAACCATACCCTTTGATGAATTTTCTTATATCCTGTGAGGCCAAGAAAACCTTTGAGGGCCTTCACAGTCTTAGGCACAAGCCACTGAAGCATAGATGCAGTCTTATTAGGGTTAGTTCTAATCTCATGGCCAGAGATCAAGTGCCCTAAGTACTCTACCTCCTTACACCCAAACTTACATTTAGACATCTTGGCAAACAAGTGATGCTGTTGTAACAATTCTAACACTAACTTAAAATAGTAAATGGTCTTGGAGAGTTCTACTATAAACTAAGATATCATCAAAGAAAACCAAGAAAATTTTTCCTAAAAATTGTCTGAACACATCATTCATTAAGGATTGAAATGTGGATGGAGTAGTAGTTAAACCAAAGGGCATAACAAGAAACTCATAATGACCTTCATGAGTTTTGAATGCTGTTTTGGAAATGTCTGAACCATTCATCAAAATTTGATGGTAATTGGATCTTAAATCCAACTTAGAAAACATTTGGGAGCCACTCAATTCATCCAATAGTTCATCCACCATTGATACAGGATATTTATCCTTAATAGTGGCATGGTCAAGCTCTATAATCCACACTCATATGCCAATTACCATAAGCTTTTCTAACTGGCAAAAAAGGTGAGGAGAAAGGATTTTGGCTTGGCCTAATGTACCCTAATTCTAGTGATTCAGAAACTATTTTCTCTATTTTAGATTTGTGATAATAGGGATACCTATATAGCCTTTCACAAATGGGTTACACCCTTTCCTTCAAGTTTATTGAATGTTCATGCCTCTTGCTGATGGCATGCCAGTTGGAGTGGCAAAGATGTTAGGAAACTAAAAAATGAGGTCATTGATTTCTGGTAATAACTGGTTTGGACCCTCTGGATTGCTTGGTATGGTGATCTACAGAATAAGCCCTCTATTGGATGGACCTTTGAAGACTCTATCATCTACTTGAAGGGTTGTAGCAAAGGGTTGTAAACCATGTAAAAGAATGGATCTTACCAAATGTTGGAATTGCATTGTAAGGAGCTTGAAATCCCACTAAATTAAGCCCCAAGTCACCAACCACTAAGTACCTAAAACAATGTCACACCCCCCATAGGTAAATTATTCAATTCCAGCAAGAATAAATGGTTTTAGATATATGTAGGAATTGTAGAACATGAGCCTTCAGTCACAAGAGCCTCCCTATTAGCCACCTTAACTTCAAATCTCTCTGTTGATGTCATTGGTAGTTGTAAGATTGGAATCACAGATGAGTTTGTTGAGGACTCTTTTTTCGCTCCACATGGCACTACCTCATTAGCAACCCACGCCACATTAACATATTATTGATTTTTTGGGTAAACCCATTTAAAATCCAAAATAAGCTCATATCTCATTCAACTACATGGATTTAGCTCATATCGCTCGTGAGATCCTTATTTCAAGAGGCGGATTCATGGTTCACATTTACTCTTCACCAATTGGGATCATAACCCATGACATCATCAACATTAACATATGGATCGGGCTTAAGTAATGAATCAAAACTCACGACCCATATTACCTCTCTTATATTTATGGCAAACGGCTTTTTCAACAAAAGCCCATATTCACGTAAAATGACAACAAAACTCAAGGTACGTCATCTCATCTTCGACTTATGATCCAAGCTCATAAGTCTCTTTGGGGAAACTTTAGGAGTCATGGTTTGGAGGGCCAAGTATGTTCAGTAAAGCTCCAACAATTTAAAGTTGATAAAAGAAATATGTTGCTTGGTGTGTCTTTATCAACTCCCTAAACTTTAATGAGCTCGTGTGTAGTGGGTAACATATGGTAAGCATCTCTTATCACATAACACTTAAAATGATAAAATTTTTTATTGCTCTTTTTCTAAAACTTAATATTCATCATATAATAAATACTCAATATCTCCAGTCATTTAAATGTTGACAAAATAACTATTCATTCAATCTCTAGCTGTTCCTATACAATTTTAGAAACTTGATTATATTATTCTACATAAACTACATTACTACTTTCAGCTAAAATTCAACTCAAACACATGGCCTAATCTGATTGGCTATTTTTAATCTTCATATATATAATATTCACGATGTCTTTAATACCCAGCTGCTGTCTGCCACAGTCAAACCAGATATTTCTCTGCCAGTTGCTACTGCAGAGCATTAAATGCTCTTCTTGCTCAACAAGACTAAGTCATAACCCAATGAGACCTTGACTAGATCTCTAAAGCTTCATTAATTTTCAACCAATCATTCTATTACTTACTAAAAATGTGTTGTAATAGAACCTTGGACCAAAAATACAAACACCTAAAAAAGGAAACATTTCCAGTAGAACACCAGCAATGTGTTCAGCACTTGACACTTGTCTGCAATTGATATCATTAACCATTTAATGCTGAAATACCAACAACCTAACATTTGACCTCATCTACTTTTGCCCCAAGCAACAACTATCTTATGATAGCTATGACTACTTTTCCTTTTTCCTGACAGCTGCGATAGCTTTTTAAGAATAACTGTGACAGTTGACTCAGCAACCTTAACATTACTGATTTTTCTCATTTGGCTAAGAACTAAAATCAACTAAAGAAACCATCTTTTTCTTGCTAATATACTTTCCTTTTCTGCTACTCTTTCCTCTAGCAGCTATTACCCAAAACAGCAAAAACATCTTAAAGCTAAACATATCATTTTTGGCCAAATCTTAGGATGGATTTTCTGAAAATTCATTACTAATTGGGACAGATTTTGGTTGAAATTATTTGCTAAAATACCCCCTTAAACTCAGCTATAAATAGAGCCCCCCATCAACACACCAAAAACAACACCAATAGAGAAGAACAACTTTCTCATAAACTTTTCTATTCTCTCTCCTTTTAATAACCTTCTTAATCTCTTAATGAAAGTCTGAGCTTTTGAGTTTTTAGTTTCCAAATTAGGAACTAAACTCTTTAGCCTTTAGCTCATAAATGCCCTTTATAAGCCCTCATACATCCTCCAGCAGAAAATCTCAGTAACTTTGCTAAATACATTACAACACCATTATTCTCTTATACTCATTTTCTCACTCTCTATATTTAGAAAATACATTTATCTTACTGCCTATATCTCTAAACATCTCTTTCTCAATTTCTCTTATACAATCCTATACACACTTACTACACCATTACATATAACACACCACTACTCTTCTAAGCTCCACTCTTATACTTTCTCACTTTGAAGTTTTACTATTTTGCTGCCCATAAAGCCCTTCTCATGGAAGGCATAAATCAATCTTACATAAAGTCCTCTTAGAAGGCACAATACTTCATACAAAAGCCCTTCTCATGGAAGGCAACATTATTCATAACTTCACAACAACTAAAAGAGCATTGACAAGGGGGGAACTCATTTAAGTGCACGATAAAAGAGGCAAGCTCAACTAGTCTCTACACATAGCTAGACATACTCTTTCTCCCTCCAGTTGCATCCATTTTTTCTCTTCAATCTTAAAGTTATCATGGCAACTGCCTATGTACTACTGGAATCAGTATGTTGGAATCCTATCAATTCACAGATTCTATACAGCTGGAGTTACAAACCATACAACGATAAGTAACTTTGTTTTCACACCTTTAAATATACATCATTGAGTACATGATTATTTCATACATATTACTTTATTCCAACTACTATTACAACTACTAATCAAAGCTATTATATCAAACGCATATTATATATTTATTCAACCATTATCATGATTCTTAGATTTTGGTTTTAATGATTTTGTAGGCTTAAAAGTACGCCGGTAGCCATTGGACCACGTGGCCCAATGTTGAGTTCTAGATGCAACTCCCCAAACACAACCCGAGCCTAGCAAGGTCACCCCTCTAGTGGACAACATGTGGCTGAGCACCGAAAAAAGGCCCCTGACGGAGTCTACAAAATTGTGGGTGCTGTTAGTATCAATCAAAATAATGACCTAATGCCCATTAATTTTTCCTTTCAACCTCATGGTGCCTAAGGTAGGGGTACCAACTAATGCATACAGTGTTATCTCCACTACTGTATTAGACAAAGAATCTGAAATTTGTGGTTTTGGTGTTGCTTTAATGGTCTCTGGATTAGAAAGATCTTCTATCTGACATGTAGGTTTGGAATCAGAGTTTAGAAACAAACTCTTCATGATGTATAGCTTTGGAGGAGTCTTGCAATTGTGCCTTGGTTGCCATTTTTCATCACAATGAAAACATAATCCCTTCTCTTTCCTATCTTCCACTTGTGTTGTAGAAAACCTTTGTACATGTAGTTTATCCTTAAATTTAGGCTTACTCTCAGCTTTGATATTTGGTATTGGACCTGTACATAACACCACTAAGGTATGGGAGAATGCGTAAGTGGTTGAATCTGGACTCTACACATGGAGCAGCTATGTGGCAAAGGAGAGTAGGTGATGGTTAAGAGGTTTTGTCTTGGTCAGCACTGAAGGCGTGATTGCCTTAGGAAGGAAGTAAGATTTACACTTGACATGATATTCAAGCACTCACAAAAAGGGAGATAGTGACCTTCTAAGGTCAGAGACTATGAGGACACCCCTTATTAACTGAGTACACCATGGGAACACATGTACCAATCACAGTACTCCTAATGTCCCTTTCAATGTCCAACACTTGCCTCCCAAGCAGTGGCAAAGCTACTTGCCCACGGGTCCCAGTGCCACGTTGGCGCAATTCTTATCCCTTAGTCAGTAGATAGCATCACAGCTGTAAAAAGATCTCAAGAGAGAGA
Source organism: Quercus agrifolia (assembly GCA_029955455.1). NCBI lineage: Eukaryota > Viridiplantae > Streptophyta > Magnoliopsida > Fagales > Fagaceae > Quercus > Quercus agrifolia. Next base: position 10,087,837 of record JARQAD010000011.1, on the reverse strand, counting down.
ATATGATGACTTGACACTTATCCTTATATCCAACCGTGTTTCTTAGAGTATAACATGAACATGCAGCTGAACTTTTAAGGCAAGAACCTAAGACACCAACTAGATATTTTGAGATGAAAGTATAGAGTTGGTAGGAGAAAAAGGCAACTTCATTGTAAACTGATCTCTTTCCCATACATAATACAGGCTGAGCCGAGCAAGAATGTTTGGTTCTTGCTCAAATCGTGGTTTTTTTTCCCCTTTTCTAGGGTTTTCCATGTACATCTTGTGTTGTTTTCTTGATTAGCTTCTTCTTGCTTGCTTAAATGTGCGTCTTTTTCATGTCCTACCATGGCTTTCTTTATTTATTGTTTGAGTGTCATGTCAAAGCTTGCATCTTCTCGAGCTTTTTCTTGTAAATGTACTATTAGATAACTTATTTCACTCAAATAAATAAGCTCCAATCTAACTTGCATGTACAGGACCCTAAATGGAGGATTTGTTATCCCATCCAATCTTTGAGCTTCTTTTACTGGTGAGCAGATATTCTTCTTGGATTTTTGCCAACCCAAATGCAGAATTGAGATTCTGTGCATTCAACATCTTAATGGGAAGACGTATTTTCATCCTTGAGGCCATCGAGAAAGCAGCTCAATTTGTGTTTATCAAGTAACCCTTTAATGCAATTGGTTAGCAACTTGAATCGTCCTTTGTAAACAAGAACATAACTAGTTTGCCTTAACTTGGTTAGCACTTCCATTGGTTCATCATAAGCTAAACTACCAAATCTTGTATGTAGAGCCTTCACAAATGAATCCCAACTCGTAAAGATTCCAGATTCTTCAACATCTTGAAACCACACAAGAGCTTCATCTTCCTTGTGGTATGATGCTAAAAGAATACACTGATTCAATGGAGTGTTATATAGTAGGAAATATTGGTTTTCTTTGTACAACCAACACACAAGATCTTCACCCCTGAATTTTGGAAATTCCAACTTCAGAGGTTTTGGCACCATTATGGTTAAACCATTACTTGGAGAAACTTCAAGTTGAATAGATCCTCGAGCCTCTTCCTTCGAACTTCAACTTTGTTGAGTCGTCGTAGAATCATAGTCATCGCATCAAGTTTTTGGTTGATTTCATGAATTTCATGATCATGGTTCTCAGTTGTTCTAGCAAGAATTGCTAGCTTTTCATTGAATTGGGTATTGGATTGTGTTTCTATCATGGTGATAAACACACTAGCTCTGATACCAATTGTTAAGACCCTAATCTATATAAAGTTTTTGAATGGCTGATTCGAGATAGCCAAGTCTCCAATAGAAGAATTTAGGAGGTTGGGAAGAGAAACTAGAAGAAGATGGAAAAAGAACTAAATTCAGTCTTATTGCTTTGTCCCTTTTTCATACATGTAACATTCTTAACCACTGCGCACCATTGGTGCGGTGGTCACTTTACAAGTATAAGTGTTTGTAGAGTGTGGAGGGAAAGATCTGAGGTTCAAGTCTCTAGGAGGGAGCTTTATACACTTATACACATATACACTTAAATTAGATTAAAGTAAAAATTCTATTTTGTATTTATAAAAAAAAAAAAAAAAAAAAAAAAAAAAAACATTCCTATATATCCGCCTGATCTAGCTCACAAGCTAGTTCTAACTAACTAAATGCCTTAATAGTATATTTACAATTAGCATGTGCTAATTACAATAGCTACATAACTAACATGTGCTTATTACAATAACTCTGAATCTCTTATTCACTTTCTATCACTAGGGTACAAAAAGTAAAAAAAAAAAATATAATAATAATAATCACCCTCAACAATTGTTCAAATAAAATAAAATTTGGAAGGGTACCGATTGAGGGTTTAAACCGATAAGCCATAATCTATGTCCATTTGAATTTTTCACCTTCAATATTAATTTTATCAATAGGAAAATTGGTGTAGAATTAGTGCGTTCACAACACATTATTGCCAAATCCTCAACATCCACAAGGTATCGAATTTTCAAATCATTTTATGCTTGCACTTACATTCTCACCTTTCTTTTGTCTTCTTGTTCTTTTATTTTATTTTATAAAAAATTTATTGTTGTATTTCTCTATTTTATTCTTGTGTGTATATTTTTTTGAATAAAGCTTCTTTGTTTAAGATGTATAACTACAAGTCCACAATCACTTAATTTAAACAGCAAAAATATAAAAATTTGTGAAACTATGTGCAAATTAAAGTAGCATTACCGGCCGTATCAGTGAAACGTACAAATGGATCCTCTGTTAAGCTGCAAGATATGCAAATATGGTGGCATCTTCCTTTCTGTGTCTCATTTGGTCCCCGAGTGATTACTGATTAGGCCTGCATTCCTTCCTGTGTTTTGTTTCCTCTATCACGTTTGCATTATTTTTTGAATACCCACTACTGTGTTACATTACACTTCTGTACTCACCCTGTATTTTTTACTGTAACAACAAAAAACAAACAAGCAGAAACATTACGATCGAAAAATTTAGCAGCAACTTCAACTTGAGGTCAAAAGATGTTCAAGAAATATATATATATATATATATATTTTTTTTTAAAAGGAAAAGTTTTTTAGGACATACTTTTGCCTTGCGTAAAAAGAAAAGAAGTGTATTATTTAGAAATTCAGCAGTAGGATGAAGTAGCAGAGAGATGTTAGCAAACAGAAGAGAAGCGCCACAGCAAGTATAATCAAGGAAGAATCACAAGGAAGATAGAAAAGACAAGAAGAAAGTAATGTTATTCAATGAGTGTGGGAAGGAAGGGATGTTATTCTTCCTTTCGCCATTGATGCGATTCCTTATCCAGCAGCAGTATGTGGAAAGAAACTATTTCGTTATAATCAGTCAACCTTTTGGAAAAGAAAACCGAAAAAATAAGAAAGATATACGTAAAAGAAAAAGGAAAAAGCTCAGCGCGTAACAATAGTGATGGTGTCATTCATTCATTGCCCTATTAATAATGCAGTTTTGGTGAATACTTGCCAAAAGAGAAAAGCAAGAGGTGGGTTTGATTGGGTACCGTTTGGATTTGGCTGAAACTTGCGCATCTGCATTTCTTCATTTTTTTTTTTTTTTTTTATTTCACGCGTTTTGCAAAAAGGAGGGACAAATAACACTGTAGTGATACTGTAGCAATACTGTTTATGAGACCCACAGTCACTTTATTAATAAAAAAATATTAAAAATGGATTCTACGGTACTATTTACCCATTTAAAAATTATTTTATTCAATATTTTCAGTTTTCAATTTTCAATTTCAACAACAATAAATCCAATCCAAACAAACCCTTAATATGCAACAGGATAAAAGCAAGACCGGCTCCACAACTTTAGAGCGGCGAAAATTTTAAGTGAAATTTTTTTATATTTAAATAGTAATTAAATAATATTAATTAATTTTTTATTTTTATTTAAAATCTATTTTTTATTTTTATTTATTACTTGATTTAATAAATTAGTATTACTAAAATATAAATAAATTGATATAATATATATTAAATTATTAATCGATATAATAACTAATAATAACTGATAAAGTAAAAACTTGCTTTAAAAAAATATATATTAATTTGAGTGGGTATACATTGGGTGTAGCCCATGTGGGTGGATTAGGGAGTTTGTAGCTGTGTTGGTGGGGGCCTAAAATTGTTTTCCATTTTTTTTAAATTATAAAATATTATATACTCAACAATTGTACTGTGCTGTGCAGTGCTAAGTCCTGTCATTTTATCAAGCATCAAGCTTTGTGCAGTGTGTATTGTCACTGTGCAGTGGCATCAGTGCTTTGTGCGGTGTGTATTGTCAAAATTGCCCTATCAATAATGCAATTTTGGTGAATACTTGCCAAAAGAGAAAAAAGCAAGAGGTGGGTTTGATTGGTCTGCAACAGGACTAAAGGAAAAGGATACGACATGACGAAGATGAAGAAACAACATTAGTGATGGTGTCGTGACTCTCCTTGTGATGCCACACAGCTGGATTGAGCGGACCTACATTATTATTGCCGTAACAATAATGGAAGATTGCCAATAGATAAAAAGTAAAAAAGTCTACAGACACTGAGGTCTGTTCGTTCACAACGATCAAACAATAATTTTTACATTTTAAATATATTTATATATTTTTTAATATACTTTTTTATTAATATGTATTTTAAAAAATTTTAAAAAATTCTAAACAACAATTCTCAAATTCACTCACTAAACGGACTATGAGAGTTCCTCTGTTTTTTTCACCTTATACATGTGTTTTTGTGTTGCAGTGAGCCTATGTGAATAAGGTGTGAAAAAGTAGTGAATTTTTGTGTTTGTGGTAGGACTGGAGAGATAAACAAGAGGAATAAAGGCAGACTGGATCGGTTAGCACAACTGAATAAAGCCAACACAAAGTGAATTTAGTGTGAAATTTGTAGTTTAGTGGTATTAGTTGGTCCTCTCTAAGAAAAATTTAAATCTCTCTCTCACACTTTCACACTAAAGGTGTGTTTAGATAACATTTATTTTATTAAAATTAAAAAATTATTGTTGAAAGTATTATAAATAAATGTAAAAGTTAGTTGAAATAGTATAGTGGTGTCATTAATAATATCAAAAAGTATAACAAGACTCATAAATAGTAGTAAAAATAAACTGAATAATAAAATAATTTTAATTTTTCCACCTAATCCAAACACACACTTATTATTGTGACAATTTTTATACATATACTGAAAAAAATTAGGACGAAAAAATGTGCAATAAATAAAAATTTACACTCAATTCCATAACAATCTTCTCCAGCGGTCACTAAAAAATTGTGAATAACTCGAGGGTGTTTAGTAGAGCGGTTTGAATAATGTTGTTTGAATATTTTTTTATATACGTGTGAATGAAAATGTGTGTAGAAATATGTGTAAGTGTATTTAGAATACTCAAAATATTGCTCAAAATAGACTACCAAACCGCCCTAGACTTTCAAGACTCAAATAGCGAGTCTATCATTTGTGTTTGCAGTACATACCTACATATGTTAACCTCAAAGAATAAAAGGTGAAATGTGGCTAAGGTAAAGTTAGAGAAAAATATCTTGATGAATTGAAGAAGTGAACCGTAACAATAAGGAAAAGGTGCGTTCATGGGAGAGAATATAATTTCTTTAGATCCATATTGACTATTATTGCTAAAAGTTCCTTTATAATTTATAGTTAACATATCACACCCAATCAAATTAAAAGTTGTACATTAATAAGTTTTGTAATTAAATTCAAATATATAGTTGTATTAAATTTAATGGTCCTTAAAAAACATAACATTATTTGTGTTTTGTTGGTCAATATAATCATGCATTGAATTTAATTGAGGAATCTATAATATACTGGACCTAAAATATTGTACCTAATTGTCCATTTGATTGGAGGGACGGAAAAGTGAGATGATAGAAAATGATAAGAGGATGGAAAAATGGGAGGATAGAAAAGATTTAATTTTTCCTCATGTGTGTTTGATTTGAGGGATAGAAAAATGGAATGATGGAAAACTCTTTTATATAAATTTACTCTCATTTCCTTATTAGAAAAAAAAATAAATTGCACACTATATTTTTATTAAAAATTGTATACAGAAAGACACTTTGTAGTGAAAAAAGGAAAAAAGAAAAAAGAAAAAAGAAAAAAAAAGATGACCACAAGAACCCAAAATAATGAGGAAAACAAAGAGGAAAAAAAATGAATGCCAAAAAAAAAAAAAAAGAATGTGAAAGGAAAAAAAATTGATGAACGCAAACAAGGAAAAAGAAAACTAAATGTTAACAGATGAAAAAAAAAAACTGAAGAAGTAAGATGAAAGGATAGACTTAAGAACTGTATTGAAGAAGTAACAGATGAAAAAAAAAAAAAAAACGTATAAGAAATAATGGGACAAAAAGACAAATCAAATGAAGAAAATGACAAAAGCCAACACACTTTTTTAACACTAGATGAGGACATTTTTGTCCAAAATAACCTTGCTCTTTGTTCTCATTTTCTTTTCCCTTTTCTCTCAAGTTTGGAGAGATTAATTTTTGGTGGGCTTGGACTCCACCATCACTTTTCCCCCCTCCTCTCAACCAAACATCCTCCAACAAGTTTTCTCTTCTTATTTTCTCTCCTTTTTTTTTTTTTTTTTTCCATCCTCCTTAAAATCCACTTTACCAAACACACCCTTAGTATTGCCCTTATTTATATTGAATGAGTCAATTTCTAGTTTGTAGCATAGCCAAATGTATAATTTACCAATAGAGATCATCTGTCTTATTTTTGATGTTCGACAAATTGTGATTAATAAAACATAAATGGAACACGAAATTGGTACATGATTTCTATTCATAATTTACCACTTTTTGAGTTTGATGGTTTATATATATATATATATATATATATATATATATATATATATATATATATATATATATATATATATATTTCAGTTTTAGTGATTCTTCATGAAATGTCCTCACTTATTTTTTTAGGACACTTCAAGCCTATGGGCACACTTTCTCATATATTATTGTACAACACTCTTAACTCCTCAACTTAACAGCATAATAAATAAGTAAAATAACTTACTTGACCAATGGAATAATGTTAAACAAAACAACAGTCATTGCTAACTAATAACTCTAATCTAAAAGTCCATCAGTTCTTCAATAGAAAACAAGAAATAGTCAACAACCGATAGTCTAACACAGCTTGTCGTTTAGAACAAGGCTATTTCATTATTGAACACCAACGACTTGTCAGTTGTTGTCGTCATTGCCTTAGGTTGAAACAATGATACTTGTGGGGGAAAAAGCTCAAATTTGTATATTGGGCCCTAAGCCCTACTTGCTAATGTGGATACGTCCGAGGAGGAGTAAATGACTGAAGAAGCCCCAGAATAGATAATCGCGTAAGGAAAGGGTGGAGGGTTGAAGTCCGAGGAGGTTATCCTCCTCGGACCGGACGAATATCAGTCGAGCAAGCAATCGGGTGACTTAGGTAACCTTCCAGGAGGCTCCAACGATAAGGATAGACTTCAGGCATGTACAGAGGGGATAAGAATACAGAAATATTTAAGGGAAAAGCTACCACTACCGCATTAAATGCACTGCAGCAACTTTCCTAGCCGCATTTATGTGGAGAAGACCTTTGAACAGTGTAGTCTCAACCACTACCGTTCACAGAGAGCTAGGGAAGATGCTTGATAAGACACATACTCGAGTGCAGGGTTAGATGATGAACAAATGTATGATGGAGATGACCTAAAAAAGTTTATATAATGTGAAAGACCCTCCATAAGAAAAGGGAGAGAAAAAATACAGTGGAGGAGAATAGAAAAAGAACTACTGTAGCACTAGATGTTGAACAATCTTTCAGAAATAGTGATTTGATTATTAATCCATCTCTTCGGACCTGCATTTCATCCATAGTTACGTGTGGTTTCATGCTCAGTTACACTTGAACTCTTAGCCGACCCTTGTTCAATCCGATAAAAGCCCAGTTCTTTCACCCACTCTCTACAAATTTATTGTATTGGGCTCATAACCCAATTCTTCTGAGCTTGGACTACAAACTGTGACCCTACAATACTCTCTCTCATTTGCATCTTAGGATTAATTTTAGGATATGGGTCCTGTTGGTGAAGTCACTGTAGAAAGATATACAATGACTTTAATTGCAGTGTTGGCCGAAAGAGATATTCTTCAGTCATTGTCATTTCATGCACTATGATTTGTATTGGATTAAGATCCCTACCATCTTTCATGGGGAAAAAAAAAATTAACTTTTTACTTTTTACTTCTCTTTACTTTTTTTCTTAATTTTTTAATCAATGGTTGAGATTAAAAGTTGCTTTTTACAACTATCAATCTTAGCCATTCAAAAGAATTACGTTATGAGTGTTGCACCTGATCTCAATCCATTTGTATCATATGTGAGAATGGCGGAATGCTTCCCATGGTGAAAAGATTAACACTTAACAGAGTGATGATGAGGTTTTCTTTGTTTGTTGACTTGTAATTTTTATTAATTAACGTGTCATTTTTTTATAGAGCAATTGATCATATTGTAACATTGTTACCCTGAATGTAGGTGATTTCATCGCCAAATGGTACAAGTCAAGCTCAAAGCAATATGTCTATCTATAGTTGATAGTGTGAATTTAACCCATTAGCTAATCCAACTCGATCAAATTTAACCGAGACAGATCTCTTGGGTGTTTTTTTTTTTTTTAATTCAAGTGGGATCATTACAACCACAATCAATTGGGATTTGATTATTCAAACTATATAAAGGAAAAAACAAAACAAAACTCAAACAATAAAGAATGAAAAACTTGCATTTAACACTAACTGCTCCTAAATTGTTATGTTTCACCTGCTCCTAAATTTTAATGCTTAGGTAATAGATTTTTATTTTTTATTATTTTTCTTTTGAAGAGTGGTTTCTTTTCAAAATGTTTCTTCTCAATTATTTGTAGAGTTTCTTCTGAGAATTACTCCTTGCCGATCGAAGGAATTGTATTTTTCCAGAAAAATAGTAAGATTCGCCCTCATAGTCGTAGATTTGGACTTCTTTCAGATTTAGAGGATTTACAAATTTACAATTGAGTTTTTATTACAAAATTTTGAGGAGTTGGGAGGATCAATAATTTCCCTAGCAAGCGGTGTGGCATGATGGTGTCCCTCTCATGTTGGTTTGTTTTATTTGGTTCACTGTGAAAGCGAAGATTCTAACATTTGACAATCTTTGTTTTTGAAATGGAGATGATATGGGATTAAACCATAACAAAGAGTTATACAGAAACTGCCAGCAAAGTAGGAAAAGAACACAAATTACAACATGTCAGCTTGAATAAGAGAAGTTACACAGGGAGGCGTATTTCCAAACCAAAGGTGTTGAGTTCCAGATCTTCTAGCAAGTTGAGCAAGCTCATGAGCAACAGTGTTGAAATTTCTGCTTAAATGCTTGAAGATGCAGGACTCAAAAGATTCACTAGCTTGGAGAATACCTTGCACAATGTGACCATAGCTGCTACCCGTGGCTTTATCATGGACTGCTTGGATGGCATTCAAAGAATCTGATTCAAGAATAATCTTGGAAAGCTGAAGCTCCTGAGCCAAAAGAACACCCTACTCCAGTGCCATCACTTTCGAAATTTCAGCAGCAAAGCAAGCATGGAGCGGCTTACTGAGAGTAGCCACAACTTGACCAAAACTATCTCTAATGACAACACCAATACTAGAGGACTTTTCCAAGTCAGAAGATGCCCTATCAACATTTATTTTGTGAAACCCATGGGGGGGAGGGACCCAGCAAGTTTGGGAAGCCCTTGGTTGACTAAAGTCCCATAATGACGAACACACATAATTTTCAACACTACTTTTTGCCAACTGCCACACCAGATTAGGAGTGAGCCCGCAACCCTCATGAGCAACCTTGTTTCTATTGAACCAAATGGCCCAAGCAATGGTAAAGAAAAGCTCAGAGATTTGGAGTGTTGCATGGGAGAGAACAAAGATAGAAGAGTCAAGGAAAGAGAGCTTAATACCATGGGAGCTCAGCGGATTCTCAAGCCAAAGATTCCAGACCAAGAATGAAAAAACACAATCAAGGAAGGCGTGATCAGTACTTTCAGCTTCATATTTACATACCGGCAAGTCTTGGAATGAGAGATCCCTCTATGGTTTATGGCCTCCATTGTAGGAAGGCCGTTGATACAAGCCCTCCAAGCAAAGATCTTAATTTTTGGAGGCAGATTTAGGCGCCAAAGCTTCCGCCAAAGCAACTTTCACGGGTCTCCAGTTGAGCATTCCTCATTCCCATCTGAATCCAGCAGGTTAAGAGCTAGGTGGTAGGCACTTTTTACAGTGAAGTTTCCACGGCTATTCCCAATCCAAATTATTTTACCTTCAAGAAGGTTATGACTTAGGGGAATCTTTAGAATTGTCTCCACTTCAAAAGGGAGGAAGGATGCTCTTATTGTGCTCACATTCCACCACTTTGTCATTGGATCAATAAGGGAGGAGACCATAGGGAAAAGAGGGATATTGTTTGGAGATGAGATGATCTTGTAGGTAGATGGTGTTGGCAGCCATTTGTCATCTCATATATGAATTAGCTTCCCATTCCCCACTCTTCACCGAGTTCCCTTCCTTATAACTTCAAGATTGTTGTGGATGCTTCTCTAAGAATATGATGGGGAGTTTCCAATGTTTGCATTTAGAATGTCCCTGGTGGGAAAGTACCTAGCTGTGAGAACCCTTGCCACAAGGGTGTTAGGATTTTGGAGATACGCCAAAGTTGCTTTGCTAGCAAAGCTTTGTTGAAAGCTTGCAAATTCCTGAAGCTCATTCCCCTATTAGCCTTCTGCTTGCACATGGTTTTCCAACTAACCCAACATATTTTATTTTCTTGCTGCCGTTGGCCCCACCAAAAGTTTCTCATCATACTTTTAATACCATCACATAGACTTTGGGGGAGGAGGAAGCACCCCATAGTGTATGTAGAGATTACTTGAGCAACCGCCTTAGTGAGGATTTCTTTCCCACCCATAGATAAGAGTTTCCCTTTCCAACCAGCAAGTTTTTGACCAATTCTCTCCTTTAGAGTAGCAAACACCTACTTCTTTAATCTCCCAATGAAGGATGGGAGGCCCAAATACTTTGTATGCCTAGTGTCTTGCATTGGGCCAAGGTTAGTCAAGATTTCATCCTTAGCTTCTTGAGATGTATTGGAGCAGAAAAAGATTGAGGACTTGTCAGTGTTGATTTTTTGCCCCGAGGAATCCTCATATTTTTGAAAGATATTCTTTAACACCTGGCTTTCCTCCACACTAGCTTTGCAAAAAAGAATACTGTCATCCGCAAAGAGAAGGTGGGTGACTCTTGGGCAACCCCTACAAATGGATATACCTATCAAAAGTTGGTTCTGAATAGCCCTATTAATAAGTGCAGAAAGCCCCTCAGTACAAATGAGAAAGAGTGTTAGAGAGAGGGGGTCCCCCTGTCTAAGCTCCCAGGTAGGGATGATATTTCCACATGCAGTCCTATTAATAAGAATTGAATAAAAGACTGAAGAAATGCATCTCATGACAAAATCAATCCATTTTGAATTAAACCCCAACTTCTCCATAACCCCTTTTATGAAGCACCATTCAACTCTGTCAAAAGCCTTACTCATATCAAGCTTTGCAGTCATATATCCATCTCCCCTTGCAGTTTTGTGGTTTAGATAGTGCATCAACTCAAAAGCCACAAGAACGTTGTCAGTAATTAATCTATCTGGGATAAAAGCACTTTGATTCTCTGAGATAATATGAGGGAGAAGGATTTTAAATCTATTAGCAATAGTCTTAGATATGAGTTTGTAAACAACATTACATAGACTAATGGGTCAAAAGTCTGTCATTCTTTTGGGGTTATTTACTTTGGGAATGAGGGCAATGTTCGTTTTGTTAAGACATGCCATAGACAAATTATTATTAAGAACATTTGAGACCATATTAGTGATGCTACAACCCACAATGCTCCAATATTTTTGGTAAAAGATAGCAGACATACTATCAGGGCCAGGTGCTTTGGAAGGATGGATCTGTTTGAGAGCAATGGCCACTTCTACCCTTGTGAAGCTTCTGTTGAGATTTTCATTCATTTCTTTAGTCACCCGAGTAGGAATAGCATCAATAACCTCATCAATCCCTGAAGGAGAAGCTGATGCATAGATGTTGCTAAAATAGTCTATGGAAGCCTACGCAATATTATCCTGTCCCTCACACCACTGACCACAACAGTCCCAAATTCCCAAAATAGTGTTCTATTTTCGACGCTCGGAAGCTTGGGCATGGAAGAAGCTGGTGTTTTTGTCCCCTTCTCTAAGCCAATGCGCTTTGGCTCTTTGGCCCCAGTAAATCTCCTCATCATCAAGGAGATCATTGATTTCTCGCCTTAGGCAATTAATTTCAGCGCTTAAAGATCCATCACTATCTTGAGTGGTTAAGGAATTCAGGGCATTCCTTTTTTCCTGGATCTTTTTTGGAATCTGGTCAAACACTTTGGAGCTCCACTTCATTAACTCCCTAGCACAGCTACTAAGATTAGACATAACACCCTCCGGAGTATTGAGATCAATGCGGAGGCCATAGGCCAACGTTTTATGCATCTCTAATTATGGAATATAGTGCTATGATCTCTAGTTGGACTCATCCGAATGATAAATATAGTGCTATGATCCAGATCCACTACTAAATATGGAATATTCACGGTGTGGACATGTTTCATTTGTCTCTAGTTTGGCAACAATAAAAAGACCACAATGACCTAAACGAATTAATGGAGTAATCTTGATATTAAATTTTGAAATGCCACTATAAGGCCTTCATTTACTGCTCTCATTCTCTTACTTACGCCCAAAAAAAAAAAAAAAAAGTGAAACTGCCCAACAGGAGATTTGGATCCAGTTTATTATAACCCCATTTAATTTAGTAAAAAAATTTAAAAAATATATATAAAAAAAGAGAGTAAAAAGTTAGTACAAGATTAACATTTGAAATTAGATTTGATTTTCCATAAAAAAAAAAAAATATATATATATATATATATATATATTTATATATATATATTTGATTTAGGGGTTCAAATAAAGTTAGGAAGATGTCATGACTCGTGATGACATTTAGTTGCATTCAGTGAATGTACATTACATTATTCATTGCCCTAAAAATAATGCAATATTGCTAAAAGATCAAAGGAAAATTCTATAACATTAAGGGTTTCACTTCTTTTTTCTCATTATGCATGTGTTTTGTGGTGTTGTCATGCTGTGTAACTCAGTAGTCAGTACTATCTTAAATGTTACGTGAGTAAAAGGTAAAAAGAATCATTTGGGCTGGAGAGAAAAACAAGAGGGAAATAAAGGTGGATTGTTCAGCACCTAATGAATACTGCCAACAAAAAAATGAAATTATATTATTGTGAAATTTGTGGCTCAATGATATTTAATGTGTCTTTTTTACAAGGACAATTCAAATCCATGGTTCACACTTGCTGTGACAATTCTTTTATAGATATACACTTAAAATTTTAGGGTGAAAAAATACAATTCAATTACAAAATAAAAGTACACACACAATTCCTAAACAATCTCCTTTAGTCATTGACAAATTGAGAATACTTAGGGGGTGTTTGTATTTTTGATTTTCATAACTCATAACTCTGTTTCCATAACTCATAACTCAAAAATAGTAAGATCCATGACTCAAAGCTTGTTTGGATTTTGTTTTCAGTTGTTTTCAGTTTTTGTTTCCATCACCCAATTCTCTAATTTTAGAGTGATGAGTTATGAAAACTGAAAACACATTTTAGCTGTTTTCAGTTTCCATAACTCTGTTTTCAACGGCATTTCTGTAAATAAACACACATGTGTGGGACCCACAATCAGAGTAAAGTCACACTAGCGCGTCTTTTGAAGCTTTCTTCAATGAACACCTTTCACACTTCACACTATGAGATCACAACTCCATTTTCATACCACCACAAGTCCGAGCTTACCTCTACCTTGCCCTCACCTCCTCACACACGTAGTCACTGATCGGAGCTCAGCCAACCCACGCTGCCCCAACCTCGAAAACACCATTCTCGCAATACTGTACCGATCTTCCTCCCCGACCTCTTCTCAACTTTTTCACCACTTCGAAGGTATTTTATACATTTGACCTTGATTTATGCATCTGATTTGTTGGTAATATGGTGGTATTTTGCATGGTTTAGATCTATTTCAACCCATAATGGGTGATTGATGGTTGGGTGTTTGCTTCTCTGTTTAATTTTTTTTTTCTTTTTTTGATTTTTTGGTTTTCGTTTCTTCAGGTTGGGGGTTTTCGTTTCATCAACGGCATCTGGGATCGGAGTCCATCTCTGATGGCGAGTCGTTTCGGTGAGAGAATTGCAGGTTCGTGCGGTTAAGGAGCATTCAGAGAGTCTTGCATCGATGGAGATGGATGACTAGACTCGCCGACAGGCTTCGAGTGGGACTTCCGACGACTACCGCGCATTGAGTTGCAAGGAAGAAAAAACAGTGAATGAGAATTGCTGGGTCTTGTTGGAAAATAAAAAAGACATAAATTTGATAATATACTTACATGGGTCTTGTTGGGTTTGTGTTTTAATTATAACAGTAAATGAGAATTGCTGGGTTTGTGTTTCTTCACACTTCGTCGGCGTCGCTGGGCTTTGACGGAGGAGATCGCGTTGTTGAATCCACATTGGAGAGCTTGAGAAATTTTTATGGGTTTGGGTTTGTGCTTTGGGAGAGTGACAGGGCTGACAGGGCTGAAGGGGGAAGGGGAAATGAGAAAAGAGAAAAGAGAAAAAAATGGGGATGAAAGCCTTCCACGGGAACAAAATAGCTTGGGTTTGACTCGGTGACAGGCATGGGGTCCACAAATAGTGTGAAAAATGTTGAGTGATGAAAAATGAATGATGGTGCCAAACAGGTATTTGATTTTAAGTGATGAGTGAGGAGTGAGGAGTGAGGAGTGACGAAAAACAAAAATCCAAATAAGGGGGTGTTTGGTTCATCAATTTCCATAACTCATATCTCTTTTTCCATAACTCATAACTTAAAAATAGTGAGATCTATAGCTAGAAGTCCATCTGGCACCACCATAATTTTGTATCCATAACTCTATTTCCATCACTCAATTCTTTGATTTTTGAGTTATGAGTTATGGAAACTGAAAACACATTTTAGCTGCTTTCAGTTTCTATAACTCATAACTCATTGACATTTCCGTAAATAACACTACATAAAAGGACCCATTGTCAGCCTTTAGCCATAACTTTTGACCATCTTTTTTTTTTTTTTTTTAATAGGGTTGCGTTTCTTTATCTTCTTTTTTTTCTTTTTCTTTTCACCTCTTCTTCTTCCTTATGATCTGGGTTTTTTTTTTTTTTTTTTGATGGTTTTTTTTTTCATTGGGTTCGTTGATATTGAAGGAAAAAAAAAAAAAAAAAAGCTTCAAGTGACTGGTATGGGACCCACAAACAGTGTGAAAAATATTAAGTGATGACAAGTGAGTGATAGTGTCAAATGAGTAGGGTATTTTGAGTGATGAGTGATGAGTGACGGAAATTGAGTGATGAAAATTATTGAGCCAAACATGGCCTTAGTTACTATTAAATTATCAAGAGGATAAACTAGTATGAATATGAGTATTTACTTGAGCATACGTAGAGCTAATACACCTTTGAATCAAGACCGGGAATATTTTTTGGGATAGCATTTTTAAGCTGTTGAAGTGCAGCACTCCACTCAAGCTTGCTTTTGTTTTCTAGGGCTCTTCCAACAGTTACAATAGCAACAGGTAGACCTGCACATTCCTTTGCAACCTCTTTTGCTATTGGGCGTAGATCGGGAGTATCGATACAATTACCTGCCATCCCCCTGAAAAGATTCCATGCTTCTTCTTCAGATAAAACTTTGATTGGAAAAATCTTCTGAGTTTTCATTAGAGTGCAGGCTTCTTCACTTCGTGATGTCAACAAGATTTTGCATCTATTGTGTTCACCTCCATAAGGAATTCCAACAGCCTCTAAATCAAGTGCATCCTACACATCATCCAATATTACAAGAACACTCTTACTATCCATTGATAGTCTAGTTTTTAATCGTTCTGCTCTCACAAGTGGATTCTCTTCAACGAGTTGCAGACCTAGCATCTCAGCAATGTGAACTTGAATATTTCTCAAGGCTTGATTCTGGGACACCACCGCCATCACAACTTCATCAAATAACTTATCATCTTTTGCTCTTTTCGCTACCTCTTTTGCCATTGTTGTTTTCCCTATCCCCCCCATACCGCATATTGCAATCATATTGACCTTGTCAGCTCTTAGTGCCTCTAAAACTTCTCTCCTCATTTTTGTTCTTGACTCAAAATCCATAATACCTTCTATGGATGAAGATCTTATTCCCAGCGGAGGAGGAGGAGAGGAAACTTCACTAAATTGTTCTTTATTTAGTTCATCAGTTTCCAGAGTCTTCTCCTTAGCTTTCCTACTCAAGGAATAACGTGGACACCATCCACCTAAGCGGCTAAGCCCTTCTTATTTGCTTCGGCATCTTCATCAAGGATGTTGTGTGCCTTTTCTACCCACCTCTTAACCTCAGGTAAGATATCCTGTCCGTTCCTTTTTGCTGCGTCAATTTTTAATTGCACCCCATCTATCTTGGCATGAAGGTCCCCAATTCGCTCTTCAAGATTCTTGATGTTGCTATTGTAGTGAAACAGATAGCCACAATGTTTTTTGATTGGGTCCACAAAGAATCCTCCTATGGTTACTATAACTGAAGCAACATCCATTTCTTTGCTTTATTCTTCTAGATTCTCTGTAAGAAAAGAAGAAATTTAAAGATTTAACTTTCATTTATTCAAAACCAAAAAGACGAAATTTTAAGTATTATAACTTTCATTTATTCAAAACCAAGTCATAAGTGATGGTCGCACTGAAGTGGACCTACTGATTAGATAGTTTTAGCGCTGCAATTACCACCAATGTTTTTAGAATGGTGTTCTTTAATCCAATAAATATGTGATAAGTAAGTTGGTGCTACGTGCATTTAGAATTTTGTGAACAAAAAAGTTGGATGTAGAACCATTAGAATTGTCAATTGTTTTACATTAAGCAGAAAAATACGTTAAACCCCAAAAGATTAATTTTACAATTGAGACCAATCCAGAATATATTTAATGTGAGACTTATCACATACCCACATAATACACAATTATCAAATTATGTTCCTTGTTACATATGATTTCTATAAAATCTCCACCTTGCTATCCTTCTAAGAGCCAGCTATGGGTCCGCTGTGGACATCATCAATGTCTAGTTCAAAGGCTTCGATTTGCAACACTTGGGTATTTGGTTTATTAAATACTAGCTTCATCCCTACGCAGGCATTACTTTTTCCATTTTTTTTTAATGTCAAAAATTTTCACTCATCCCAATTCATCAGGTTTAAGCATTTGCCAATCACCAAAATAGATAGGACTGTGAATATAAATTGTTTTGTTTTTCTAGAGTTTTAATTTGTTTTTGATTCATTGGTATCAAAGCGTACTTGTGCTCATAGGATTTTTTTTTCAAGTTTTCCAGTGAACTTTATGTGTTTACTAATTACTGAAATAAACAAGAGTGGGATGAGACATTGCCCCAAAAAATGACTTCAATGCTATTTCAGCGTTCATTTCTTGGGTTTAAGTCTCATTCTACTCAAAGCTGTAATTGGCAAACACAAAAATCTCACTAGACAAATGTATAACCTCAAATTTGTATGAACATAAATTTTTGACATTAATAAAAAAAAAAACACCATTAAGCATGCTGTGGCGTGTGTGATGAAGCTTGAATACCATAAGTATAATCCATTTTTTCACTGGTGTCTAATTTTACCAATTAAGTATTTTTTTTTTTAAAACTGTGTAATGGTAATGACCTTATTTATGGTACTATATGCCTTTGGTTCAAATCCATCCTCCCTCTCCTCCCTATCATTAGGTATTAAAAAAAGAGAGTATAAAAAGTATAATAAAATTCAAAAATAAATTAAGAAAAAAACAACTTTTCTTCAGATTTTATTAAAGTCAGTTTTTTCAAAGTATGAATTTCAAAATGTGTGTATGGTATAAGATTTTGGAAATTCTAAACCACGTTTATCAGTTTATGTAAGTTTTATTAACGAATAATTCTATCCACATTAATAAATACATCAATCCTTTAAAAAATCAAAAGTTGTTAGTTTTTTTTTTTTGATGCAATTTTGTTGTTAGTTTTTCTATACAATCCTCCAGTGTATAAACTGATCGGGAAAAGTCATCAACTTTAAATACGATATTATTAAAGATGGGAAATTATTGTGTACTCCCGGAGTACCATAAATGCTTGCTCCCTCCTCTCACATGAATGGTGGGTCCCATTAATTAAATTCATGATGGGACACACCATTCATGTGAGAGGAGGGAGCACGCATTTATGGTACTCTAGGAGTACCTAATAATTTTCCCTAATTATAGATGCATGCACGATACATATCTTTCTGAAACAAACCTGAACAGCAAGTAAGTAGAATAATAAAAGAAAAGAATATCACGGATTTTTTTTATTAAGGAGTGTTGATGCCTAAGATTGCAAACATCTTGGGTCAAGAAGTAAATCCCAAGACCCAACGAATTCGGGCCTTAAGGAGTAGAGAATTAAGCTCAATGTACATAATGACATTAAGGGATGGCAATTCGGTAATTACACTCACAACACATGGGCAATTAAATTAAGACACATGGACACATGAGCCGAAGTGTCACGCCCACCAAATTCCACTAGGTCCAAGCCTTTCTGTATAAAAAGAATAGAAGCATCGATAAAAGTCAAGACTTCCTTGGGTACTTCTACGGATAGAAAAATAGTAAAAGATGAAAAGCTCAACACATTTCATCAGCAGAAAGACTTCAGCAGATTGGGGCAAATTGGGTCAAAGACCCTTTTGATCGAATAAAGAGTATTTGACCCATAAAGGCCCATGCCCTTTTGTATACAAGGATGAGCAAGAGAAGCCAAACATATCCCTAGCAAAAAGACACGAGGAAAGAAAACAAAAGCAGCAACCACAGACAATGCATGAAGGAAAAAGAAACCAAAATCAGAAAAAAGAAAAAAGTAGCAAGGCAGGTGAGTAAGGTAATGTTTAGGCTTTGCCCTTCTACATCCCAGCCATGTAAGGGAGTAGGGCTCACGGTCGACAAGGTACAGAGGGTGTGGTTTGGTGGGACGGTGGGGGGTGGGAGTTTTTGCCATTTTTGGGAGAGAGAGAGGTGGTGGCTTCGCGGCAAATTGAAACTCCTTGGTGGGATTGTGCCCAACTGAACACGGCTAGAAGATTTTGGGAAATATGTTGAATGAATGAATGTCTATAGCCAACAAAATGGTAGGTGAAAATAAGGGTAAAAAGGGAAAAGAGCATGAATTGGGTTGTGCTATAAATAGGAATAGTATCCATGAATACGGAAAAAACAACAACAGTAACCAATGCAATCTGAATAGTGAATTGAAAGTGAAAAAAAGAGAGAAGAGAAAGAAAGTAACATTTGACAGGAGAGAAAGTAGAGTTTATACGGTAGTAGAGAATAACATAAATCATTAAGAATTTTGAATGAAAGCTCACTAAGTGTGTAAAACATTAGTGAATGTTTAGACTCTCAATTACAAAATTTTCTAATACAAAGCTTATAATCAAACAATTGATGTGCGGAATGATAAATATAAGCAATATCCAAATTGGCAAAACACTCTAAACTATAATTAATCACAAACACAACAACAATTAAAATGAAAAGAGTAGGGAAGAGAGAAGCAAACATAAAGATAACACCAACACGTATTATCGAAGAGAAAACTAAAGAATTCAATGAAAAATCTCTCTGTCGCCCTCCAAGCGGTAAAATGATCCACAAGAAAATCAGTTAAAATATATGAATAGCAATAGACCCTTCAAGCCTAATCTACCTAATGCACCGAAACTCTCCAAGTTTCTTGCTCTAAGGAGGTTAAGCCTAACCATGTCTTATCTAACTTTCTAAATCTCGCAATAAGCTCCATGTTGCATCCGCCATTCTTAGCAGCTTCTAATACTTCCCAAAACTCCAAAAATACTCTTAACACTATGAATGGGTGTGGGTAATGTTTGGGTACAAATTTCCTCTCAATGGGTATAACAATGGGAGAGAAAAGGAGAAGAGACTACAAAAATTTCTCTCCAAGAATTAGTAGCTCTCTTTCAAATAAAAAGTGGGTGTGTTGTAAAAACCTTTCTTAGGGTTTTTCACTCAATAGGCTCCTTATCATTTCTATGGGTAATGAAGATATATATAGTATGAGTGATGGGCAAATGAGCCACACACAAAAATACTCTAACCAGTGAAATCTGCAAGTCACTCGCGGGTCACCTGAGTCGCGACAACAGCTGGCACAACTAGCACATGACTCTTCAACTTCCACAGCTGGCACTTAACTCTTCAACTTCTAGCATGTGCTCCTCATGTGACTTTTAGCTATCTTGATCAAATCTCTACCACATAATACTAAACCCATTACAAATAAATCCCACAAAAATACAAGGAAATGAATTTATGCAATTACAACACTTTTTTTCATGGAATAAGCCAATACTAATGTTATAAGAAAAATAATAACTTAACACTTTCCCTCCCTCTGACTCATGTTCCAAACCACATAACTTTATAGCCATATTTGGTAATTAGGTTATGTAAGTTGGGATTGAGATCTTTTTAGTCAACATCCTACCATGAATACTCTTTACTCATGATTATTTCTACAGAAGTTTTCATTATTTCTTTGTTATTACATGCATTATTTTTAATACAAATTAATCATGTGCTTATTATAATAGCTACACAACTAATCATGCCTTAATAGCATATTTACAATTAGCATGTCCTAATTACAATAGCTACACAACTAACATGTGCTTATTACGATAGCTCTGAATCTCTTATTCACTATCTATCATTAGGGTACAAAAAGTTTAGAGATAATTACAGGTTACTCACCTGTGGTTTAACCCGAATTTAACTTACCCACCCGTGGTTTATTCTGTTTATGCTCCATAACTCACCTCTAATTTTTCAGTTACTCTAACAAGTTTCATCAAAAAATTAAACAAGAAATCAGATCAAACACTCCTCTCCCACGCACTCTTTCACGCTTACTCACCCACCTGAGATCTTAGATACTATGATGGCACCCAGGCAAAAATCACTTACTACTCTTTCCATTACTTCTTATTTGATTCTATTTCTCTCTCTCTCTCTCTGTGTTCAATCTATGTCTCTCTCTCATCTCCCACACTTTGGTTTAGATAGGCGGTAGCTTTGGGTCACAGTTGCGACAATGGAAGAGCCAAGGGTGGCTGGTGGCTATATGGTTTGGGTTTTGATTTGGGTCTGGGTTTTGAGGAGCATGACGGTAGGTTGTGATTTGGGTTTTAGTGGTGGTTGATCTAAGATTTTGGGTTGTTACGATGGACATTAGTGTGGGGTCGTGGTGCTGTGGGTGGACTTGGGTTCGTAGGGCCATGGGTAGTAGCTCGCCGCAGGTCTTGGGATTGATGGATAGAAAAGCGGTGGAGATAGAAGCATAGTGTTGGACAAAGGTGGAGGCAAGATCGACTATGACAAGCTCATCGATAAGTTTGGCCATCATTATTGATTTTGAGGTGTTGATGTGGATATTTCTTTGTTGGGTTTGTTTAAATTGAGATATAGAGAGGGGCTGTTTTAATGCAACGGCTATTACCCAGTGTTTTAGCTGCTTGTTTCGTGGAGATACTGTTTTAAGATAATTTGTGCTCTTTTTTCTTGTGCAATAATATTGGTAAAAGATGAATTTTTAGCATTGTTCTGTTGAGAAAAAAGATAATGTGACTTGAATAAATTAGCGATTTTGAATCTTGGGTAATATATGTTTGGGAACTTGAAGAAACTATTTACTAGGTTCTGGAACATGAGGCCAGGATGTTAAATATTGTAATGTAATAAGTTTGTTTGTAAATACCGCAATTAATATAATTCTGATATGTGTTTTCATTCTCATGGAATTGAATTACTTCATTTCTTTTTACTTAGTGGTAATACTGATGTTACAAACCCATATTCATGTGTGGGAGAAAACTGTGAGCTATTGCCATGGTAGTTTATAATTTTTACTTATAAAAAAAAATGGTTTATAAAGTTTGAGATCTGTGGAGTGGTTGATTTGAGTTTAATTTTTCTGGGTTTGAGAAGTCCTTGAAATATATGTCTGGATTTGAAATTGGGGTTTATGTCTAGGTTTGAATTCATTTGTTCTTAAGTTCCATCAAATATATGCTTGGATTTTGGGGTTGTATTTTGATAGATCTGTGGTTTGTATTTTAATGATATTGCTTGATTTGATTTGTATTAGTTTCTTGGTTTATGTTCTTCATGTTTGTGAATTGTGAGAAACTAATACCATATTTTAATATTGTTTTTCTTGTTTTGGGAAGAGAGAGACATAAAATGTGCCTAAAAATATTTATTTACCCCTTTTTTTAATAGAGATGGGTAACAAAGACTAAACTGAAGTAATTTCAGGTGGGTAAAATGTCAAAAATGAAATCAAAGATGAGTAAGTTAAATTCAGACTAAACCAGATGTGGGTAATCTATAATTATCCCAAAAGTTTAAATAATAAAAAAAGAAAAAAAAAATTCACCCTCAACAATTGTTCAAATCAACTAAAATTTGGAAGGATGCCGATTGAGGGTTTAAACCGATAAGCCATAATCTTTGTCCATTTGAATTTTTCACCTTCAATATTAATTTTATCAATAGGAAAATTGGTGTAGAATTAGTGCGTTCACAAAACATGATTGCCAAATCCTTAACATCCACAAGGTATCGAATTTTCAAATCATTTTATGCTTGCACTTACATTCTCACCTTTCTTTTGTCTTCTTGTTCTTTCATTTTATTTTATAAAAATTTTATTGTTGTATTTCTCTATTTTACTCTTGTGTGTGTTATTTTGTGAATAAAGCTTCTTTGTTTAAGATGTATAACTACAAGTCCACAATCACTTCATTTAAACAGCAAAAATATAAAAGTTTGTGAAACTATGTGCAAATTAAAGTAGCATTACCAGCCGTATCAGTAAAACGTACAAATGGATCCTTTGTTAAGCTGCAAGATATGCAAATATGGTGGCATCTTCCTTTCTGTGTCTCATTTGGTCCCCGAGTGATTACTGATTAGGCCTGCATTCCTTCCTGTGTTTTGTTTCCTCTATCACGTTTGCATTTTTTTTCGAATACCTACTACTTTGTTACATTACACTTCTGTACTCACCCTGTATTTTTTACTGTAACAACAAAAAACAAACAAACAGAAACATTATGATCGAAAAATATAGCAGCAACTTCAACTTGAGGTCAAAAGATGTTCAAGAAATATATATATATATATATATATATATATATATATATATATATATATATATATAATTTTTTTTAAGAAGGAAATATTTTTTAGGACATACCTTTGCCTTGCATAAAAAGAAAAGAAGTGTATTATTTAGAAATTCAGCAGTGGGATGAAGTAACAGAGAGATGTTAGCAAACAGAAGAGAAGCGCCACAGCAAGTATAATCAAGGAAGAATCACAAGGAAGATGGAAAAGACAAGAAGCAAGTAATGTTATTCAATGAGTGTGGGAAGGAAGGGATGTTATTCTTCCTGTTAATGTATATTGTGTTTCGTTATGGGCTTTAGGCCCAATTGCCTTACTTGTATAGCACACTTGTACTTGAACTACACTTTACTTGTATCGTACACTTATGCCTCCTATATAAGGCACTGATGTATATTCTTTTATTCAAGAAATACAATACAATCTTCCAGTATTTCTAACATGGTATCAGAGCCATCGCTCTGACTTTTTCTTGACAGTCCTGTCTCCATTAGTATTATTTTAGACTCACAATTGCTTCCGCCTTTACAACTGTTGCTGCAGCCATTCGCCGTTAAACCTCTGACGCGTTTCAGTCATCGTCTCTGGTTCTGGACCTGCAGCCGCCGTCATTCGTAGTCTCGAGACCACTGCCAGAGCGTCGCCACCGTGATCCTTGCTCTGATTGTGTTTTTGCAGGTACCACTAAGATTCTCTTTCGACGATCTAACTGCTCATGGAAACTTGACCATCATCGGAGCTGCCACGCGCCCTCATGCACTGCCAGAAAATTCTGCACAAGATCTCATGCGCTCCACGCGCCTCCACGCGCGGTCACGCGCCCTCACGCGCCTCCACGCGCTGTCACGCGCCAGGTTCCTCTTGCTGACGTCAGCCCTAGTGACGTCATCATAGCCACATCATTTGCTGACGTCATTGCCACGTCATCTGCTAACGTCATCGTTGACCAGGATGTTGACCAGACCGTTGACCAGCGTTGACTTTGACTTAAGGTTGACTTTTTGCCATAGTTGACTTTTTGCAGTCCAGGTGCTCCTTACCCAGTTTTTCGCGTAGATTTCATTTTTGCAGTCTATTTTTGCATATTTTGCTTCTAAATGAAGAATAAGGACATGTCTTCTTCTTGTTGCAATAATTGTCATCGACAATCTAGCGAACGTTTTTGCAATTTTTGCAAACGTTTTGGCCACAGTATTGAGACTTGCTATCGTCGCAACAAATCAGCTGTTTCAATTTCTGCTGCTACTGTTGCTAACACTGAGAGTGTCCAACCAATGGCTCCTATCTTTGCACAGTCTAAGTCTTCAGAACGCACTTTCACCATGTCCACAGATGACCTTAAAAATATCATCGCCAATGTCATTCGTATGGTTGGTAATGCATCTTACTCCTCTTCTCTCTCAGCTTTATCTGGTATGTCTCCCTCCTCTTGGCTTATGGATTCCGCTTGTTGCAATCACATGACACCTCACTTGTCCTTATTTTTAGAACTCAAACTTGCACCACACCCTCTTAATATTCGCACAGCAAATGGTTCCACAATGTCTGGTCATAATATCGGTTCTGTTTCGACTTCCAACCTTTCGGTTCCTGGGGTCTTTAATGTTCCTGACCTTTCTTACAATTTATTTTCTGTGGGACAATTAGCTGAGTTGGGTTATCGCATTATATTTGATTATTCTGGGTGTATTATGCAGGATCTGAGGACGGGACAGGAACTTGGGACCGGTCCTAGAGTTGGGCATATGTTTCCCGTGGACAACTTTTGTCTTCCACTTATTGCTCCTGTTTCTGTTGCTGCAGTTTCTTCAATTCCTTCCCTTGCACTTTGGCATGCTCGTCTTGGTCATGCATCTTCCTCTCGGGTACAACAATTGGCTTCTAGAGGTTTGTTAGGTTCAGTGTCTACAGAAAATTTTGATTGTGTCTCATGTCAGTTAGGAAAACAACCAGCTTTGCCTTTCAATTTTAGTGCATCAATATCCACTGATATCTTTGACCTTATTCATTCTGATGTTTGGGGGCCTTCCCCGGTCTCTAGTATTGGTGGATCTCGATATTTTGTTGTCTTTGTTGATGATTATTCCCGCTATAGCTGGATTTTTCATATGAAACATCGTTCTGAATTATTACAAGTATATTCTGATTTTGCAAAAATGGTTGAAACTCAATTTTCCAAACGTATCAAAATTTTTCGATCTGATAATGCTCTTGAGTATACTCAATATGCTTTCCAAGCTGTTTTGCATTCCTATGGCACTGTTCATCATCTAACTTGTCCAGGTACCTCTCAGCAAAATGGTAGAGCCGAACGAAAATTTCGTCATATTCTTAACACTGTTCGTGCTCTCCTTCTCTCCGCTAAAGTTCCTGCTCCTTTTTGGGGCGAAGCTGCTTTCATGCTGTTCATGCTATTAATCGCATTCCAAGTCCTGTTATTCACAATCAAACTCCATATGAGCGCCTTTTTGGGTCACCTCCAGATTATCGCCACCTTCGCTCTTTTGGTTCTGCTTGTTTCGTTCTTCTTCAGCCACATGAGCATAACAAACTTGAGCCTCGGTCAAGGCTTTGTTATTTTCTTGGCTATGGTGAAACTCAAAAGGGGTATCGGTGTTATGATCCTGTCTCTCATCGTCTTCGTGTCTCCCACAATGTTGTATTTTGGGAACATCGCTCCTTTGTCGAACTCTCTCACTTCCGTGCCTCTCTATCTTCCTCCTCTGTTTTAGATCTTTTTCCAGATGAGGCACATATTCCTCCTGTTGTTGCTCCTGATCCTACTGTAGTTGCTCCTGATTCCCCTGTAGACTTCTCTGTCTAACCACCAGATATCCTTGATCCCTTTCCTAGTTCACCATTTAATGAACAGGTGGAAGATGAACAGGTTGAAGACGAGCTACCCAACCTTGAGCTTGGGTCCCCTGCTCCTGCTCCGCCTGACAATCATGCACAAGACATTCCACCTCGTCACTCAACTCGGGTAAGATTCGTTCCTACACATTTACTTGACTATCATTGTTACACTGCACGAGCCTCACACCTATCGTGAGGCTTCCACTGACCCTTTATGGCAGATTGCAATGAAAGAGGAGCTTGATGCATTATCTAAAAACCATACTTGGGACTTGGTGACTCTCCCCCCTAGGAAATCTGTGGTTGGTTGTAAGTGGATCTATAAGATTAAGACTCGCTCTGATGGGTCCATTGAGCACTACAAAGCTCGTTTTGTTGCAAAAGGTTTCACACAGGAGTATGGGATTGATTATGAAGAGACTTTTGCTCCGGTTGCTCATATCTCATCTGTTCGTGCCCTCTTAGTTGTTGCTGCTGCTAGAAAATGGGACCTTTTTCAGATGGATGTCAAAAATGCATTCCTTAATGGAAATTTAAGTGAAGAAGTTTACATGCAACCTCCTCTTGGTCTCTCTGTTGAATCAAATAAGGTTTGTCATCTTCGGCGTGCAGTTTATGGCCTTAAACAAGCTCCACGAACTTGGTTTGCCAAATTCAGCTCTACCATCTCTCGCTTGGGTTATATGGCCAGTCATTATGATTCTGCCTTATTTCTTCGTTGCACTGACAAAGGCACTATTTTACTTCTCCTGTATGTGGATGATATGATCATAACTGGTAATGACCTTAATGGCATTCAAGAACTCAAGGTTTTTCTCAATCAGCAGTTTGAGATGAAAGATCTTGGACATCTCAACTACTTCTTGGGTCTTGAAATCACTCATTCTACAGATGGACTTTATATTACTCAAGCCAAGTATGCTTCTGAACTATTGTCTCGAGCTGGACTTACTGATAGCAAGACTGTTGACACTCCAGTTGAGTTTAATGCGCATCTGACTCCCACAGGAGGGAAACCATTGTCTAATCCTTCTCTTTACAGACGATTGGTTGGCAACCTAGTTTATCTCACAGTCACTCGTCCAGACATCTCCTATGCTGTTCATCAGGTGAGCCAGTATCTGTCTGCTCCACAATCTACTCACTATGCTGCTGTTCTGCGCATTCTTCGATACCTGAAAGGCACTCTCTTCCATGGCCTTTTCTACTCAGCTCAGGCTCCTCTTGTACTCCGTGCATTCTTTGATGTTGATTGGGCAGGGGATCCCACTGACCGCAGGTCCACTACAAGTTATTGCTTTCTCCTTGGTTCTTCTTTAATTTCTTGGCGAAGTAAGAAACAAACTTTTGTGGCTCGCTCCAGTATTGAAGCAGAATATCGTGCCCTTGTTGATACCACATCTGAGCTCCTTTGGCTACGATGGCTTCTTACGGATTTAGGTGTATCCACATCTTCTGTCACTCCCCTTTATTGTGATAACCAGAGTGCCATTCATATTGCTCACAATGATGTCTTCCATGAACGGACTAAACACATTGAGATTGATTGTCATTTTATCCGGTATCATCTTGTCTATGGTGCTCTCAAGCTTTTCTCCGTCTCCTCCAAAGATCAACTTGCAGATATCTTCACCAAGTCACTTCCTAAGGGTCGCACTCGTGATTTAGTTGACAACGTCAAGCTGGTCTCACATCCACCTTGAGTTTGAGAGGGGCTGTTAATGTATATTGTGTTTTGTTATGGGCTTTAGGCCCAATTGCCTTACTTGTATAGCACACTTGTACTTGTACTACACTTTACTTATACCGCACACTTATGCCTCCTATATAAGGCACTGATGTATATTCTTTTATTCAAGAAATACAATACAATCTTCCAGTATTTCTAACACTTCCTTTCGCCATTGATGTGATTCCTTATCCAGCAGCAGCATGTGGAAAGAAACTATTTCGTTATAATCAGTCAACCTTTTGGAAAAGAACACCGAAAAAAGAAGAAAGATATACGTAAAAGAAAAAGGAAAAAGCTCAGCGCGTAACAATAGTGATGGTGTCATTCATTCATTGCCCTATCAATAATGCAGTTTTGGTGAATACTTGCCAAAAGGGA
Organism: Quercus agrifolia; assembly: GCA_029955455.1. NCBI lineage: Eukaryota > Viridiplantae > Streptophyta > Magnoliopsida > Fagales > Fagaceae > Quercus > Quercus agrifolia. The sequence goes on along the minus strand of JARQAD010000011.1, from coordinate 10,059,816 downwards.
AAAGCAAGAGGTTGGTTTGATGAGAGATGCTATATTTACAATAATTTTATAATATTTTTATAATAAATTATAAGTAGTTAGTTGTTATTGATTCAAATTTGAAACTAACACTAAAATTACTTTTTTACCCCAACAATGATAACCAATAATAACCTACCACTAAGAATTTGTTATAAAAATATTGTAAACATATCATTTCTCGGGTTTGATTGGTCTGTAACAAGATTAAAGTAGGTTGGCTCAATAACTTTAGAGAAATTAGGCGAACTTTTTAAGTAATTTTTTATATATATTTAAATAGTAATTAAATAATAGTAATTAAATTTTTTATTTATTTAAAATCTATTTTTTATTTTTATTTATTGTGTGATTTAATAAATTAGTACTTTTTTTTATAACTTAATAAATTTGTATTGCTAAAATATAAATGAGTTGACATCAAATTATTAATTGGTATAATAACTCATAATAATTGATAAAAAATTTATATTAGTTTATTGTAGTTGTAAAAAATTTAGTTTTAACTTTTCTAATAACCCATGATTTTTTAGTTCTTTGGTGGTAAAATAGGTTTTTTTTTTTTTTTTTTGCTAAAATACTTGTGAATACTTTTATTATTATTTTTTTAAGTTTTTGGGTTGAATAGTTGTTATTTGAATGAGGCTAACTAGAAAAGAAGGGAGCCTTAAAGTTTTGGAAGGACGCCCACTACAAAAATTAAGTTCAAGTTATATTTGATGTAACTATAAGTAATGTTATACCACCCAATAACTTGTTATTAAATTCATATTTTGAATTAAGTTCAAAATAACTTGTTACACCTGGGTTCATCCCTGTATATGAGTTAAGTTCAAGTTACATCTAGTATAACTCAAAACAATGTTACACCAACCAATAACTTGTTATTGAATTCATATTTTGAAAATCCAACTGTTAAATTACATATTCTATATGTTCTTAACATGCATGTCAATTTTCATGCCAATCGGATGTAATTTACTATTTGATTTATAAACTCATTTTTTATGCATAATTTTAAATTATAAAAATTTTGAATTTAAACAATTGATTGATGACATAATTATTAATCTTTAATCATTTTTAAATTTTGTAAGCATAAAGAATATACGAAAATAATGTAATTCAGCGATAGATTTATCAAAATTTACATTTAATTAAAAAATATCAGATGGTGTAATGTTACCTATCGTTAAACTAGGTGTAACTTAAACATAATTCTCTCTCTCTCTCTCTCTCTCTCTCTCTCTATATATATATATATATATATATATATTTTTTTTTTTTTTCCATAAATGAACGAGAAAGGAAGAGGATATGACATAAAGATAAAAATTATCAATAATTGTGGTAATATAATATTTTTTTAAAAAAAAATTAAACACTTATGGGACCGTTCTACTCAAGCGAAAAGAAACAATTTCTGGTTTCACTATCATTTTCACGCTCAACTTCATTTTTTTATTGGATTATCTAGATCAACTTTTGGACAGGGCAGGTAAGTGAGGCACTAGCTAGTCGCTATAGACCTTTTTTCTTTTTTTTTTTCTTTTTTGGGAAAAAGAGAGTCTCAAACAAAACTTTTGAAAAAAGAGAAAGGAAAATAAGACGAAATGGTAAAGGAGATAACATAAAATAATAGAACAATAATAGCGGTGACGTTTTTTCTCGAAAAGATAAATTAGGTACACGTTCCTATACTTTCTCAAAAAAAAAAAAAAAAAAAAAAAAAAGGTATACGTTCCTATAAAAAAAGAAAAAAAAATTAGGTACATGTCTTGTGTGAAAGAACTTCTTTACAATTTGTAGCAACATATCAGCTGCGATTAAATTAGCTATTAGCCACACTTTCTAAATAGTTGACTACCTTAGAGCATTTCTAGCAAATTCATTAAATTTTTGTACTGTTTGAAGAATAAATAGTGATTTTTACCTTTATTTATCCACTTTTTCAAATATACATTCCAACAGATTCTCTATCTCATTTAAATATTATTTTTTTCATTCATTATTTACTTTTTTTTTTAACAACTATATATCTTTCAACATTTTTTTATACAACACATCATTATTATAATAGAAAAAATGTATTTGAAGAATGAATAGTAGCCCATCAGACTTGATAGGCTATGAGCCAAAAAAAATTCCATGTTTGTCGAATTTGTTGGAGCATTCACAATGCACCTCATTCTCCAAATTATAGCTAATAAAGCCGGAAACCCAAACCGCTGAAGATGCTCTTAGCTACACTTCCTATTCGACCCATAATATATCAAAATCTCTTAATTCTAACGTGACCTGTATCGATCAATTCTTTTTACAAATATATTATAAGTCCGGATAAAGTAAAACTCCAATAATTTTTAATAGAGAATTGAAGGAATGTAGTTTGAAGGGTAAAGAGTGATCTTATTTGGGATTATTTTTGAACCTAAACTTGGACTCCACAAAGTGAGCTTCAAACAATTATAGAAGCTGAGGGTCCATGAGAAGACCCATGCGCCAGCCACTAACACACAAAAAATAAAAACACTAATTAAAGTTAAGTGAAAAGCACATTTTAGTCCCTATATTTTCAGGCGATTCTCATTTTAGTCCCTACATTTTATTTTTACCACTTTTAATCCTTATCCTAAAAAACACTTCCTATTTTGGTTCCTGCCGTTACTCATTTAACAGAAATATCCTACGTGGCAAACGATCCAACAGTAAATACTGACGTGTCTATTAAAATAAGGGATAAAACCTATTTTCCTCCCTACATTTTCACGCGATTCCCACTTTGGTCCCTAACTTTTTTTTTCACCGCTTTTAGTCCTTGTTTAGAAAAACGCCTTCTATTTTAGTCCTTTCTGTTAGTGCCCTAACGGCAAAGTCCTAGGTGGCAGACGGAACAACTTACTAACTGACGTGACGCTGACGTGACGATGATGTGGCGATTAAAATATTATTAAAACATATTTTTTTGGCATTTTTATATGCCACGTCAGCATTTTAATTTTTTTTTAAAAAAACCATGTCAGAAAATTTAAACCAAAAAAGAAAATAAATTAAAAAACAAAACTTAATATTTTTAGTTATTATTTAATTATTTAAATAATAATTAATAATTAAAATAAAATTTTCTTTTCTAAAAATTAAAAGCCATGTTAGAAAATCTAAAAATCACAAACCTAGAAAATAAGAACATCAAATTAAACATGAACAAGGAATTAAACATGAAAACAGACACAAAACACAAACCCAAAAAATTAAAATAAGACCAGCTGAACACTCCCACTCTCCTTTACTCTTATTTTATACTTCTTTCTTCTTCGTTCTTTCCAGACCCATTCCTTGCTCTGTGTTTGTATCCTTGTTTTTTTTCTTTCTTTTCAGATCCATGACTCTTTCTTTCTCTCTCAAATACCAACACCTTAGTGTTCAGCATATGACCGCCGATGCAGCGCACGCGCGACGCCATGGTGGCGCACCTCGTCGAGATGCTCTCCAAGCAGTCCATTCTCTCCAAGTGCTATGACACCTTGCCGAGTGATGAGGCCTCCTCCGCCGTGCGCCTCATCGAGACGGAGGCTTTCTCCACCGCCGCCGCATCCGCCTCCACCAAGGACGACGGTGGTTCATTGCCTCACCACCTCTGACCGACCCACTCTCACGATTCGCTCAAGCCTCTCTCTAACGTCCTATGACCAACCCACTCTCACGAATTGTTGTCTCTCTTTCCCAGATAGGCAAGTTTCTCACTTTCATCTCTCTATCTCTCAGCGCAGTGGTGTAGATCTGGGTTTGTGGGTTGTGGGTTTGTGAGTTTTGCTAATCGGGGTTTGGGGATTTGTGGCGGATTGGTGCACTGATTTGTGGCGGATTTGTGGGTTTGTGAGATTTGTTGACCTGGGTTTATGGCGGATTGGTACACTGATCTATGGCAGATTTGTGGGTTATGATTCCAAAGGTTGGGTTTGAGAGAATGGTGGGATTTGGAGGACGGTGGAGATCGGTGGGTTTCCAAGTTGGATCTGATTCTGTGTTTTGATGGATTTGTGGGTTTCCAAGTTGGAGGACGGTGGAGATTGGTGTTGATTTTGTGAACAAAGAGGATGCAGGTCTTTTGATTTTAGTGGGTGTATGTTGGGTTAAAATTTTTGAATCTGCAAATCTGTTTCTGGGTTTGATTGTTGGTGTATGTTGATTTCTGGGTTTTCAATTTTGGTGGGTGTATGTTGATTTCTGGATTTTGGTTGGTGTATGTTGATTATTGTTTGATGTAAGTTTTGGATTTTGATTTGTTTGGTTATAAAGAAAGTACTGGAAAGGCAAAGAAAAAAAAGACAAGAAAATAGGAATTAATTTACTAAAAGCATAAAGAATATGAACTATAAGAACACGAAGAACACAGAAGATGATCTTCCAACAGAATAATGAAAAGAAAAGAAAATTTTATTTTAATTATTAATTATTATTTAAATAATTAAATAATAACTAAAAATTTTAAGTTTTGTTTTTTAATTTATTTTCTTTTTTGGTTTAAATTTTCTGACATGGTTTTTTTTAAAAAAAATTAAAATGCTGACGTGGCAGATAAAAATAACAAAAAAATATGTTTTAATAATATTTTAATCGCCACATCATCGTCACGTCAGCGTCACGTCAGTTAGTAGGTTGTTCCGTCTGTCACCTAGGACTTTGTCGTTAGGGCACTGACGGAAAGGACTAAAATAGAAGGCGTTTTTCTAAACAAGGACTAAAAGCGGTGAAAAAAAAAGTTAGGGACCAAAGTGGGAATCGCGTGAAAATGTAGGGACGAAAATAGGTTTTATCCCTTAAAATAATATTAAAAAAATATTTGCATTTTTTAAAATGCCACGTCAGCAATTTAATTTTTTTAAAAAGCCACGTCAGATAAAAATAATATAAAAATTTCTAACCTAATTATTTTTTTAAAAAAGAAAAGAAATTAGTTAAATTAATTTTTTTTTCCTTTTTTTTTTGGAAGAACATGTCGATTTGGATTCAGATAACATACACCACAAACCTAGAAATCAAACCACCCCCTGCCAAGCAATTCAAACCCAAACCCAATACCTAACTCACCCAACACCTAAACAAAAAATCACCAAACACCCAAACAAAACCCAAAGGCACAACCACCACCACCTTGAACAGAACCCAAACACCACCAAAACCCGACTACCAATGAGACCCAACTACCAAAAAGACCATCACGAAACCTAGCCACCAAACAGACCCAGCAAGCACCAAATCTCACCACCAAATTGATCCAGCAAGCACCGAAACCCACCACCAAATGGATCCAACAAACACCAAAAAAAACCCACCACCAAAGCCGGCCACCGATTCAACTCCACAACCGAAACCCACCACTAAAACCTAGCAACCACCAATTCGATCCAACCAAAACTTAGTCAGATGAGAAGAGATAGAATAGCGAAACATGCTGTGAATAGAGAAAGAGGAATGGGAAATATGCTTCTGGCATGTTCTTCATGTTCCTCCAAAAAAAAGGAAAAAAAAATTAATTTAACTAATTTTTTTTCTTTTTTTAAATAATAATTAGGTTAGAAATTTTTATATTGTTTTTATTTGATGTTGCTTTTTAAAAAAATTAAATTGCTGACGTGGTATTTTTAAAAATGCAAATATTTTTTTAATATTATTTTAATAGACACATCAGCATTTACTGTTGGACTGTTTGCCACATAGGATATTTCTGTTAAATGAGTAACAACAGGGACCAAAACGGGAACCTTTTTTCAGGATAAGAACTAAAAGTGGTAAAAATAAAATGTAGGGACTAAAATGAGAATCGTCTAAAAATGTAAGGACTAAAATGTGCCTTTTGCCTTAAAGTTATTGCATTTGCTACAAAATTCAAATGGTTTTTCCAAGCTAAAATTAAAAGGTTGGCTGCATATGATGCATTCTGACTACATCCCACAAATTTAGTAGATTTCAAAGAGGGTTGTTTCCCTTCAACAAAGCTCAGAACATGAGATTGGTTAAAAGTTTTCCCAAAACAATCATTAAAGCAGCTAACCCTATCACCCAACTAACAACAAATTTCAATATTACCATGTTTTCTAAAATCCAGCAATCAAATAGAAAAGATGGACAATAATAGCTTTCTTAATCCATAATAAATCTCAAAGAGTAAGGCAAGAATAAATCAACTCACAACAATTAGTTCTAACTAATTCTCACCATTCGTATTCTTTGTTCTAGTTTGGTGCAAATACAACAACTCAAAAGAATAGCGTTTGTGTGTGGTATAAGTAGTCATTTCTTTCTCCTTCATCACCTCCCTCGATATCCACACTTTGTTATATAGAATTGAGGACATTATATCATTTGTTCAATACTTGATTAATATTCCTTTTTGTCTATATTATGAGCTTAAGACCTTATATGATCTTTCTTTGTTATGCATCACTACTCTTATGTAATACTAGCGTGATTTCTCAATTTATTGGCTTTCCGAAAATCAATTCAAAGAACTACGACCAGCAATAAACGCTTAAATTTCACCAAATAAATAAATAAACGCTTAAATAATAAAGAAAACAAAACAAAACAAACAAACTTGATTGCAGGACAGCAGTATATCCACTATTGCCCGACAATATCATCGCCAATTGGTGCAAGCAATCCTATCTTTTTTACAAGTCAAGCACAACGCAATCAGTATATCCATTATTGCCCGACAATATCATTCTTTTTGACTCATTATCAACTTTAAGACCACATCCTTCTGTACACAATTTATTTTTTAAAGGAAACATATATGATAAGATTTAATTTTATAATATGTGTTATATGATGGTTTTTTTTATTATTATTATTTATTTATATGGGATTAGGGACGGAAGTCATGCAGGAACCCACTTTTAGTGTTAAAGGGAGCATAGTATGAAATTATGAATAAAATATTTTTGCCATTTAATAGTGAATATTAAATATTCAAGAAACTAGTTCCATCCCTACCTACCAAGGCGGTATTATGTTATAAGGTAAAATAAAAGTCCTAAAGTCCTAGTCCTACTCATGAGTCATGAGGTGGAAAGAAACTATTTCACCATCATTTTCTAGGTCATTTTTTTGGGAAAATAGAAAAGAAAATAGGACAAACGAAAATGGAGAGTGACATACTTAACTTTAATTGTCATACAATTTTTTACCAATTACTAACTACTTATTATTTTTATATATACTATTTTTTTTTTATCGTTTGTAATTTGTCATGTGAACAATTTGTATTAAAGATTGTGGTTTTTTATGTGACCAAAATTTTTTGCATAATTAAATGTAAAGTAGCAATATAAGTGGTGGTTTCATGACTCGTAAATCGTAATGGCCTTTAGCTGCATTCAGGCGGACTTTAATCATTCATTGTCCTAAGCCCCTAACAATAATACAATATTGCTAAAAAAAATGTGAGTTAAATCCACGATTTCAATTACACGGAGTGAAAGAAACAACTTGCTAAAAGATAAGAAGGAAAAGTTTATGACACTTAGAGTCTCACTGTTTCCTTCACATTATGTATTCATGGTGTTTTAGACATAGTCACTCAGAATACCATTTCAATTTTCAAATGTTATGTGACTAATATTTGAAAATTTTAGTGATTTTTTTTATAGCCGTAACAGGGTCGGAGAGAAAAACAAGAGCAAAAAAAAGATGGATTGGATTGGTCAACACCTAACAGATGAATAATGCCAACAAAATGATGAAATTATTGAAACTTTTGTAGCTAAGCGATATTGATTGGTATTTTTTAGGAGAATAATTCAATTCCCTCTTTCACAATTAGGATGTAAAGGAGTAATTAAAAAAAAAAAAAAAATGGCGCACCGCTCAATTCCAAAACAATTTCCTTCGGTCATTGAGGAGGGTACTTAAGATTCGTATGGCTAGTCAGTCATGCGATTATTTGTACCTAGCATGAATGGTAATCTCAAAGAATAAAAAATGAAATGTCTCAAACGTAAAGTTAGAGAGAAATATATTGATGAGTTGAAAAAGTGTACCTTAGTAAAAAGCCATATTAGTATTGGTATTGGTGGTTTCTCAAAAAAAAAAAAAAAAAAAAAGTATTGGTATTGGTGGTGCTAAAAATAGCTAAAAAGCCGTATTACTATTTTTAGCACCACCAATAATAAAAAACATGATACGATGATGGAAGGAAAACCAAAAATTTTGGCTGTTGAGTTATAGTGCACAGCCAAAGATGGTTGTACACTGTAGCAAAAATAAAATTACCATAGTGACCTAAATGAATTAGTGCCCATTTGGTTTCAGCTGAAAGCTGAGTTCACGTTTTGCATTTTTTTTTTTCTTCCTTGCGCGTGAACAGTAAAATCACATGATTTTACTGTGCATGGTACAAAAAATACTGTTCACGTACTGTTCATGTACTATTCATGAACTGTTTACGAGTCTCATAACACTATTCAAAAATTATTTTGCTACAGTATTTTCAGTTTTCAGTTTCAGCAACAATAAGTTCAATCCAAACAGACCCTTAATGAAGTAATCTTGATATTAAATTCGGAAATTCCACTGTAAGGCCTCATTTACTCTCATTTTCTTACTTACTCAAAAAAACAAAGTGGAACTGCCCAACAGGACATTTGGATCCAAGTACTATAACCCCATTTAATTTAGGAATTTAAAAGAAAAAAAAAAGAAGATATAAAAAAGAGAGTAAAAAGTTAGCAGAAGATTAACATTTGAAATTAGATTTGATTTTCCATTAAAAAAAATGATTTAAGGGTTCGAATAAAGTTAGTGATGATGTCATGACTCGTGATGCGTGATGGCAGCTGCATTAAGTGAACCTACATTATTCATTTCCCTAACAATAATGCAATATTGCTAAAAGATCAATGGAAAAGTCTATGACATTGAGAGTTCAAATAAAGTGTTGGTACCATGTCAAATGCTACGGGAGAAAAATGTAAAAAAAATCATTTGAGTTGGATAGAAAAACAAGAGGAAAATAAAGGTGGATTGGATTGTTTAACACCTAATGAATACTGCTAACAAAAAAATGAAATTATATTATTGTGAAATTTGTGGCTCAATGATATTTAATGGGTCTTTTTTACAAGGAGAATTCAAATCCATTGTTCACACTTGTTCAAATCCATTCTTTTACAAGGAGAATTCTTTTTTACAAGTCTTTTTCACTGTTTTTTTTCACCTTATACATGTGTTTTTGTGTTGCGGTGAGCCTATGTGAATAAGGTGTGAAAAAGTAGTGAATTTTCGTGTTTTTGGTAGGACTGGAGAGATAAACAAGAGGAATAAAGGCGGATTGGATTGGTTAGCACAACTGAATAAAGCCAACACAAAGTGAATTTAGTGTGAAATTTGCAGCTTAGTGGTATTAGTTGGTCTTCTTTATAAGAAGAATTCAAATCCCTCACACTTATTATTGTGACAATTTTTATACATATACTGAAAAAATTTAGGATGAAAAAATGTGCAATAAAAAAAAATTCACACTCAATTCCATAACAATCTCCTTTAGTTGTCACTAAAAAATTGTGAATACCTAGACTTTCAAGACTCAAATAGCCAGTCTATCATTTGTGTTTGCAGTACATAACTACATATGTTAACCTCAAAGAATAAAAAGTGAAATGTGGCTAAGGTAAAGTTAGAGAAAAATATCTTGATGAATTGAAGAAATGAACCGTAACAATAAGGAAAAGGTGTGTTCATGGGAGAGAATATAATTTCATTTGATCCATATTGACTACTATTGCTAAAAGTTCTTTTATAATTTGTAGTTAACATATCACACCCAATCAAATTAAAAGTTGTACATTAATAAGTTTTGCAATTAAATTCAAATATATAGTTGTATTAAATTTAATGGTCCTTAAAAAAATAACATTATTTGTGTTTTGTTGGTCAATATAATCATGCGTTGAATTTAATTGAGGAAGCTATAACATACTGGACCTAAAGTATTGTACCTAAGCGTTCGTTTGGTTTGAGGAGTGGAAAAGTAAGATGATAGAAAATGATGGAATGGTGGAAAAGTGGGAGGACAAAAAAGATTTAATTTTCCTTCATGTGTGTTAGGTTTGAGGGATAGAAAAGTGGAAGGAAGGAAAACTCTTTTATATAAATTTACTCTCATGCCCTTATTAGATTAAAAAAAAAAAACTTGTACACTATATTTTTATTAAAAATTGTATAGAGAAAGACACTTCGTTAAAAAAAAAAAAAAGGATGACCATAAGAACCCAAAAAAATGAGGAAAAAAAATGATGAAAAAAAAATGAACCAAAAAAAAGGAAAAAAAAAAGAAGAGAGAATGTGAAAGGAAAAAAATTGATGAAGGAAAACAAGGAAAAAAAAAAACTAAATGTTAACAGATGTAAAAATTAAAAAAAAAAAAAAAACCGGTGAAAAAAAAAAAACTGAAGAAGTATTTTTTTTTTTTTGGGAGAATCAAGTAAGATGAAAGAACAGACTTAAGAACTGAATTGAAGAAGTAACAGATGAATAAAACAAAACAAAACAATAAGCGTATAAGAAATACTGGAACAAAAAGACAAATCAAATGAAGAAAATGACAAAAGCCAACACACTTTTTTAACACTAGAGGACATTTTTGTCCAAAACAACCTGTGCTCTTTGTTCTCATTTTCTTTCCTATTTTCTCTCCATTTTGGAGAGATGAATTTCTAGTGGACTCGAAGGAAAAACACTTGAACCCCACCATCACATTTAGTTGCATTTAGTGAACGTACATTACATTATTCATTGCCCTAAAAATAATGCAATATTGCTAAAAGATCAAAGGAAAATTCTATGACATTGAGGGTTTCATGGCTTTTTTTCACATTATGGATGTGTTTTGTGGTGCTGTCATGCTGTGTAACTCAGTAGTCAGTACTATCTCAAATGTTACTGAGTAAAATGTAAAAAGAATCATTTGGGCTGGAGAGAAAAACAAGAGGGAAATAAAGGTGGTTTGTTCAGCAACTAATGAATACTGCCAACAAAAAATGAAATTATATTATTGTGAAATTTGTGGCTCAATGATATTTAATGTGTCTTTTTTACAAGGAGAATTCAAATCCATGGTTCACACTTGTTGTAACAATTCTTTTATATATATACACTTAAAAATTTAGGGTGAAAAAATACAATTTGATTACAAAATAAAAGTGCACACACAATTCCTAAACAGTCTCCTTTAGTCATTGACAAATTGAGAATACTTATAATCTTTAAGATTCTTATGGTTAGTCATTCATTAGAGTATTTGCAGTAAATACGGTAATATCAAAGAATGAAAAGGAAATGCCTCAAAGCTAGAGGTAGAAAGAAATTTCTTGATGAGTAGAAAAAGTGTATCTTAAAAATTGATATTTTAATGAAATATAATGTAAAATAAATAATATGATGTTGAGTGTTTTCAAAATTTAGTATGTAAAATATAAAAATTTGGTTCTTATATTAAAATAGACAGAAATTTTGGGAAGAGGAGGTTTGAACCTTGGATATCCTAGAAACACTAAAAAGTACCAATTAATTGAGTTACAAGACTCTTGGCAATTAATTTTTTAGTTTGTAGTATAGCCAGACATGTAATTTATGAACAAAAATCATTTGTACAAATTTTTGTTTTTAGAAAATAGTAATTGGTAGAGAATAAAGTGAAATACAAAAGTAGTACATGATGTTTATCTGTAATTTATTGATTAATCCATTTTCCTAAAGGGTTTTACTCTTTCATATACTATTGTGCACTTTTAGTGTGATGGTTACTCTACAAGTACAAAGTTCTTGTGGTGGGGGACACGAGTCGGGTCCATTGTGGCTTTTGTAGTTTGTGGGCTCATATCTATTATCTAGAACTTATCCCAACTCAATGAATACACAAATCCATTCTTGTGGCATACGCTTTAATGGGCCTTTCCTATTTGGGCCAACCCCACCTTCATCCCCCTCTCTCTCTCTCTCCGTTTCTTTTGTTTCTGAATTTGAAAGGGTTCACGGAAGCGCGTGAGAACCAGAACTCTGACGAGAATCAAAGGGTGATGTCTCTCGTATTGTTTATGCATGCATCTTATTCAGCTTTCTAGAGATTATGTCATCTATAAATACCTCGTATGTAGTAGTTATTTGATGCTAAAACGTAATATGCCCTTTCATTAGATCCATACGATAATTCTGTAATGAGAACTATCTTTGCTTTTGGTGTTGCTATGTGAAAGTAATATTGCACGTAAGAACTTTCTGTTTCATTGGAAAGCTTGGCTGCTCTTTACCAGGGACTTTAAGTTTGTGCTTTCCTTGTCTTTGTGCAGCATGAAAGGGTTCAATTGACTGCTGTTGTGTGGCTTCTAATTCCAGTGATAAATCAAAAGAGAAATCAGGGGATCAAAAGGTAATATGATTTAAACAATGTATATTTCAGATAATTTCAGATCAATATGATTTAAATTATATACATTCAAAAACTTTCAAATCAAAATTTCGTGGATGTTACACCAGCTTGTTCAAAATCGTGAAGCTTCCAGAAAAACGCTGATTAAGGAAAAAAGAGGCCCTTCTCTGGCTTTGGCCGTTCTGATTTCTACATTGTGTCTTTCTTATTCATCACCCATTTTTCGTACGGATGTATTGTAGATATTGTGAACCCCCCCCAAAAAAAGGAACTTTTAGGCCATTCTGTTTTAACTTGTGTCAAAAATTAAAATCTTTAATACCTTGTTTCTATCTTAGCAGCACTTCTTTACTCTTTATTTTTTTTAAAATGATTTTGTAACGTTTTTGACTGAATTGCCAAATGGTGCAGCTTCTTGTGAATCAATTGGAGCCTTTAACTGAGCAACAATTTGGTAGGCATTTACAACTTGCAGCAGTCATCCAAGCAGGCTGAAGATTCTGTGTCACAAGGCATGGAGGCATTGCAACAACCCATGGCTGAGACATTGGCCAATGGCTCACCTGGCTCATCAGGATCATCTGAGAATGTGGCAAACTATATAGGTCAAGCCATGGACATAGGAAAGCTTGGAACACTTGAGGGATTGCTTCACCAGGTAATTTTTTGTTCTAGTTTGATCCTACTTATTTGTTTTCCAAGTATGGTTCAAGCACTCATTGCTAGGAAGGAATGATGATGAAATGAAACTCGATTTTGAAACAGGCTAGATTTGAAGTGCTAGGATAATCCTTACACATGGTAGAATATTGATTCTTGGCATTGCTTTAAAATTCTGTAGCCACTTCGATTTTGTCAGTAAAATAGTTGGGAATTTTTAAGTATAATTGTTTTGAGGAATACACCTCATGCAATTATAATATATTAATACATATTCTTTGTCCATAATTAGCCAATTTGTGTTCCCATAGCATTAAGATTAAATGCACTTTGGTATGTTTTACTTTTCAGGTATTTGGAACATGAGGAATAAACCAAATCCAACATGTAATTGTTGTATTTGTATATGTTCTTCAAAGCATTATGCGTTTAATCTTGCTTGGGAATTTTTATGGGGGGTGGGGGGAGTCTGCAAAAAACAAAAAAAGTCTGATTACTGTTCATTAACTTCCCATTATTTATTTATTTTAGAAAAGAGTCTGTAAAAACTTGGTCCTCTTGCTAGGTGAAACAAATCAAGCAATTTAAAAGGCTTGGTGCAAGTTTTGATGCAACTTGTACATAACTTGGTCTTCTTGTAACTGTAGATGAGGCCGTTTTATGACAATTTTTCTTTTCTTTTCTTGCAATTACCAGGCTGACAATGTGCTTAAAAAAACACTACAACAAATGCACCGTATATTGATAACCTGGCAATCAGCTCGTGTGCTTCTTACAATAAATGACTATTCCTCTCGTCTTTGAGCCCTTAGTCTCCTCTGGCTTGTGTCACAGAAATGAGAAGCACAAAAATTGTCTTGATGTAGTTCTTTTGAAGACTAACTCAACCCATCCTATCAAAGGATCACTAAGCATTGAGTTCTTAATGGATCGGTCATGATTCACCATTCAGTGGATTGCTGTCGATTTTTAACCCCAAATTCCTTTTGGTATTGGGTTGTCATGCATTAGTCTCATTGATGATCAAATTGAAAGTTGCAAATCTCTTTGTTGTTGATTTGGTCTCCATCTGCACTTCTAGTGTCACATATGTTTACCTAGGTCATTTATTCTCATTTCTTACGTTGTTGATTTGGTCTCCATATGCACTTCCAGTCTCACATCTGTTTACCTATGTTGTTTATTCTCCATTTCCTATTTGGGCCAACCCCACCTTCATCCCCCCCTCTCTCTCTCTCTCTGTTTCTTTTGTTTCTGAATTTGAAAGGGTTCATGGGAGCGCGTGAGAACCAAAACTCTGATGACGAGCACATAAGAAGCACAGCCGAATCTGATTTCTACATCTAGTGGCCATTGTGAGATCTGGGGAGTCCACGATGGTAGAAGCATACCCCAGGGTTGATACCTCAACAGATGACAAGAATCAAAGGGGGATGTCTCTCGCATTGTTTATGCATCTTATTCAACTTTCTAGAGATTATGTCATCTATAAATACCTTGTACGTAGTAATGCTGCTATGTAGTAATTTGATGCTAAAAAGTAATATGCCCTTTCATTAGATCCATCCGATAATTCTGTAATGAGAACTATCTTTACTTTTGGTGTTGTGTTGCCATGTGAAAGTAATATTGCATGTAAGAACTTTCTGTTTCATTGGAAAGCTTGGCTGCTCTTTACCAGTGACTTTAAGTTTGTGCTTTCCTTGTCTTTGTGCAGCATGAAAGGGTTCAATTGACTGCTGTTGTGGCTTCTGATTCCAGTGATAAATCAAAAGAGAAATCAGGGGATCAAAAGGTAATATGATTTTAAACAATGTATATTCAGATAATTTCAGATCAATATGATTTAAATAATATACATTCAAAAACTTTCAAATCAAAATTTCATGAATGTTACACCAGCTTACTCAAAATCGTGAAGCTGCCAGAAAAAGCTGATTAAGGAAAAAAGTAGGCCCTTCTGTGTCTTTAGTTCTTTTCTCCTCATGAACATTGTTGTCATTGTTATTTTGCTGTGCTTTCGATATATAATTGCTGCATATGCTGGAACGCAAGCTGCTCCATCTTATAATAGTTTGTGGATAAGATGCAACAACTTGTTTTTACTTCATTTTTTAGGCATATTTGCAACAACTTGAGAGTAGCCGCCTAAAGCTAAATCAACTAGAACAAGAGCTCTGGTGAGCCAGCTAGCAGGTTTGACAATGTTATCCTCAATTAATATCTCTAAAATCTTTAGAATCATATTTCTTAGTATCTTGTGTTAAGTTCCTTAATAATGTAACCACATGGTTGTAGCTTAAATATGCAAGTTATTGAGGTTATGATCAAATTATTTTATATTCATAGTTGCGTGGCATGATTAACTGCAGGCAAGCTCAGCATACAATTTGATATGGACACCTTAAAGGGTTTTAATCATGCCAAGGTGTTTCTGTAGCTCATTCAGGTTTCTTTGCTAAACTACATGAGATGAACTATAACCTGCATTGTGGCTTTACTTTTATTTTTACAAAAATTCTCAAAACCGGTTGCTGGCTTACCTATTTGAAATCAACTTGACATGTAGATTCACTTATATATTGTTTGACCTAACTGGGGTACGCTCCAAATGCCTAAAGTTGGAAAACTAATTATGTCACATGGAAATTTTCTTAACATGTATCTCAATGTCATTGTGTGTCTTTTGATGCAAGGAGCACCAAAATTAATTCAGAATTTATTATTTTTGATTTTATTTTTGAATTTTGAACCACTTTTTTATTTTTTGAATTTGGCCTTTATTGTGATTTTTTTTCTTAAGTCTGTTATGGGTGAATGCCCCTAGATTACCTGGCAACTAGTTTTGCTAGGCAGGGTCAATTGGCCGTAGGTTTTACAAAAAATTCCCTACATTATCAATTCTTTTAATTGTGGCATGATTAGAATTTAGCCTTGTTAAAATTGTGGCTTTTGTAATCAAGAAAACAAAAGCTTGAACTCAAGGCCACCTGTTCTGATAGTATGACATACTACCACTTGTCCCAAAAGTTTAAACTACTAAGCAATGATGAATTTAGTAACTTAACCATTTTTCTAACACATGTATGGCATTAGTAGGGGAAGATGCACCACACACACATACATATTTAACAAAGGATGTCTGTATAAAATGAACCCCCCCGCCCTCCTCTTTTGCCCACCGTTTTTTGTTTTTCCTTGATTCCTACATTGGAGTTCATGTACATGAATGTAAGGACTATATTATCTTCTTTCTTACATTTTGAGTAATGGAAGTTTTGGTTTTCTTAACCGTAAAGGAATTTCTGATTAGCCCTTCTGATTTCTACATTGTGCTTTCTTATTCATCACCCATTTTTGGAACGGATGTATTTTACATGTTGTGACAAAAAAAAGGGCACTTTATGTGTCAAAAATTAAAATCTATAATACCTTGTTTCTATGTTGGCAGCACTTCTTTACTCTTTATTTTTAAAAATGATTTTGTAACGTTATTGACTGAATTGCCAAATGGTGCAGCTTCTTGTGAATCAATTGGAGCCTTTAACTAAGATGCTCTGTTACTAGGCATGGAGGCATTGTAGCAATCCCTGGCTGAGACATTGGCCAATGGCTCACCCGGCCGGTTAGGATCATCTGGGAATGTAGCAAACTACATAGGAAAACTTGGAACACTTGAGGGATTGCTTCACCAGGTAATTTTTTCTTCTGGTTTGATCCCACTTATTTGTTTTCCAAGTATGGTTCAAGCACTCATTGCTAGGAAGGAATGATGATGAAATGAAACTCAATTTTGAAACAAGCTAGATTTGAAGTGCTAGGATAATCCTTACACATGGTAGAATATTGCTTCTTGGCATAGCTTTAAAATTCTTTAGCCACTTCGATTTTGTCAGTAAAATAGTAGGAAATTTTTAAGTATAATTGTTTTGAGGAATACACCTTGTACAATTATAATATATTAATACATATTCTTTGTCCATAATTAGCCAATTTGTGTTCCCATAGCATTAAGATTAAATGGACTTTGGTATGTTTTCAAGTATTTGGAACATGAGGAATAAACCAAATCCTACATGTGATTGTTGTATTTGTATATGTTCTTTAAAGCATTATGCATTTAATCTTGCTTGGGAATTTTTATGGGGGGTGGGGTGGGTCTACAAAAAACAGAGTCTGGTTACTTTTCATTAACTTCCCATTATGTGTTTATTTTTTTTTTTAGAAAAGAGTCTGTAAAAACTTGGTCCTCTTTCTAGGTGAAATAAATCATGCATTTAAAAGGCTTGGTGCTAGTTTTGATGCAACTTGTACATAACTTGGTCTTCTTGTAACTGTTGATGAGGCCATTTTATGCCACGTTTTCTTTTCTTTTCTTTTCTTTTCTTGCAATTACCAGGTTGACAGTGTGCATAAAAAAAAACACTATAACAATGCACCATATATTGATACCCAGGCAATCAACTCGTGCACTTCTTGCAATAAATGACTATTCCTCTCGTCTTCGAGCCCTTAGTCTCCTCTGGCTTGTGCGGTCACGGAAATGAGAAGCACAAAAATTGTCTTGATGAAGTTCTTTTGAAGACTGACTCAACCCATCCTATCAAAGGATTGCTAAGCATTGAGTTCGTACAGGATTAGTAATGATTCACCATTCAGTGGATTGCTGTCGATCTTTAACCCCAAATTCCTTTGGGGATTGGGTTGTCATGCATTAGTCATATTGATGATGAAATTGAAAGTTGTAAATCTCTTTGTTGTTGATTTGGTCCCCATCTGCACTTCTGGTGTCACATATATTTACCTGGGTCATTTATTCTCATTTCTTATGTTGTTGATTTGGCCTCCATATGCACTTCTAGTGTCACATATGTTTACCTATGTCATTTATTCTCATTTCTTATGTTTAAACTATAGTACTAATGATCTGATTATGTTAGATGTTTAATAGAACCAGGAAGGACAATAGGATGGTATTTGTAATGTAGGTTACAGTAATCAGTTTGTATACCAAAATTAGATTATATATTGGTGAAAGAATTCATTTTTGGTGTTTGGATTTTCTTTAATTCATATTCAACATGTAATATGTTTTTATGCACAATTTCATTGGTTATGAGAATTCCGTAGGCTGGCTGTATCGTTTGGTTTTAGTGGAAAGCCAATTTTGTATGCGGAAATATTTCATGTGCTAGGGAAGTTTGGCTATTGTTGGGTTTCATCAAAATGATTTACTGCTTTCTTCTGCAAGAAACGTACATTAACTTGGTTCTAGTTTAAAGAAACTTAATAACTACAAGATTATCAAGTAGATATATTAGTATGAACATGAGTATATTTACTTAGCATTCAAATGTGGAGATAAACGCATGGCATTCACACATAGGGCTCATAAACACACTCAGTTTTTTCAATTTTGGAGTCTTATGGATAAAAGATTGAACATAGATGAAAACAAGAATATAATCACACTATGGTCTTCTTGGAATATATATATATATATATATATACACACACACACGCAAAAATAGCATAAGATAGATCTAGCTAGCTACACCACTAAAAGAAACAATATAAGGCCCTGTTTGGAATGAGCATAAGCTTTAGATGTATTTCTCACAAGCTTTATGACAATGCTTCCTTCTACATGTATATGCTAGCATCATATCCTCTTTAGCAACTTGAGGCTGAAAAGCATGTAATTGATACCACCTGTTACCATATACATGGAAGTGAGACATTAGATTTACAGTGAGTTAAATGGGATTACTTTCACTGCTTTCATACATCTATATATGATGAGGAAAAAGGACACTTCTTGTTTAATGAATTTGATTAGTATCATATTTTAAAGATTTCAACTTAATTACTAGAATATGATGTTTTTGTTCTTATAATATAAATATAAAATTATAGCAAAATGATGGGGATGGATAGAACAATATTATGCTTTACCAAATATGATTTTCTAGATTTTATAGAACTAGGAAACTTATAATTAATGATCATTCAATTTTATTTTATTTATTTATGATGTTTATGCATTTTTGGATACTGACCAAATACTAAACTAATATAAGAAAAGGTAATGTGCTCACCACTTGTATGTCTTACCCAGCATCATACCTTCGTCTCACTGATCTCAGTTTGCTCTTGTTAATGTGTCTGATGATCCACCGGCTTTTCCTATATAAAAATTATGTGTGATTTAAGCAACCATAATGTTTTCAATGGAAAAACGACAGTGCTATATAATTGCTATTGCTGCCACTGTAATTGATTGTAAGTGAAAAAATTATTGTTTGTCAAAATATTTTCTTGGTGAATGCAATTGTGTCAAAATATTTATTTTTTCATTTTAATAAAACTAGGTTCTAATTTCTACTAATTAATAAAAGCTAAAAATATTTGCAAATTATATATAGTGATGGTTTATACAGAAGTGTTAAAATTCTCCTATTAGTGGGATATTTGTGGTGTGAATGTGACATACCTTTCCTTTGAATATGTACTCTATGGTGGCATTTAGGTCTCCCGTCCAATGACACATTTTTTCTTCTTTCCAATAACTATTGTATACTCCCTCTAGCTTAGGTGTGTTTAGATTAGATGGAATAAACGTGCTTAAATTAGGACATCCAATTACCCTTATTTCCTCCAACGATGGCCATTCTAAAGCATTAGTTTCAGAGCAAAAACACTTCAAATTTGGTAAATGATGAAGCACGATTGAGTTCACTTTGAAGAACAAAACTTCCTTTTCTTCCTCTTCTTCTCCTACTCTAGCAAGGATTTCTTCAATTTTTTCAGAGTCAACAACTCTTATTTTCTCTAACATCACAAGCAATTTTGCCATGGATGGTGAGAACAAATATGTCAGACTATTACATCTCCATACATCTAACAATCTCAAGTTCCCAAAGCCCATGATCCTTTCTGGGCCCTTCTTCCATATGTGCATTAGTTTTGGTAAATCACATAGATGCAATACCCTTAACTGATCAAGTATTGGTGCCATGTGTCTTTCCTTTTCTTCCTCTTCTTCTCCTACTCTTGCAAGTATTTCTTCAAATTTTTCACAGTTATCGACTGATATTTTCTCTAACATCACAAGCAATTTTGCTATGGATGGCGAGAACAAATATGTTAGACTGTTACATCTCCTTACATCTAACAATCTCAAGTTCCCAAAGCCCATGATCCTTTTTGGGCCCTTCTTCCATATGTGCATAAGTTTTGGTAAATCACGTAGATCCAATTCCCTTAACTGATCAAGTACTGGTGCCATGTGACTTTCCTCAACATCTAGTTCCTCAAGTTGAAATATAACTTCCAGTGAATCACCGCTTCTCAATTCCATTGTTTTTAGATTCTTTAAGCACACAATCAAATGGGATGGAAAAAGAGACCATGTCTCGGAGTTGTTGTCGATATCATTAGCTCTTGGATCCTTAGTCAAAATACCCTACAAACAAAGATAATCAATTACTTTTAAAGAACTAAATAATCATTTTGTTAATATCCATCAAAATTATTTGGATCCATGGGCCCGACAGCAAAAAAACACACACACACACACATATATATATATATATATATATATATATATATATATATATCCATCTACAAAAGAAGATGGTATAAACAGAGTGGATGAACAGATAGAAAAGCAATAAAATGTTGATGTCTATTTATCTTATCCATTGGCACAGGTGCATAAATCTAGAAATTTCATTGTGTTGTTTTCTTATTATTAAAAGAAAAGGTGGCAGGGATTGTTATTTGTGAGATACGTACCTCTTTATTCACAGATGAGCTTTCTTGGAATTTCTTGGTGGTGCCTTGGTTTGACGCAACCATTGGACTATCATTCCTGCCACGTGGTATGCCTCCAAGGCATGGCTCTTGGTCTTGGGGTATTGAATCCAATTCCCAGTTAATTTTCTGCACCTTCCCATATGTTTTGAATTTCGGACAATCACAAATATCGATCTTCTCGATGGATGACCATTCAAAAGAATAAGGTTTGATACTGAAACTCATGAGATTTGGCAGGAAACGTGAAGTGAAGGAAGTAAGTTTAGGGAACAAGATGATATCCTCTGCCTCTTTTTCTCCATCTCTTTGAACAATGTTTTCGATCATGCCACACCACCTTATTTCAATGCTTTGAAGTTCCACAAGTAGTTTTGCAATAGTAGGTGGGAATAAATATCTTAGTTTTTTACATGCAAATAGATCAATTGATCTTAGTTTGCCAAAACAAGCAAGCTGTGAGTGTGTACCACTAAAGGCTCTCTGTGAGATTTGGCTATGATATATCTCTTTTAAATTAGGCAATTCCCATAGTTCCAATGACTCCAAGATAGGGAAGGCGACACGAGGAGTCTGATATGATGTGGCATCAATTAAGTATTCTACATCTTCACTGTATGAAATGCTTAGAACCTCCAAGCATGGAAAACCCTCTCCGTCTAACTCGAAGAGAATGTTTTTGAAATCTTTTATTTCTCTCAACAATATAATTTTAGATTTCTGTAACAGTAGACGAGGTATCCGACTCTCCGCAATATCACTTGCAACAAATCCATG
Organism: Quercus agrifolia; assembly: GCA_029955455.1. NCBI lineage: Eukaryota > Viridiplantae > Streptophyta > Magnoliopsida > Fagales > Fagaceae > Quercus > Quercus agrifolia. The sequence continues at coordinate 10,038,116 of JARQAD010000011.1, read as the reverse complement.
AAGTGCCAAACTATTTTTAAATATATACCGAGTTCTGTTCCAGAAAGTAGAATCGATGGTAAAACTCCAATGCATAAATGGCTCCTTACATGCATATATCTGAAATTTTATCATTTGATTTTTGAAGTGCAAATCTTTTGGCAATAACTTGATGTTTATAATATGAAGACGTAAAACCATCAAAGAATCAGAGAATGACCTTAGTTCAGCAAGGCTTGTGTTGGCTCCCTCTATATTGCCATCCGTTGGTTCCCAATTCACAGAGACATTTCCCATGTACTCTTCTAGTCTAGATAAACTTGATAGTAGACCAGGTGGAATGTGCTGAAGAGCAGAGCATTGTGATAGATCTAACAACTTTAAATGACTCAAATTTCCTATTTCTCTTGGCAACTGCTTGATTTCAGAACCAAGAAAGCTAAGCATTTCTAGTTTCCCAAGTGCTCCAATTGCTGACACATCTTTTATCTCACAATACTCCAGAAGCAATGTCTGAAGGTTCTGAAGGACTTGTATGGATTGTGGTAGTGATGGAAAAGACATACCTTGCATTGCCAAAACCTTTAATCCCATCATCCCTTTAAATAGATTGGTTGGGAGCTTTAGTCTAGTAGCGTCTTTGCCACATGATAGTTGTAGAAGCTCAAGTTTTGGACACTCCAAGCCATCAGGATGATTTTTCAATTCTCGAGATACAATTGAAATCACAACATAATGTTTATATGTATCTTTCTCTGTCCATTCTTCCCAACAAACATGTTCATTAGCAATTGATACGGCAACACCCCGTACAACATCATGCATTTTCACACATTCTTCTTCATCACTATCCAACAAAAGAGATGATCTTCTAAGATTGTCAACCATTGCATGGACTCTATTTCTTGCTTCTGCCACCTTATCAATCTTTGCAAACAACCTTTGTCCCACTCCAAATCTGACTAAATATTCAATGGGAATATCATAATCTTCTGGAAATAAACAGCATAGCAAAAAGCATGACTTGGCTTCATCACTTGCTAGAAAATTGTAACTGAGCTCTATGCTGGAATAGACAGTTGAATCCAAACCTGAGTTATTTTTTGAGACAGGCTTTCTAAGCTGTTGAAGTGCAGCAACCCAGTCATTCTTAATCTTGTTTTCTAGAGCTCTTCCAACAGTAACTATAGCAATGGGTATGCCTTTACATTCCTTCGCAACCTTTTCTGCTATTGGACGTAGATTGGGAGTATCTATACAATTACCTGCCATCTCTTTGAAAAAGCTCCATGCTTCTTCTTCAGTTAAGGCTTCAATTCTAACAATCTTATGAGGTTTCATTTGATTGCAGACTTCTTCGCTTCTTGATGTTAACAAGATTTTGCAACTATTGAGTTCAACTTTATTAGGAATTCCTACGTTCTTTAGATTAAGTTCTTCCAAAACATTGTCTAATATTACAAGGACATTCTCAAAGTTAATTTCCCTACGTCGCATCATAGCAATTTGATCTTCAATCTTGCTTAAGTCTTTTTTATAGGACACTGCTACCATCACAACTTCATCAAATAAGTTATCATCTTTGGCTCTTTTTGCTACCTCTTTGGCCATTATTGTCTTTCCAATCCCCTCCATCCCGCTTATGGCAATCATGTTGATCTTGTCATCCCTTAAAGCAGTCAAAAGTTCTTTCATAAACGGTATTCTTGATTCAAAAACATTAAAACCTTCCTTGGAAGAAGTTGCTATTCCCCGTGGTGGAGGAGGAGGATAGGACACTTTATCAAATTGTCCATCCCTTAATAGCCCATCAATTTCCAAAGTCTTCTTCTTAGCTTGCTTACTCAAGAAATAACGTGACTTCAAATTGGGACACCATCCATTCAAGCACATCGCATTTGCTTTGACATCTTCTTCAAGGAATCTCTGCAGACCTTCACTAATGTTGCCTACCTTTTCTACCCAGCTCTCAACCTCAGATGCAATTACCTCTCCGTTCTGTTTTGCTGCATCTATTTCTAATTGCACCCCAGCTTTCTTGTCACCCAGCTTCTGAAATTGATCTTTGAGATTCTTGATGTGGTTATTGTAGCAACTTAGATAGCAAAAATGTTTTCTGTTTGGCGCCGCCAAGTGTCCTCCAATGTCAACGATAAGTGAAATAATCTTCATTTCTTGGCTTTATTCTTTTGGATTCTCTGTAAGAAAATACGAAGTTTTAAATTTTGACTTTCATTTATATTTGCATGATCGATTTTCTATTCTTTTAGAATCAAGAGTTCTAAACATTAGAAAAAAACATATATTCCAATTGCTTCATAAGTGCTCAAATGAGGCTCATGAGTTCTTCCATTTATTCCAATTGCTGGTTGAGAAGCTCCCACAGCTGGAGTTAGAATGATGGGCAATGGTGTCTTGGGCAATATGGAACACAAGGAAGAAATTCTACTTTGAAAGAATCCAGCAGCATCCAAAAATCATCCTAGATGGGGCTATTGGTTTTTTAGAAGAGTACCAGAGACTATGTGCTTCACAGAATAGAAACTAGCTCTCATCGAGTTGGTTGATTTGTTTTGTTTTTCTGTCTCTGTTGATGTTTTAGTCGTTGTTTTGTTTTGTTATTATTGTCCAACCTGGTGGATTTATATCCTGCTTTATAGGGTTTGTTGTTCCCAGTGGTACTTTTGTTATACGTACTTTTCTTCAATAAAATATTTATCTTTTATCCCAAAAATAAAAGAAAAGAAAAAACATATACTACTATATATTCTACTAAATCCCTTATCCGCTATTAGGAGCTCGTTCGTTTGGATTGAATGAAAGTGGAAGGAAGTAAAGTAGAATTGACACGAGATAAAGGATTGAGTAGATTTATATAATTCCCATAAAATCTTGGGTGATTTCAAATTAAATCCTTTTTTTTTTTTTAATTTTCAATTAAAATCATATAATTTTTAAATCATTTCAATTAGTGTCTCACTTTGTTACTAACTTACTATTAATTAAAAAAAAAAATTGCACAAATTATAACTAAACCTATCTAAACACAAAAATTGTCCAATATGAAATTATAATACCTTTGATATATTATAGACAGGGCAAGACTTAGGTACAGTACTAAGGTGTTGTTCCTTCGGTTCACTTTTTAAGATTCTACCGTGTGGATTTTTCCTTATGAGATGGAAGTGTATTTTTTAGTTGAGTAGTCACATGGCTTAATCTTAAGTGAGGAACCTAAGGAACAACATCTAATCTATTGTACCTAAGTTTTGTTCTTATAGATAAGAGTTGTGAAATTATATAATAATCAATCATTTATTTATTGTCACCAAAATATTTAGAATAAAATTATATATTATATAAATTCATATCCAAATTATATCATATTATATCCCATATAATAAAAATTATATCCCATATGTTGTGGTTGCTCCAAATGGACAATCTTTTATTAATAAACTAGCTAATATCCCACGTGATGCGCAGTGCATTTTAATAAACTAGCTAATAAACATGGCAATCAAGTTTCTTAGACTTATAACAATAATGACAAAAATAAAAAATAATTATATTATCGGATAATACCTTATTCATAGTGTATAAAAGTAATTTGTAAATATAAAAGTGAAGTACAAGTGAGTAGTTCAAATTTTGTAGGAGAAAGAAAAAAAAAAAAAACTTATGGACATGTTATTTTCTTATGCTAAATTAAGTAACCTAATAATTTTGTGTTAAAAACAAGTCTAACAAGTAACAAGTCTAACAGCTTATTAGATTCAAATAAAAGTACAAATATTAACCAAAAAAACTCATTTTAAAGCACTTTTTATGTATTGTACGATACATGCGATTTTACGCTGTGTTATGATTCATATGATATGCATGTTTTATAGTACAATATTGACAATTATGATTTTATATATATATATATATATATATATTAAAAAATATATTTTAATGGTTAAAATAGGCTCTTAAATAGAAGGACTAAATTATAATGAATGTATACTTGAAAGATAATTAATAAAATAAATTAAAGGTAGAAAATGAAAATTGACCTAAACTTATACAGTGTAATATGGATTTTAGTCTTATTATTATTATTATTATTATTAAAGATACCTAAATTGGACAAAGGACTAGAAAAAGAAAGGTAGATGTGTGGTAGTAAGAAGGGGAGTGTAATAATCAAATCCCCCAATCCATCATAAATTTTATATATATATATATATATATATATATATATATATATTATTTTTTTTTTCTTCATTTTTATTATTTTCTTTATCTTTTTTTGTTCATTTATATCATATTGATGTTGGGCTTTGTGGAGCTTAGTTGTATTTGATCCAGATTATAATCCGACCTGAAATAATATTGTATGGTTTTTAATGGGAGATTTTCTGAGGCTTAGTCCATGAAGTGGAGGCTTGGTCCGATAGGCCTTGTATGCAGGATAGAAAAACTGTTGTTTTGGAGATTAGGGTTTGAGATTGTTTTAGAAAGAGAAAACTGTACTGCTGCATCTTGTATTTTTTTCCTAGAGAATAGTGAAATCCCTGCAACTTCATGGATGTAGACAAATTGCCGAACCATATAAATATTATCTTGTGCGACTGTTTTCTTTGACACATATTTTTCTCTATTTTTTGTATCTCATAGATCTGGGAATTTCATTGTATATTCTCCTTCAACTGGTATTAAAGCCTAGAGTTAGGTTTGAGAGAGAGCAATGGCAGATGAAATAGGAAAGGCATCTAAAATAGAAAAATTCGATGGAACAAACTTTGGATTCTGGAGGATGCAGATCAAGGACTACCTTTATTGGAAGAAGTTGCATTTGCCACTTTTGGGGGAGAAACCTGCAATTATGAAAGATGATGAATGGACTCTTCTTGACAGATAGGTACTGAGAGTTATCAAATTAACTCTGTCAAGGTCTGTTGTATACAACGTTGTGAAGGTGAAGATCACAGCAGATTTGATGAAGGCTTTGTCTGCTATGTATGAAAAGTCGTTAGCAAACAACAAGTTGCATTTGATGAAGAAACTATTCAATTTGAAGATGGCAGAGAATGCATCAGTAGCACAACATCTGAATGAATTTAACATTATCACAAATCAACTATCTTCTGTAGAAATTGATTTTGATGACGAGATCTGTGCATTGATCGTTTTGGCTTCTTTGCCAAACAGTTGGGAGGCTATGAGAATGGCAGTAAGTAATTCTATTGGAAAAGAAAAACTGAAGTACAACGATATATGAGATCTAGTTTTAGCTGAGGAGATTCGTAGAAAAGATGCAGGTGAAACCTCAGGATCTAGTTCTGCCGTAAACCTTGAAACAAGAGGTAGAGTTAATGATAGAAATTCAAATCAGGTTTAGATCAAAATCCAGAATTTTCAATTGGTAGATTTGGCCAACAAGTACAATGTTGGAACTGTGGTAAGCCTGACCACATTAAGAGGCACTGCAAAAGCCCTAAGAAGAAGAATGATGATGATTCTACTCATGCTGTAAAAAAATGAGGTACAAGATGCACTACCTCTCGCTGTAGATTGTCCACTTGATGATTGAGTTTTGGACTTGGGAGCTTCATTTCATACCACTTCACACTAAGAAATCATACAGAACTATGTTGGAGGTGATTTTGGTAAGGTGTATTTGACTGATGGAGAAGTCTTGGATGTTGTGGCTATGGAAGATGTTTAGATTATACTGTCCAATGAGTCTGTCTGGTTACTGCAGAAGGTTTGACATATTCTTGACCAGAAGAGGAATTTGATTTTCGTTGGATAACTTGATGATGAAGGACATGCAATACTATTTGTTGGTGGTACCTGGAAGGTTACAATGGGAGCCATGGTATTGGCTCGTGAAAAGAAAACTAATACTTTGTATATGACCTCAAGTCCAAGAGACACAATTGTAGTTGTTGTAGCAGGTACCAATGCAAGCCTATGGCACCACAGACTCGGTCACATGAGTGAGAAAGGGATGAAGATGCTACTATCAAAAGGGAAACTACCAAAATTGAAGTCTATTAATTTTGACATGTGTGAAAGCTGCATCTTAGGAAAGCAGAAAAGGGTGAGCTTCTTAAATCTGGCTGGACACTGAAGGCTAGAGAATTAGAGTTAGTACACATGAATTTGTGGGGTCCTTCTCCGGTTGCATCCCTTGGAGGTTCAAGGTATTACATCACTTTCCTTGATGACTCAAGCAGAAAAGTATGAGTTTATTTTCTGAAAAATAAATTTGATGTATTTGAGACTTTTAAGAAGTGGAAGGCCATGTTTGAGATAGAAACATATTAGAAAGTAAAATGTCTGAGGCTAGATAATGGAGGAGAGTACATGGATGGAGGGTTCAATGAGTATTGTGCTGCACAAGGAATTAGGATGGAGAAAACCATTCATGGGACACCACAGCAGAATGGTTTGGCTGAGCGAATGAATATAACTCTCAATGAGTGTGGTAAGAGTATGAGGTTGCATACTAGATTACCAAAAACTTTCTAGGCTAATGCTGTTAATACTGCAGCTTACCTAATAAACCAAGGACCATTAGTTCCCATGGAGTTCAGAATTTCTGAAGAGGTTTGGAGCAGTAAAAAGGTAAGGTTTTCCCATTTAAAAGTTTTTGGTTGTGTTTTTTTTTTTTTTTTTTTTTTAATGTTAATATCGATTCTGATGCTTGTAGTAAACTTGATGCAAATTCTAAAATATGTATTTTTATTGCTATGGTGATGAGAAATTTGGCTTCCAATTTTGGAATGAACAAAACCGAAAAATCATCAGAAGCATAAATGTTATATTTAATGAATAGCTTATGTACGAGGACAGATCAACTGCAATGCTAGATGTTATAGATATAGATCAAAAGAAATCTAAGTTTGTTAACTTAGATGAATTGACTAAGAATATTGTCCAAAAAAATGGTGAAGAAGATATGGAGAATGCAAATTCATAGGTAGATTAGAGTACACCTGTAGCTAAAGTCCATAGATCTTCTAGGATCACTAGACCTCCACAGCCTTATTCACCCGCTCTAAATTATATATAGTTGACTAATGGTGGTGGGCTAGAGTGTTATGATGAAGCCTTGCAAGAAGAAAATTCAAGCAAGTGGGAGTTAGCCATGAAGGATTAAATGGATTCTTTGTTGGGGAATCAGACATGGGAACTGACAGAAATGCTAGAAGGGAAGAAGGCTTTGCACAATAAGTGGATATAAAGAATAAAGAATGAGCATGATGGTAGCAAGCGCTACAAGGCTAGATTAGTTGTCAAAGGGTTCTAGCAGAAGAAGGGCATCGACTACTCAGAAATATTTTCCACAGTTGTGAAGATGTCAAAAATTAGACTAGTACTGGGAATGGTAGTTGTAGAGAATCTACATCTTGAGCAGTTAGATGTGAATACGGCATTCCTTCATGGTGACTTGGAGGAAGACATTTACTTGAGTCAACCATAAGGGTTTATTGTTCAAGAACAAGAGAGTCTAGTCTACAAACTGAGAAAGAGCTTGTATGGCCTAAAACAAGCTCCAAGATAGTGGTATAGGAAATTTGACAGTTTTTTTGTATAGAACTAGGTTCAAGAGATGTGAAGTTGATCACTGTTGCTATATTAAGTTCTTTGACAACTCTTATATCATTTTATTGCTGTATGTGGATGATATGCTTATTGCAGGGTCTAGCACAAAGGAGATTAATAATCTTAAGAAACAATTGTCAAAACAATTTGCAATTAAGGATTTGAGAGCTGCAAAAAAAATCCTCGGTATGAGAATCACTAGGGACAAGGCTAATGGTATATTGAAGCTTTCATAGACAGAGTATGTGAAGAGATTCTTAGTAGGTTTAACATGAATGAAGCTAAACCAGTGAGCACACCCTTGGGTAGTCATTTCAGACTAAGTAAAAACAGTCACCGAAGACAAAAGAAGAAAGAGACCATATAAGCAAGGTACCAACAACCTAATGTATGCTATGATGTGTATAAGGCTAGACATTGCACACATAATGGGAGTTGTGAGTAGATACATGATTAGGCCAGGAGAGCAGCATTAGGAGGCAGTTAAGTGGCTTTTGAGGAATCTGAGAAGTTTAACATATACATGTCTTTGCTTCACAGGTGCAAGTTTGGAACTGCATGGTTATGTAGATGCTGATTTAGTAGGTAATATTGATAGTAGAAAGAGTACTACTTGGTTTGTATTTACTCTGGGTGGTACAACTATATCTTGGTCTTCACATATACAAAAGATTGTTGTTTTGTCTACTACAGTAACTGAGTATGTTGCAGCGATTGAAGCTGCAAAAGAGATTATTTGGCTATGTAGCTTCTTGGATGAATTGGGTAAGAAGCAAGAGATGGGCATTCTACACAGTGACAGTCAGAGTGCGATTTTTCTTGCTAAACATTCAGCTTTCTCATTCAAAGTCAAAGCATATACAAATGAGATACCTTTTTATCCATTACCTTGTTGAAGATAAGCTATTAATACTTGAGAAGACTTTTTAATCTAAGAATCCGATAGATATGTTGACTAAGGGTGTCACTATTGAGAAGCTGAAGCTATGTATAGCTTTAGTTGATCTTCTAGCCAAAGGATAGGAGGATGAGTTGCAGTGATGAGGGATTATCTTTGGAGGATTGCGATTGACGTTAGAGATTGAACTAGTCTCCAAGTGGGAGATTTGTTGGGCTTTGTGGAGCCTAGTTGTGTTTGATCCAGATTATGAACTGACTCAAAATAATATTGTTATAGTTTTTAATGGGAGATTTTTTGAGACTTAGTCCATGGAGCGAAGACTTGGGCTGATAGGCCTTGTGCCTAAGATAGAAAACTGTTGTTTTGGAGATTAGCGTTTGAGATTGTTTTAGAGTAAAAACTATACTACCGCATCTTGTACTTTTTCCTGAGAATAGTGAAATCTCTGCAATTTCGTGGACATAGGTAAATTGCCGAACCATGTAAATAATGTCTTGTGTAATTGGTTTCTTTGGCGCATATTTTTCTTTATTTTTTACTTCTCATAGATCTAGGAATTTTGTTGTATATTCCCCTTCAACTAATATATATTAATATGTGAATAGGAGTATTGTGTGTAACACTAAAGCCTTCATAGAAAATTATGTGCAATTTTGATGGCAATTCATGTTATTTGGGTTGGGTTCATGTTGTGCCTAGTGAGGGGTATTCAACTATATGGGTCAACCCAAACGTGATTTATTTTAATAATCATGTCTCAGAACCACTTAACACTAACATGGCCCATTTATTAAGCTATTTGACACAAAACGACCCAACCCACATAACATGCTTAATAAATATGTTTTCTTGGATTGACATAGACATGACCAATTTGACCCATTTATTAATATAGAGGGAGTATTAGATGAAAGGGAGTCATTACCGTACCAAACCAATTAATACAACTAGTATTTGTCATACTGATAGGTGAATTAGTACAAAAACACTCTTATAAATCATTCTTACTAGCTAGACCACCATAAAAGTGGTCATTTCTCCTCCATGGTTCAAGCCATGTACTTTCCTAGGCACTAAGCCACTAGACTAGATCCCACACTCCACTTTCAAGAGTGGGATTTGATGGACACTATTCATCATCTTCAATCTTCAACCATAATTTTTCTTAATATCATTTAATTTGACCCTAATTTTTAAAAGACCATAACTTACTCATTTGAAGTCCAAATTAAACTTGTAAACTATTGTTTTGAAGCTTACGTAATATATTATCAATCCATGTATATAAATAATAATAGAAAATGAGTTTTAGCGATTCAAAATTGGCCTGCAATTTTAGGTTCTTTTACCGACTTTCAAAACTAGGTTTTGGATTTCTTTCTCCACATGCCACAACTTGCTACCATATTTTACAAGCATGCTATCATCATCATTAGAAACATTTTCATATGATTGAATCATTCATTTTCATGCCAAAACATGCCTCTAAATATTCATGCATATTGGATTTTTTAAAAAGAAACAAAGATCATGGAATTTTCAATCCAAAAGGGAAAACGAGCATGCATAGCTCTGATATAGTGTTGAATATATTAAACGGGCCATATATTCACAAACCTTTTTAGAACCGATTAATCACTTCCCAAATTGTTGTCCTCCTTGCTTTACAAATTTTTCCGCACGACCTCTACAGTTTTTGGATTACCTTTTTGTCACTGGAGAGGTTACCAAAGTCTCTTTCAAGTCTCTTCTGAGATTGCCACGCTCCAAGCTCCAAAGTACTCTTGATGGTGTTCCTAGAAAGAAATGGCATGCTTGAGAGAACACTGGGGAATTGTATGTTCATTTTTGTTCTCACAATTTCTCAATTGGTCCCTTTTGTTTTCCTTAATTTTTGTAGGATTATTTAAACACAAATAAGAATAAGCCCACTATCAAGATAAGTGATCTTATAATCACTTAACCCATTGTATATCACTCCACTATTGATCTTGACAACTCATATCCAGATCAGTTTAAATTTAAACTTTAATTTAAATCCACTTATCAGATAGTCCATGGATAGATACCCATGTGGATGACCTATGGTCCATGGGTTATGGGTCAGGTCAAATCCAAGCCATGTATTAACAATTATAAACAAATAAATTCCAAAAAAATTTATTCCATGATAACATCAATTAAAATACAAAGAGAATACAATCTAAAAGTTTTGATATCAATCAAACCAAACTCAATCGGGATATAGAAATTAAAAAAAAAAAAAAAAAATCTAAGAATAATACAATGAACATGATAGCTTTAGCTTTATTTTGGTTTTTAAAAAAAAAAAAAAAAAGATTAGTAATTCAGGGGTTTCAAATGAAGAATTAATTATATAACCATTAAAAATTCAAACTTATGTTGGAAAAAAATGAGATGTATTATTATATGGGTTAAATTGATTTGTTAAACTAGGTTAACTCATCTTGAAATAATTGATGAGACGGATAATTTTGGGTTGATTATGAGTTAAGGAGATTAAGACAAAATTGACCTATTTGTTACCTGCATTAAATTGGGTTGACCCTAATTTGATATGAATTCATTTATACTAAACATTAATCTCGAAAAAATTGTGTCAGAATTATGGGTTGAGTTATCCATTGCAATCCGTACGGCCATAAGAGATTGAGTATTTAAAAACAAAAATAATCTTCTGGTCTTTACATTTTGGGGGTTATTGTCAATTTAATCCTAACATTTTCGTTGCAATTAATTTGGTCCGTGTTATTTTTAACTTGCAACAATTTGGTCCCTATCATTAATTCACTAACTGAAATTGACTATAAGTTGAAGAGCATGCCGAGAATCAGGGGGAGTACTTATTCAGCATTCCAATTGCATTTGTTGAAGGCTCCAATGGAAAGCAAAACCCTAATCACTCTGCATCTAATGGCACGCCTATTGCACATGCACCCTTAAGTGAGTCAAACAAAACAAAAAAAGAAAAACAGCACAAGGTTGTGGGGAAGAGCAAAAACATAGTGGGGACTTGGAAAAAAAATTCAACGAACCACAAACACAACCATGAAAGATACTTTGTCTATCTCAGAGGCAATAGGGAGAAAAAGAGGGCGTGGGGAGCAGAAAGAAACAAGAAAGGGTACGGAGACCGGAAGTAGGAAGAAACAAAAAACTCAGGATGAGAGCTACAATAACCAAACAATATCGGCCCTACAATAACCAAACAATATCGATGAAGGCTGAAATTCAGCCTTGCCGGGAGCAATGATTGTATTAAGCTGGAACTGCTAGGGGCTTGGGAACCAACGCGTAATCAACGTTCTCTCTCACCTAGTGAGGGAAAAAGCTCCTAATATTTTGTTTCTAATGGAGACAAAACAGACCGTTGAGGAGATGAGATGGGTTCAAGGTGAATTGCATTATGATTCCATGCTTGTAGTTTCATGTTTAGGAAGAAGAGGCGGCCTAGCTATGTTGTGGAATAATGATGTCCAAACCTACACAGAGAACCATATCGACGCCTTTATTTTTACAGATTGCAACTCTCCGTGACGAATTATGGGGTTCTATGGTAAATCGGAAGAGCAGCTTCATCATGAAAATTTAGACCTGCTCAAGCATATCAAATCAAGGAGTTTAGCCCCATGGTCGTGTATTGGGGACTATAACGAGATTTTGGCATCGGAAGAGAAGGAAGGTGGACACCCCAAACCAATTAGATTGATGAATAATTTCAGAAGCACATTGTTACACTGCGGATTGATTGATTTGGGATTTACAGGAAATATGTTTACTTGGAATAGAACGGGGGGAGATGATTTTGTTCAACTGAGACTTGATATGGCTTGTGCAATGGTCGAATGGAGGAGTCTATTTCCACAGGTTCGGGTTTCCCATCTTCAAGCCTCTTACTCTGACCATGTGCCCATCCTACTCACTACACACCTAGCAAACCACCAGGTCCTACCCAAAAAATTCCCACGAAGATTTGAGGAGAAATGGGTGACGCATCCAGATTGTGAAGTTGTTATTCAACAAGCATGGAATCACACAGTGAACACGGGCAGCCCTATGTACCGCCTATTTGAGAAAATTAAAAATTGTAGAAGTGCCCCGGTGAGATGGAGTAAGATCACCTTTGGTCAATGAAAAAATAATCTCCAAGAAAAGCATAGAATCTTGGAGGAATTGACTAGAGAACATACAACAGCACACTTGGAGGAAATCAGAAGGGTAAAGGATGAAATCAATACCATTTTGTACCATGATGAGCTACACTAGAGGCAAAGATCTAGATCTATCTAGTTAAAGGCAGGAAATAAAAACACAAAGTTTTTCCATCAGAGGGCAAGCCAGAGACGACGTAAAAATAATATCTTAGGTATCTTTAATGGAGGTGGGGTGTGGCATGAATCCGAGGAGGGTATAGTAGGGGTAGCCGAGAGCTATTTCCATGAGAGATATGAATAATGTGTTGAATTTAGTGGAGAGAGTGGTAACCCCGGAGATGAACCAAAGCCTTCTCCAAAACTACACTGCCAAGGAGGTTCATCGTGCTCTCTTTCAAATGCATCCCTCAAATTCTCCTGGCCCTGATGGTATGTCCCCTTTTTTCTTCCAAAAATTTTGGCACATTATGGGTGTTGATGTCACAAATGCGGTACTATCTGTCCTTCACTCAGGTCGTATGCTACATAAAATGAACTTCACACATATTGTATTAATCCTCAAAAAAAAAATGAACCAATGTATATGTTTGATTTTCGGCCTATTAGCGTAGAAAATGTGGTAGCTAGAATTATCTCAAAAGTTATTACCAATAGGTTGAAAATGATTTTGCCTAATATAATATCAGATGCCTAAAGTGCTTTTGTACCGGGTAGGCTGATCATTGACAATACCACTATAGCTTTTGAAGTGTTACATAAGATGCGTAATAAGAGGAGTGGAAAGAAGGGCCAGATGGCGGTGAAGCTGGACATTAGTAAAGCATATGATAGGATGGAGTGGAGCTTCCTTAGACAAATGATGCTAAAATTGGGATTTGATGGAAGATGGGTAAATTTGGCTATGGAGACGGTGTGCACAGCATCATACTCAATCTTGATAAATGGAGAGCCTAGAGGTTTTGTCCAACCATCTCGGGGTATAAAGCAAGGTGACCCCCTATCACCATATCTATTCTTATTGTGTGTTGAAGGTTTTTCTGGAATGATTATAAGGGCTATGGAAAATAGGGAGATCCGTGGGGTATTATCTTGTCCAAATAGGGTGTGTATATCCCATCTATTGTTTGCTGACGATAGCTTTCTGTTTTGTGAAGCATCAATAGAGGAATGCCAATGCCTTATGGATATTCTAGGTCAATATGAAGCAGGATCAGGCCAAGTTATAAACAGGCAAAAGACAGCCTTGTTCTTCAATAGAAACACAAGGGAAGAGGTAAAATAGAACATTCAGCAAATGTTGGGGGCAAGGATTATGAATGATTGTGAAAAATACCTTGGTCTCCCAATGGCACATGGGAAATCAAAGGTAAACACTTTTAAAGAATTGCAGGAGCGGATCACCAAGAGGGTCATGAGATGGAAGGAAAAGTTTATCTCCAAGGCGGGGAGGGAGATTTTAATCAAAACTATTGCTCAAGCTATTCCCACATATACCATGAGCATTTTTAAGCTCCTAAAAGCACCATGTGACTCTATCAACTCTACACTAGCAAAATATTGGTGGGGGCAAACAAAGGATGAGAAGAAGATATACTAGATAAATTGGAGGAAATTATGCACAACAAAAAAAAAGAGGAAGGAATGGGATTTCGAGACATACAAACTTTCAACTTAGCTATGTTGGCTAAACAAGCTTGGAGGTTGATACACCATACACACTCTCTCTTTTATCGTGTATACAAAGCATGGTACTTTCCAAATTGTTCCCTCATGGAGGCAGAGATTGGACATAACCCATGTTTTGTGTGGCAGAATTTGGTGGCTGCTAGAGAGGTGATAATGGAAGGATCTAGATGGAAAGTGGGGAATGGGAGGCAGATTCGTGCAGAGTCAGGGAATTGGCTGTCCCATAAGCCAATTTTTAGAAGGGAGGAATGGCCAAACCTACGGGTGGGAGACCTGATTGATGACAGAGCTTGGGAGTGGAAAAGGACAATGATTGCGGAAATTTTTGCTCCCAAAACCTGTGAGGAAATTCTAGCAATTCCACTCTGTAGAGAACGCACCCAAGACACATTGATATGGAAGGAAAATAGGTAGCACGAATTCTCAGTAAAAGGCCTATCATGTCGCCCTATGGCTAAACAAGCAGGAAGTAACGGAACACTCACAGGCAGGGGCAGATGGGAAGCTATGGAAAACAGTATGGAGACTCAATGTCCCACCAAAGGTCCGAACTTTATGTGGAGAGCTTGTGCGGATATCCTACCAACTCGTGACAATCTGTGCTGGCGAAGAGTGGACGTGGATAGAAACTGTGAATTCTGTCGCCAACGACCTGAAACGGGTGCACACCTGCTGTGGGAGTGTCCATTTACTCGCAATGCTTGGTCTCTGTCCAGTGGAAAAGTGCAGAAATGCAGGAACGACGTATGGGATTTTTTCCAACTATTCCGAGTTTTGGAGGAGAAATTGACAATGAAGGAACTTGGAACAGTGGGCTACTACAACGTGGGCAATTTGGAACGCAAGGAACAGAGCTTACATTGAAAAACTTCAGACACAACCTCAAATGATTTTGGATGGCTCTATAGATCTACTGACTTCATATCACACACTCACAGCCACTCAAGAAAACACATGATGGGGAGACAAGGGGTCCACGGTTTTATGGGGGGTACATGTTCTTCCACTGGTACAAGGAAAAGTTAGCATCAGTCAAGTATTTCCATTTCCTTCTTACTCTGTATACAATGGATTTTACAATCAATAAAATATTTTTATTGTAGCAATTAATTTGGTCAATGTTATTTTTAACTTGCAATAATTTGGTCCCTATCGTCAATTCACTAACCGAAATTGACTATAAGTTGAAAATAACATTAATCAAATTGACAGCTACCTTAAAATATCATGACCAAAATGGTATTTTCGTCATATTTAAATTGTTTGAAGCTTGCACTTACAATCTCACCCTTCTTATATATTCATTCTATGTTCTTTTCGTGAATGCAACAAATAACTAAGAACAAAATAATAACAAAAATAAAATAATAAATAGAAAAGTCACAGAAATGTGAAACCAAAGTGTAAATCAAAGAAGCATTACCATAGAAGAATTTAGAAGTAACTTGGGGTGGAAAGATATTCAAGTGAGTACCGTTAAGGACAGAAAAGTTTCAGGTACTTACCTCTGCCTGCTATACAAAGCAAAGAAGTGTATCCCACAGAGAAATTTCGAAGGTTGCAGCAGAGAGATATGTTAGCAAACACTCGCAGAGCAACGTGATTGATTCTAAGTGTAATTAAGGCAGAATCAAAAGGGTAATGGATAAAGAGCAAGTGGGTGTGTCTGTATATGAGTGTAAATGCCTTCCGTGATGATTTATTTATTAACACGCATCTAATTCTTGCTTACCCATTTCGACAATGAATCAGTGATGATTTTTCTATAAAAAAAGAAAAGAAAAAGTGATGACTTATTTATTAGCAGGAATCCCTACTTTCCTTGAACGTCTGTCTTAAGCAAGTTCAGATGCAGTTTTCAGAATAGGGGTATGAAATTTCCCACTATCATTATGTGAAGCTAATTTTTGGGAAAAGGGAAAAAAGAGATAACTAACTGTTTTTTTTTTTTTTTTTTAAAGAGTTTCAACTTATAGTATCCGCTCACGAGAGATAACCAACTGTGATTATTATTAAATTGAGCGTATATTGTTTATTGGCCTAATTATAGCGGCGAATACTTTACAAAAAAGAAAAAAGAAGAGTGCTAAACTTAAAGGTGGGCTAGATGGATTGGTATGCAAAAAAGTGTTGATTTGAGAATTTTAAGCTAACTCATGACATTTTAAGTCAAGTACTAACGGGAATGAGTTGGGCTGGTCAAACGTAGAATAGTTTTATTTTAAAAATAAAAAATCAATTAGACTAAGTTTCAGTAAACAACTTCGACTCATTAAAAAGAACAAAATTAGTTAATAAATACAGAATTAAAAATAAATAGGACTGTTTAAATTTGGCCTCAAAATTAAAATATCAGTTCATAGTGAGCAGTCGTTTATTAATTTAGCCACTCAAAACCTTTTTTTATTCTTTGAAACACAGGTTCAGATAAAAAGAGTTTATTCATAGTGAGCAGTCGTTTATTAAACTTTACTAAATATCCCCTTGCATAGTGAGCAGTTGTTTATCTATATCTATACTACTATTTAAGGGGCTTCCCCTGTTTGGATTCCTCATTTTTTAGTTCAAAAATACTCCTACACTTCTATGTTTAAGTAGAGACAAAACTAAAGGACATTTTGGTAAAAATGTAACTATAACTCCCACTAAAACATTGCCTAAAAAATAGGACTACTCTCCTGTAATTTTTCAAATTTCTTTATCCACTTATAAATTAGATTCATTTTTCACAAAAAAAAAAAAACACTTATAAATTAGATTCTCAAAATACAAACATAGGATTTTTTTTTTTTTGGCTTAAAAAAAAAAAAAAAGCCTCACCACACGCGCGTAGCGTGTGTGATGAGGCTAGTTACTATTTAAAGGGCTTTCCCTGTTTGGATTCCTTATTTTTTAGTTCAAAAATGCCCCTACACTTCTATGTTTAAGTAGAAACAAAACTAAAGGACATTCCAGTAAAAATGTAACTCTAACTCCCACTAAAACATTGCCTAAAAAATAGGACTACTCTCCTCTAATTTTTTAAATTGTTTTATCTACTTATAAATTAGATTCATTTTTCACAAAAAAAAAAGCACTTATAAATTAGATTCTCAAAATAAAAACACAGGATTTTTTTTTTTGCTAAAAAAAAAAAAGCCTCACCACACACGCGTAGCGCGTGTGATGAGGCTAGTTAATATTAAAGTTTATTAAAGTTTGGGTTGGGTTAAGGGGATATTTTGATTCAACCCACCACGGTGGGTTAGAAAAAATTCAATTCAACCCAACCCAACCCAACTCACATGAGTCGGGTTGAATTCATGGGTTTGATAATTTTTTTTATTACTATTACTATTAAATTGAGTAGAAAAATAATTATCACACCTGCTACTTGAGTTGATAAACAAAATATACATTAATATATGAACTAATATACATTAATATTGACTTTTATATAAGATAGGAGAAAGAGTTAGTTATTTAAAAAAAAATTATTAATTATATAATATATTTTAAATATATATTAAAATATATTGGTGGGTCGGGTCGGGTTTGGCGGGTTTGAAATTTTATAACCTGAACCCAACTTGACTAGCTATAAAAAAATTAACCCAACTCAACCCACCAAGCCCTAAAAGCTGATCCAACTCAGCGGATTGGGTTGGATTGGGTCAGTTTTGACTGGTCGGCGGGTTGGCTGCACACTCCTGATTAAAGTTAAAGCCATAAGCAAAAAATGTGAAAATGTAGAGACTAGTATGCCTCATTAACAGGAAAAGGAATATTTATTATTTACAAAATGTGTTACTCCAATTGACAAGCATTCCAATCAAGCTCTGGGCATGAAATAGCTAGCAGATTCATTATTTCGAACATCGTAAACCTTAAATCATCTTAACCAAAATGAACAACTACATACGTAAATCATCAAATTTATCAATTTTGATAGTCTGAGGCTATTTGCTTTGAGAGTGTAACTTTAGAAGAAGATTATTAAATTTTAAAGTTTAGAGAGAATGTTAGGAATCATTCTATTGCTTAGGGGGACAACAAGCAATTTTAAAAAAAATAAAAATAAAAAATAAAAGAATCCCCTCATTGTTTTTTCCTTTATTGATTGAAATCCCCTTATTGGTCATTGACAAATCAATTCTATGGCCATCCTGACATTTGAGTAATTAAAACACATATGGTAGAGTGAGAGAATAAAGAAGTGAAGTCTATTGAAGTTAAAGCCAAAAGCAAAGAATGTGAAAATGTAGAGACAAGTATGCTTCATTAACAAGAAAAGGAATATTCATTACTTACAAAATGTGTAACTCCAATTGAGAAGCATTCCAATCAAGCTCTGGGCATGAAAATGAAATAGCTAGCAGATTCATTATTTGCAAACATCGTAAGCCTTATTGGCTTATTTTTGTCAAATGACGTTTCAATTCTTCTTTCCTCAACTTTCAAGGTCAAGAATATGAAAGCAAGTAAGAACATTATGTACTTTTCTTCCTCTCAATGTTAGAACAATGGTATATTATTCAATTGTATGTAAATATGAATAAGAGATGCTTATGTATAGACACACTTTTTTTTTTTTTTTTTGGTAAACATTAATTTAATGGAAAATATAGACACACTTTATGAGTGCAGTATAAGTGATCACTTGAATTGAGTGTATGCAATAGGCCTAGACAATATATATGGGTTTACAACCTAAATGCGTGCTCAAATGACAAATAGCCCCCTTCAAACTTCAGATGTGTTGCAGAAACCCAACTTGAGTTGAGATTTAAGATCATGGAACCGATGTAGCAGATGATGAGAATAGGTGAAGATGTCGACTAGCTAATAACAAGAGGGAATGGATCACATTTGTTAGGTATCTTGAAGAAGATGGTGACTGTATGGTCCACTCCATCTGACCAAGAAGAAGAAGAAGAAGAAGAAGAAGAAGAAGAAAAAAAAAAAAAAAAAAGACTAAAATGCAAATTGCACCCTTCAAGTTTGAATAAAATTCATTTCAATTATCTAACTTTACTTTCATTCAATTCAGTCTTCCAGGTTTCAAATTTATTCAATTCAATTTTTTCATCCAATTTCATAAAAAAAAAAAATTTTCACATGAAAATAATCTACAAAATTAACAAAAATAATTTATAGATTTTTTATGTGACGATTTTTCTTTTCAATTTATTTTTTCATTAGTTAGTTGTATACTTAACAACAAATTTTAAATGAAATTGGACTAAAAGCCTAAATTGAATATATTTGAAATTTAGAGGACTTAATTAAATAAAAGTAAAATTAAATTACTGAAATAAATTTCAGTCAAATTTAAAAGGTCTAATTTTGCATTTTAACCACAAAAAAAAAAAAAAAAAAAAAAAATATATATATATATATATATATATATAGTGTCAAATAGCTAGTAAAGGTCTGGTGACGTTTGTTGGGTTTGAAGTTTGAACCAACCAATGTCAGTCTCTAAAGTCTAAAGGTGCCTATGAAGGGCCACACCCCATTGCCTATAAAAAGTGCTTTCACATTTGATTTTTATTGAATTTTTTCACCATTACAAAAATTTCATAAGAATTCTCTGCTACTTGAAGAATTCTTGGCTTAGTCATATGCCAGAGACAAATTTTCTATAACCCTTTAAAAATTTTGTGTCAGAGCAAATATTGTCTTGAATATAACAATTTAATCATACCTCCAAGCCATTAAAGTTTCTTGATTATTCACTAAACTTTCATTTGTTTGTTTCATTGTTTACCAACATGCTGTTGGTTTTGTCGTGTCCTATTATACAGATTTAAGGAAACACCTCAAGCTTGGCTTGCAAAATTCAACACCATTATAGGTTGTCTTAATTCTCAAGGGTATGGCAGCAAGTCCAGAGGCACTTTCTAGAATAGGGTCTAAATACCGGATTAAATTGATATGCCCCAAAAAAAGTGCGTGTTAAGAGATTTTTCAGACTAACTCAAGATATTTAAGTCAAGTACTACATCAGATCGAAACCATGCTAACAGATAATGAAATTTGGTTGGTAAAAACGTAATAGATTTTTAAAAGAAATTACCATAATTTCAGTAACAAATTGTATTTTTTTCATTATTATTATTATTTTATAACGATGAATATATAGAAATTTAATTATAAGATTTTGCTAATAATGATTTATTTGACAATCTTTTTGGGTGGATGAATTTGCAATTTTTGCAAAGAAAATAACTTCAATAGATTATCAATAACAAATTGTTTTCCAAATTGGACCAATCAATCATTATTAAGTTTTATTAATTTTTTAGATATGTTTTTTGGTGTTTTGGATTGTAGGGTAGAAAAAATAGGGTTTGAGAAAGTTTGTTTGAAACGAAAGAAATAATTTCCAAATTTTATATACTTTTTAATGATACACAAAATATTATAAATGACTCTTATTAAAAAATGAATATTTTAACTAACTTGCCTTTTAAATTCCTAAGAAATATTATATTATTTTCATTTTGGTACGACAAAAATTAAATTTTATATATATCATTATGAGGTTGTTCCTATAATAATGAAAATATGATTATAAATACATTATACTTTATTAGATTAGTTGAAATTGAAAAAAAAAATTAATTTAATGAGATCATCCCAAGAAATTACCTCGCATAATGAGCGGGTTTCCGATTAGTAGTTATTAAACTCGGACCATATGTTAATCTAGTCTAAGAGCCAGGTCAATTGCTCATTGGTTAAATGAGTGGATCACTGGTTGCATCGCATAGTTATTAAAAAAAAACACTTAATAAGTTATAAAAATAAGTTTGGGAAGTCATGAAATAAATATGAACATTAATAAAATAAGCACTTATAAATTATCAATTAAAATCAAGTCTAAAAAACAAGCACTTAATATAATTCAAATTCAAGGTTTCACAAGTAACAACACTAGATAATAGAAAATAAAAGGATATCATAAAAATGTAGTCATGCTATTGCTATATAAAATCTTATTGCATTATATTTCTTAAAATTCTAGGAATAAAAGCTTATCTTAAATTTCAAAGTCATATACATATTGCATATCTAACTAATTGTTATGAACCCTTGGATTATGATCTGAACTAAAACTTGAAACTTTATATTTATTGAAAAGTCAAGCATCAATTTCATTATAAAATAGCACCGCACACCCTTGGTGCGATGGTCACTTCACAAGTATAAACGCTTGTGGGGTGTGGGGGGTAAATGTTGGAGTTCAAGTCTCTAGGAGAGAGCTTTACACACATATACACTTAGATTAGGCTAGAGTAAAAATTCTATCTTGTAAAAAGAAAAAAAAAATCACTATAAAATACTTTTTTTTTTATTATATTTAAAATATAAAAGTACTGTAATGAACCTATAAAGGTCATTTTTATTCTAAATCACAAAACCGAATGGGTCACAACAACTATACTTAGATTACATTAAAACAAAAAATTATATTAAAAAAACATGAAAAGAATCAGTTAATATATATATATATATATATATATATATATATATATAGAATTAAGAGCATATGTTTCTCAAAAGAAAAGAATTAAGAGCATATAAAATAGTTGTAAAAAAAAAAAAGTGCCCAACCTTTTATTCTAAATGGAATACCGGATCTCAATCTGACAAAATTAAAGGTATGTTTGATACACTGAATGTGGGATTTTTTTAAAAAATAACTACAAAACCCAAACAATATCATTAGTTAGGAAACGTTTCAAACTAATTTCGTTTATAACAATTCGAGTTCAGTGGACTCGATTTAGGAGAAACTGACGTGGAGAATACATGGAAATCGAGTTCAACGAACTCGGTTTCTGTACATGTCTGCACTTGTGATCAATTTATCTACATGTCTGTACATGTCTGCACTCGTTGAACTCGATTTCTCTAACTCCTTGCTGGTTAATGACCAATTATTAAAGAAGCTCCAGTGGCACTTGTACCATTTCTCTGTGCAAATACAGACATTGCCCACTCACGAAGCACCACTAGCACTAATCGGAGAAGGCGTAACTTTCAACACAGCATGCTTCCAAAATAAAGAATATATATGTATATATACTATTGTTTGCAGTAAGCATTAGATGAAGCTGCCAAAAGATATGTAAAAAAATATACCAGCACAGCCTTCTCAAGGTGAAGACAGAAAGTGTCCAAAGATAATAGCTATGGCTTCAGAAATTCCACTCGTTGAAAGAGCGCCCAGAAACCAAGTTCAACGAACTCGGTTTCCATGTATGGAAACCGAGTTCAATGAAGTCAGTTTCTATGTAGGGAAACCGAGTTCAACAAACTCAGTTTCTATACATGGAAACCGAGTTCATTGAACTCGGTTTGTTGAACTCAGTTTCTATACATGGAAACCGAGTTCATTGAACTCGGTTTCTGTACATGGAAACCGAGTTTGTTGAACTCGATTTCCATGTTTTCTCCACATCAGTTTTCCTAAATCGAGTCCACTGAACTCGAATTGTTATAAATGAAATTAGTTTGAAACGTTTGCTAACTAATGATATTGTTTGGGTTTTGTAGTTATTTTTTTAAAAATCCCCACTGAATGTAGATTACATTAGGAATAGTAATCTTTATTACTGGGAATAGAAGACATTGTAATGGAATAACTATTACTATTCATAAGTTTGGTTGTTACATATGGAAAGCTTGTAAAAGATGATGTATAAGGAAACTTTATATTTTTAAAAATATATTAATTTTAAAACCTATTATATGCACTAAGGAATAATTATTACATCCATTTTAAAGAGGAATGACTATTCTTCAATTTAAAGAATAATTATTCTAATGTAATAACTAATCCATATAATAAAGATGCAATTAACTATTGATATTACACATGAATAACTATTCCATTATAGGAGCTATTACAGCGTACCAAACGTACCTTAAGAGCATGGACCTCGATAACTACTCATTAGTCCAACAGCGTGATTTGCGGCTTAATGGGCTTCGATTCAAGTGGCATACGCTTTAATGGGCCTTTTTTGGACTCCTATTAGTTAACAAACAAATCAAACATTGCTCTTACTCTGTTTCATTGTTTCTAAACTTGAAGGGTTCACAGAACTATTGTATGAGCACGGGAGCATTGGACTCTGATGAGGAAGCCAAGCTCCCAAGATGATGTCATTTGCAAAAAATTGGTCGTCTTGCTGGAACTATTGTATGTCGTTTATTCTCATTTCTTATGTTTAAACTATAGGTCCAATAATCAGATTATGTTAACAGTAATCGATTTGAAATAATATTTTTTTCAATGTGTCAAAAAAACGAAGAAAAAAAGAGAGCCTAAAAGTCTGGGCATGGAAATATATGAAAGGCATAACAGAAAAGGAAAAAGAGAAGAATGTAAAATATTGATCCTATTAAATATAACTTGTTTCAAGTTCAAAGAAACTCAGTAACTATCACATTATCAAGAAGATAAACTAGTATAAATATGAGTGTATTTACTTGAGCATACATAGAGCTAATAAACACAAGAGTTTTTCAAATATGGAGTCTTATTGATAAAAGATTAAACATAGAAAAAAGCAACAAGAGTATTATCACACAATGGTGCTCTCAGAGTACATATACAAATAGTATAAGATAGATCCGACTAGTTATATATAACCAAAAGAAAACAATGAAAGGCACAAAAAGAAAACAATATAAGGCCCTGCTAGGAATAAGCATAGCTTTAGATGTGCTTCTCATAAGTTTTGTGAAACTGCTTCCTTCTTTATATATCTCAGCATCATATTCTCTTACTAACTTGAGGTTGAACATCATGTAGTTGATATAACCTGTTATTATATAAATGTAATTGAGAAATTAAATAGCCTATCGGCCCAAGCTTCTGCTCCATGGACTAAGCCTCAGTAAATCTCCCATTAAAAACCACGCAACATTATTCAGGTCGGGTTGTTAAACCGGATCAAACAAAACTAGGCTCCACAAAACCCAACAACATAGCCAAACCTTATGCTTTCTCACATGAGATTCTACCTTATATATATATATATATATAACCTTAAGAAGGTTGCTACTTTCATTATTTACTATTTGAAAGAGATAGTTGAAAAATGATGGTAGCACCCTTATATTATATGTGATCAAAACTGTTAGGACATATATAATTCACTTGTTAGGAACATATGTCACTATTTTATATAATTGACTAATCTTTTGACAAAATGCATTTTACTTGTATTTTGGTAGATCTAGGATGTGTTTAATACTTCAAGAAACTGTGATTCAAGATCAAGTGTTAAAGCCATGCGAGTCTGTCCAAGAAACAAGTTGAAGAAGTGTCTGAAGCTCGATAGCTAGCTCAACAGCTAGCCATCTATCGAGCTTAAGAAGTTGTTCCAGTCTCGTGGCTCGATAGCTGCTCGACAAATAGGCATCTGTCGAGATTTATGAAAAATAGATTTTCAGTTCTGTTTTGACTTCAATCTGTGATTATGTGTATATAAAAGGATTATTTTAAGGGCCGTCAAAGTGTTCACAAGTTGCACAAATGTTGAGCAAAGTTTGTTCCAGTAAATTATGACCGAAGACAGAATTTGCCCTAGTTCATCGTTCTTGTGAAGAAGTTACTGTGTTTGTGCACCGTAGGGTTTTATGACCAAGCATCTTCTTGATTTTCATCGTTGGGTGAACTGAAGAATTTTGCAACCAACAACCTTCTCTAGTTGGTGATTGAAGTTACGTATTAGGATTTGTGCAATTGGTTAGTCACGTATTAGGAGCCGTGCATCAAAAGGAGAAATTGTCACTACAGAACAAGTCCAATTGGGTATTGGGGTAAAGGTTCAACTGTAGGTTGGTATAAGGTACTGAGATTCCTTTACTTGTAACTGCTTGTTGTGATAATAGTGGAATTTTGAGAGTGGTGACCTTAAAATCACCCGGTGGGATTTTTGCCGTGTAAGTTTTCCCCATTTGTAAACAAATCACCGTGTCAATTTATTTTTCACTGCACTTAGTTTAATTGGTGATTTGTTTGTATTACCATAAGTTTGCATGTTAATTTGATTAATTAATAAACTTGGCTAATTAATCAAGTAATTCATTACAATGGGTCAATTCGTTTTTGGTCTATCAAAAACTTGACACATTTGGGTTGTTACGAACATCATCAATGTCTAGTTTAATTGGGTTTATGAATATAGACAAAATTTAGGTATAGTACTTAGGGCGTGGGTTCTAGTTAGCTTAACTGGTAAAGTCTTTGATGGTTGTATAAGAGATCTAGGGTTCAATACCTGCCTACACCAAAACTGATTAGTGTCTTTGTCTGATAATAAAAAGCTATTATCAAGAGCGGACGTCATAGGTTGAAATTCTCTCAAAAAAAAAAAAAAAGTACTTAGGTGCTTTTTTTTTGGTTCCCCTATTAAATTCAGTTATGTGGCTACTTAACTAAAAATACACTTCCATCCCATGAGGGGGGAAAAAAAACTGAATTTTAAAAGAGAAATCTAAGATATTATATCTAAATTTTGTCCTATTCATATCTAATTCCACGTAAGGTTAGGTACTTATATTATATTTGACCCTTAAGAAGGCAGCCATTTCATTTTTACTATTTGAAATAGATATAAGAGAGCCCGTATTTATAACCCAATGCTAGAATTCCCTAAAAAAAAAAAAAATAATAAAACCCAATGCTACCAACTACCAACTACCACACATAATACATATCAACTTCTTTAATAGTCAATCCCTAATTTACATCTTCTCTTGATGGTTGGATGTAGATTTGTTCAAAATAATGTTTTCTATATGTTTTTTTTTTTTTTTTTTTCATCCAATAGTATTGTTTTATATAGCACAATAATTCATCGTAATCAGTTGAAAAAATTCCATTGCAAGTACAATTTTCACCCTCATTCAGCCAAAAAAAGAAAAGAAAAAAAAGAAGTATGAATAGTTTTTGTCCTTGTGAACTCTTCCAAATTGTATTCTTTTCACCAATCTAATGCATATTTGCTAAGCTTACCAGATGTAAATTTCATTTTTTTTTCTCACAAAAAATATCCAGATAATCAATGAAATCCTCAAGATCAAGTAACTAATCAATAAAATCTTCCTAAAAAAACCCCAATCAAAATCTACAATCTATCTA
Organism: Quercus agrifolia; assembly: GCA_029955455.1. Lineage (NCBI taxonomy): Eukaryota > Viridiplantae > Streptophyta > Magnoliopsida > Fagales > Fagaceae > Quercus > Quercus agrifolia. The sequence goes on along the minus strand of JARQAD010000011.1, from coordinate 10,011,631 downwards.
TATATATCTAAAAATTGAAGCATAGCATTTATTATTACTATACTCTAGTAGAGCTAAATTAGCATTCATGTCATTATTTTTTTCCTTTCCAAATTTTCCTATATATTTTAAAAAATTTACTCATTTAAGGTGACTTAAAAACTCCATTATTTTTTGACACTATCTCCAAAATTTTTCTATCCCTTTTACCTTTTCATCTCCCCACTATTTTATTACTTAATGTCATTCATTCTCAATGCCTTTATCTTCCTTTATTTTGACTCTTCTTATTCTTATCCTCTTAGTATAAATTTGTCATTCTCTTTCTCTTTCTATTTATAGTTTTGTGACACAAAAAATGTTATTTATCTCTTAATTTTATTTTTTCATTTTTGGTGGATTTTTTTATTTTTAGTTTTCTTGTATCTAAACTTTAGGTTGATGAATTTTTGTATTAATTAGAATTCTACTTTGGGTTGATGTGATTTAGTTTGTGTTATGATCCTAGTATCCCACATTGCTTAAGTGTAAGCTTAAACATATGTATATGAGCTCTTAGGCACCTAACTAAATATTTTGAAAATCTAATCATTAGATTGCATATTCTTTATTTTCTTAACATGAATGTCAAATTTCGTGTTAATTGGATATTATTTACTATTTGATCCATAAACTTATTTTTTTTCACATGATTTTACACTACAATAACTTGAAATATAAACATATGATTGATGACATGCCTATTGATTTTTGATCATTTATAAATTTGGCAATATGAAGGATATAAGAAGAAAATATATTCTAATGGTGGATTTTTTGAAATTCATATCAAATAATAAGATATGTAATGGAGTTATAGCCAAACTTTATCCTAACTGAAATGTGTACATTTCTCTTAACAACCACATATTTAAAACATCATATATGTCAATTTTTGAATATTATGAAGCTATTTGCAATCTAGAGTGTAACTTTAGAAGATGATTACTAAAATTTGAAGATTAGAGAGGGTAACATAAACCATCCTACTGCTCGGGGTTACAAGGCGAAATTTACTAGGAAAAAAAAAAATTAGAAAAGCCTCCTGGTTGGTTGAGTCATTGACAAACTGAGCATATGTAGTCTTTACTGTGTTCAATCTGACATTTGTGTAATTAAGACATACAAGGTAATAGTAATAGATACCTACAATCTAAAAAAATAGTAATAGATACCCATAAAAAAGCACACACACATCTGTGTCTATATTTTATATCTATATATTACTAAAAGCTGAAGCATAGCATTTAGTTTTGCTATGCTCACATTAAGCCACATCAGTAGCCACGTCATCATTTTTTGTTTCCAATTTTTGTTATATATATATTTTTAAACATTTTCTCATTTAAGGTAACTTAAAAACTCCATTATTTAAAAATTAAAATATCTTTTAACCATTATTTTTATTATTAATTTTCCAAAATTCTCCCTCCCTTTTACCTCTTCATCTCCCCACTACTTTCTACCTTAATATCATTCTTTCTCTACCGTTTTGTCTTCCTTTATTTTGGCTCTTCTTATTCTCAACATCTTACTATAAATTTGACATTTTCCTTTTCATTCTATGCATAGTTCTCTCACACAAAAAAGGTTATTTCTCTCTTTCTCTCTCTCTCTCTATCAATTTGTTTTTCATTTTTTGTTTGATTTGTTTTTCATTGCATCAATTCTTTAGGTTGATGAATTTTTATATTAATTAGAATTCTACTTTGGGTTGATGCAATTTATTTTTGTGTTTTAAGTTGTTATCTTTTATATTCTCTTTGATTAAATATTATCCTACTGCATTATGCATATAGTATATAATAATATAATGTTATTATATTATATAGAATGACTTGTATAATTTGATGTTTATTGCTATATAGTTTATTTTTACTCTTTTTTCCTCTCATCTTATTTTATTCAATATTTAAATCCAGTCACATCCTCCATACTGTTAAATTATGCGGCACAAATCAAGAAAATGGCTAGACACAAACCTGTCTTCCTTTCAATATTTATTTTTACTCTTTTTTCTTCTCATCTTATTTTATTCAATTTTTAAATCCAGTCACATCCTCCATACTGTTAAATTATGAAGCACAAATCAAGAAAATGGCTAGACACAAACCTGTCTTCCTTTACCATACGTTGGGGGAATCAATATATTGGTGTGATAAAGGGTCATATAATTTATAATTTAGATAGCACCCTTTGAATGTAACTAGGCCCATAGATTGAGCAACTTGTAGACTTAAAAAGGATATTGAGAATTAACTTTTTGAATTAAGTCTAAAAAAATATGAACTACTATATATCATTTAGATAAAAACTTTTATCTTAGATACATTAATATTTTTTTTGACACATATTTAAATCACGCAAACTTAATAATTTTATATTATGTGTTAGCATCGTCTCTGCTTCTTCATCTTCTTCTTCTCAAAAATATTATGTATCATCTTTAAAGGATGCCAACAATATTGATCTTATGGGATAGGTGACATAAAATATTGAGAAAAAAATGTTTTATATTACAATCTACTAAAAATGTTTTACACATTCATCTATTTTAATTTAGATATTTTTTCCAATTTTTTTATTTATTTAAGTTTAGATATTTATAAGTAAACAATGAAATAATGATTCATGAATAATCAAAAATATATATATCTATACATATTTATTTTGTGCGGTTGTAAATTTACATATATACTTTTGCATTTATATATTCATCTACTTTAATTTAGATGTTTATAACTTAATAATGAAATCTATAAACAAGGTAATTAAAACAATCATATTTCTACAATTCAAAAAGTCACAATTTCTTTTTTCAAAAATAGGCCTTTTACATTTCCTTGGAATTATTTTAAATTTTTTTTTATAAAATTTTTGACATACCACTAACCTAACCATTACATACATTAAAAAAGTTTAAGGCTCATTATTACTTCCATTAATATATTATGGATATCTTAATTGATTGAGACCAAACTAGAGAAATGTCTTTCATATTTCCTTGAAAATTTAGAAGAAGATGGAAAAAAAAAAAAACCTTTGACATACCACTAACATTACTACATCTATAACTATTTAAGCCATCCATGATATCTATTTCTTTTTGATAACCATAAAATTTACAACTAGCAAGGGAACATACAAAGTAATAAAGAATAAATGAAGGAAGAAAAAAATAAATGAAATCAAATGTCAATTAATAACAATTATTTGGAAAATAATAAGGTGATAAAGAGGAGTAAGAAATAAAATAGAGATAGCTATACAGTGGACATTAAAAAACTTTATAATGCAATAAAATCAACAATCAAATATAATAATACAAAATTTAAACTTAAAACTAATCAAACTCTAACTAGGGAAATTATTTATATATATATATATATAATCATAATCTTCATACACCATGACTTTAAAAAAAAAATTATTGAATAGTCTACCTCTTATTTAATGTCTATTTTAGACAAATCATCAACCAATAAATATATGATAATGGTAAAAAATGTTATAGACAAGATTATGAAAAATAAAACTATTTTTTTAAAAAGAAATGCTTTATAAAGTCTAGGGACTAAAATAGTATTTTATCTAAAAAATTATCATGCGCAACGCGTGGGTCTGCGACTAGTATATCTAAAAGCTAAAGCGTAGTGTTTAACGTTGTAGCGCTCTTGTTGAGCCACATCAGCGCTGCATCATTAACCTATTTTCAATATTTTATCTCCTTTTTAATTATTTTTTTCCTCATTAATTTGCCACTTTACAATTCCACCTTCTCCAACATTTACTTACTTTTTCCTTTTTATCTCCCTACTACTCTATACCTTAACCTTACAATTTCTCCATTTCTTCATTTTCCTTTTATTTTGACTCTTCTTTTCTCTATTTTTTTTTACTATAATTTTTTTTTTCTCTTCTATTCAATCCATATTTTGCTCACACAAAAAGGTGAATACTCTCTCTCTCTCTCTCTCTCTCTCTCTCTCTCTCTCTCTCTATATATATATATATATATATATATATATTCTTTCTTTTGGTGGATGTTTAATTCTTTAAATTGATGAATTTTTATGTTTAGCTCTACTTTAGGTTGATGTGATTTGGTTATATTTAATTTTTTTTATCTTTTTAATTAATTTTTTTTTTTGTTTGTTACATATTATCCTATAAAATTACAGAATGATTTAATGTTATTCTATTACATAGCATGACTTGGATAATTTGGTATTTACAACTATACATTTTCTTTTGAATATTCTTCTACTCATCTTCTTTTATATAATTTTGTTATTTGTCTCACATTCTCTTGCAAAAAAGGTGATGGTTCTCTCTCTCTCTCTCTCTTAATAATTCGTTCTTGCAACTCTATTTTAGATTGATGATTTTTTTTTTCTCTACTTTTGGATAATACACTTTGGTGGTGTGTTTTTTGAGTTATTTATCACATGTATTCTCTATCCCTCTTATAGTTTTGGTTTGAGTTAATTTTTAGATATTTTAGAAGTGAAATGATTATGTATTTGAATGTCTCTATAAAAATTATTCAAGTAATATCAATCATAAATTGGTGATGAAGTTTGGTTATCATGATAATCTTCTTAAGAGAATGAGAATTTGGAACTTAAAGATTTTAGTTGTAGAAAAAAAAAGTTTAATAATATAGATCACTTGAAAAAAAAAAGTATTTCTATCTTTTATCTCAAAAACAATAATGGAATAATATCAATCAAATGCATCTAAATTTTTCAAAAAAAAAAAAAACTCAAAATAATAGAATGATATATTTGTAGAGATGAAAAGATGAAAAATAATTTAGAAATAATATCTTCAATAGTTTTAGAGAATAAATCATACATTATACCATGTTACAAAACATTTGTATATTGAAAAAAATATCGCGTGGGTCTGCGACTAGTGGTAATAAATGTCAAAGAATAAAAAGTGAAGTATCAGAAAGAAAAAGTTAAAGCCAAATAGAGAAAATGAAAATGCAGAGATAAGTATTCCTCATTAACAAGAAAATGTATATTCAATATCTTGGAGACATTTTATGGTTTCCATCAATTCCACATGTATATAATTTGGCCTCCATAAGGAATTCCTACAACCAAGCTGTTGTCTGATTGGCACCACCAAGTATTCCCCAATTTTTGGTACAATTGAAATAACACTTTCCATTTCTTTCCTTTTTTCTTTCCAATTCTCTGCAAGGAAAGATTAAGTTTATTATAAACTTCCGGTTTTATAAAACCGAGTTAGAAGTGATGATTTCATTAAAGTGGACGCACTAATTAGATAGTTTTCACAAAATGAAATGATTGATTAAGCATAGAAAAACACAAACAAGTACCTGAATGCCATGGTCAATTAATAATGTTCCTAGCATGCTTGGATTAACAAAAGGACCTGATTGATTGCAATTTCATGAGTGAAATCAATGTACTGTTGAGGTAATATATGTATTACCACATTCTCTTGCAAGGGAAAAAAAATTTGTTTAATTGGCAACTCTATAGCAACTTTTTTGGGGGATAAGTTGTACAGAAGCAATTGAATAATATATCTAATATAACCTCTTTATCATTCAGCCCCCATAATACAGGTTGTAGTTCTAATTAGCATCATCTTTCTTGAGAGGAAAAAAGTGTACCAGACACTACATGATTTTCTATTTAATGATCTGCTTCTTTCAAAAATATTTCTTGGGTCTTTCGTTTGCTTAAAGTATTTCAAATGGTGTGCCTTAAATATATATGGAAAAAAAAAAGTTGTATGCGCTTTTCATTTTTATGCATTTTTGGATTCTGACCAAACATACTAAATTGATATATATATAAAATAATAATAATAATAATAATAATAATAAAAAGGTAATATGCTCACCTCCTGTATGCCTTGCCCAGCATCACATATCCTTCTCAGATTTAGTGGTTTCGGTTTACACTTGTTGCTACGTCTCGTGATCTACCTGTTTTCCCTGTATGAATAGAAGTATTTATGTGATTTAAGTAATCATAATATTTGCAACTAGAAAAATGAAAGTAACTATGTGCTTACTATTGGTGATGCTATTAACTGGTCGTAAGTGAAGAAATTACTGTTTTTCAAAACATTTCTTTGGTATTCAAAAATTGTGTTTTTCCTTTCTTTCCTTTTTCTTTTTAATAAAACTGTTGTCTAATTTCTGTTAATTAATTAAACAGAAATATTGGCATATTATATACTTCTATGGTCTACACACAAGTGTTAAATTCTTCCATTAGTGAGATAATTTCAGTGAGAATGTGCCATACCTTTCCTTTGAATATGTGCTCTATGGTGGCATTAAGGTCTCCCTTCCACTGACTTGTTTTGAATTCGATGTCTTCATATACTCCTTCCAGCTCAGGTGTCTTTAGATTGGATGGAACAAACATCCTTAAATTGGGACATCTAATTACCATCATTTTCTTTAGGGATGGCCACTCAAAAGCATTGGCTTCATTGCAAAAACACTTCAGATTTGGTAAGTCCCTGAGCAAGATTGAGTTCACTTTGTGGAACAAATCTTTTTCTTCTTTTTCTTCTTCACTAGCTCTTATAAGGATTTCTTCAATTTTTATACATTTAGTAACTTGTATCTCTTCTAACATCACAAGCAATTTTGCTATAGATGGTGAGAACAAATATGTCAGACTATTACATTCCCATACTACTAACAATCTCAAGTTTCCAAAACCTCTGATCCTTTTGGGACCCTTCTTCCATATGTGCATCAGTTTTGATAAATTATATAGATTCAATTCTCTTAACTGATCAAGAACTGATGCTACTTGACTTTCCTCAAGATTTAGTTCTTCAAGTTGAAATATAACTTCCAGCAACTGGCAATCCTCTAATACAATCGATTCTAGATTCTTTAAGCGCTCAATTATATGTGATGGAAAAAGTGACTGTATCTTTGAGGGATTGTTGATATCACTAGCTCTTGGATCCTTCAGCTTAGTCAAAGTAAGCTACAAATAATTAAGTACTGTTATAAGAAGTATTATAATCAAAATAATCATTTCTTTAAGATCTATCAAAATTATTTGGAGCCATGGGCTTGACAACAAAACATGAATATATCCATCTATGGAATAAGATGGTATAAATAGAGTGGATGCACAAATTAAAAGGCAATCAATTTTAGGTGCATAAAGAATAGACAAATTAAGAAAAGCAATCAATATTAGGTGCATGAAGAAAGGAGCAGATGAACAAATAGAACAACAATGCACCATTGGGATATGTGCTTAAATCTGGAACTTTTAATGTTAAGGGAAAGAAATTACTATTATTTAGTCAGATACGTACCTCTTTGTTCACTGAGGAGCTTCCTTGGGATTTTTTGGTGGTGCTTCGATCCCCATTGGTTTTCTTCTGCTTTCCTGGGCTCCAAATTTCTGAACCAAATGTTTTCAATTTGGGACAATTTTTCATATCGATCTTCTTCATGGATAGCCATGCAAAAGAATAAGCTCCAGTAGAAAGACTCACTAGATGTGGCAGTCCTATTAAGTCGAAGGAAGTAACTTTATGGAACACATTGATATCTGCTTCCTCTTCCTCTCCATCTCTTTGAACAATTTTTTCAATTGCCACACACTTATCTACCGTAATGCTTTGAAGTTCCACAAGTAGTTTTGCAACAGAAGATGGGAATAAGTAACTTAAACAGTGACATCTATCTACTATAATAGACGTTAGGTTTTGAAAACCCTTAACACCTCGTGGAACATTTTTCCACACTTCTGTCAACTTAGATAAACTCCGTAAGCCTAAAGTTCTCAATTGAGCAAGTGCTACCATTCTTCGGTGGTCATGGTCGACCTTTAGTCCTTCAAGATCAAATATCACTCTTAGTGAATCAGCCTCATTTAATTTAAGATTTTCTAAATTCAATAACCACAGGATTGTCTTGGATGAAAAAAATTTATTAGAAATGTTAACTGCAGGATCCCCAGCTGTACAAAAACCAATGAGTTTTGGTAGACAGGATATGCGTATTGATGTTAATTGTGGAAACTTGATCCTATCAAATGCCATTTCATCTTCTTCTCCATCCTTGAGGAAAATTTCTTCCATGTAATCACACCGTTCTATTTCTAACTTTTGGAGTTTAACCAAACCTCTTGCTATGGACAATGAAAAGACATTTTTCAAACGGCTGCATTTTGATAGCCAAAGAGATTTGAGGTTGACAAAAAAAGCAAGCTGTGAGTCTGATCTGACATTTTTCAAACTGCAGCGTTTTGATAGCCCATGACATATTTCTTTTAATTCAACCAAATAAGACAGTTCCAGTGACTCCAGGATAGGGAATGCAGATTGTGGAGTCTGATCTGATGTGGTATCAATTACATATTCTACCTCCTTACTATGACGAACTCTTAGAACCTTCAAGCATTGAAAACCCTTTTGGTCTAACTCATACAGAATATTTTTTAAATTTTTTACTTCCCTCAATTCTAAAATTTCAGATTTCTGTAAGAGTTGATGGAGCATCGGACTCTCTGGAATCTCGTGCATGTCAACTCCCCAAAGTACCAAACTGTTTCCAAACAAATAATCATGTGACTGATATTTGAATTGATCAGTAAGTGGGGGCCTATAAAACCCACCCCTCATCAGATTACCAGTAAATATATGAAATCTTGTCATATGATTTTTGAAGAGAAAGTCTTTTGGGAATGACTTGGGGTTTGGTATACAAATTTCTAAAGCCATTAAATGATGGGATAAAGACATTAGTTCAGCAAGGCTTGCGTTGGATCCCTCTCCCTCTCTGTTGCCTCCAGTAGGCTCCCATTCCATAAGGACTTCTCCCATATACAACTCTTCTAGTCGATATAAACTCGATAGGAGACCAGGTGGAATTCGTTGAAGATCAAAGCATTTTGACAGATCTAGCAACTTTAAATGACTTAGATTTTTGGTTTCTCTTGGCAACTCCCTGATTCTAGAACCAAAAAAGCTAAGCATTTCTAGTTTCTTAAGTGCTCCAATTGCAGATACATCTTCGAACTTACAATAATCCAAATGCAGTGTCCGAAGGTTCTCAAGGACCTGGATTGATTGTGGTAGTGACAGAAAGGACATACCTTGCATAGACAATACCTTCAGTTTCTTCATCCCTTTAAAAAGATTGGCTGGGAACATCTGTGTAGTAAGTTTGCTACATGATAGCAGCAGAAGCTCAAGTTTCGGACACTCTATGTCTTCAGGATGACTTTTCATTTCTCGAGACATTAGGGAAATTGCTTTATAATGTCCATATTTATCTTTCTCTGGCCATTCTTCCATTTTATTATCACTTTCTACCAGAAAACCAAGTTCATCTGCCTTTGATATAGCAAAATCCCTTACAACATCATGGATTTTGACACATTCTACCTTCTCACTATCCAACAGTAGAGACAATCTTTTAAGATTTTTAACGATTGCATGAACTCTATTTCTTGCTTCTGCCACATTATCAATCCTTTCAAACAACCTTCGTCCCACTCCATATCTGACCAAATATTCAATGGGAATATCATGATCTTCTGGAAATAAACAGCATAGCAAAAGGCATGACTTAGCTTCATCACTTTTTAAGTAACTATAACTAAGCTCTATGCTGGAATACACCTTTGAATCAAGACCAGGAATATTTTTTGGGATAGCATTTTTAAGCTGTTGAAGTGCAGCAATCCACTCATCATTTCCTTTGTTTTCTAGGGCTCTTCCAATAGTTACAATAGCAACAGGTAGACCTCCACATTCCTTTGCAACCTCTTTTGCTATTGGATGTAGACCGGGAGTATTGATACAGTTACCTGCCATCCCCTTGAAAAGATTCCATGCTTCTTCATCAGGTAAGACTTTGATTGGGAAAATCTTTTGAGCTTTCATCTGAGTGCAGGCTTCTTCACTTCGTGATGTCAACAAGATTTTGCATCTATTGTGTTGACCTCCAAAAGGAATTCCTACAAGATCTAAATCAAGTGCATCCCAAACATCATCTAATATTACAAGAACACTCTTTATATCCTGTAGTCTTGAATATAGCTGCTCTGCTCTTCCACCTTCACTCTCCCTTTTAAGTTCCAGACCTAGCATATCTGCAATTTGACCTTGAATCTTGCTCAAGTCTCTATTCTGGGACACCACTGCCATCACAACTTCATCAAATAACTTATCATCTTTTGCTCTTTTCGCTACCTCTCTTGCCATTGTTGTTTTTCCTATCCCCCCCATACCGCATATGGCAATCATATTGATCTCATCAGCTCTTAGTGCCTCTAAAACTTTTTTCTTCATTTTTTTTCTTGACTCAAAATCCATAATACCTTCTTTGGGTAAAGATCTTATTCCCAGCGGAAGAGGAGGAAAGGACACTTCACTAAATTGTCCATCATTTAGTAGTACATCAATTTCCAAAGTCTTCTTCTTAGCTTTCCTACTCAAGGAATAACGTGGACACCATCCATCTAAGCCCTTCTTATTTGCTTCGGCATCTTCATCAAGGATGTTGCGTGCCTTTTCTACCCACCTCTCCACCACGGGTAAGATTACCTGTCCATTCCTTTTTGCTGCGTCAATTTTCAATTGCACCCCATCTATCTTGGCATGAAGGTTCCCAATTCGATCTTCAAGATTCTTGATGTTGCTATTATAGTGAAACAGATAGCCACAATGTTTTTTGATTGGGTCCAAAAAGTATCCCCCAATGGTTACTATAACTGAAACAACATCCATTTCTTTCCTTTACTCTTCTGGATTCTCTGTAAGAACAGAAGAAATTTAAAGTTTTAACTTTCATTTATTCAAAACCAAAAAGACGAGATTTTAAGTATTATAACTTTCATTTATTCAAAACCAAGTCAGAAGTGATGGTCACACTAAAGTGGACCTACTGATTAGAGAGTTTTAGCGCTGCAATTATTATTATATTTTAAATGTGTTAGGGATTGATGGTTATCATCCAAATGGCATTGTATTTAAAATTCCGATCAATATTGATATATGAATAGGAGTTTCGGGTGTAACTGTGTAACACTAAAGCCTTTATAGAGAATTATGTGAAATTTTGATGGCAATTCGTGCTATTTGGGTTGTGTTCATGTAGTGTTGAGTGAAGGGTATTCAACTACATGGGTCAACCCAAACATGATTTATTTTAATAATTTTGTATCAACACTAATACGACCCATTTATTAAGCTGGTTGACACAATGCGAGACTTCCCAACCCACATATCATGCTTAACAAACATGTTATCTTGGATTGACATAGACATAACCAATTCGACCCATTTATTAATATACAGGGAGTGTTAGATTTAGGGGAGTCAATATTGTACCATACTAATTGCTACGGTTGGAATTTGTCATACCAATACGTGAACCGGTACAAAACACCCTTAGAGTATCCTCAATAAGGTTGCTAAATTGACTTTTAGTCAATTTAGCAACCAATACCCTAAAAATGTATTCTACAGCAAAGAAGGCAAACTTATAAAAAAAAAAAAAATTTGAGTTTGAGCTACAGTGAGCAACTAGAGATAGCAGCTCATTGTAGCTTAAACTCAAAACAAATACTAATTTTTTAATGTGGGGTGTTAAAAAAAGTATTTTAACGTGTTAATGATTGTGGTTGTTGTTTATTGTGTTGGATATATTATTTTATTGTGTTATTTATATTATTTTAATGTGTTGAATTTTAAAATAAAACCTCTGATGTTGGGTATATTATAAAGTGGAGTGTTAAAATAGATAAAGTAATATTTTGAGTTGCTAAAAGCTATATATTTTTAGCAACCTTATTGTGAATGCTCTTATAAGCCATTCTTACTAGCTAGACCACCATAAAAGTGGTCTTTTCTTTGCTGTGGTTCAAGCAATGTACTTTCCTTGGCACTAAGCCACTGGAAATATTTGCTAAATAGCACCTGATCAAACTTATTTAGTTATATAGCACTTTTTTGGACTCGAGTTCCAAGTGAAACTCGACTTTACTAAACTTGAGTTTCAAGCATCATGTTTGTACTCAAGCATTATGTTTGATCAAATTTCCGTAGTACTTGGAACTCGAGTTCCAAAAAAATGTTACATAACTAAATAAGTTTGACTTGATGCTTTTTTCCTAAATATTTCCAAAAATTATGCTATCTGGCAAAATATGCCCTAAGCCACTAGAGTGGATCCCATGCTCTGCCCTTGAGTAGGGGTATTAATTTGGGTTAGCATGTCGGGTTCGTGTCATGTCGAAATAGGAGTATTTGACTAAATAACTCAACCCTAACCCGACCCATTTAATAATCGTATCGTGATCCTTTAACTGTAACCTGACTTGTTAATAGGGTGGATTGACCTAACCCAACCCACTTGACACGCTTAATAAACGGGTTGTGTTGGGTTGATATGAATGTAACGCAACCCATTTCAACCTCCATAATATTAATTATAATATCCATCTAGAATTTTTTTTTTTTTACATCCCAAAAGTAGTGCATACACTTCAAGTCTTCAACTCACATTCAAAAAATAATATAGTTCAACAAAAATATAACATCCATCTAGAAATAAGTTATTTACACTCCAAAAAAAGTGCATACACTTCAACCCAAATTCAAAATAACATAGTTCAACAAAAATATAATATCCTCAGAACTCACCAAATGCTAAGTATCAATATTGAAAGAGTTTGAGCAAAAAGTAGACTAATCATGACTATAACTATGATTATCATCCATAGATTCTTTGTTAATGTCCAAATTCATAACATCTCCCACTAGCTCATCCAATTTTATTTGTGCAAGTTCTATGCCAAAAAATATATATAAATATTAGTAGTTACAAAAATATGATCATGCCTCAACAGTTTTACAAGAACTAAATAATAATAATGTCAGAGTAATAATAACTAATGAAACAAATAAGATTACCTTTCTCTTCATATAACCAATCTCTAGTGCAAACCAATTATAACAAGGTTTAAAGATTTAGGGTTTGTAAAGTTTCAATTTCCAATTATATCCCTTGTAAGTTTTTGTAATTACTCACTTCTCTTTTTAAATTTAAAATATGGATATAAAAGGTATTTGAAAAATCTAAAATAAAATGAATATTTATTTTCTATACTAGTTAAACGGGTTGTGTTAAATGGGTCATTTTGAGTTGACACAAATAAATTAGCGTGTCAAACGTGTTTATTGTGGGTTGACCCGCTTATGTCACGTTTCTTATCGTGTCGTTTTTGAGTTGACCTATTTATGACCCAAACCCACTAAGGCCCAACCCTAACCCAAAAAAATTCATGTCGAGTTCGTGTCGTGTTTGTGGGTTGGGTCGAACATTTACACCTCAAGTTAAGAGTGGGATTTGATGAACAATGTTCATCATCTTCAACCTTCAACCCTAATTTGACACTAACCTTTAAAAGACCATAACTTACTCATTTTAAGTCCAAATTAAACCAGTAAACTATTGTTTTGAATCTTGTAAAGTATACTATCAATTCATGAAAATAATTGATAGAAAATGATTTTTAGTGAGTCAAAATTGGTATGCAATTTTTTGGTTTTTTTACTATTTTTTTTTACCAATTTTCAAAACTAGGTTTTGTATTTCTCTTTACATGCCATAACTTGCTACCATATTTTAAAAAGCATGCTATTATCATCATTAGAAACATATTCATATGATTTAATCACTCAATTTGATGCCATAACATGCCTCTAAAAATTCATGCATATTGGATTTTTTAAAAGCAACAAAGATCTTGGGTTCATTAATCCAAAAGGGAAAACAAGCATCCATAGCTCTGATATCAATATTGAAGATATTAGTTGGGCCATATATTTGCATACCTTAATAGAACCGATTACTCACTTCCCAGGTCTTTCTCTTCATTGCTTTACAAACTCCTCCACACAATCTGTACAGTTCTTGGAGCACCTTTTTGTCATTGGAGAGGCTACCAAAGTTTCTTCTGAGATTCTCACACTCCAAGTTCCAGGGTACTCTTGATGGTGTCCCTAGAAAGAAATGGTTTGCTTGAGAGATTACTTAGGAATTGTATGTTCGTTTTTGTTCTCATAATTTCTCTGTTGGTTCCTTTTTTTTCCTCTTTAATTGTTGTAATAGTATTTAAATATAAATTGAATAAGCATACTATCAAGATGAGTGGTCTTATAATCACTCAATCCATCATATATCACTCCACTATTGATCTTGACAACTCATACTCAGACCAATTTAAATTTAAACTCGAATTTAAATCCACTTATCAAATAGCCTGTGGATAAATAACCCATGTGGATGATTCATGGGCCATTTGTTATGGGTTGGGTCAAATCTGGGCTAAGTATTAACCATTAGAAACAAATAAGTTCCTAAATACAATGAACATGATAGTTTTTCCTTTATTTTGCAATAAAAAAAAGGGGTGAGGAACTCAAGGGTTTAATGAAGGATTAACAGTATAACTAGTAAAAATTCATACTTACGATGGACAAAAATGTCATATATTTATATGGGTCACTTGTCTTGACACAAATTATGAGCCTAGTAATTTTGGGTTTGATTACAAGTTAAAGAGGTCAACATGGAATTGACCTATTTATTAACCGTATTAAACTGGGTTAACCCCGCTTTGATATAAACTCATCTATACTAAACATTAATCTACGAAAATTGTGTCGCATTTATGGGTGGAGTTATCGATTGCCATCGTTACCTGCAAGAGGTTGAATATATATATATATATATTTTTTGAGCTTGTACTTACATTCTCACACTTCTTAATTTTATATAGTTTTTTTGGAAAAATCTCTCTCTTAATGTTCTTTCTGTAAACTAATAACTAACTCTTCATGTTCTTTCTATAAACTAATAACTAATAGAAAATAAAAACTAAAGAACAAAATAATAACAAAAATAAAATAAATAGAAAAGTACTCGAATTGTGAAACCAATGTGCAAATCAGAGAAGCATTACCTTAGTAAAATTTAGGAGTAACACCAGAAGGAAAAGTCTCTAGTACTTGCCTACGCCTCCTATACAAAGCAAAGTGTATAACAAAGAAATTTAGCAGGTTACAACAGAGAGATTGTAACCAACAATCGCAGAGCACCGTGATCCGATTTTAAGTGTAATTAAGTATGAATCAAAAGGGTGATGGAGAACAAGCAATTGGGTGTTATTATGTGCAGTGGAAATGCCTTTAAATTAAGCATCAGAAAGGAAAGGTATCCAATTCTTGATTGGCCATTATGACAAAGAATCAATGATGATTTATCTTTAACAGGCATCCCAACCTTTCTTGAACATCAATCTCAAGGGTATGGAAGCAAGCCTTGATTCACTTTCTAGAATAGGTACTGAGAAATTGTTCCACTATCCTTTAAAAAAAAAAAAACGAATAAGAGGAAAAAAGAGATAAGAAAGGAACAACAATAGTGGTGATGAATTACTTGAATATTGAGCAATATATTGTTCACTGCCCTAACAATATATTGAGCCTGTGTTTCTTTGTTTCTAAATTTGAAGGGTTCACGGAATTGTTGTATGAGCACGGGAACTCTCAAGAAGCCCAAGCTGGCTCCAAAGTAATCATAGGAATTACAATTGCAGGAAAATATATCATTCCTTGCTTTCCCAGTTGCTTTGATTCCCATTTGGTGATGCATTCTTGTAATACTTTGTGAAATATACAATAACATGAATGATTTATATAACCACATGAATTCAAGTAGCCAGGTCCTACTCCTACCTATTGAATTAATACTGAGCTCTTGAATTTCTTTTCTCGTTTCTCCTATCTGCTCCGATTGTGGGGTCTCAAAAGTTTGTGGGTTTAGAGGGTCTTTTATTGTGCTTTTAGTTTGTGAGGTGTACGGACAACTATGTTGTTTATGTGAATTTTGAGTTTCACAGGTTGATTCTCTTGTTTGGTTCGTTTTTTGGATTGGGGTTTTAGTTTTACCTTGCATTTTTTTTGGTAAATGTTTCATCTTTGCTCTTGTGGTATGGAATAGGAGGTGATGAAGAAAGTGGTAGTTTTGACTTCGCTTGAGAAGATACCTGTACAGCAGTCTCTAATTTTGGAGTTCCTGGTTAGTTTGGTTTTGTGAAGGGGTTTAAGATTTTTGGGTTTTATTTTGAGGGGGATAAGGTGGTGAATTTGATTTTTGATTATCACGGATGGTGATTTATGGGTGGTAAAACAGTAAAGATTGGTACAGAAACTAGTAAAGTTATGTCTTGTAATGGAAGTTCTAGTTTTTTCCAACACTTAAACATTATGATGATTTTGTTTCTCAAAAAAAAAAAAAAAAAAAAACCATTATGATTTTGATATAGTGTCTTTCTTCTTCATCATACATTTTGAGAGAGGATGTATTGTAGATGTTGTGACAGAGAGAAGGGAAAAAAAAATTTATTTTCTTCTTCATATCTTGTTTTTATCATGGCAGGATTATTATTATTATTTTTCCTTTATATTTAAAATCGTTTTGTAATGTTTTTAACTGAATTGCCAATGGTGCAGCTTCTTGTGAATCAATTTGAGCCTTTATCAGAGCAACAATCGGTAGGCATCTACAACTTGCAACAGTCATCCCAGTAGGCTGAAGATGCTCTGACAAAAAGCATGTAGGCATCGCAGCAGTCCCTGGCTGAGACATTGGCCAATTGCTCAGCTGGCCCATCAGGATCATCTGGATATGTGGCAAACTATGGGTCAAATGGCCACAGCCATGGGAAAGCTTGGAACACTAGAGGGATTCCTTCGCCTGGTAATTTTATTTTCTGTTTTGATCCCATTTATTTGTTTTCCTCAAAACAGGAACCATGTTTGAAAAATAAGTTGCACTACCTTTGGTGGGTAATATGTTGGGTTAGTGGAAACTCTGACACTAGATTGTTGAACACTTTATAAGCACTAATGCTTTGACTCACCAACACCACACGGCAAAACTACTCTAGCACACTTTGCTTTTACAAGACACACCCCAACTCTCTAGACACCTATGTACTGACACTACACAATAGCCTATGACACACTTCACCTCACACGTCTCTCACTAGTCTCACCAATCTCACACCACCACATCTATTTATACTAGGTGTATGTTGGTTAGGAAACCAACTTGAAACTTCTAGCATCTTCTTTTTAAATACTTTATTTACCAAGCTTCTAGACTATTCTATAAACATGTGGCTGAGTTTTACTTCTACATAGAAGTCTCTAGAGATATCTCATAGAGAAATCCGGAAAGAGCATTATGGAGAAATTTTTGGAATGCAATAGAATTTTCTAGAGAATTCTGGAGAGAAGCAAATTGAGTGGAACTCTAGAAGTTTCTAGAGACAGGAGAGTTAGTGTTGATTTCTAACATAATAATGGTATTATCATTTCAATAAAACCATTTTTTGAGAACAACTTTTGTGCAATGATTCCTATTGTTGTTAAATGTAGGGTTTAGAAGTGATTGAATTGTAGCCAAGTACTCTTCTTAAGTCTCATCATTGTAACAAGTTAATATATTTCTTTCCAAATAAGCAAAAAACATGTGATGCTTGTCTTGAGGATTGAATCTGATTCCAGTTCTCTTGAAGTCTTCTATCTTTTCATTGTTATACTTACGATTATTGGACATAGTTTACTAAAGGTAATTTTGTTATAGACAAAATATCACCAATTTACCGCTGCCCAAATTATTGAAAAGCTAGGTGGTAATATTGGAGACATTTTAATGGCTTCCATCAATTCAACATGTATATGACTTTGTCATCTTGCAGGTGGAGCAAATCAAGAATTTAAAACGCTTTGTGTTAGTTTTGATGCAGCTTGTTCATAACTTGGTTCTCTTGTAACTGTAGAAGTTACAATTACGTACTAGGTTGATAATTTGCATCAGCAAATGCACTGTATATTGAAAATCAGGCAATTACCTCGTTTACATCTTGCAATATATGACTGTTTCTCTCGTCTTTGATCCCTCAGCTCCCTCTAGCCTTCCCCACCATGGGAATGAGAAGCACAAAACCTCTTGATGAAAATTTTTGAAATTTGACTCCACTGATCCAATCAAATGATCACTAAGCATTGAGTTCGCGAAGGATCAGTGGACTGCTGCTGTTCTTTTTCCCAAATTCGTTTTGGGACTAGGTTGTTGTGCATTAGTCACATTGACGATCAAAACGAAAGTTGCAATTCTCTTCGTTATTGATGTGGTCTCAATCTATACTTCCAGTGTCACATATTTTGACCTGGGTCTTTTATTCTCATTTCTTATGTTTAAACTATAGTGCCAATAATATGATTATGTTAGATGTTTAATAGAACTAGGAAGGAAAATAGGATAGGATTTGTAATGTAGGTTACAAACTTATAGTAATCAATTTGTATACCAAAATCAGATTTTATATTGATTAAAGAGTTTCTTTTTTGGTGCTTGAATTTTTTTTTTTTCAACATGTAAATGTGTTTCTATGCACAATTTCATTGGCTATGATAATTTCGTAGGTTGGCTGTATTGTTTGGTTTTAGTGCAAAGTCAATTTTGTATGCTGAAATATTTCATGTGCGGGAGAAGTTTGGCTATTATTGGGTTTCATCAAAATGATTTAAAGCTTTCCTGGACAAAGAAATCTACTATAGCTTATGTTACAACCAGTCTGTTGGTTTGCTATTCTGGATTAAATTGGTAAAAGAAGAAAAAGGAATTGTATGTAAATCCTTCTGTTTTACTCTCTATATAGCTCTCTTCATCAATAAAAATTTTCCAATTTATCCAAAAAAGAAAAAAAAGAAGAGCCTAAAAGACTAGGTGATATAACCAATAAAGAAATTAAACAAGGGAATGTAAAATTTAAATATTGATCCTATTAAATATGATCAGGTGTAATATTCTAGAGGATTTGCACCAAATATAACTTGTTTTTTGTTCGATGAAACTTAATAACTATAAGATATTTCTATAACCAAATATCAACAATATTCTCAAAGCCCTCAAAACCATTTCTTGTCAAAAATATTTTGCATAAATTTCCTAAATAATACAAGTTAAGATAAAGCTAGTATTTTCAAATAATATCATAAATCCATAAAATCCATTATCAAAGGAATTCAAAGATGCTTGTCTTTTCCATGCCAAATATTCATACATTTCCCCATATGAAAATATTAAACATGATGTGCTTTTTATATATAATCATATATAGTAAGATCATAACACAACACTTTTTAAGAAAACATAATTCCACAAATTAACTTTCCAAAATATGTTTAACTAAAAAACAACGTTAGATTCATAGTGGTGAAGTAATACGGGTCTGTTTGGATACCGCTTATTGCTGAAAATTGAAAATACTATAGCAAAATAATTTTTAAATGTGTGAATAGTACCATGAGACTCAATTTTGAAATTTTTTTTATTGAATTAGACAATTTGTGGGTCCTGTGAATAGTGCACGAGACTCATTGTATTGGACGCAAACACACTAAAACTGAATTTCAGCACAATCCAAATGGAGGCCCCATCAAATCAAAACCATGCTAATAGGTAATGAAATTGGGCTGGTAAACTGTAATAGATTTTTAAAAGAAATGACTATAATTTCAGTAAACAACTTAATTCATACTTGTTTCTTAAAAAAAAAAAAAAAAAACTTAGAATCATCTATATATATCATATTATATACTATATATCATATCATATTATATCATATTATATATAATAAAAGTTGGACTTAGACGCCATGGTTGCGCCATGTAGCTTCACCAAATTGTATAAATTTTAATAAATTTTTAGATTTTAAGAATAGATATATACATATTTTTTGGATAAATATGAAAAAAAGTAGTATTTCATTTACAACTCTAATAGTTGTGTCTATCTAAAATGTTATCAACAAAGCCTAAAATCAATAAAATATAATTATCTAAGGATTATATATATATATATATATATATATATATAATAAAAGTTTGGCTTAAACGTCGTAGTTGCGCCATGTGGTTTCACCAAATTGCAGAAATTTTAATAAATTTTTAGATTTTAAGAATAGATATATACATATTTTTTGGATAAATATGAAAGAAAGTAGTATTTCATTTACAACTATAACAATTGTGTCTATCTAAAATGTTATCAACAAAGCCTAAAATCAGTAAAATATAATTATCTAAAGATAGGATTTAAATAAAAAATAGAGATAAAAAAACGTAAAAGAAAAAAAAGATCGAATTTGTATTTTTTTCCTATGTTTCTTTAAAAAATGTAAAAGGAAAAAAGGATAGAGTTTGCATTTTTTTTTTTCCTTATGTTTTTTTTTTTGGTGGATAAATTTGCATCTTATATCATCTTTTTCCTAATAATAAAGTAAAAAAAAAAAAAAAGTATTTGAGTTTCACTTAAACTACTTCTTTTTGTTTATATCATCTTTTTCACAACCTAAAATTCCCACTATATATACACAGTTTTTTGGTGTTTCATTATTTCTACCACGTATGCTACAGGTATTTGTTATATTCTTCCTTTCTCAAGAAAATTGATGTGATTTGTTTTTCATCATTTTGTTGGCACCTTTAGATAAACAGCAAGGGATGCAGTTATACAGAGTGATGGAAAGAATATGGTACCCAAGGTCTAGAGTGTTCTGGACAAGATCAAGGACTTCTCTGAGAGAGTCCGCAGTGGCTCTTGGGTAATATAAAGCTGATATTAGTATCTAATTTGGGCATGAAATATGTGAAGTTTTGGAGCCACAGGAAAAGTATTAAAGGATGTTGTTGCCGTTGGTATTGGTGGCTGCTTCTTAGGACCTCTATTTGTGCACATTGTTCTTCAAACAGGTTGGGTGTTGCAGTCCCTTATGTGCACCACCTCTATGTTGTCCTTTTTTTGTGATAATGTTATTATTTTACTATTAAAATTTTTGAAGCCTGTTGTACAAAAAGCTCAGTTGACATGTTCATGGTTTAGTGGTTGCATCTTACAGATGCAGAGGATATCAAATCTGCAAGGGGACGCTAGCTACGTTTGTGAGTGTTAATATTTCACTATGATACCATAAGTAATGAAGTATTCAAATTCTAGATGTAGATCTTCCTTTTGAGGTCTTACTTTTGTATATATAACTTTTTTTTAGATTTTGTGTATTTGTTGCCTTTTTATTATACAATATGATTTTTATCAACAAGTTTTATAGATAGGTTGAAATTCTATGTTTGATCACACTTTTTAGTATTTTTTTAGAAGTCAATATAGCAAGCAATATATTTGTATTTTTTTAATTTCTTATTATAGGATTATTTGTTGTTGACATCAATATTTTATAATGGATTTAATTTGGTATGGCTTTTGTTTGGTACTTTATTCCATATAATCTATATTCTTTAATTAAAAGCAAAATTTGCTATCAAACATGAAATTGGATACGAGAGAATCCATCTGTCCAAATTTCTATGTAAGTCTATCTTTACTTAACTCTTTTTTTTTTTTTTTTAGCTAAAAAATTTGGATATTTTTTCATTAATGAATTGAGGTTTTGGCTTAATTTTGTTTTCAATCGTTTCAATTATTGAATTCATTATTTTTTCATGTGTAATATTAATATCTGTGTTTTTTTTTTTTAATGATAAAAAAGGAATATATGTGTTCTTAAAGGTTAAAACACAATACAATTACAAACATTACTTTAAGTTAGGGTGTTATATTTATTTATTAGTAAGTTGGAATGTTACATTAAGTTAGAGTATTATATTTTTATTTATTATTAATTTAGAATGTTACATATGGATACATATGCTAGTTTAGGGTTGATATAACTTATAACCATTTGAATGAAATTAACACTAAAACAAATGATTTAAATATCAAAATAAGAAATAAAAATTAAATTTCTTTTAAGTGTACAAGTACAATTTATTTTTTAATCTTAAATTTTGAATTAATTATTTTTTCATTTTATTTGTTATTAAATTTAATTACATTATCAAAATATTTTTTATTAAGCCGTGCATCAAACGGGCATGGCTTAATAAAAAATAGTTCTATCTCTTAAAAGTGGCCAATTTTTATAATACCATGTCTAAAGATTTTAATAAAGAACAATGACGAAGAAGAACAAGGATACTCTAAAAACATAGTGTACAAATAAGTATTCAAAGATTTTCCAAATGAAAAAAAAAAATACTTCTAACATTTTTTAATCATTGATATTATTTTTAACAATACTTCAAGTCACTAACAAATTAGTACTGATTTTGTTATAATAATGATTAAAATATATAATTAATTATACATATATATTATAAGCTTGTTGATAAAAAACTAAAAAGGAATTGTATACTACTAGGACTCTAATTCATTCTTATCATTAAATAAAATTAGATTAACATTATTTTTTTATTTGTTAGGATATATTTCTTAAATTAAGGGATAATATTTATCATACAAAAGATTAATTTAGATAATATTTATCATCTAATTAACATTTTTTTTATTTGTTAGGATATATTTCTTAAATTAGGGGATAATATTTAACATTCAAAAATTTAATTTAGATAATATTTATCATCTAAATTTTCAAAATTCTAATATTATTAAATTTTCATTTTGTTTATTTTCTTTAGTGTTATTATTGATTTTTTGTCTTCATGTGATTTTAATTAATGAATTCAAAACATTTGAAAATATTGTCAAGTTTCTAAATGCTCCTTCTTCGTTTTTGTATTTTGTTTTTATTAAATTGATTAGATTTTGTGTATTGGTTGCCTTTTGTTTAAACTCAACTTTAATTTTAATTTATAATATTATCAAGATTATATTAATTTTAGATTTATCAATTATTTAGTACTTTTTTTAAAATAATTATCAATTTAAAATTCAATTTGGAATTATCAATTTAATTTAGTTTTAAGCAGAAATCTTACTTCTTATTTTAGTGAGATAATTATTTACACTTGATAATTTTTTATTTTATCTTTATTGAATCTATTATAATATATAATTATTTATACATTTATGTTATAAGGTTTTTCATAAAATCGTGCAAAGCACACGTCTATAACTGGTATATATAAAATAGTAGACCTCTTTTCCTATAATTAAGGAGGCGTTGATAAATACCAATCTAAAATTCTGCCACGTTCACCGTTAAAAAGCGAAAGCAATAAATTATTTTGTTTCAAGTTTGAACGCACTGTCTGATAGCCTCTCACTCTCTCAGTATAAAGGCTCGCAATACTCCCCAAAAAAACGCAAATACAGAAAGAGAAGGAGAGAAAGAAGCAGGAGAAGGAAGATGATACCGAATTCGGCGTCAAGAATGAAAAAAGTCCCCTCTGCCCACAAACAACGCCTCCGATGGGTTCTATTCTTTCTCTGAATTTTTTTAGGTAAATTAGATCTGTTATATGTTTTCAATTTGGTTCCAGATTTAAATTCAGAAATTAGGGCTAAGGAAATCAGGTTTTAATATGTGACTATTCTTTTTTTAATTTTTTCGGTAATAGATTTTTTACAATTCGTCTATTTTGGAATTAAATCATTTAATTTCTTTCTCTCCAGAGATGAAGTGGAATCTTTCCACAATCTAGAGTCTCTAATTTCATCAAATCAAGGTACTGATTTCTTTTCCTAAAAATCGTAAAACAAACGCATGGTGCAAATACCGCAATCAATATTAATTTTCACTGAAACCTTATTAAATAACACTATCAGGTTCCAGTGAATCTTGTGTAAGATATTCCAATTCTACGCATCAAGTATTAAAATAATAATAACAATTATATGGAAACTTAGAACCAATAAAAAAAAAAAAATACTATACATTTGACTTCCAAATTTCATTTTCTCATGTTCATTAATGGTTTAATTTTGCAGGCTTTGAGGATCAGTTAATGGCATGTTGTGTCTATGGAGGGCTACAGTAAAATTACAAATCCAATGTCACATTTGGCCAAACTGGTTTCAATGTCTGCTTTGACTATACAGAAGCTGCCAATGCAATTGTTGCATCTAAAGTACTCTTAACTGGCAGTGACAAAGTGAGGTTTGCTGGGCTGTTTTTCTCTTTCCTTTCTCAATTCCTCTAATAGTATTTGAAGAAATCCTTGAACCAATTTTCCCCTACCTCTGTCCAAAAATTTCTACCTCTGCAAAGATTGTTAAGATGGACATGCAATTTATATTGGAGTTACACACGCCAAATGTGTGACACATACATATTAAGGAGATGTTCTAATAAACTTCTAGGACCTAAAACATAAAAATACATTTGACTGGAAAAGATAAATAAGACTAAATTAAAATATAAATCTCCTTGTGTTTCCTGCATCACCACCCCTCCCCATGATGCCAATAACCCATTAATATAAGGCTAAAGTACACTTTTGGCTCTTAAATTTGGGGGCTGTTTTCATTTTTTATGTTTCAAAATTTTCATTTTCATGAATTGCCAAGGTGAAAATAGAAAACTACATTAAATGTGGAGGGTCAAACTGAAAATTTTGAAACTTTAAATGCCAATATGAAAACGAATCAAATGTGAAGTGGTAAAATGTAATTAACCTCAAATTTTAAGGAAGGCATCCATTAAAATCACACATAAAAGGATCTCCTTGATGTTGGCTCTGTAAACTAGCAAAGAATCCACTAGGACTACCATCAGCAAGAATAGGGAATCTAATAATTAATGCTAAAGTAGATTCATCATTCCAACATGTATAAGAAATTTCTAACTTGACATGGTTGTATGCTTCTCCAAGGTCCAGTTTACATAATGTTTTGGAATACTAGATGTTAGTCTACTATATACACATTTATGTGTGATAAGAATAGAGTCCCAAATTTCTCTCTTTTTATACATTTTGTGATTTGAGTCAAATGACTTGGAATATAATTCTTGTTGCTCTTTATTAATAATAATGGTTATGTTACATGTTTTGTGTAATTCTTAACTTCGATGTAAAATTTTGTGGTTAGATATCAAAATCTAGTATATAAGACGGTCCCTAAAAAAAGGTATGTAAGATGGGTTGTGTTCTTGGACCCAACTTGAACAGGCCCACCTACAAACTGTTATTGGCTCTTTCCATATACATAAATTCCAATGAGGAGGTATGTACTGACAAGTTTGTGCCTGAAGGCATGTATCCTTCAGCATTTTCTGGCTTTCACTAAGGTGCACATGAACAGTATCTAGGGTTGGGTGGTGGTTATGGAATTTTATCTTGTTCATTATTTGTTTGCATTGGATTTTCTGACTAAGAACTTTATGGTGCAGTAATTATTAAACAAAAAAAAGCTCAGATTATAGTTCTATGAAGCAGATCTTTTATGGTTAAAATTTGTCTTCTTGATTGCGTGTTTCTATAGGCGCCTTGGCATTTGATGTAGAGTATGCACGGTGGCTTGAGGAGCATAACAGGCATTTAAGTGAGCTCAGGGCTGCAGTCAACTCACATGCTGGCGACACAGAGCTTCGCACTATAGTTGACAATGTTACAGCACACTTTGATGACATTTTCAGGCTGAAAGGAATTGCAGCAAAGTCTGATGTTTTCCACATATTATCAGGAATGTGAAAGACTCCAGCAGAGCGGTGTTTTATGTGGATTGGTGGCTTCCGGTCATCTGAACTCCTCAAGGTCAGTTTCCTTTTCATAATTTCTATGTCCTCATCTGTTGTAGTTGATAACGTGATAAAGTGGGAGAAGAATATGTTTGACACAATTATCATGTTTTCTGTAGCCTTGTAATGTGATAAAGTGGGAGAAGAATATGTTTGACACAACTATGTTTTCTTAAAAATAACTGAGCATTGTTTGTGTGTGCGATTGATGTAATGCTGTATGTATTCTTTGGATAGCACAAATGGTTTCTAAGCTTCACACAAACACACAATAGGACTGACATTCCTTCATGGGATTGGAACTGATATTGCTCCACCACTTGTTTAGGGGGCAAGAGATGCCATATTGGTCCAAAGACCATTCATTTCTCAGCTTGAGAATTTAAGGGTCCGGTTTGGTTGGGAGATGGAAAAGTGGGAGGATAGAAAATTGTGGGAGGATGGAAAAGTGGGAAGATAGAAAAGATTTAGTTTTCCTTCATTTGTGTTTGGTTGGAGGAGTGGAAAAATGGAGGTATGGAAAACTTTTTTATTTGGTTGAGATAAAAAATGAGAGGTTGAAATACCATTATGTCCTTACTAAATATATAAACAAAAAGTAACACATTTATTATTAAAAAAAATTTGTATGGACATTTTAATTAATTTATTTATTTATAAAATAAGCAAATGCTAAAAGGATATTAAAAAAAAAAAAAAAAAACAGATAAAAACAAACAAAAAGAACCGTCTATTGTGCAAAATTTTATCCAAAAAAAAAAAAAAAAAACAACGGATAGACAAAAGTAGAAAAAGACAAAAAGTTGGCCATGGAATGGAGAAGGGCAATTTTGTCCAACACACTCTTCCTCATTTTCTCTCCATTTTGGAGAGATTGAATTTTGGTGGGCCCAGAAAGAAAACAGCTGGGCCCCACCACTTTTCTCTCCCCCTCCCCCTCTCAACCAAACACCCTTCCCACTCATTTTCTCTCCTATTTTCCACTCTTTTTTTCCATCCTCCCTAAAATCCACCCAACCAAACATACCCCAAGTCATTTTTGGTAGAAATAAGAACTATATAAGTATAAAACTTGATGTTCTGAACTGTGGGCAAATATGAATTGGAAGATCATTAGTTTGTACATGAGAATATAAAGCATATACGTGTGAGCTCATGATGTGGGATTTTATCTTTTAACTTAGTTTTATTTACTTTTAGAATTCAATTGTTTTTTATTGGTAAGTTGGCTCTTATATTAGTTCTTATATAATTAGCTTATTAGTATTTTGTTTAATTTCTTAGAGTCGAAGTCATATTTTGTAATTCGGTAATTGGGTTTCTGTAAGTCAATTGGATTTAGTTAAGTTATAGTAGTCTATATAATCACACTATTGTACTTCAAAGCTTACAGTTTGGCTTTATTAGTAAAATTTCCTTGGGAATTCTTTTAAATGGTCTAGTGTTTCCTCCAATAATCAACCTTAGGTGTTAACTCGTGGGTTTCCTATCTTGCTTGGTCTCAACTCCAAACATTTTTTGGCCCAATTATCAATTAGAAGATATATAATGGTAGTCGTTTCAGTCTGATAAGGATTCATATATATCCGCTATTGAAATTCATTAATGGTGCATTTTGAGTTTTGACTCGATTCCGGTACCGTAGTAAGTATATGAAGACAAAGAAATAAACACCTTTTACTTGTTCTTTTTTTTATTTTTCTTTATTGCAATTTTCTTTTGGTTTTGTCCTGGGTTTATTTTGGTATCAAAGGAAACTTTGATCTGTGTATACTGAAGCAAACCACCCCTCAACCAAAAATTATAGTGCAAGTTCAAACCCCACCACCATCACTTAGCGTGGAAAAAAAAAAAAACCCTAAATTACTCACTGTTGATAGCCACGTCCAACCTCTATTGCCATAGCCAAAACAACCAATTCATCAACCGGAAATGGAATCCAAGAAATAAAAAAATCAAAGCCTAACATACCGACAGTTTGTTGAGAACCAATCACCTACTTGGCCACCCATGACCTTCATTGGCCCTTTGAAGATAAAACAGGAATGCTGCTACATATTCGATTGGGTGTTTGTCCACATAATCAACAATGTCAAGTTTTGCGAAAGCCTACTCCCACCAGTGGTTCAATCAGAAATCTTATGTTGCTGTCCCTCCTTTAGTCTTTGAGCCAAGCATTTCTGACAAAAGCTTGTTGGAAAAGTCAAGGCTAGGATGTGCTATTGTGACTGCTAGCCAGGCTGAGTAGTTGCGACCTGTCAGAAGCCTTCCCCATTGCACAATGTCATTAGACACAGTCCTGACTAGTGCTTGGTCTGAGAATCGAGAGCCTCACACCAATCTATTCATTTGCCAGCTTCCTTTAATTGTCAGTAATAAAAGAAGAGAAAAAAGAGGGTTTTTGAAGGCCCAAAGCCGTATGGTTCGAATTTTGGAGTATAGGCCCAATCAACATGTGGTCTGACCCATGAAGTTAAACAATGGGCACTTCCTGGGTATTTAGACAATACAAAGCCGTAACTTGTGAAGTGCAAGCCATGCACCGCAATAGCGAGTCCATGGTCTAAAAAACCAGTACGGTCAAAGAAATGTTTTTGGTCCCGGTTTCTGGTTTTTAAAACTATGAGCGAGTCTGTAGCGTAGTTCATGAAGTCTAAGTTCTTGTTTCAATTATTTATTGAAATTTTGTTCTACTGAATCATGGTGATATTAGAGGCACCTATGTTTGGTGGTTATCAAGACCCATGGATTTTCAACATTTGGTTACATGAGATAGACCAATTCTTTAAACAAGAAGGTTTATTAGATAAGGTTTGCCAAGATGAAACTCATTGGTAGAGCTATGTATTAATAAAAAGGGCAAAATGCAAAACTAACCCTCTAAGTTTCTTCAAATTTCATTTTAGTCCTCTAACTTTACTTTTGTTTATTTCAGTCATCTAACTTTTAAGTTTATTCAATTAAAGCTTTTCCATCAACTTTTGTTATATGTTGTGGTTAATTTTTCAATTTTATAAATTTTTCTTCAAATTTTTTAAATTAAAAAAAATTCAATTAATGATTGAAAAATATTTTCCAAATTTTTTTTTTCAAGAAATTTTAACAAAAGTTAACGGAGAGGCCTTAAGTGAATAAATCTGAAACTTAGAGGACTGAAATGAATGAAAGCAAAGTTAGAGGACTAAAATGAAATCTGAAAAAAGTTAGAGGATTAGTTTTGCATTTTAGCCTAATAAAAAAATAGTGAGAACCTTTATCTTATATTGTATAAGCCTGCCATTATTGAGTGGAAAGAAATGAAGAAAAAAAAAATCAAACTCTCCCCCCTAGCTCAATACTATTGGAAGAAATATCTATCACAATCTCATCAGGATGATTTTCCTAGTTTGAGAGACAGTCTAAGGTAAGGGAACAGACAATGAGTAGCACAATATGATTGGTCGCACAGCCTCTGGTCTTAAGCCTACCTACTTTAGGACAGTTTGCCATAGAGTCAACCTTAGCAAATCTAGCAAATGCTTTTAAAGACTTGTCCATGTTGAAAGAGAAGTTCAAGCGCCAACAACTATTGCTTCAAAATTTATGGAGCAAGAGTAACACATTGAAAATAGCAGGGGTGACATATTCAAATCATGTGTTGCAGGTTTAATTCAGTCTATTGAAGAGTCAAATATGCTGCTTACCCTAGGTGTCAACTCCTAGGTTTTTTACCTTTTCTTTGTTTCTTTATTGCAATTTTCTTTAGTGTTTTATCCTACGATAGCTCAAGAATCTGTAATCTATAATATATTATAAAAAACTAAAAACATAAAAGACATAAGAAAAGATATGTCCATACTGTTGCACAAGTTACTGACTAGTTTAATGATATGTCCATACTGTTGCAGAAATAAGAAAAGAAAATAAAAAGTATACATTTTAGTTGAATTCATAAAATGTAAAAGACAATCCACAAAGAACACCTGCAAGTAATAAAAGTGTTATGTTAAAGCCAGGATGGAGACGTGCAAATGAAGGTAGTGAAATAATAGATAAATAAACCCTTATCCTCCTGTTGTGAACAAACAGTGTAACTATTGTGTGCAAATGGAAATTCAGCTTGAAGCTTTGAGAGTGCTTTGTAACTCTAGAATTTTTTTTTTTTTTTTTTTTTTTTTATAGGTGAGAAATTTCTATTTTTGTATTGGGGGCATATGGTTAAAGTCATGTAGCACTAAAGGTCTCTTTCATTGTTTGATTTTGGATACTATCCCAGCAACTTGCTCTCCCAATACATATCACACCTTCCTTCCAAACTCAATTTGTCTCGAAACTTCTAAACAATTTGTCTTGAAGCTTTCACATTGACTTTGAAGTGAGACAATAAAGATATAAAAGTTAAAGCGCAATATATTATTCTTGTCAAGGTGCATTGTATAATCCTAGTCCAAGTTCATTGTACTAGGAATCTTGATCCTACTTGTAATCCTAATCCTTGTCCAAGTTCATTGTAACCCTAGGGCTAGTCCTAAACTTAGCCTACTATATATGTTATTCAATGGATTCATTGTAACACATAGAGCTCAGAAATAGTGGGTTCCAGTTATCTCAAGTGATAAAGCCTTTTATCATCGAATACGAGATTTGGGGTTCAAACCCCGTTTACACCAAAAACCATGAAGATAAAGGGCAATAATCATGAGCGAAGACCATATATTTGAAAGTACTTACATCTAAAAAACCATAGAGCTCAGTAATAATTATGTAGTCATTTTGGGCCTTTTTGCTGTGGATGTAGGTCTCTAAGGTTGAATTGCGTTAATTCCTTATATTCTTTCTTCTTAACCAAATTTGTTTTTTATTCTAACATGATATAAGAGTTAGATCTCTACTTTTTCTAACATAGCATCAAAGGCTCAATGCTATATTTTGCTTTTTCTAACAGGTTTAAAAGAAATTGAAAAAAAAAAAAATACTACCTTTGTCCCAAATTGTTGGTCATGTTTAGAAAATCCAACTTTTTTGGAGAACATTATTTTTTGTCTTGCCTCTTAATTAAAAAGATAGAAGTTTCCAAATTTACCCTCAAACAAAGTTCTCAGAAATAAATTCTCGTTTAAAGTGCTTGTGCTTGGTAGGGGCATAATAGGAAACTTAGTAAATTAATAGCTTTGATATAGGAAAAAATTTTGGGACATCCCAAAATGGAAAACAAGACCAACAATTTGGGACGGATGGAGTAATAATTTGAACTTGGAGAGTAGAAGGCTGATAGGATTGCTATACAATTTTGAATTCTCTTTTTTTGTCTACGAGCCTGGCCATTGGGAGGAGCACGGTGGGAGGAGCATATTGGGACTTAATTTGTGATGGTGCACTATTACTCAGCGATTAATTGCTAGAATCTAACAATATTCAATCTAGAGTTGAATGATCTAATTTCTAATTGTGTATGAGACATCTACTTGACATTTCTTCACCATAAATATTGATAAACTTCCACTTATCTAAAAAACTTAAGCTGTTAGGAAATGATGAATTTAATTACTTGAATTATTATTGTAACACTCCATCTCACATGTGGGTCCATATTTTCACTTAATAACTAGGGCCTATATGTGGGACTTTTAACTTTTAAATGGGAGGTAGAGTGAAAATAAGGTTCAAACCTAGGACCTCTTGCTCTTATAGTATGACACACTACCACTTATCCCAAAAGTTTAAACTAAGTAAATGATGAATCTAGTCACTTAATCATTTTTCTAACACATATGGCATTCATAGGGGAAGATGCACTAGACACACACACACATACATATTTAATGAAGGATGTCTACAGATATCCCCCCCTTCCCCACCTCTTCTTTTTTTTTTCTTTTTTGCTCCACCCGATTTGTTTTTCCTTGATTGTGTTAAGTTGGTGACATGAAAACCTACATGGGTGTATATGTGCATGTCCAAGATATTCAACATGGAAGTAAGGACTATATTATCTACTTTCCTATGTTTCTAGTAATCCTTCTGATTTTCTTATCATTTTGCCATTCTGATTTCAACATTGTCTTTCTTCTTCGGAAAGGATGTATTGTAGATGACGTGACCAAAAAAAAAAGCACTTTTGGGACGTTCTGTTTTAATGTGTCAAAATTAAAATATTTAACACCTTGTTTCTATCTTGGCAGCACCTATTTTTACTTTATTTTTTAAAATTCATTTTGTAACTTTTTTTGACTGAATTGCCAATGGTGCAGCTTCTCGTGAATCAATTGGAGCCTTTAACTGAGCAACAACTGGTAGGCATCTACAACTTGCAACAGTCATCCCAACAGGCTGAAGATGCTCTGTCACAAGGCATGGAGGCATTGCAACAATCCCTGGCTGAGACATTGGCCAATGGCTCACCTGGCCCATCAGGATCATCTGGGAATGTGGCAAACTATATGGGTCAAATGGCCATGGCCATGGGAAAGCTTGGAACACTTGAGGGTTTCCTTTGCCAGGTAATTTTCTATTATGGTTTGATCCCACTTATTTTTTTCCCAGTATGGTTCATGCACTCATTGCTAGGAAGGAAAGATGATGAAATGAAACTCAATCTTAAAACAAGCTAGATTTGAAGTGGTAGGATAATCCTTACATATGGTAGAAAATTGCTTCTTGGCATTGCTTTAAAATGCTTTAGCTACTTTGATATTTTCAGTAAAATAGTAGGAAATCTGTAAGTCTAATTGTTTTGAGGAATGTATGCCTTGCACAATTATAAAATTTTAATTTATGTTCCTTGTCCATAATTAGCCAGTTTGTGTTTCCATAGCATTAGGATTAGTGTTCCCAGATCTGCACTTTTCTGAATGATTGAATACTTTGGTATGTTTTCAGGTATTTGGAAAATGAGGACTAAACCAAATCATTCATGTAAATGTTGTATTTGTATATGTTCCTCAAAGCATTATGCATTTAATCTTGCTTGGGAATTTTTATGGAGGGTGGGAGGAGTTTGCAAAAAAGAAAAGAGTCTGATTACTTTTCATTAACTTCCTGTTATTATTATTATTGTTATTTTTAGATTTTTGCAAAATCTGTCCTCTTGCTAGGTGAAGCAAATCAAACATTTAAAAGGCTTAGTGCTAGTTTTGATGCAACTTGTACATAACTTTGGCTTCTTTCCCTTTTTTGAAAATTACTAAGCTGATAATTTGCATCAACAAACACTGCAACAAATGCACTGTATATTGACAACCAGGCAATCAGCTCGTGTGCTTCTTGCAATAAATGACTATTTCTCTTGTCTTCAAGCCCTCAGTTCCCTCTGGCTTGCACGGCCACGGGAATGAGAAGCACAAAATTGTCCTGATGAAATTCTTTTGAAGACTGACTCAACCCAATCCTATCAAATGATCATTAAGCATAGAGTTCATAAAGGATCAGTCATATGATTCACCATTCAGTGGATTTGATGTAGATGTTTGACCCTAAATTCATTTGGGATTGGGTTGTCATGCATTAGTCACATTGACCATCAAATTGAAAGTTGCAAATATCTTTGTTGTTGATATTGTCTCCATCTGCACTTCTAGTGTCACATATGTTTACCTAGGTCGTTTATTTTCATTTCTTATGTTTAAACTATAGATCCAATAATCTGATTATGTTAGTTGTTTAATAGAACCAGGAAGGAAAATAGGATAGTCTTTGTAATGTAGGTTACAGTAATTGATTGGTATACCAGAATTAGATTATATATTGGTGAAGGAGTTCCTTTATTATTATTATTATTTTTTCGTGTTTGGATTTTCTTTATTCATATTCAACATGTAAATATGTTGTTGTGCACAATTTCATTGGGAATGATAATTTCGTAGGTTGGTTGTATCTTTTGGTTTTAGTGGAAAGTCAATTTTGTATGCTGAAATGTGCTGGGGAAGTTTGGCTATAGTTGGGTTTCATCAAATTTATTTAATGCTTTCCTGTATAAAGAAATGTACAATAGCTTATGTTACAACTTACAACCACATTCTGTTGTTTTTTTATTCTGGCTTAAATTAGTTAGAGAAGAAAAAGGGACTTGTATGTAAATCCTCAATACTATTATTTTCAGTGTGTCAAAAAAAAAAGAAAAAAAGAGCCTAAAAGTCTGGACATGGAAATATATGAAAGGCATAACAGAAAAACGAAAAGAGAGGAATGTAAAATATTGATCCTATTAAATATAACTTCTTTCTAGTTCAAAGAAACCTAGTAAATATCACATTATCAAGAAGATAAACTAGTATGAATATGAGTGTATTTACTTGAGCATACATAGAGCTAATAAACACACAAGTTTTTCAAATCTGGAGTCTTTATGGATAAAAGATTGAACATAAACAAAAACAAGAGTATTATCACACAATGGTGCTCTCAGAATCCATATACAAATAGCATAAGATAGATCTGGCTAGTTATATAACAAAAAGAACACAATATAAGACCCTGTTGGGAATGAGCATAGCTTTAGATGTGCTTCTCATAAGTTTTGTGAAACTGCTACCTTCTTCATATATCCAGCGTCATATTCTCTTACTAACTTGAGGTTGAATATTATGTAGTTGATATAACCTATTACCATATAAATGTAATTGAGAAATTAGATTTATAGTGAGTTAAATGAGACTATTTTCATTACTTTTATACTTCCATATATGATAAGGAAAAGGGAAGCTAAAACTATAATGATTTTGATTAGTATACTCTTTTAAAGATTTTAACTTAATTTCCAGAATGTGATGTTTTGTTCTTATAATATAAGTATAAAATTAGAGCAAAATTAACAATATTACGTATACCAAATATGATTTTCTATATTTTATAGAACTATCATTAAAATACTTTGAAAAGGGGATATAAAGGTCTTAGAGAAGCCAAAAACATGAGAATGAAAACCATCAACTCACAAGAAGTTAGTGCACAAGTAATTGTCTAATAATTAACGATATATGTGTCTTTATTTTGAACAAGATGCATTGGAGTATTGGACTAATTGTTCATTAAATACTTTTTTTTGAATGCCAACTGAGTATGGTAAATAGATTAGTTTCAATTGTCCAATAACTCGATAATTAGAGGCAAGTTGCATTGTGAGTGTCTTTTTTTTTTTTGGCAAGTGTGCTGAGGATGGTTAAGGGATTTAGTTTGTAATAAGTATAAACATAAGGGCAATTGAATAATTTTTGATTGAGTGGATGGTCAGAAGCTTGCTTGCAGACAATTTATATGGTGTTCGTTGTGATTCTTATTTGAGTCTTAGTCAATGTGCACCACAACACCACCAATGCATTGAGTTATGAAAACATTGATTTGTGAAAGTTCAATAGTGTAAAACACTATATCTTGTTTAGATCCCCAATTTTAAAAACACGGCTTAATTGGTTTTACTCTAACTTATCTAAGTGTGAAACAAGAGTAAATGATACGCAATAATTGGAAATACTCTCTAAGCCATAACCACAAGCAAGCAACAACAATAATAAAGCTTAAAGAGTAAGAGAAGAGAGATGTAAACACAAGATAATATCGAGATGTGTTATCAAAGAGGAAACCGAAGTACACGGCGTAAAACCTCTTCGTGACCCTCCAAGTTGAAATGGTCCACTGGTGAATAAGTTAGAGTACAAGGATACCAAAAAGACCCTCCAAGCCTAATCTTTCCAAAGTACTTGAACCTTCCAAGCTCCAGCTATCAACTGACTTCTTGGAGTCTTGTCTTCACTAGCTTCTCGGATCTTGCAATATTGCCCAATTGCATCCACCAAGCTTCACCGGCTTATTTTGGCAAATATCCAATACTTCCCAAGCTCCAAACCACTCTCTACACTCTGAATAGGCGTGGGTTGTATTTGGGTACAAATTTTCTCTCAAGATATAATAATGGGAGAGGGAAGAAGAAGAGACTATAATGATTTCTCTCAAGGATGAGTAGCTTTCTCTAACAAGGTGGGTGGGTTGTAAAATTTTTTCTTGGGTTTTCTTCTAAATAGCCTCCTTATAATATTGTGGGTAATGAGGGTATATACAGTAGGGTAAAGAAGAGGAAATGTCACACTTAAAATCTAGCTGGTCAGTATATCTCGTGGGTTGGCCAAGTCGCGAGTGACTCATGAAACATACCGATTGTTGAACTTCCTCATGTGCTCCTCACATGGCCTTTTGCAGGTGTTGCAGTCTAGAGCCAGTCGCGAAATCAATTTTCTTGAGCAAGCTTCACCTTGAGCAAGCTTCACCAACTTAGTACTAAACCCATTACAAATAAATCCCACAAAATACAAGGAAATAAATTAATGCAATTACAACACTTTTTGTTACAGAATAAAGCCAATATAAATGTTATGGGAAAAATCATAATTTAATAGTTAGGAAATCACGGCATTTGTATATGATATTGTAGTAGATCAAAAGAAAGCCACCTATCTAGATTTTGAAAATCATTGCAATCGAATCATATATAGAATCACTTTATCATTAAGCCTACATAATACAACTAGTTCTACTAATTAGCATCTTTCTTTCTTAAATAAAGAAAAGAAAAAGTGATCTTTCTAAACAATGTGTGATTTCTAATTCTACCAAATTGTAGATGATTGTTGACCACGAAAATAGTTCTTAACAAGTCTTTCAAATCAACCTCAAAAAAAAAAGGAAAAAAAAAAAGTTTTTCAAATGGTGTGCCTTATGTATATATATATAAAACAATTGTATCTGTATTTAATTTTCATGCATTTTTGGATATGGGTAATTATTGGGTACTCCCGGAATATCATAAATGCATACTCCCCCCTCTCACATAACTATGAATCTCATTAATTAAATTTATGGTAGGACCCACAATTTATGTGAGAGGGAGGAGTACGCATTTATGGTACTTTCGGAGTATTTAATAATTTTCCGATATGGGTACTAACTAAATACTAAATTGACATAAGAAAATATAATGTGCTCACCTACTGTATGTCTTGCCTAGCATCACATATCATTCTCGATAGTCTCAATTTGCTCTTCTTGCTGTGTCTCATGATTCGCCTGCTTTTCCTGTATGAATAAAATATATATGGGATTTAAGTAATCATAATATTTGCTATTGGAAAAATATTTGTTGCTACTATATCTAATCATAAGGGAAAATATTATTGTTTGTCAAGACATTTTTTTTTTCATATATGTAAATTGTGGGTCTAATTTTTATACTAAGTAATAAAAGCTTAAAGTATTTGCAAATTATATAGTGTGATGGTTTATACAAAAGAGTTAAAATTCACCCATTAGTGAGATATTTGTGGTGAGAATTTGCCATACCTTTCCTTTGAAGATGTTTTCTATGGTGGCATTTAGGTCTCCCTTCCAATGACAAGTTTCTTCTCCTTCCCAATAACTATTGTATACTCCCTCTAGCTTAGGTGTGTTTAGATTAGATGGAATAAACGTGCTTAAACTAGGACATTCAATTACCCTTATTTCCTTTAGTGATGGCCACTCTAAAGCATTAGTTTCAGAGCAAAAACACTTTAGATTTGGTAATTTATGAAGCGCGATTGAGTTCACTTTGTAGAACAAAACGTCCTTTTTTTCCTCTTCTTCTCCTACTCTTGTAAGGATTTCTTCAATCTTTTCACAGTAACCAACTTTAATTTCCTCTAACATCACAAGCAATTTTGCTATGGATGGTGAGAACAAATATGTCAAATTGTTACATCTCCATACATATAACAATCTCAAGTTCCCAAAGCCCAAGATCCTTTCCGGACCCTTCTTCCATATGTGCATCAGATTATCTAACCCATATAGAATCAATTTCCTTAATTGATCAAGTACTGGTGCCATGTGATTTTCCTCAACATTTAGTTCCTCAAGTTGAAATAAAACTTCCGGTGAAGGGACATTAATCAATTCAATTGATTCTAGATTCTTTAGGCACTCAATTATATGAGATGGAAAAAAAGACCATATCTTTGAGGGGTTGTCGCTATCACTAACTTTTGGATCCTTCGGCTTACTCAAAGTACCCTGCCAAAAATCAAGTACTGATAAACAAGTAAAATAATAATTTATTTTCAATTATTATTTGTATTTTTTTTTTGTATAGAAAAAGATGGTATAAAGTATAAACAGATCAGTGGATGACTAATAAATAGAAAAACAATCGATGTTTTTTTTTTATTTGATTGTGTTAAATGCGTTAAGGTTATGGCCAACAATTGATTGATTGGATATTTATATGACAGTTGGTGACCATAGTCCACCGGGATAAGTGCAAAAATCTATAACTTGTACGTACCTCTTTCTTCACAAAGTAGCTTCTTTGGGATTTATTGGTGGTGCCTTGGTCTGACACAGCCATCAAACCATAATTTTTGTGACGTGGTACACACTCAAGGCATCGCCAAAGAAAACCAGGGGACCCAAGTTCATGCTCATTGGGTCTTGAATACAGTTCCCTATTGATTTTCTTCGACTTTCTTGGGCTCTGAATTTCTGAACCAATTGTTTTCAATTTGGGACAACGATACAAATAAATCTCCTTAATGGATGACCATTCAAAAGAATAAGTTTTGATACAGAGACTCATCATATTTGGCAGCTCTTGTAGTTTCAAGGAACTAACTCTAGGGAATAGGATGATATCCGTTGCCTCTTCTTCTCCATCTCTTTGAACAATGTTTTCGATTGCGTCACATTCTTCTATCTCAATGCTTTGAAGTTCGACAAGCAGTTTTGCAATAGAAGTTGGGAATAAATATCTTAGATGATGACATTTACTTACTTCAATGGATGTTAGTTTTTGAAAGCCTTGAATTCCTAGTGGAACATTCTTCCACACGTATGTCAACTTAGATAAATCTTTTACCTCTAAAGTTTTCAATTGAGCTAGTACAATGATCCTTTGGTGGTTATTGTTGACGTTTAGTCCTTTAAGATCAAATACCACTTCTAGTGAATCAGCTTTCCACAATTCAAGATATTTTAAATTCGGTGGCCACAAGATGGTGTTGGATAAGAAGAGTTTATGAGAGATAATGGGTGTTGATTCTGGAAAGGGGCCAGTATGTTGTTGAATGTCTGTCATCTTATGCTTTTCAAGATTGGTCACTTCATCAGTGCTGATCCTTCCGACCTGATAAATCCATCAAATTATTATTAGCGTTCAACTTTTTCAGTTTTATTAGCATCAAATCCAGACCAGAACGAAATGTTAAAAAATTGATAAACATCAAACAATGAGCTTTTGAATGGTTTAACTATACCTCTCGATTCAAGGATGGTTGGACAAGCTCAACGGGACCCACGCCTGTACAAAAGCCAATGAGTCTTGGTAGAGAGTCCAGCTCTATAGACGTTAATTGCGGAAACATGATGTTATCATTTAGTGCCTTGTCATCTTCTCTTTCCTTGTGAAAACATCCTTCCATGTTATCACAGTCATCTATTTCTAACTTTTGGAGTTGAACCAAACCTCTTGCTATGGACAATGAAAATACATTTTTCAAATGTTGGCACTTTTCTAGACAAAGAGATTTGAGGTTGCCAAAACAAGCACTGTTAAAGGATCTCTTTGGGAATTGGCCATGATATATCTCTTTTAAATTATTTAGTCGAAATACTTTTAGTGACTCTAGGATAGGGAAGGCAGCACGAGGATTTTGATCTGATGTCGCATCCATTACATATTCTACATCATCACTTCCACCAACTTCTAGAACCTTCAAGCATTGAAAACCCTCTTTGTCTAACTCATACACAATGTTTTTTAAATTTTTTATTTCTTTCAACTTTAAAATTTCAGATTTCTTGAAAAGTTGAAGAAGCATCCGACTCTTTGTAATATCACTTACGTCACAACTTGCAAGTCCCAAACTATTTTTAATTAAATAATGATAATATTCCTCGAAATTATCCTCATCAATTTTCACATTATTACCTGCAAATATCTGAAATTTTATCGTTTCATTTTTGAAGGGCAAGTCTTTTGGCAAGACCATAATATTTGGTATTTGAATTTTTAAAGCCACCAAATAGGACAAAGACATGAGTTCAGTAAGGCTTGCATTTGCTCCCCTTTTCTCTTCTTCCTCTTCCATAGGTTTCCACTTCACATCTACTCCGAACATGTACAACTCTTCTAGGTGAGATAAACTCGATAGGAGATCAGGTGGAATTCGCTCAAGATCACTGCATTCTGTCAATTCTAACAACTTTAGATAACTGAGATTTCTCATTTCTCCTGGCAGCTCCTTGATTTTAGATCCAATAAAGCTAAGAATTTCTAGTTTCCTAAGTTCTCCAATTGCTGACACATTTGTTATCTCACAACTAACAAATTGCAGGGTCCGAAGGTTTTGAAGGACATTGATTGATTGTGGTAGTGATGGAAAGGACATATTTATCAGAGACAAAACCTTTAAACCATTCATCCCTGTAAATAGATTGGGTGGGAGCATCTGCAAAGTGTCTTTGTCACATGATAACTGCAAAAGCTCAAGTTTAGGACACTCCAAGCCATCGGGATGCCTTTTCAATTCTTTGGATACAAGCGAAATTGCAGTAGAACGCTCGCAAGAATCTTTTTCTGGCCATTCTTCCATTGTTTCATTACATCGAACCAGAAAACCTTTATTTTCTGCAATTGATATTGCAACATCCCGTACAACATCATGCATTTTGACATGTTCTTCTCCTTCCTCACTATCTAACAGTAGAAATGATCTTTTGAGATTCTTAACTATTGTATGTACTCTATTTCTTGCATCTGCCACAGTATCAATCTTTGCAAACAACCTTTGTCCCACCCCATACCTCACTAAAAATTCAATGGGAATATTACTATCTTCTGCAAATAAACAGCATAACAAAACGCATGACTTAGCTTCATCACTTTTTAAGTAACTATAACTAAGCTCTATGCTGGAATACACCTTTGAATCAAGACCGGAAATATTTTTTGGGATAGCATTTTTAAGCTGTTGAAGTGCAGCACTCCACTCAAATTCACTTTTGCTTTCTAGGGCTCTTCCAACAGTTACAATGGCAACAGGTAGACCTCCACATTCCTTTGCAACCTCTTTTGCTATTGGATGTAGACTGGGAGTATAGATACAATTACCTACCATACCCTTGAAAAGATTCCATGCTTCTTCATCAGGTAAGACTTTGATTGGAAAAATCTTTTGAGCTTTCATTTGAGTGCAGGCTTCTTCACTTCGCGATGTCAACAAGATTTTGCATCTATTGTGTTGACCTCCATAAGGAATTCCTATAAGATCTAAATCAAGTGCATCCCAAACATCATCTAATATTACAAGAACACTCTTAATATCCTTTAGTCTTGAATATAGCTGCTCTGCTCTTCCACCTTCACTCTCCCTTTTAAGTTCCAGACCTAGCATATCTGCAATTTGACCTTGAATCTTGCTCAAGTCTCTATTCTGGGACACCACTGCCATCACAACTTCATCAAATAACTTATCATCTTTTGCTCTTTTCGCTACCTCTTTTGCCATTGTTGTTTTTCCTATCCCCCCCATACCGCATATGGCAATCATATTAATCTTGTCAGCTCTTAATGCCTCAAAAATTTCTTTCCTTATTTTTGTTCTTGACTCAAAATCCACAATTCCTTCTATGGATGAAGATCCTATTCCCAGCGGAGGAGGAGGATAGGACACTTTAGTAACAAATGGGGCTGCATCACTAAGAAGCCCATCAATTTCCAGAGTCTTCTTCTTAGCTTTCCTACTCAAGGAATAATGTGGACACCATCCATCCAAGCTCATCTTATTCGCTTCAACATCTTCATCAAGGATGTTGCGTACCTTTTCAATCCACGTCTCAACCTCAGGTGCTATTACCTGTCCGTTCCTTTTTGCTGCGCTAATTTCTAAATGCACCCCATCTCTTTTGTCACGCAACTTCTGAATTTTAATTTTGAGATCCTTGATGTTGCTATTATAGTGAATCAGATAGCCACAATGTTTTTTGATTGGGTCCACAAAGTATCCTCCAATGGTTACTATAACTGAAACAACATCCATTTCTTTGCTTTATTCTTCTGGATTCTCTGTAAGAAAAGAAGAAATTTAAAGTTTTAACTTTCATTTATTCAAAACCAAAAAGACGAAATTTTAAGTATTATAACTTCCATTTATTCAAAACCAAGTCAGAAGTGATGGTCACACACTCACACTGAAGTGGACCTACTGATTAGAGAGTTTTAGCGCTGCAATTATTATTATTATTTAAATGTATTAGGGATTGATGGTTATCATCCAAACGGCATTGTATTTAAAATTCCTATCAATATTGATATATGAATAGGAGTTTCGGGTGTAACCGTGTAGCACTAAAGCCTTCATAGAAAATTATGTGAAATTTTGATGGCAATTCGTGTGATTTGGGTTGTGTTCATGTAGTGTCGAGTGAAGGGTATTCAACTACATGGGTCAACCCAAACATGATTTATTTTAATAATCTTGTATCAACACTAACATAACCCATTTATTAAGCTGGTTGACACAATGTGAGACTTCCCA
Source organism: Quercus agrifolia (assembly GCA_029955455.1). Taxonomy (NCBI): domain Eukaryota; kingdom Viridiplantae; phylum Streptophyta; class Magnoliopsida; order Fagales; family Fagaceae; genus Quercus; species Quercus agrifolia. The sequence goes on along the minus strand of JARQAD010000011.1, from coordinate 9,969,426 downwards.
ACCCACATATCATGCTTAACAAACATGTTATCTTGGATTGACACAGACATAACCAATTTGGCCCATTTATTAATATACAGGGAATGTTAGATTTAGGGGAGTCAATATTGTACCAAACTAACTGGTATGGTTGGAATTTGTCATACCGATAGGCGGTACAAAACACCCTAGAGCATCCTCAATAAGGTTGCTAAATTGACTTTTAATCAATTTAAAAAGTCAATTTAGCAACCAATACCCTAAAAATGTATTCCACAACAAAGAAGGCAAACTTTTTAAAAAAAAAATTGAGTTTGAGCTACAGTGAGCAACTAGAGATAGCAGCTCATTGTAGCTTAAACTCAAAACAAAAACTAATTTTTTAATGTGGGGTGTTAAAAAAAGTATTTTAGTGTGCTAATGGTTGTGATTGTTGTTTATTGTGTTGTATATATTATTTTATTGTGTTGTTTACATTATTTTAATGTGTTGAATGTTAAAATAAAACCTTTGATGTTGGGTGTGTTATAAAGTGGGGTGTTAAAATAGATAAAGTAGTATTTTAAGTTGCTAAAAACTATATTTTTTAGCAACCTTGTTGTGAATGCTCTTATAAGCCAATCTTACTAGCTAGACCACCACAAAAGTGGTCTTTTCTTTGCCGTGGTTCAAGCAATATACTTTCCTTGGCACTAAGCCATTGGAAATATTTGCTAAATATCATACTTTTAGGAAATATTTGCTAAATAGCACCTAATCAAACTTATTTAGTTATGTAGCACTTTTTTGGACTTGAGTTTGTCAAACTCGAGTTCCAAGTGAAACTTGAGTTTACTAAACTCGAGTTCCAAGCATTATGTTTGATCAGATTGCCATAATGTTTGGAACTCGAGTTTGACAAACTCGAGTTCCAAAAAAAATGTTACACTTGAGTTCCAAAAAAATGTTACATAACTAAATAAGTTTGACCCAATGCTTTTTTCCTAAATATTTTCCAAAAAATATGCTATCTGGCAAAATATGCCCTAAGCCACTAGAGTGGATCCCATGCTCTACTCTTAAGTAAGGGTGTTAATTCGGGTTAGCATGTTGAGTTTGTCTCATGTCAAGGTAGGAGTATTCGACTAAATGGCTCGACCCTAACCCGACCTATTTAATAATCATGTCATGATTCTTTAACCGTAACCTGACCTGTTAATAAGGCGAGTTAACCTGACCCAACACAGTTTGACATGCTTAATAAACGGGCTGTGTTGGGTTGACACGAATGTAACACAACTCATATCATACTTTTAGGAAATATTTGCTAAATAGCACCTGACCAAACTTATTTAGTTATGTAGCACTTTTTTGGACTCGAGTTTGTCAAACTCGAGTTCCAAGTGAAACTTGAATTTACTAAACTCGAGTTCCAAAAAAAATGTTACACTTGAGTTCCAAAAAAATGTTACATAACTAAATAAGTTTGACCCAATGCTTTTTTCCTAAATATTTTCCAAAAAATAGGCTATCTGGCAAAATATGCCCTAAGCCACTAGAATGGATCCCATGCTCTACTCTTAAGTAAGGGTGTTAATTCGGGTTAGCATGTTGAGTTTGTCTCATGTCAAGGTAGGAGTATTCGACTAAATGACTCAACCCTAACCCGACCTATTTAATAATCATGTCATGATCCTTCAACCGTAACCCGACCTGTTAATAAGGCGAGTTGACCTGACCCAACACACTTGACATGCTTAATAAACGGGTTGTGTTGGGTTGACACGAATGTAACACAACTCATATCATACTTTTAGGAAATATTTGCTAAATAGCACCTGACCAAACTTATTTAGTTATGTAGCACTTTTTTGGACTCGAGTTTGTCAAACTCGAGTTCCAAGCATTATGTTTGATCAGATTGCCATAATGTTTGGAACTCGAGTTTGACAAACTCGAGTTCCAAAAAAAATGTTACACTTGATTTCCAAAAAAATATTACATAACTAAATAAGTTTGACCTAATGCTTTTTTCCTAAATATTTCCAAAAAATATGCTATCTAGCAAAATATGCCCTAAGCCACTAGAGTGGATCCCATGCTCTACTCTTGAGTAAGGGTGTTAATTCAGGTTAGCATGTTGAGTTTGTCTCATGTCAAGGTAGGAGTATTCGACTAAATGGCTTAACCCTAATCCGACCTATTTAATAATCATGTCATGATCCTTCAACCTTAATCCGACCTGTTAATAAGGCATGTTGACCTGACCCAACACACTTGACATGCTTAATAAATGGGCCGTGTTGGGTTGACACGAATGTAACACAACCCATATCATACTTTTAGGAAATATTTGCTAAATAGCACCTGATCAAACTTATTTAGTTATGTAGCACATTTTTGGACTCGAGTTTGTCAAACTCGAGTTCCAAGTGAAACTTGAGTTTACTAAACTCGAGTTCCAAGCATTATGTTTGATCAAATTGCCATAATGTTTGGAAATCGAGTTTGAAAAACTCTTCAAACTCGAGTTCAAAAAAAATGTTACACTTGAGTTCCAAAACAATGTTACATAACTAAATAAGTTTGACCCGATACTTTTTTCCTAAATATTTCCAAAAAATATGCTATCTGGCAAAATATGCCCTAAGCCACTAGAGTGGATCCCATGCTCTACTCTTAAGTAAGGGTGTTAATTCGAGTTAGCATGTTGAGTTTGTCTCATGTCGAGTTTGTCTCATGTCAAGGTAGGAATATTCGACTAAATGGCTCAACCCTAACCCAACCTATTTAATAATCATGTCGTGATCCTTCAACCGTAACCCGATCTGTTAATAAGGCGAGTTGACCTGAACCAACCCACTTGACATGCTTAATAAACGGAAATGTAACACAACCCATTTCAACCTATATAATATTAAATATAATATCCATCTAGAAATAAATTTTTTTTTTTTTTTTTTTTTACATTCCAAAAGTAGTGCATACACTTCAAATCTTCAACCCACATTCAAAAAATAATATAGTTCAACAAAAATATAACATCCATCTAGAAATAAGTTATTTACACTCCAAAAAGAGTATATACACTTCAATCCAAATTCAAAATAACATAGTTCAACAAAAATATAATATCTTCAGAACTCACCAAATGCTAAGTATCAATATTGAAAGAGTTAGAGCAAACAGTAGACTAATCATGACTATAACTACAATTATCATCCATAGATTCTTTGTTAATGTCCAAATTCATAACATCTCCCACAAGTTCATCCAATTTTATTTGTGCAAGTTCTATGCCAAAATATATATATAAGTATTAGTAGTTACAAAATATGATTATGCCTCAACAGTTTTACAAGAACTAAATAATAATAATGTAAGAGTAATAATAACTAATGAAACAAATGAGATTACATTTCTCTCCATACAGCCAATCTCTAGTGCAAACCAATTATAAGAAGGTTTAGAGATTTAGGGTTTGCAGGGTTTAGAGATCTAGGGTTTGTAAAGTTTCAATTTCCAATTATATCCCTTATAATTTTTTGTAATTACTCACTTTTATTTTTAAATTTAAAATATAGGTTGCATATAAAAGGTATTTGAAAAATCTAAAATAAAATGAATATTTATTTGTTATACAAGTTAAACGGGTTGTGTTAAATGGGTCATTTTGGGTTGACACAAATAAATTGGTGTGTCAAACGTGTTTATTGCGAGTAGATCCGCTTATGACACGTTTCTTATCGTGTCGCTTTTGGATTGACCTGTTTATGACCCAAACCTAACCTGAAAAATCCCTATCAAGTTTGTGTCATGTTTGTGGGTTAGGTTGAATATTTACACATCAAGTTAAGAGTGGGATTTGAAGAACACTATTCATCATCTTCAACCTTCAACCCTAATTTGACACTAATCTTTAAAAGACCATAACTACTCATTTTAAGTCCAAATTAAACTGGTTTGAAGCTTGTAAAATATACTATCAATTCATGAAAATAATTGACAGAAAATGAGTTTTACTGAGTCAAAATTGGTATGCAATTTTTTGTTCTTTTTTTCTTTACTAATTTTCAAAACTAGGTTTTTTATTTCTCTTTACATGCCATAACTCACTACCATATTTTAAGAAGCATGCTATTATCATCATTAGAAACATATTCATATGATTTAATCATTCAATTTCATGCCATAACATGCCTCTAAAAATTCATGCATTTTTGGATTTTTTAAAAGCAACAAAGATCTTGGGTTCATTAACCCAAAAGGGAAAACGAGCATCCATAGCTTTGATATCAATATTGAAGATATTAGCTGGGCCATATATTTGCATACCTTAATAGAACCAATTACTCACTTCCCAGATCTTTCTCTTGCTTTACAAACTCCTCCACACGATCTCTACAGTTCTTGGAACACCTTTTTGTCATTGGAGAGGCTACCAAAGTTTCTTCTGAGATTCTCACACTCCAAGTTCCAAGGTACTCTTGATGGTGTCCCTAGAAAGAAATGGTTTGCTTGAGAGACTACTTAGGAATTGTATGTTGTTTTTGTTCTCATAATTTCTTTGTTGGTTCCTTTTTTTTTCCTCTTTAATTGTTGTAATAGTATTTAAATACAAATTGAATAAACATACTATCAAGATGAGTGGTATTACAATCACTCAATCCATCATATACTACTCCACTATTGATCTTGACAACTCATACTTAGACCAATTTAAATTTAAACTCGAATTTAAATCCACTTATCAGATAGCCTGTGGATAAATAACCCATGTGGATGATCCATGGGCCATGTGTTATGGGTTGGGTCAAATCTAGGCTAAGTATTAACAATTAGAAACAAATAAGTTCCAAAATACAATGAACATGATAGTTTTTCCTTTATTTTGCAATTTTTTTTTTTTTAAAAAGGTGAGGAACTCAAGGGTTAAATGAAGGATTAACAGTATAACTAGTAAAAATTCATACTTATGATGGACAAAAATGTCATACATTTATATGGGTTACTCGTCTTGACACAAATTATGAGCTTGGTAATTTTGGGTTTGATTACAAGTTAAAGAGGTCAACATGAAATTGACCTATTTCTTAACCGTATTAAACTGGGTTAACCCCGCTTTGATATAAACTCATCTATACTAAACATTAATCTACAAAAATTGTGTTGCATTTATGGGTGGAGTTATCCATTGCCATCGTTACCTACAAGAGGTTGAATATTTAATTTTTTTTTTGAGCTTGTACTTATATTCTCACACTCCTTAATTTTATATAGCTTTTTTGGAAAATCTCTCTCTCTTCATGTTCTTTCTGTAAACTAATAACTAACAGAAAATAATAACTAAAGAACAAAATAATAACAAAAATAAAATAAATAGAAAAGTAATCGAATTGTGAAACCAATGTGCAAATCAAAGAAGCATTACCTTAGTAAAATTTAGGAGTAACACTAGAAGGAGAAGTCTCTAGTACTTACCTACACCTCCTATACAAAACAAAGAAGTGTATAACAAAGAATTTTAGCAGGTTACAACAGAGAGATTGTAGCCAACAATCGCAGAGCACCGTGATCCGATTTTAAGTGTAATTAAGTATGAATCAAAAGGGTGATGGAGAACAAGCAATTGGGTGTTATTATATGCAGTGTAAATGCCTTTAACTTAATCATCAGAAAGCTAAAGGTATCCAATTCTTGATTGGCCATTTTGACAAAGAATCAATGATGATTTATCTTTAACAGGCATCCCTACCTTTCTTGAACATCAATCTCAATGGTATGGAAGCAAGCACTGATTCACTTTCTAGAATAAGTACTGCGAAATTGTTCCACTATCCTTTTGAGTAAAAAAAAAAAAAAAACCTTAAAAAACGAATAAGAGGAAAAAAGAGATAAGAAAGGAACAACAATAGTGGTGATGAATTACTTGAATATTGAGCAATATATTGTTCACTGCCCTAACAATATATTGAGCCTATGTTTCTTTGTCTCTGAATTTGAAGGGTTCACGGAATTGTTGTATGAGCTCGGGAGCATGGCAACTCTCAAGAAGCCCAAACTGGCTCCAAAGTAATCATAGGACTTACAATTTCAGGAAAATATATCATTCCTTGCTTTCCCAGTTGCTTTGATTCCCATTTGGTGATGCATTCTTGTAATACTTTGTGAAATATACAATAACATGAACGATTTATATAACCACGTGAATTCAAGTAGCCAGGTCCTACTCCTACCTATTGAATTAATACTGAGCTCTTGAATTTCGTTTCTCCTTTCTCCTATCTGCTCCGATTGTGGGGTCTCAAAAGTTTGTGGGTTTAGAGGGTCTTTTATTGTGCTTTTAGTTAGTGGGGTGTACAGACAACTTTGTTGTTTGTGTGAATTTTGAGTTTCACAGGTTGATTCTCTTGTTTGGTTCATTTTGTGGATCGGGGTTTTAGTTTTACTACCTTGTATTTTTTTTTGGTAAATGTTTCATCTTTGCTCTTGTGGTATGGAATAGGAGGTGATGAAGAAAGTGGTAGTTTGACTTAGCTTGAAAAGATACCTGTATAGCAGTCTCTAATTTTGGAGTTCCTGGTTAGTTTGGTTTTGTGAAGGGGTTTAAGATTTTTGGGTTTTATTTTGAGGGGGATAAGGTGATGAATTTGATTTTGATTATCACGGTGATGGTGATTTATGGGTAGTAGAACAGTGAAGATTGGTACAGAAGATACTAATAAAGTTATTTCTCTAGTACATTCTCAAAAAAAAAAAAAAAAAAAAAAAAAAAGTTATGTCTCTAGTAATGGAAGTTCTAGTTTTTCTAACACTTAACCATTATGATTTTGATATAGTGTCTTTCTTCTTCATCATACATTTTGGGAGATGATGTATTGTAGATGTTGTGACAGAAAAAAGGGGAAAATAAATCATTTTCTTCTTCATATCTTGTTTTTATCATGGCAGGATTATTATTATTATTTTTCCTTTATATTTAAAATCGTTTTGTAATGTTTTTAACTGAATTGCCAATGGTGCAGCTTCTTGTGAATAAATTTGAGCCTTTATCAGAGCAACAATCGGTAGGCATCTACAACTTGCAGCAGTCATCCCAGTAGGCTGAAGATGCTCTGACAAAAAGCATGTAGGCATCGCAGCAATCACTGGCTGAGACATTGGCCAATTGCTTAGCTGGCCCATCAGGATCATCTGGATATGTGGCAAACTATGGGTCAAATGGCCACAGCCATGGAAAAGCTTGGAACACTAGAGGGATTCCTTCGCCTGGTAATTTTATTTTCTGTTTTGATCCCATTTATTTGTTTTGCTCAAAACAGGAACCATGTTTGAAAAATAAGTTGCACTACCTTTGGTGGGTAATAATGGTATTATGATTTCAATAAAACCATTTTTTGAGAACAACTTTTGTGCAATGATTCCTATTATGGTTAAATGTAGGGTTTAGAAGTGATTGAATTGTAGCCAAGTACTCTTCTTAAGTCTCATCATTATAACAAGTAAATATATTTCTTTCCAAATAAGCAAAAAACATGTGATGCTTGTCTTGAGGATTGAATCTGATTCTAGTTCTCTTGAAGTCTTCTATCTTTTCGTTGTTATACTTACGATTATAGGACATAGTTTACTAAAGGTAATTTTGTTGTAGACAAAATATCACCAATTTACCGCTGCCCAAATTATTGAAAAGCTAGGTGGTAATATTGGAGACATTTAATGGCTTCCATCAATTCAAGATGGATATAATTTGTCATCTTGCTAGGTTGAGCAAATCAAGAATTTGAAACGCTTTGTGTTAGTTTTGATGCTACTTGTTCATAACTTGGTTCTCTTGTAACTACAGATGTTACAATTACTAGGTTGATAATTTGCGTCAGCAAATGCACTGTATATTGAAAATCAGGCAATTAGCTCTTTTACTTCTTGCAGTATATGACTATTTCTCTAGTCTTCGATCCCTCAGCTCCCTCTAGTCTTCCCCACCATGGAAATGAGAAGCACAAAAGTCCTCTTGATGAAAAATTTTGAAATTTGACTCCACTGATCCAATCAAATGATCACTAAGCATTGAGTTCGTGAAGGATCAGTGGACTGCTGCTGTTCTTTTTCCCAAATTCCTTTTGGGACTCGGTTGTTGTGCATTAGTCACATTGATGATCAAAATGAAAGTTGCAATTCTCTTTGTTATTGATGTGGTCTCAATCTACACTTCCAGTGTCACATATTTTGACCTGGGTCTTTTATTCTCATTTCTTATGTTTAAACAATAGTGCTAATAATCTGATTATGTTAGATTTAATAGAACTAGGAAGGAAAATAGGATAGGATTTGTAATGTAGGTTACAAACTTACAGTAATCAATTTGTATACCAAAATCAGATTTTATATTGGTTAAAGAGTTCCTTTTTCGGTGTTCAGATTTTTTTTTTTTTTTTTTTCAACATGTAAATGTGTTTCTATGCACAATTTCATTTGCTATGATAATTTCGTAGGTTGGCTGTATTGTTTGGTTTTAGTGCAAAGTCAATTTTGTATGCTGAAATATTTCATGTGCGGGGGAAGTTTGGCTAATATTGGGTTTCATCAAAATGATTTAAAGCTTTCCTGGGCAAATAAATCTACTATAGCTTATGTTACAACCCGTCTGTTGGTTTGCTATTCTGGATTAAATTGGTAAAAGAAGAAAAAGGAATTGTATGTAAATCCTTCTGTTTTACTCTCTGTATAGCTCTCTTCATCAATAAAAATTTTCCAATTTATCCCAAAAAAAAAAAAAAAAAAAAAAAGAAGAGCCCAAAAGTCTAGGTGATATAACCAATAAAGAAATTAAAGAAGGGAATGTAAAATTTAAATATTGATCCTATTAAATATGATTAGGTGGTGTGATATTCTAGAGGATTTGCACCAAATATAACTTGTTTCTTGTACGATGAAACTTAATAACTATAAGATTATATAGAAGATAAACTAGCATGAACATGAGTGTATTTACTTAGCATTTCACACATAGAACTTATTAACACATTCGATTTTTTCAATTTTATAATTTTTCGATAAAAGATTGGACATAGAAAAGACAACAAAAATATTATCACACAATGGTGCTCTTGGAAATTGGAATTCACATATAATATAGCATAAGATAGATACATATACAATGGTGTTCAGAATAAGCATAAGCTTTAGATGTTTTTCTCATATTCTCTTAATAACTTGAGGTTGAAAAGTTCATAGTTGACACTGCCTGATATCATACAAATGCAAGTGAGACATTAGATTTACAATGAGCTAAACCGGACTACTTTCATCGCCACAGTGATCCTTCTGTACACAATTTATTTTTTAAAGGAAACATATATGATAAGATTTAATTTTATAATATCTGTTATATGATTTACTTCTAAAAATTTTAGCATTTAGCATCTAAAAACCTAATTTTATAGCATTTAACAAACCAATTAACAATACCTCTAACATCAAAACTTCTATTTTTTCACCATTTCATTTAAATATTCTTTCTATATTCTTTTATATTCATTTTTTATTCTCTCTCTCTCTCTCTCTCTCTCTCTCTCTCAGTAGAAAAAAAAAAAAAAACCTCCATCCTCAACCCCATCAGACCCATGACCATCGACCCACAACCCTATCGAACCCACGACCTCATCGGACCCACGACCCACTACCCAACCACCCAAATCGAACCAATAAACCATCGCACTGTGACCTAGAAATCAATCAGTCCACAAGAGAGAGAGGGAGAGTGAGAAAGAGGACAGAGAACGAGAGGGAGAGTCAAAGAAAGAGAATGAGAGAACGAGAGTGAGTCTGAGTCTGAGGAGAGAGAGAATTAAAAATATTTAAAAAATTATAACATCTTGCTATAGTGCACTCTCAAAAATGAGAGCTCACTGTAGCAAGATGTCAAATTTTTTAACATATGACATCTTTGATAGAGTAGGTTTTTGTGGTTATAAATGTTAAAAAAAGTATTTTAGCCTTTATAACACTCTTAATAAGAATGCTGGGACTATAGTATGAAATTATGAATAAAATATTTTTGCCATTTAATAGTGAATATTCAAATATTCAAGAAACTAGTTCCATCCATACCTACCTACCAAGGCGGTATTAGTGATCAGGTAAAAGTCCTAGAGACCTAGTCCTACTCATGAGTCACGAGGTGGAAAGAAACTATTTCACCATCATTTTCTAGGTCATTTTTTTGGGAAAAGAGAAAAGAACATAGAACAAACGAAAATGGAGAGTGACATAATTTACTTTAATTGTCATTTTTTTTTTACCAATCACTAGTTGTTTATTATTTTTAATATATTTTTTACTGTTCACAATTTTTCATGTGAATGATTGTGTCAAAAATTAGGTTTTTAAGTGATCAAATTTTTTTTGCATAATTAAAGATAAAATAGCAATATAAGTGGTGGTTTTGTGTAGGGATAACAATTTTACCCCGTTCCGCTTAACCCACCCCTCCCCGCTTTGCCCCGCACGGGTTTTCCCTGCCCCGCAAAGGAGGTGGGGCGGGGATGGGGTAAGATTTTAGCCTCGCACCTCAGGGCAGGGCGGGGATGGGTTTAGACTTTTTAAACCAACCCCGCCCTACACCTCCCCATCCCCACCCCGCCCTGCGTTGCTAAAGGTTATAATTGTAAATTTTTCATACCCTAAAACCCTATTATTTAAATAAACATATCAATATTAGCTTCTTTTATTCTATCTAATGTGGTTCTCTGCCTTTATTTTGTTATGTGTTATACTATGAGTTTTTTTTTTTTTTTTTTTTGTGTGATTGTCTTGTTAAACACTTGGATATATTATTCAATTTTTTCTAAAAACTAATTTGATTTGATAGGATAAATTTAATTGTAATTTCAATTATATTTTTATTAACAAAAAGTAGAGTTTTATGGGTGGGGCACTGGGGACAAAGAACCCGTCCATCGGCCCCGCCCCGCCCCGCTCCATTGCCATCTCTAGTTTCGTGGCACATGATGGCCTTTAGTTACATTCAGGCAGACTTACATTATTCATTCTCCTAAGCCCCTAACAATAATGCAATTTTGCTATAAAAAAATGTGAGTTAAATTCACGATTTCAGTTACACTGAAAGAAACAACTTGTTAAAAGATAAGAAGGAAAAGTTTATGACACTAAGAGTTTCTCCGCTTCTTTCACATTATGTATTCATGGTGTTTTAGACATGGTCACTCAGAGTACTCTTTCAATTTTCAAATGTTATGTGAGTAATATTTGAAAAAGTTAGTGATTTTTTTTATAGCCGTAACAGGGTGGGAGAGAAAAACAAGAGGAAAATAAAGAAGGATTGGATTGGTCAACACCTAAGTTCATAACAGATGAATAATGCCAACAAAAATGATGAAATTATTGAAACTTTTGTAGCCAAGTAATTAGTGATATTGATTGGTATTTTTTAGGAGAAGAATTCGATTCCCTCTTTCACAATTAGGATGTAAAGGAGTAATTAAAAAAAAAAATGGCGCACCGCTCAATTCCAAAAAAATTTCCTTCAGTCATTGACGAGGATACTCATTGACGAGGATACTTAAGATTCGTATGGCTAGTCAGTCATACGATTATTTGTAGCTAGCATGAATGGTAATCTCAAAGAATAAAAATTGAAATGTCTCAAACGTAAAGTTAGAGAGAAATATATTGATGAGTTGAAAAAGTGAACCTTAGTAAAAAGCGTATTGGTGGTGCTAAAAAGATGTATTGCTATTTTTAGCACCATCAATAATAAAAAGCATGCTGTGATGGTGGAAGGAAAACCAAAAAATTTGGCTGTTGAACTACAGTGTACAGCCAAAGATGGCAAAAAAACAATATTTTCTTAAAAGAAGTATTTTTTTTTTTTAAGTCAACAATAATACTTATTAGAATACACACAAAAGTTGTATTATTTTATTGTGTTGATAGTGGTGGTTGTTGTTTATTGTAGTAGATATTTATACTACTATTTAAGAAGCTTGTTATGTTTGGGATCCACAATTTTGATACCTAAAATACCCTCATCAGACTCAATTACAAGTTTTCAAATAGGAATAAATATGTAAATTAAAACTCCTATACTTTAAGACCCACAAACTCACATATATTTTGCCAGCTTCTATCTCTCATTCTTCTTTAGATTGAAGACATTCAGTTTGACTCTACATCCTCTTCTTTCTTCTTCTTCTTCTACTTTTCCTTTTCTTCTACTTTCAGATTTGGTTTCCAAACAATTTAAACAGACATTGTCAGATGTTCCAACGGCTTTTTCAGGTTTTATCTTTTGCAAGTTCCTCTTTCTTTTGTTTATCTTTTCTTTTGGTTATGCTACTTGGTTTGGTTTTTTTTTTTTTTTTTTTAAGGAATTTATGTTACTTTTATTTTTGAGAGGATTTTTATAAGGGCTCTCTCTTTTTGTTTTGGCCTGCAATCAAACACAACTCTTTTTTTTTTTTTTTTTGGGAATATACTCTACTCTTTTTTTCCTGAGGGGGTTACGCTACTAGGTTCGATTTTTTTTTTTTCATAGGAATTTATGTAGCCTTTTTTTTAGAGATTACATTGCTACTTGGCTTCCCAATTAAATCAAACACAAACTCTAACAAATATATACTATTATCTTTAATAAAATGCATGCTAGCTACTTGATTTGTTGATTAAAGTTTCCTCTTTTTTTTTTTTTTTTTTTTAAATACTTGGTTTAACCCTAATTCTTTTATCTCTCTCAGGTTGACATACACACAAATTCATTGGATTGCATTAAGGAGGCATTGGAATGGAATATTAGATAAGTTCGGGTGAAAGACTTTACAAGAATTATTGCATGATTCAAACCTCACATGAAGTGGTTGTTATCTAAGAAATTGTTCTAAAAAAATTTCTTTTGTAACAGGAACTAATTTATCATTTGTATGATTCTATATGAAATTCAATTTACATTTTTTTAATAATTATTAATATACTCCTCCATCAAAAATCTTATGTTCCTTTTCTCGGTTTAAGGTAGTTGATAAATTTTAAATTTAAACTCTTTTTAACTTTTGTTAGAGAAATGCTATGTCTACAACATTTTCACAACAAATCAAAAGTGGTAGGTTATTACGAGTTGTTATTAGTGGGGTGGAAAAGTAATTTCAATGGTAAATTCAAATTAGAACTAATAACAACTAATCACCTATAATTTGTTATGAATATGGTGTGAAAATGTTATGGACGTAGCACCTCTTCTTTTATTATGGACTAGCAAGTGACTAACTTTTAGGATTAAACTAAAATTAATAACTGTTATTAAATTTTTTTTTAAAATAATACCAAAAAAATAAAACATGGATCTGGAGTCTTTCCTTTAACACACACACAAACAAAAAAAAAAAAAAAAACAAAAAAACATAAAAAAACAAAAAACAAAAAAATGTGAGCCTTCTTAAAAAAAAAAAAGTATTTGCAAAATTTTAAATTTAAGCCTTTTTTTTTACTTCTGTTATGGATGTGAAATAAGTGACTAAATTTTAGGATTAGAAAACTACATTTTAGAATTAAACAAAAAATTATAATTGCCAAAAATTAAATAAAATAAAAAAAGAACAACAACAATAACACCAAAAAAAAAAAAAAAAAGTGGATCCAGCATCATGGAGACTTTCCTTTAACAAAAAAAAAAAACTAGTTGCTAAATCTTAAATTGAAGCTCTTTTAAATTTCTGTTATGGATGTGTAGTACATGGCTAAATTTTTGGATTAAAACACTACATTTTAGGATTAAGCAAAAAATGTTAACGGCCATAAATAAAATAAAATTAAAGCAACAACAACAACACCCAAACAAAAACAAATGTGGATCTTGGATGCTTTTAATTTAACAAAAATAAAAGACCAAAAAAACCTGACGCAAAAAAATGTGAGCCTTTTACCGTAACAAAAATAAATAAAAACTATTAAAATTTTGTACTTTGTTTTATTATGGATGTATATTAAGTGGCTACATTAACTTAGGACTATCATAAACAAATAATAACTATGTCCATTTTCTCAAAAAAGTCCACATCTATTTTTATTTCCATAAAAAAATGTTACGTACAGTTTCTTGGTTTTAAAGGTAGTTGTTAAAACCTGAATTGTAGCTCTTTTTTACTTTTGTTATGGATGTGTAGTAAGTAGCTAAATGTTAGGATTAAACATAAGTAGATAACTCCCATAAATAAATCAGATTTTTCTCTTAAAAAAATACAAGAAACAATTGAGAAAAGAGATGTAAATAAAAGTTTGGGATAAATGAAGAATTATCTAATATCGGATTGAATTTAGTATTAATAATAAAAAGGAATAGATATGAACTTTAATAATTTTAACTTGGTAATACTATTATTTAAGCATATTTTATATTTTAGATGGTAGACACGAATTAATTAGCCTTGCACTCTACCACGCTTATTATTTGGGACTGTAAAATGGACCGGACTAACTGGGGCTTAAATTTAAATATAACTACAGAATTCTACATTAAAAAAAAAAAAAAATTTAAAAAAACCCATGAACAAAAGCAATATAATATATTAGTATTAGCTACAGTGGGTAAGCAAATTTCACTAGCTAACTAGAACTTGAACTTGGCCTTACAAAAAGGCATGATTTTATTTCAAAGTGTGTCCAATGAGTCCGGCAAATTTAATCTAATTTTAAGTAGAAATGAGTTTGGAAAATAAAATTTAGACATTTTCTAAATTATATTTTGGTCACATTGATCTAACAATTCATAACCTAAATCTAAATATATTCTCAAAACTTCAACCTAAAATAATAGATTTAATCATTTTTAAGAAGTGTAACTTATTTCTCCTATTTTACAAACTCTTCCTCAACTAAACTTAGCACATGCTTCCACTTTTACTAAAATTTTATTACAATTGCACGTATTATTACAATTCTTACATGTACTTATCATTGTTGAGTATGTATTAAAGTGTTTATTAATTAATAACACAAAGTAACACATTTTGTATCATAGGTTCATGGCAAATACTATTGGAAAGCAATTAGAATGTGGAACAAAAAACATTGCTCCAACAACTTCTCCACCATAGCTTGCATAATTTTAATAAGTTGACATATTCCAAGTTTCTAGTGTAGTGAATTATTTTACAGTTTTACCTGATGTAAATATTTCAAGTTTCTACATTGATCCATAAACTTTTTCATAGTAGCTTTTGTAAATATTTTTACAAGTAATTTGTAAGTAGTTTTATAGTTATAATTTCATTATGCATTTTCAATATATGTAAAATGATAAAATTTGTTTAGAGGATCTTTTTTTTCCTCCCCTAAAGGTTAGTACTGAATTATAGCACCATCTTCCAATCATTAAGACATTGATTAAAACATTAACAAAATTGCCAAAAACAGATGATAATTATGGAACACTAGCCTTTGAGCACGCCCTCATGCATGTGCACAGAGACTCTTCTATTTTTTTTTTTTTTTTTTGGTAAAGATTAATAATTTGCATCCATTATAATTTGAAATTACTCCATTTTTCAATCACAAAAATATCTAGGGGTGTGATGAATATTATTTCTCCCATAAACACATAATACTCATCATACCCCTAGATATTTTTGTGATTGAAAAATGTAATAATCTCAAATTATAATAGATACAAATTATTAACATTTACCTAAAAAAAATAGAAGAGTCTCTGAGCACGCGTGTGAATGTGTGCTCAGAGATTAGTATTATTTTATTGTATTGTTTATATTATTTTATTGTGTTGATAAATAAAATAAAATCACTGATGTTGAGTGTTTTGTAAAGTAAGGTGGTAAAATAGATAAAGTAGCTTTTTGTGATGCCAAATTGCTAAATTTATGACTCCACCACTGTAAATGCTCTAAAAAAAGAGAAATATATATTCGTGGGAGAGAATATAATTCCACTGATCCATTTACTATTATTTTTAAAAGTTATTTATAATTTATTGTGGTATACACAATACTGGTATTATCACATGCAATCAAATTAGATGTATTACATTTTAGAGTCTCTAATTGAATTCAAACACATAATTGTATTGAATTTAATTGTTCTTGAAAAATATAACATTGTTTGTGTTTTATTGGTTAATGCAACTATTTGTTTGAATTCAATTGCAGAATCTAATAATTGTCATTGAAAATGATAAATTTTTTTTTTTTTGGTGTTTTATTGGTTAATGCAACCATGTGTTTGAATTAATTTGCAAAGATTAATATACTACACCTAAGATACTATACCTAATTTTTGCCCTTATTTATATTGGATAAGTCTTTTTTTTTTTTTTTTTTAAATTTGATAGTTACAACGGGTGAGGGGAATATGAACCTCGGTGTTAGGGGAGGGACTTTGAACTTTGGATGACTTGAAAACACACACACACACACGCGAAAAAAAAAAAAAAAAAAAAAAAAAAGCCAATAAATTGAGCTACAAGACTTTTGGTAATCGATTTTTAGTTTGTAGTATAGCCAAACTTGTAATTTACTAACAGAAGTTATTTGTCCCACTTTTTATATTCAAAAAATTTTGATTGGTGGAGAAAATAGTGGAACACAAAGATATTACATAATTTTTATCGGTAATTTATGAGAAATTATAAGGTCCTCATGGTGGACAAGTGATGTGGTCCACCATTCCAGTAAAAGACTCACACTTGTTTAAAATTGTAGAGTTTTAAATAAAAACTAGATACTGACTCAGCAATTTTAAATATGTGTGAGTCTTTCATTGGAATGGTGGACAAATAATGTGGTACACCATGAGGATTGTATAATTTCTCATAATTTACCGAGTCATCCATTTTTTCAAAGCGTTAACTCTTTCTCATAGATAGATAGGCTTCCAACCCTTTTGTAGTCAGAAATCTATTTAAATCTCAATTATTCCTTTACTAAATGAGGTTTTACTTAACCAAATCAATCCAAGTCTTACTCCCATTGGGGCTTTTGCAGTTATGGGCCCATGTCTATTTTCCAGAACTTGCCCTATCTCAATGGAAATACCTGGAAGCTCCTCATTCTTATGGCCAATTTTGAATGGAAGCTAGGAGCATCTTAATTTCTTTAATCAAAATTTATGTTTGATGTTATTATAACTAGTGTGTAACATTGTGCATATACACCAGTATAATTAAAAATAATCACAATTATATTCAAATTATATTATTTTTAGAAGATGTTTAAATTATACATGGTATTAGCTTTCATTTTTTGAAACCATAAATTTATAAAATATGTAATAGTTTTTCATATTATATATATATATATATATATATATATATATATATATATATATATATATATATATAAGGATTTCCCTCTTTCAAGTGGACTTTTATGTGGTTCAAAAATACCCTTATTAACGAAAGCTAACTTCATTTAAAAATTAGGGTTATAAATGTCAAATAATAAATTTCATTTTGAAAGAGAATTCCTAAAATTTAGGATTTTTTTTCTCTTCACGTTCAAAAAAAGAAATTAAGGTTACTGCTTATCTCTAAAGTTTATCATTTTTATTTGTTTGAAAAATAAAAAAAAATATAAATATTTCTAAATTATAATAGATGCAAATTATTAACATTTACTAAAAAAAAAAAAAAAAATAGAAGAGCCTCTGAGGCTAGTGTGTGTGTGTATATAATTTAGAATTTAATTAGTTTTAGACTCTTCGATTTTTGCACCCAATAAATCATTTGCCACAAAAATTTAGAACTTAGATGGACACATAACGCAAAATTAGACTCCAATTGGATCCAATTTTGAATCTAATACCTCCACAATGCACCGTATATTGATAACCAGGCAATCAGCTCATGCACTTCTTGCAATAAATGACTATTCCTTTTGTCTTCAAGCCCTTAGTCTCCTCTAGCTTGTGCGGTCACGGAATGAGAAGCACAAAATTGTCTTGATGAAGTTCTTTTGAAGACTGGCTCAACCCATCCTATCAAAGGATCATTAAGCATTGAGTTCGTACTGGATCAGTCATGATTCACCATTCAGTGGATTGTTGTCAATCTTTAACCCCAAATTCCTTTAGGGATTGGGTTGTCATGCATTAGTCATATTGATGATGAAATTGAAAGTTGCAAATCTCTTTGTTGTTGATTTGGTCTCCATTTGCACTTCTAGGGTCACATGTGTTTACCTAGGTCACTTATTCTCATTTCTTATGTTGTTTATTTGGTCTCCATATGCACTTCTAGTGTCACATATGTTTACCTATGTCATTTATTCTCATTTCTTATGTTTAAACTATAGTTCTAATAATCTGATTATGTTAGATGTTTAATAGAACCAGGAAGGACAATAGGATAGTATTTGTAATGTAGGTTACAGTAATCAGTTTGTATACCAAAATTAGATTATATATTGGTGAAAGAATTCATTTTTGGTGTTTGGATTTTCTTTATTTCATATTCAACATGTAATATGTTTTTATGCATAATTTCATTGGCTATGAGAATTCCGTAGGCTGGTTGTATCGTTTGGTTTTAGTGGAAAGTCAATTTTGTATGCGGAAAATATATCATGTGCTGGGGAAGTTTGGCTATTGTTTGGTTCCATCAAAATGATTTACTGCTTTCTTGTGCAAAGAAACGTACATTAACTTGGTTCTAGTTTAAAGAAACTTAATAACTACAAGATTAACAAGTAGATAAATTAGTATAAACATGAGTATATTTACTTAGCATTCAAATGTGGAGATAAATGCATGGCATTCACATATAGGGCTCATAAACACTCAAATTTTTCAATTTTGGAGTCTTATGGATAAAAGATTGAACATAGACGAAAACAAGAATATAATCACACTATGGTCTTCTTGGAATACACTCACACACACACAAAAATAGCATAAGATAGATCCAGCTAGCTTCACCACTAAAAGAAACAATATAAGGCCCTGTTTGGAATGAGCATAAGCTTTAGATGTGTTTCTCGTAAGCTTTATGACAATACTTCCTTCTACATGTATATGCCAGCATCATATCCTCTTTAGCAACTTGAGGTTGAAAAGCATGTAATTGATACCACCTGTTACCATATACAAGCAAGTGAGACATTAGATTTACAGTGAGTTAAATGGGATTACTTTCATTGCTTTCATACATCTATATATGATGAGGAAAAAAGACACTTATTGATGCCGTTTGGAGTGGGCGTCTGCGTTTACAAGTTTGCATTTTCAGATTTTATTTTTTTATTTTTCCCCTGTGCGTGAACAATAACATCACATGGGTTCACTGTGCAAAGGACAAAAATCACTGTTCATGCACTGTTCATCACTGTTCACAACACTATTTACGTACTAAAAAATATTAAAAATGGGTCCCACGGTACTATTCACACATTTAAAAATTATTTTGCTACAGTATTTTCAGTTTTCAATTTTCAGTTTTAGCAACAATAAGTTCAATCCAAACAGATCCATTGTTTAATGAATTTGATTAGTATCATATTTTAAAGATTTCAACTTAATTAGTAGAATATGATGTTTTTGTTCTTATAATATAAAGACTAAATTATAGCAAAATGATAGGGATGGATAGAATAATATTATGCTTTACCAAATATGATTTTCTAGATTTTATAGAACTAGGAAACTTGTAATTAATGATCATTCAATTTTATTTTATTTATTTATGATGTTTATGCATTTTTGGATACTGACCAAATACTAAACTAATATAAGAAAAGGTAATGTGCTCACCACTTGTATGTCTTACCCAGCATCACACATCCATCTCACTAATCTCAATTTGCTCTTGTTAATGTGTCTAATGATCCACCAGCTTTTCCTATATAAAAATTATGTGTGATTTATGTAACCATAATATTTTCAATGGAAAAACGACAGTGCTATGTGATTGCTATTGCTGCTACTGTAATTGATTGTAAGTGAAAAAATTATTGTTTGTCAAAATATTTTCTTGGTGCATGCAATTGTGTCAAAATATTTATTTTTTCATTTTAATAAAACTAGGTTCTAATTTCCACTAATTAATAAAAGCTAAAAATATTTGCAAATTATATACAGTGATGGTTTATAAAAAAGTGTTAAAATTCTCCTATTAGTGGGATATTTGTGGTGTGAATGTGACATACCTTTCCTTTGAATATGTGCTTTATGGTGGCATTCAGGTCTCCCTTCCAATGACACGTTCTTTCTTTTTCCCATGAAAATGCATCGTATACTCCCACTAGCTTAGGTGTGTTTAGATTAGATGTAATAAACGTGCTTAAACTAGGACATTCATTCACCATTATTTCCTCCAGTGATGGCCACTCTAAAGCATTAGTTTCAGAGCAAAAACACTTCAAATTTGGTAAATTACAAAGCACGATTGAGTTCACTTTGTCGAACAAAACGTCCTTTTCTTTTTCTTCTTCTCCTGCTCTTGCAAGGATTTCTTCAATTTTCTTACAGTTACCAACTTTAATTTTCTCTAACATCACAAGCAATTTTGCTATTAATGGTGAGAACAAATATGTCAGACTGTTACAGTCCCATACTTTTAACAATCTCAGGTTTCCAAAGCCCAAGATCCTTTCCGGGCCCTTCTTCCATATGTGCACCAGTTTTGGTAAATCCATTAGAACCAATTCCCTTAACTGATCAAGTATTGGTGCGATGTGACTTTCCTTTTCTTCCTCTTCTTCTCCTGCTCTTGCAAGGATTTCTTCAATTTTCTCACAGTGACTAACTTTAATTTTCTCTAACATCACAAGCAATTTTGCTATGGATGGTGAGAACAAATATGTCAGAGTGTTACATCCTATTACTTCTAATAATCTCAAGTTCCCAAAGCGCAAGATCCTTTTCGGACCCTTCTTCCATATGTGCACCAGTTTTGGTAAATCCATTAGATCCAATTCCCTTAACTGATCAAGTACTAGGGCCATGCGACTTTTCTCAACATTTAGTTCCTCAAGTTGAAGTATAACTTCTAGTGAATCACAGCTAATCAAATTTATCTTTTTTCGATTCTTTAAGAACACAATCAGAAGGGATGGAAAAAAAGACCTTGTCTCGGAGTTGTTGTCGATATCATTAGCTCTTGGTTCCTTAGTCAAAATACCCTACAAACAAAAATAATCAATTACTTTTAAAGAACTAAATAATCATTTCGTTTATATCCATCAAAATTATTTGGATCCATGGGCCCGACAGCCAAAAAAAAAACACATATACATACCTACATATATATATATATATATATATATATATATATATATATATATATCCATCTACAAAAGAAGATGGTATAAACAGAGTGGATGAACAAATAGAAAAGCAATAAAATGTTGATGTCTATTTATCTTATCACTTTGTTGATCGACTTAAGGTTATGACCATGCTCCATTGGCATAGTTGCAAAAATCTAAAAATTTCATTGTGTTGTTTTCTTATTATTAAAAAAAAAAAGTGGCGGGGATTGTTATTTGTGAGATACGTACCTCTTTATTCACAGATGAGCTTTCTTGGAATTTCTTGGTGGTGCCTTTGTCTGACGCAACCATTGGACTATCATTCCTGCCACGTGGTACGCACTCAAGGCATGACTCTTCGTCTTGGGGTTTTGAATCCAATTCCCAGTTAATCTTCTGCAGCTTCCCACATATTTGAATTTCGGACACTCATCCATATTGACCTTCTTGATGGATGACCATTCAAAAGAATAAGGTTTGATATAGAAACTCATGAGATTTGGCAGAGACCATAAACTGAAGGAAGTAAGTTTAGGGAACAAGATGATATCCTCTGCCTCTTCTTCTCCATCTCTTTGAACAATGTTTTTGATCATGTCACACCACCATATGTCAATGCTTTGAAGTTCCACAAGTAGTTTTGCAACAATAGGTTTGAATAAATATCTTAGTTTATGACATTTAAATACATCAATTGATGTTAGGTTTTGAAAGCCCTGAATTCCTTGTGGAACATTCTTCCATAAATACCTCAAATTACATAAACAATTTACTCTTAAAGTTTTCAATTCAGCAAGTACTGCGATTCTCTGATGGTCATTGTTGTCCTTCTGTCCTTAAGATCAAATACCACTTCTAGGCTTTCAAAATCTTCATTTGAATCCCCAGATGAAAGTTCTTTTAAATTAGGTTGCCACAAAATGGTCTTGGATGAAAAGAATTTATGAGAAATGAATGTTGAGTCAGGAAAGGATCCAGCAGTTTGCTGAATGATTGTCATCTTGTCACTTCCAAAAAGTGTCTATCCTTCTAACCTGATGAATCCATAAACTTATTATGTAAGAAGCATCAAATCCAAGCAAACCTTTTAAACATTAAAAAATTGATAAATCACTTTGAAAAGCATAAAACAATGAGCTTTTGAAAGAAAGGATTTATAAAATTAATGTTTTAAAGAGCGAGGGAAAGAATTATACCTCCTGATTCAACAACGATGGTTGGACAAGCTCAACAGGACCCACGCCTATACATAAGCCAATGAGTCTTGGTAGAGAGCCCAGCTTTATAGACGTTAATTGCGGAAACATGATCTTATCAATTAGTGCCTTCTCATCTTCTCCTTCCTTGTGAAATATTTCTTCCATGTCTTCACAACTCTCTATATTTAACTCTTGGAGTTGAACCAAACCTCTCGCTATGGACAATGAAAAGACATTTTTCAAACATTTGCAATAGAAGAGCATAATTGATCTTAGTTTGCCAAAACAAGCAAGCTGTGAGTGTGTACCACTAAAGGATCTCTGTGGGATTTGGCTATGATATATCTTTTTTAAATTAGGCAATCTCACTAGTTCCAATGACTCCAAGATAGGAAAGGCAACACAAGGAGTTTGATATGATGTGGCATCAATTAAGTATTCTACATCTTCACTGTATGAAATGCTTAGAACCTCCAAGCATGGAAAGCCCTCTTCGTCTAACTTGTAGAGAATGTTTTCAAAATCTTTTATTTCACTCAAAAATATAAGTTTAGATTTCTGTAACAATAGACGAGGTGTCCGGATCTCCACAATATCACTTGCAACAAATCCTACGAGTGCCAAACTATTTTTAAATATATACTGAGTTGTGTTCCAGAAAGTAGAATAGTTGCCAAAAGTCCGATGCATAAATGGCATGTCCCATGCATATATTTGAAATTTTACCATTTGATTTTTGAAGTGCAATTCTTTTGGCAATAACTTGATGTTTGGAATATGAAGACGTAAAGCCATCAAAGAATCGGAGAAAGACCTTAGTTCAGCAAGGCTTGCGTTGGCTCCGTCTCTATTGCCTTATGTTGGTTCCCAATTCATGACAAAGACATTTCCCATGTACAACTCTTCTAGTCTAGATAAACTTGATAGTAGACCAGGTGGAATGTGCTGAAGAGCAGAGCACTCTGACAGATTTAACAACTTTAAATGACTCAGATTTCCTATTTCTCTGGGCAACTCCTTGATTTCAGTACCAAGAAAGCTAAGCATTTCTAGTTTCCCAAGTGCTCCAATTGCTGACACATCTTTTATCTCACAATACTTTAGAAGCAATGTCTGAA
Source organism: Quercus agrifolia (assembly GCA_029955455.1). NCBI lineage: Eukaryota > Viridiplantae > Streptophyta > Magnoliopsida > Fagales > Fagaceae > Quercus > Quercus agrifolia. The sequence continues at coordinate 9,945,882 of JARQAD010000011.1, read as the reverse complement.
GGTTCTAAAGGACCTGTATGGATTGTGGTAGTGATGGAAAAGACATACCTTGCATAGCCAAAACCTTTAATCCCATCATCCCTTTAAATAGATTGGTTGGGAGCATTTGTCTAGTAGCGTCCTTGCCACATGATAGTTGTAGAAGCTCAAGTTTCGGACACTCCAAGCCATCAGGATGATTTTTCAATTCTTGAGATACAATCGAAATCGCAACATAATGTTCGTATGTATCTTTCTTTGTCCATTCTTCCCAACAAACATGTCCATTAGCAATTGATATGGCAACACCCCGTACAACATCATGCATTTTCACATTCTTCTTCATCGCTATCCAACAAAAGAGATGATCTTCTAAGATTGTCAACCATTGCATGGACTCTATTTCTTGCTTCTGCCACCATATCAATCTTTGCAAATAACCTTTGTCCCACTCCAAATCTGACTAAATATTCAATGGGAATATCATAATCTTTTGGAAATAAACAGCATAGTAAAAAGCATGACTTGACTTCATCATTTGCTAGAAAATTGTAACTGAGCTCTATGCTAGAATAGACAGTTGAATCCAAACCTGAATTATTTTTTGAGACAGACTTTCTAAGCTGTTGAAGTGCAGCAACCCACTCATTCTTTCTCTTGTTTTCTAGAGCTCTTCCAACAGTAACTATAGCAATAGGTATGCCTTTACATTCCTTCACAACCTTTTCTGCTATTGGTCGTAGATTGGGAGTATCTATACAATTACTTGCCATCTCTTTGAAAAAGCTCCATGCTTCTTCTTCAGTTAAGGCTTCAATTCTAACAATCTTATGAGATTTCATTTGATTGCAGACTTCTTCGCTTCTTGATGTTAACAAGATTTTGCAACTATTGACTTCAACTTTATAAGGAATTCCTACATCCTTTAGATTAACTTCTTCCAAAACATTGTCTAATATTACCAGGACATTCTCAAAGTTAATTTTCCTACGTCGCATCATAGCAATTTGATCTTCAATCTTGCTTAAGTCTTTTTTACGGGACACTACTACCATCACAACTTCAACAAATAAGTTATCATCTTTGGCTCTTTTTGCTACCTCTTTGGCCATTGTTGTCTTTCCAATCCCCTCCATCCCGCATATGGCAATCATATTGATCTTGTCATCCCTTAAAGCAGTCAAAAGTTCTTTCATGATTGGTATTCTTGATTCAAAAACCTTAAAACCTTCCTTGGAAGAAGTTGCTATTCCCTGTGGTGGAGGAGGAGGATAGGACACTCTATCAAATTGTCCATCTCTTAATAGCCCATCAATTTCCAAAGTCTTCTTAGCTATCCTACTCAAGAAATAACGTGACTTCAGATTGGGACACCATCCATTCAAGCACATCGCATTTGCTTTGACATCTTCTTCAAGTAATCTCTGTAGACCTTCACTGATGTTGTCTACCTTTTCTACCCAACTCTCAACCTCAGATGCAATTACCTCTCCGTTTTGTTTTGCTGCATCAATTTCTAATTGCACCCCAGTTCTCTTGTCACCCAGCTTTTGAAATTGATCTTTGAGATTCTTGATGTGGTTATTGTAGCAAGTTAGATGCAAAAATGTTTTCTGATTGGCGCCACCAAGTGTCCTCCAATGTCAATGATAAGTGAAATAATCTTCATTTCTTGGCTTTATTCTTTTGGATTCTCTGTAAGAAAATATGGAGTTTTAAATTTTGACTTTCATTTATATTTGCACGATCGATTTTCTATTCTTTTAGAATCAAGAGTTCTAAACATTAGAAAAAAAAAACATATAATCCAATTGCTTCAGAAGTGCTCAAATGAGGCTCATGAGTTCTTCCATTTATTCCAATTGCTGGTTAAGAAGCTCCCATAGCTGGAGTTAGAATGATGGGCAATGGTGTCTTGGGCAATATGGAACACAAGGAATAAATTCTACTTTGAAAGAATCCAGCAGGATCCAAAAATCATCCTAGATAGGGTTTTTTAGAAGAGTATCAAAGACTGTGTGCTTCACAGAATAGAAACTAGCTCTCATCGAGTTGGTTGATTTGTTTTGTTTAATAGTCACTGGTGATGTTTTAGTTGTTGTTTTGTTTTGTTGTTATTGTCCACCCTGTTGGATTTATTTCTTGCTCTATGGGGTGTGTTGTTCCCAGTGGTACTTTTGTTATACGTACTTTTCTTCAATAAAATATTTATCTTTTATCTCAAAAAAAAAAAAAAAAAAAAAAAAAAAAAAAAAAAAAAAAAACAAACAAACAAACATATACTACTATATAATCTATTCAATCCCTTGCCTGCTATTAAGGGCTCGTTTGGATCGAATAAGAGTGAAAGGGAGTAAAGTAGAGTTGACACAAAATAAAGGATTGAGTAGATTTATATAATTCTCATAAAATCTCGGGTGATTTCAAATTAAATCCTTTTTTTTTTTAATTTTCAATTAAAATCATATAATTTTTAAATCATTTCAATTAGTGTCTCACTTTGTTACTAACTTACTATTAATTAAAAAAACAAAAATTTGCACAACTTGTAACTAAACCTATCTAAACACAAAAATTGTCCAATATGAAATTATAATACCCTTGATATATTATAGACAGGGCAAGACTTAGATACAGTACTAAGGTTTTGTTCCTTAAATTCCTCTTTTAAGATTCTACTATATGGATTTTTCCTCATGAGATGAAAGTGTATTTTTTAGTTAAGTAACCACATAACTCAATCTTAAGTGGAGAACCTAAGGAACAACACCTAAGGTATTGTACCTAAGTTTTGTCCTTATAGATAAGAGTTGTGAAATTATATAATAATCAGTTTTTTATTTATTGTCACCAAAATATTTAGCATGAAATTATATATTATATAAATTCATATCCAAATTATATCATATTATGTACCATATAATAAAAATTATATCCCATATATTGTGGTTGCTCCAAATGGACAATCTTTTATTAATAAACTAGATGATATCCCACGCGATGTGCGGTGCATTTTGATAAATTTTCTAAGAAGTTGTGTAAGACCTATTCATGAATACTATTATTATTAGTCATAGTTAATATTTGAAGTTTTGTAGTAAAACTAAATACATTGGGGGAAAAAATTCCTCCAATTCATGCAACCAATAAATATCGTCAGATCACAATTCACATTATCACCTACAAACTGTTGATTCCTAGGTGTCTTTTTTGTATGATTTATGCTTTATATATAGATTCTACAATGTTAATTTCCACATTTCTTATGCCACTAAAGTCTATATATCAACACCTACAATTTTTATGTCAATGAAAGTAGCTTTTCATTGATTTCAAAATTGATATGAGAGATAAAATTAAGGCACATTAATATTTTAATTGAAGAAAAGTTTGATTTTCAAATATCATAATTATAATAGAGTGAAAATTGATAGAAGGATATCTTAATCAATTAGCTATAAAAACTGCTAGAATTTTCATGACACAATAATAGAAAAAAATAATGCCATAGTGATGCAATAATATCACAATTTAACCTCCAAATTTTAATTGAACAAAAAGCAACCAAAATACCAAAAATACTACAAATCCTTACCAAGTATATGCATCATATGGAAAACCAAAAATCTCAATTGGCACATAATATGAAAAAATCAGCCTAAACATTAGAATGCTACATCAGTAAAAATGTATACATAAAATATAAACAAAATATATAAGACAAACATAATATTTTGGAAATTAACATACCTTTCAGAAAGGGAATCAAAGATATTGTGAGAGAAATTATGGAAGTTTAATTTTTAAGTCCAAAGAAAATGGAGATTTATATTGGGGCAAATGTGAAGACAAATAATCATATTACCAAATTCGTTAAATCTGACTCTTGCAATTTTGCATTGAAGTTAGCTTATGCGGAAAATTGAAAAGTTTTCTTAATTCATATTTTTTCCATGACTTTTTAGATCCATTCGTGTCTATCCAAAGCATTTAAAGTTATAAATGTATTCAAATTCTTTGAATTATATTAATACATTGAAATAAATGCATCTGACATAAATGCTAAACTTGGATGACGTGGAAACCTAAATGAAAAAAAGGTCATACAATGCACCACTTGACAGAACCTCATGCTCTCCTGTATGAGGTCTTTGCTTTTATACATATAATAATATTGATTTGGTCCAACTAGAATTCTATTGCTAAAGTTTCAAAAACTTTAAACATTGCTCCAATTAAAATTCTACTAGTTTTTATAAATTTGTCACATTTTGAAAGCTCAAGATCTGGTATATTATTATTATTATTATTATTATTATTATAATAATAGAAGATCTGATATATATTGAAACTTAGGGTTAGTTTTGTTACTTTTGAAAGCTTAGTAATGGAACTCAAGGAATTTATGAATTTCATTTTACTCAAGGAAATATTAGAGAGATAAAGATTTGTTGAATTGTTTACCAACTTACATACTTCCTTCTCAAAAAAAAAAAAAAAAAAAACCTTGCATACTTGGGTAAGAATTTTGATAGACGATTTTATTCTTTATGCAAAGGTTTGTAGAATTGTTTACTGACATACATACTTCCTTGTCAAGAAAAAAAAGTTACATATATACTTAGGTAAGAATTTTGATAGACAATTTTATTCTTTATGCAGCTATTTCTTTTCTTCTTCAACTCATATATTGCTTTTGTCATTAACCATATTAGCGAGTGAAAATGAGTTTATCAATTAGTGTGTTCACAGAGGAAGAAAGATAAAAATAAAACAAGGAATGTCTGACAGTGATAATGTTCCCCAAAATCTTTTCTTCAAGCTGTTGTCTTTCTCTTCAAAATACTTTGACAACATTGGTTGAAGTGATGTTTTATTTATTCCATTGCATAAATGCTATGTTTGATTTTTCTTACACCCTAACCTACTACACTTGTTATAAGTTTCAAACAGTTAGCAATTGATCGTTATCATCCAAATGACTGTGTATTTAGAATTTCTATCAATATTAATTTGTGAATAGGAATGTTGGGTGTAACACTTAAGCCTTTATGAGAAATTTTGGTGGCAATTCATGTTGGCGGGTCTTATTAAGGTCCATTTATACAATCTAAAAGTTCTTATTTGAATCCAATGAAACTCCATCAAAATTTAAAAAAACAAAATCTAAGGTTATATTTGGTAACAATTTTTGTTTTCTACTTTCAAAAACTTGTTTTTGGGAATATAATGAAAAAACAATTTTCTTGTATTTTTGAAATCAAAATCATGTTGGGTTAGTTGAAATTAAAAAGATAGTTCTTTGAAAAAAATAGAAAATACTAAAATATGTTGTTACTAGGATTTGAATTTTAATGCTAACTCATTAAATGAGACAGATTCATTAAATTAAATGTGTATTTTCATTGACTTTTAAAAATTAGAATTAGAAACTGAAAACAGCCTTTTCCATGTTTTCAGTTTCCTTCACAAATTGAGTTTTGAGAACAGTTTTTGTTTTTTGTCTATTTTGAGTTGCCAAACAAGTTTTTTAGTCTCAAAATATAAAATTGTTTTTAGAAACAGAAAATAAAGAGAAAAAACAGTTACCAAACATATCCTAATTTTAAAAAAAAAAATGGTAGGGACTTTAGGATTTCAATGAATAATTACTAATGTAACCATTTAAATTCTTTTAACTCAATTCTCTCTCTCTCTCTCTCTCTCTCTCTCTCTCTATATATATATATATATATATATATATATATATATATATATATATAATTTAAGTTTATGGACAAATTTACTGGGTTAAACGCATTTGTATCAAAATGGATTAACCTTGTCTTGACACGAACAATGAACTAGATCATTTTGGGATGATTATGGGTTAAGGAGGTCAACACAAAATTGACCTATTGATTAGCTGTGTGAACTAATTGGACTCGCTTTGACGTGAACTCATTTATATTGAATACTAATTTGTAAATAATTGTTTTATGTTCATGGATCATGTTATCCATTTCCATCCATACCCACAAGAGATCAAATAATAAAATTGTTTTAATCTTGCACTTACATTGTTTTCACCTTTTTTTTTGGGCCAAAATGAAATGAGACACCGTATGGTCAAGGTTAGTTGCACTTTTTGTATTATTGATCTATGAGATTTAAGAATTGTCCAAATTAACGCCTTTATCTTAGTTCTATTAACTATAACTAATAAACAATTATCACACGGTATGTACAAGACTACTTCACTATAAATTTTATTTTAAAATAACACTTGTATAACATATGACCATTTTCAATAGCTAACGAAATAATACAAGATTGATAGCGTAGAGTCTCAGACCCTAACCCCAAGGGACTTTTTGAATTTTGCCTTTCATTTTATATAGCTTATTATATTTATATATTTTCACTATTTTTTTTAATTTTATTTTAGAAACAAATACACACACATACACATACAAGGGAGAATGTATAAGGTTCTAACACAAAAACATACTATAAACTCCACTCAAAAATCATAGTAACTTTTATGGAATGAGTAATTGTCCTAAATTGCTAAAGAGAGGGTATTTTTTCCGTTTTTATAAACTATGTTCTTTTTTAAAAAAAACAAAAAATCTATTTTCTGTTTTGTGAATGCCCATATGAGATGTAGAACTACAAGTTGACAACCAATAACTAAACAACAAAATAAAATAGTTAGAAAAGTAACAGAATGTGAAACAATGTGCAAATCAAAGAAGCATTGCTATAGAAAAATTTAGGAGTAACCAAGCGTGGAAAGATATTCAAAAAACACCAAAAGGATGGAAATGTTTCTGTTACATACCTCTACGTCCTATACAAAGCAAAGAAGTGTACCACATAAAATTGCAGGTTGCAGCAAAGAGACTTGCAGAGCACTTTGATCGATGATCGATATTAAGTGTAATTAAGGAAGAATTGAAAGGATGATGGAGAACGAGCAAGTGGATGTTTTTTATAAGAGTGTAAATGCCTTAAGAAAGAAAATGAAAAAGTAAAGGTATCCAATTCTGGCTTGGCCATTTTGACAATGAATCAATGGTGATTTATTTATTAATAAGCATCCGTACCTTTCCTTAAACATCAATCCCAAGGGAAAGCAAGCCCAGATTCACTTTTGTTAGGGTTATGTATTGTAAGTATTGGCAAACCGTGTTCAAAACATTGTTGAATTGCACTTCTTGATGATTCAATTTGAAGTTTAGTTTGAAGATCAATATGAAGACTATAGAATTGCATCAAAAATTGCTTAAGAAAGTAGTTGTAACTGCTAGCTCAATTTTAGGCTTAAAAATTAGAACATATTTTTCTCTCTCTCACTTCGGCGTCTTCGTAGTCTATACTGGTCACCGATAACATCCTTGATAAGAAAACAATTTCAAATATATTAGGAAGTTGAAGATAAATATTTCACATACAAAATCAAATTGACAAACAAATTAAAAACGCAAAGAACATATTTGCAATCCCAGGACACAAAGGCACACAACCTTGTTCCAGAGGCCCACAAGCTAACTACATAGAAAATAATAGTAACAAGAATTGAAATTGAAATTAAATAGTCAAATCCATGAGCATTAACGGAGAATTCAACCTTTGTTCTTAAAAAATCAAAATATAATAAAAAGCTTTGTGGCAATTGCCATGTCCCATGCAAAATCAAAGGAAAATACTACTAAGAATAATCAACACACTTTAAACAAGTCCAAGTTCCTACTTAATAAATTCTGATTCCTAGTCAATCAGTCAAGATTCACTTAAGTCGATCAATCAACACCATAGCTTGACCTATTGAGATTTGTCAAAATCTTATTCAATCTCAATCAACTGTCGTTTATCTAAAGTTTCGTGCCTCCAAAGCCAAGCTATAAAAGAAAACCTAGAAAACATGATTAGAGTCTTTTTGGAGATTAGTGCATTGTGCATCTTGGTTTTTTTTTTTTTTTTTTTTTTTGAGCAAATGTGCATCTTGGGTTAGGTTATCCCGAGCTCCCTCAAAGCATTATCTAGAGATCAAGTTTGAAGATCTGGTGATTGATTGACGTTGTTCCATTTAGATACTTTCAACCAATTGGAAGAAAGCTTCAAGTGAGTACTTGAAGTCATGAGTGAGAAGTTTATGTGCAACGGAGTTATTATATAGAAGAGTTTATAGATTTGGAGCTTCATTGGGTAATGTCAGTAAGTACTATAGGTGGTATCAAATTAGAATATGATTATTTCATTTTGTAAAACTTCAATTTTATATAGTGAATTTGTTTCTGTAATATTGTGTTTGTTTACATTAACCAATGCCATAAGCATGATTGGACTAATTAAGTCACTTGGCTTAATAATTGGTTAATTGACACTTCCAAGGTCTAAATTGCCCAACAAAGATGTAATGAACCCAAAGCAAAATAACATTATCAATTTCATCATAGAACTAATAACGTGAAATATTCAAATTATACTACACATTCTTAAGGTTTATAGTATTTTAAGTTTTATATCTTTTTTCTTGGGATGTAAAACCTCAATTTTCCCAATTATTTTCATGTAAATTTTTTTAATAATAAATATTGTAGTTGTACTGTGTAGGGAAATGATAGTGTGATGGACCATTGAGAATCTTTTTTCCTTTTTCTTTCCTTTTTTTTTTTAAAGAACAAATCATATTGCAATAATTCAAATAAAAAATTTACATCCTAGAGTATTCGGCTAGCCCCTCCATTAGGTAAATTCAACCAAATAGAAAAAGAATTAGCCCATTTTATATTTTTATTTTATTTTTCACAAACAAACACACTCCTTTTGTTTCTCAAAAAAAAAAATCCTTTACCAGTACAACACTATTCGAAAGGGTTCAAGGAACTTTTGTATGAGCACGGCAACACCCGAACTCTAAAGTGATGTCGAGCACGAGCCGCCCATTTTACTTCTTTTTTTCTGCGTAGGTTTTATTGGTTTAATCGAAGGCTGCTACGTTCTTGGCTCGGTATAAATTTTCATGCCTCTTGTTCGTTTCTTCATTACTATTTTTTCTTTTCGTATCTACATACCATATGAATACTTGAGTTATTTCTTGGGACTTAACAATGCTTGACTTGTCTTTATCAACCCACAAAACCTGGGATGATGATGGTGATCATTTCGAATCCCAACATCCCTCTTCTTCACTGAATTTTGAAACACACATGATTTGTGCAACAGGGATACCCAGAGTCTAGAGTAAACAGATCAGCGTCTAAGAAGATGTCCAAGCACGCGTTTCGATTGCCAAGGTCACTCTCAATCCTGTAATTTCCTTCTCTCTGAAACAACATTTTGTCTAAAAAATTAATTTAGTTGTTGGGTTGAAATTGTTTACTAATTTTTGGATGTTGTACATTGCAATTGAAGAGTCTAGAGTAATTGTTGATTGTTGCTCTGTATAGAAGGAGGAGATGCGAAGCCTTCGATGGTTATCAAAAAATATGCGTTTGTATGTCAGATAGAGGGGTTTTTTTGCCCTAGGATTTTAATTTATTTTCAGATATAAATTTTCCGAGCTTATTGTTTACACATATTTTTCATTAGTGAAAATCGAAGCACATGTATTTAAGAGACATGTATTTAAGTACATGTTTTCAGATATGCATGTCGTTTTGGTTATTGTATTGCTGTATTTGCAATGTCACTTGTTTCATTATTGCATATCTCTTTACATCCCTCTCAAACTTAGGGGGAGGTATCAGCGTGAGTTTCGAACAAATAACAATAAATCGAGCAGAAGACATTTAGTGAAAAGTGTCACCAAGTTGATCCTTTGTAGAGATAAATTGTGCTTGAATATCCTTTTGAATGACACACTCTCGCACAAAAAGGTAATCCACCTCTATATGTTTTGTGGGAGAGTGGAAAACTGGATTAGATGCCAAGGCCATTGCAGATAAGTTGTCACGCCATAATAAGGGAGGCTTAAGAAGATAAATGTGTAACTCTTGCAACAAATTCTCAACCAAGAGAATTCAGCTGCAGTAGAAGCTAAGGCCCGGTATTCGGCATCAGTGGAGCTTCTAGAAACAGCGGGTTGCTTTTTAGCAGCCCAAGTAATAGGATTGGAACCCAGATAAGCAATGAAACTTGATGTAGCCAAAGCTCAGTCTTTGACAAAATTAGACTAATCTTGGTGTGGCTCTTTCAGTTACCACTTATTAGGCACTCATACTGTTATACAATGTTTCGTTTCTTTTCATCCATTTTTATTTTTCTTTAACTCGTATAAATACATAACAAGTATTCCCTACTAAAGTCTTGAATAGAAAGTATTGTTTCCAATCTCTTACTTCTTTGCCATGTACCTTGATAAAATGTCCATATTGTATGTTGCAGATAAGCTTATAGATATAAATTGGCTGGTGGTTTTCCTCACAACTATGCATTTAACCCAATATCCATGTGCACAAAATACTTTGGCCTTATAGCCTGGTATTGTAGGAAGATTATTGTGGACCAAACCCATTTTATTTTTTTCCCCTATGCTAAAACATATCTCCTTTAGGATTCATTTTGACCTCCTGCATAAATTTTCCTAGTTCAACTTCTCTTAAGCTTCCCTGAAGTATGAGCTTGAAAAGCATAATTTTAGGATGTATAGGAATTAGAATTGTAAAAAATATCGTCCATGGTTTCTGAGTTGCTTGGATTGCAATTTGGTAATGCATGTGATAGTATGTATAATGAATCTTTAAGTGTTGTTTTTGAAAAATACATAAACAGGCTTGATTTATACAAGGCATAGCCCAAAAAAGAAAGGAACAGGAGCCTAAAAGATGAGAAAGTAACAAGAGCGAACAAGTTTGGGAAATGGAAATATGAACAAGGCATAACCTAAAAAGGAAAGAGAACGGAATGTTGATGTTGAATAATCGTTTGGCAAAGGATTTATCCTATTGAATATTATCAGGTGGTGTGACATTCTAAAATATCTGCATGAAATATAACTTGATTCTATTTCAAAGAAACTAAATAAATGTAAAAATATCAAGAAGACAAACTAGTATGAACATGAGTGTACGCCTTTACTTGAGCATTTAAACATGGAGATAAATGTATGACATTCACATATGGAACTCACAAACACATTCAGTTTTGGGGTCCTACGGATTAAATGTTGAACATAGACAAAAACAAATAAGAATATTATCACTCATAACAATGCTCCCTCAATACATATACAAATAGCATAAGATAGATCTAGCTAATTATACCATAATAAAGAAAACATTATAAGTCCCTGTGTGGAATGAACATAAGCTTTAGATGTGTTTCTCATATGCTTTGTGACAATGCTTCTTCTACATATATATACACCAACATTATAGTCTCCTACCAACTTGACGCTGAAAAGCATGTAGTTGACACCACCTGTTATCATATAACTGCAAGTGAGACTTTAAATATACAATGAGTTTTTTTTTTTTTTTTAATTTTTTTTAATTTTTTTTTTTTTAGAGATAGTTAGAATACAATGCTAACCCTGCACCTTGAATCCTTTCCCCCCTTACACCCCCAAGCATTTTTTGCATGGCGAGGTGTCAATTAAGTTATAAGGCTCTTGGCTACATGCTTCTATATATGAGTTAAATGGAGTACTTTCATTACTTTTATACTTCCATATATGATGAGGAAAAAGGAAACCTATAATTTAACGAGTTTAATTAGTATCATCTTTTAAAGATTTCAACATAATTTCTAGAATGTGATGTTTTTGGTCTTATAATAAATGTAAAATTAGAGCGAAATAATCAGGGTGGACAGAACAACAAAGTTTTTGTGAAGCCAAGATCTTAGCAAACTATCAACAATTTGCCAAATATGGTTTTCCGGATTTTATGAAACTATCATTAAAATACTTCTAGATGGGGATATAAAGGCTTGAGCGTGGCCAGAACTCCTTCCTAGACATGCGAATAAAAACTATTAGTCCACAAGTAATTGTCTTAAAATTAGCAAAATATGTCTTTTTTCTGAACAAGATGTATTGGACTCATTGTTTATTAGATATTTTTTTATGAATATCAGCTATGTATCATGAATAAATTGGTTCCAAGTTGTCTAATAATTTGATAACTAGAGTCAAGTTGCATTCTATTTGTGTGGTTTCTTTTTTTAGTTGGTAATAAGTATAACCACATGGGCAATGGAATAAGTTTTGATTGAGCATGATTAGCAACCTGCTTGCATACTCCCTTAAACAAGCTCACATTTCTTAGATGGCTCATATAGTGTTTGTTGTGATACTTATTTCTGTCTTATTGGTTGTTCACCACAGCACCACTAATGCAGTGAAATATGGATACTTCGGGTAGGAAATCTCCCTATTAGTATATGATATTGTAGTAGATCGAATGAAAGCCACATACCTAGACTTTGAAAATCACTGCTCTTCCATTAGGATTTGATATTCTGTACTAGGTGAGCAATTGAATAGTATATATAAATATATATATATATATATATATATATATATATCTTCATCAGTGACCCTACATAGTACAGGTATTTCTAAATAGCATCTTTCTTTCTTTGGGAAATAAAAACATCTTTCTTAACAATGAGTAACATATAATTCTACCAAACTCTACATGATTTTTTTATTAATGATCTGTTGCTCACAAAAATTTTTCTTAGGTCTTTTGTTGGCTAGAACTGTTCATACGTTGTGCCTTATATATATGTTTCTGTGTGTGTGTTCATTTTTATGCATTTTTGGACACTAACCGAATACTTAACTCATATCGGAAAAGGTTATATGCTCGCCAACAGTATGACTTGCCCAGCATCACATATCCTCCTCAATCTCAATGGTCACAGTTTGCTCTTATTGTTGTGTCTCAAGATCCTTTTTTTTTTCCTGTACGAATAAAAAATATATATGTGATTTAAGTAATAATAATATTTGCAATTGAAAAATGACAGTAGCTATGTGATTACTATTGATGCTTCAATAATTGATTGTAAGTGAAAAAAAATACTCTGCCAAAACATTTTCTTGGTATATGCAAATTTTTTTTTTTTTTTCTTTTCAATAAAACTGTGGTCTAATTTTTTGTATTTAATAAAATTGAACTATTTGCAAATTCTATATTGTGATATTCTATATGTAGGAGTAGAATTGTCAAATTAAAGAGATGATGTGGTGTGAATGAGCCATACCTTTCCTTTAAACATGTGTTGTATGGTAGCATTGAGGTCTCCCTTCCATTGACAATTTCTTAGTTTGTTTTTATCCCATGGTGAAGGTGGAACTTGAACTTCATCATATACTCCCTTCAGCTTAGGTGTCTTTAGATTAGATGGAATAAACATGCTTAAAATAGGACATCCAATTACCGTTATTTCCTTCAACGATGGCCACTCAAAAGCATTAGTTTCAGGGCAAAAACACTTTAGATTTGGTAAGTCCTTGAGCAAGATTGAGTTCACTTTGTGGAACAAAACTTCCTTTTCTTCCTTTTCTTCTCTTGCTCTTTGAAGGATTTCTTCAATTTTTTTACAGCTGGTAACTCTTATTTCCTCTAACATCACAAGCAATTTTGCTATGGATGGTGAGAACAAGTATGTCAGACTTTTACATCCACTTACTTCTAACAATCTCAAGTTTTTGAAGCCCATAATTCTTTCTGGACCCTTCTTCCATATGTGCATCAGATTTGGTAAATTATACAGATTCAATTTTCCTAACTGATCAAGTACTGATTCCACATGACTTTCCTCAAAATTTAGTTCCTCAAGTTGAAATATAACTTCCAGTGAATCACAGCTACTCAATTCAATCGTTTTTAGATTCTTTAAGCACTCAATCAAATGGGATGGAAAAGTACACCACATCTCAGAGGGGTTGTCGATGTCATTAGCTCTTGGATCCTTTACCTTAGTCAAATTACCCTACAAATAATCAATTGCTTTTAAAGAACTAAATAATCATTATGTTTATATCCATGGGCTTGACAGCAAAACATAATATATCCGTCTACAAAAGAAGGTGGTATATACAAATAGAAAAGCAATAAATGTTGATGTTTATTTATTTTATCACTCTGTTGATTGACTTAAGGTTATAACCATGCTTCATAATACAGGTGGGGAGGGGGGGGGGGGGGGGGTGTTGATTGTAATTTGTGAGATACATACCTCTTTATTCACAGATGAGCTTTCTTCAGATTTCTTGGTAGTGCCTTGTTCAGGCACAACCATTAGACCATAATTCTTGCCAAGCGGATCACACTCAAGGCCTTGCTCTTGGGGTATCAATTCCAATTCCCCTATAATTTTCTTCAGCTTTCTTGTGCTTTGAATTTCCGAACCATTGATATAGAAACTCATGAGATTTGGCAGAAAACCTAAATGGAAGGAAGTAAGTTTAGGGAACAAGATGATATCCTTTGCCTCTTCTTCTCCATCTCTTTGAACGATGTTTTCGATCATGTAACACCACCGTATCTTAATGCTTTGAAGTTTTACAAGTAGTTTTACAACAGTATGTGGGAATAAATATCTTAGATTGTAACATGTATCTATTTCAATTGATGTTAGGTTTTGAAAGCCCTGAATTCCTTGTGGAACATTCTTCCACACATACATCAACTTAGATAAATTCTGTAGTGTTAAAGTTTTCAATTGATCAAGTACTACTATTCTTTGGCTGTCATGGTCGACCTCTTGTCCTTCAAGATCAAATATCACTTCTAGTCCTTCAAGATCAAATACCTCAAGTTTTTGTAAATTGGGTTGCCACAAGATGGTCTTGGATGAAAAGAATTTATGAGAGATGGGGGGTGTTGATTCAGGAAAGGATCTAGTAATTTGCTGAATTTCTGTCATCTTTTCACTTCTAATAGAGGCCAATTCATCAGAGTCAATCCTTCCAACCTGATAAATCCATCAAATTATCATCAACAATTTTCAACTTTTCAAGTTTTTATGTAAGAAGCATCAAATCCAAACCAAAGCTTGGAAAAGTTAAAAGATTGATAAATCAATTTGACAAATGAGCTTTTGAAAGGAAGGATTTATAAAAAATAAAAATACTAATAATATTTATAGAGATTGAATCATACCTCATGATTCAAGGATGGCTGGACAAGATCAACAGGACCCTCAACTGTACAAAAACCAATGAGTCTTGGTACAAAGGATAGGTTTATATATCTTAATTCCGGAAACATTATCCTATCAAGTGCCTTCCCATCTTCTCCTTCCTTACAAAAAATTTCTTTCATGTCATCACATGAAACTATGTGTAACTGTTGGAGTTGAACCAAACCTCTTGCTATGGACAGCGAAAAGACATTTTTCAAATGGTTGCATTCCAATAGTCGAAGAGATCTTAGGTTGCGAAAACAAGCAAGCTGTGAGTGTGCACCACTAAAGGATTTCTCTGGGAATTGGCCATGATATATCTCTTTTAAATTATGCAATTCCATCAATTCCAATGACTGCAGGATAGGGAAGGCAACACGAGAAGTCTGATGAGATGTCACATCAATTACATACTCTACACCTTCACTATCTGAAATGCTTAGAACCAACAAGCATGGAAAACCCTCTTTGTCTAACTCGTACAGAATGTTTTTGAAATCTTTTATCTCTTTCAAAATTATAATTTCAGATTTCTGTAACAGCTGACAAAGCATCCGACTATTTGCAATTTCACTTGCAGCAAATCTTCCAAGTACCAAACTGTTTTTAAATATATACTGAGTTGTGTCCCAGAAAGTAGATAAGTGGTCATATCTCCAATTCATTGGCTTGTCGCATGCACATATCTGAAATTTAATCATTTGATTTTTGAAGTGTAAGTCTTTTGGCAATAACTTGATGTTTGGTATATGAATTTGTAAAGCCGTCAAAGAGTGGGAGAAAGATGTTAGTTCAGCAAGGCTTGCGTTGGCTCCCTCTCCTTTGCCATCCGTAGGTTCCCAATTCACAAAGACTTTTCCCATGTACAATTCTTCTAGTCGAGTTAAATTTGATAATAGACCAGGTGGAATTTGCTGAAGAGTAGAGCATTTTGACAGATCTAATAACTTTAAGTGACTAAGATTTCCTATTTCTTCAGGCAACTCCTTGATTTCAGAACCAAGAAAGCTAAGCATTTCAAGTTTCCCAAGTGATCCAACTGCTGACACATCTTCTATCTCACAATATTCCAGAAGCATTGTCCGAAGGTTTTGAAGGACCTGTATGGATTGTGGTAGTGATGGAAAGGACATACCTTGCAAAGCCAAAACCTTTAATCCCATCATCCCTTTAAATAGATTGGTTGGGAGCGTTTGTCTAGTGGTGTATTTGCCGCATGATAACTGTAGAAGCTCAAGTTTCGGACATTCCAAGTCATCAGGATGGTTTTTCAATTCTCGAGATACAAGGGAAATTGCAGAATAATTCTCATACGTATCTTTCTCTGTCCATTCTTCCAAAAAAATATGTTTATTAGCAATTGATTTGCCAACATCACGTACAACATCATGCATTTTCACACATTCTTCTTCATTGCCATCCAACAACAGATTTGATCTTTTAAGATCCTTAACCATTACATGAACTCTATTTCTTGCTTCTGCCACAGTATCAATCTTTGCAAACAACCTTTGTCCCACTCCATATCTGACTAAATATTCAATGGGAATATCATAATCTTCTGGAAATAAACAACATAGCAAAGAGCATGACCTGGCTTCATCACTTTCTAGCAAAGTGTAACTAAGCTCTATTCTGGAATGGACATTTGAATCCAAACCAGGAATATTTTTTGAGATAGGATTTTTAAGATGTTGAAGTGCAGCAACCCACTTGTTCTTTTTTTTGTTTTCTAGAGCTCTTCCAACAGTAACGATAGCAATAGGTATGCCTTTACATTCCTTTGCAACCTCTTCTGCTATTGGATGTAGATCAGGAGTATCAACACAATTACCTACCATCTCTTTGAAAAAATTCCAAGCTTCTTCGTCAGTTAAGACTTCAATTTTAACAATCTTTTGAGATTTCATTTGATTGCAGACTTCTTCGCTTCTTGATGTTAACAAGATTTTGCAATTATTGAGTTCACCTTCATAAGGAATTCCTACATCCTTTGGATTAACTTCTTCCCAAACATCATCAAATATTACAAGGACACTCTTACTACTAACCATTAGTCTTGAATATATCTGCTCTGCTCTTCCAAGTACATTCTCTCTTTCAAGTTCCAGACCTAGCATATCTGCAATTTGACCTTGAATCTTGCTCAAGTCTTTTTTATGGGACACTACTGCCATCACAACTTCATCAAATAGGTTATCATCTTTTGCCCTTTTTGCTACCTCTTTTGCCATTGTTGTCTTTCCAATCCCCTCCATTCCATATATGCCAATCACGCTAATCTTGTCATCTCTGAAAGCAGTCAAAACTTCTTTCATGATAGGTATTCTTGATTCAAAAACATTAAAACCATTCTTGGATGAAGTTTCTATGACTTGTGGAGGAGGAGGAGGAGGAGGAGGAGGAGGAGGAGGAGGAGGAGGAGGAGGAGGAGGAGGTGGTGGTGGAGGAGGAGGTGGTGGAGGAGGAGGAGGAGGAGGAGGAGGAGGAGGAGGATAGGACACTTTAGCGAATTGTCCATCCCTTAAAACCCCATCAATTTCCAGAGCCTTCTTCTTAGCTTTCCTACTCAAGGAATAACGTGTATTCAGATTGGGACACAATCCCATTGTATCTGCTTTGACATCTTGTTCAAGGAATATTTGCAGACCTTGACTAATGTTGTCAACCTTTTCTATCCAGCTCTTAACCTCAGGTGCAATCGCCTCTTCATTTTGTTTTGCTTCACCAATTTTTAATTGAACCCCATCTCTCTTGTCACCCAACTTCTGAAATTGATCTCTGAGATTCTCGATGTTGCTATTGTAGCGACTTAGATAGCCAAAATATTTTTTGATTGGCACCACCAAGTTTCCTCCAGTGTCGATGATATGTGAAATAATCTTCATTTCTTTGCTTTATTCTTTTGGATTCTCTGTAACAAAAGACGAAGTTTTAAATTATATCTTTCATTTATTCGAACCAAGTTAGTAGTGATCTACTTAATGTCAACCGATTGCTAAGATTATAAGATGAGCTTAAGGTGTTTAATAGAATGCTTGGTATAGATTTGAGTGAATAAAATTGTTCTCACTTCTCACTCTCATAATTTGAGAGTTAAGTAACCATATATTTATAATACATTTAACAATATACATGATGAGATTTAGATTCTATTTGTTTCATTGTAAAATGTTTTCAATTGTAACATTTTCTTTTTTGATGTTTAGGGGTGTTTCATTTTTAGTGTTTGTTTCGTTGCAAAATGAAAAAAAAAAATTCCTAGATCTCACAACCAACCAAACCCAAGCACAAACCTCTAGATTGGCACAAATTTGACCAAATCCACACCAATAACCACCCAAAATCTAGATGAGAGAGAGAGAGAGAGAGAGAGAGAGAGAGAGAGAGATTTGTCGTCGAACTTAACAAACTGAGAAGGGGAGCACATAAAATCCACGTCGATGATTTTCCATTTTGATTCTAAGAAAACCAAAAAACCAAACTCAATTTCAAGCTTTTAGGATTTATATGTATATTCTTAAAATTCTCTAGTCAGAGCCTAATTTGAAATTCAAATTATATTATATCATATCATTTCATATCATATACTTACTATATAATAAAAGTTGAAACTAGAAGCCATGGTTACACCAAGTGACTGCACCAGATTGTCACAAAAGCTAAAGCTGTGATTGCACCAAGTGGATACACCAAGTGGCACTTATTCTAAGCATATGTTTAGTTAATGGTTATGTTTTATGTGATGGTTGGTTGTTGCTATGTTGATACACAGATCTTTTTCTTTTGATCCTTTCTCACATGTTCCAAGCATGTGCTTTTGTAATTAAATAGGTAATTGAACATTATATTTCTTTTTTCTTTTTTCTTTTTTCTTTTTTTTTTTTTTTTTTTTTGTGTAAGAAAATAAAGGTTAGCTAGGTTACGTCAGCCCTCGGGCAGGGCACTAAGATTAAAGCCTATGGGCCAATCTGTGTAGATGCCCACCGACGGACTCCTGCTGGCATCGAGACTCGAACCTAGATGGGTTAGATGAAGTGTCCAACCCTTAACAACTGAGTCAAGCCCCCATTGGCATTAAACATTATTTTTCAATCTCAATGTATTTATTTGTTAAAATTCACTTTTGTACATTCAAGTTTTCTTTTTTACTCTTTTGCTGGCATGGTTACAAATTTACAATCTAATCACTCTTTTTCTTCTTTAATCTAAAATAGTATATACTCTCTAGTGACTGATTCCCGAGTTTTTCGTATCTTGGTAATGGGGTTTGTTGATTTGGAAATCACGGGATGGGTAAATGTAACAGATCATGAACCCACTTTTTTTTCTACCTCTATCAAGGAGATGACCACTTACTGTGACTATGATTCCTATAAGAGTTCCCTTGTCTCTATGAAAGTTATGGACTAGCTAGAGAGCCAAAAGAAAGTTTTCATTGATGTTCCCCTGCCTTTAATGAAAGCCGACTGATGGGGACCCACCAACTCATCAAGCACTTTCCTAACCCAATGCCAAAAAAAATTTTGAGATTTTCTTTACGAGCATGTTGCACATTATGATTTCCACAAATTTTACTTAGGAAGCTGTTGTTGGAAGAAAGACGATGCATCTCCTTTCAGTTTATCATTTGTTGGGGCTGATGGTTCTGATCAGGGGTGGAGCTATGTATACCCCCTCCCAAATTTTGAAAATTTCCTTATATAATTATTTTAATGTTTTCAAAATTTAGCCCCCTCCCTGGTATTTATCTATCTTTGGCTCTCTCCCTACGTGTGTGTGTGTATTGCATTATATTCAAGTTTCAATGACTTTTATTCTCATTTCTCAAGAAAATATAGTATATTCTCAAGAAATAAAGTTAATTGATATGTGTAGTTCAATCATATAAGAAAGAACAGTACATGTAGTACTGTAGTGTGTAGTGGGATTCAAAAATAAAATATATATAAGGTCCAGTATTATAGAAGTGGACCAATAGCTTATTATAAAAAAGTTCGATTGTGGGCATTCACCTTAAGTTGTTTAACGCTCCACTTTATAATACACTCAAATCAAATGATTTATTTTTTTTACTAGTTCATTTAAATATTCTTTTTTTTTTTTTTTTTTGGAGCAAAGACGATAGATTTAAATTTTTTTATTTATTCATCATCTATTTCTCTTTTTTTATTCATCACCACCCACCACCCACACCACAAACCCACCACCCATACCACAACCACCACAAACCCACCACCCACAAACCCCAGCCACCCACCAAAAATCTACCATCCATTCCACAAACCCACTACATAAACCCACCAACCACCCATACTCAGCAAATTGTTTTCTATTTAAACTTAATAATAGTGTTTCATTATTTTTTGTTTAATTGAAAGTATTTGTTTGAGCAATAAATTTAAGACATTCTTATAGAATTGTTTATTAGTGATATACTAATATTTGATAATAATCATGTAGACAAATTTACTTCAATTGTTGGGTTTTATTTGAGGGAATAAACTCTAGTGTTTACTTTTTTTTTTATGGGGGATATCCTATTAATTAATTTGATGAATTCGTTCAAGGGTAACTCAAAGGGTAGATTTTGTTCCAGTTGGTTTGAGAAGTTTTCTTCATGGTTAGTACGTTTTCTTACTAGTAACCCAACATGGTTGGGTAGTGGGACTCCTCAAGGTTGGCCCTTCCAGGAAAATTTATTGGCTTTGCCATTGAACACAAAGGAATACAAAATACCACAAACTCCACTCAAAACCCATGATAAATTTTGAGGGATGGTTAATTGTCTTAAATTTCATAAGAGAGTGTATTTTCACTGTTTTCTATTTTATGTTCTTTTCTGTTTTTTTTTTTTTTTTTTTTTTTTAACAATATTTTATTTTCTTTTTGTGAATGCCCATATGAGATGTAGAAATACCCATCGACAACAAATAACTAGATAAAAAAATAAAATAAATAGAAAAGAAACAGAATTGTGAAACAATGTGCAAATCAAAGAGGCATTGTCATAGAAACATTTAGGAGTAATCAGGCGTGGAAAGATGTTTAAGAAACACCAAAAGAACAGAAAAGTTTACTTACCTTTGCCTCCTATACAAAGCAAAGAAGTGTACCCCAGAAATATTTGCAGGTTGTAGCAGAGAGTTGTTAGCCAACACTCGTAGAGCACCGTGATCAATTTTAGGTGTAATTAAGAATTGAAAGGGTGATGGAAAACGAAGAAGTGGATGTTATTATAAGAGTGTAAATTCCTTAAAGAAAGAAAATGAGAATGTAAAGGTATCCAATTCTTGCTTGGCCATTTTAACAATGAATCAATGGTGATTATTTATTAATAAGCATCCATACCTTTCCTTGAACATCAATCTCAAGGGTATGGAAGAAAGTCTAGATTCACTTTTGTTATGGCTATGTATTGTATGTATTGGCAAACCATGTTCAAAACTTTGTCCAATTGTACCCGTTGAAGATTCAATTTGTAATTTTGGTTTGAAGATCTAGACGAAGACTATAGAATTGCATCATTAATTACTTAAGATAGTTGTTGTGACCAAGAGAGTCAATACCGTACCGGAGGCTGTACCAGTTTGGCCAGCGGTATGATATATTTTGAATACCGGTGTACCATTTTGAATTTACAGCTATTATTTACTATTTTATACAATATACAAAGTTATATTTCTAATAACTCAGTATATCACTTTGGCAACTTTTTATATTTTTTGATGGAGTTATCAACATAAATATATAAAAGTGAAAACTATTAAATAATCTAAGACCCACCAAACTCAATAAATGCTAGTCCCACGTGTCAAAAGATTGGTGGCACCAATTCAAAATGTCATCTGATGCTTTGAGAAAATCAAAAGCAAGTGTACTCTTTTGACCAAGTTTACTCAACATTTACACTGAAAAAGCAAAAGGGAAGTCCAGGGAAGAGTAAGTGTAGAGAACAAAGTTACAAAACAGAAGAAGCAAATCGGTCATCGTTGAGTCCTTAAAGAAGAAGATGGTAAAAGAAAAATGTGAAGAATAATGAAGTTGAAGTCTTGAAGCAGAGGTGATTCTAACTTCATTTTGCAAAGCTATTGTGCATTTTTCTTTCATTTTTCTCTTTCTTTCTGCTGGGTTTTCTTAACTTACTCAAATTTGCATCATCTCACCCTTAAAAAACTACCAAAATTACCAAAAAAGAAGAAGAAAAGAAAGCATTTCGTGTTTCGGCCCAGTATCCATTTATCGGCTGAAACAGCCGGATTTCGCTGATATGCAGCCAGTACGGCCGGTATTTTTTCCAATACAAAACATAGGGGTATTTGTACCGGTATATTGGCCGATACGGTATATACTGGCCGGTACGGTACGGAATTGACTTCCTTGGTTACTAGCTCGACTTTAGGCTTGAGTGCATTCAACCAATCAAGATTCACTAAAGCTTCATAGCAAGCTCATACACCACTTGACTGATCGAGCCTCGGATTAATGAATTCTAGATTTAGGCACAATATGACTTAAGGCCTTGCCACCTTGGGAAGCATGCCATACATGACCTAAAATAAAAACTTACCTAAGTCAAGCTAAATAGAAGAGAGAGGAGAGATTGTTGCATTTAGGGGTGTGCAACCAACCCGTCAATCTGCCAAAATTGACCCTTTCCAACCCAATCTATTGAATTGAGACAGTTTTTAGGGGTTGTTGGGTTGTGTTGGATTGTCAATTTTTATTTTTATTTTTACAGGGGGTCGGGTTGGGTGTGGATTAGCAAATTCACAAATCCACCTAACCCAACCTAACCCACCTATATTTAACATATATTTTAAAAATATATTATATAATTTTATTATTTACTCTTTTGTTTATCAACTGAGTTGATATTTATCTATTTGATATCTTACTAATTAAATGAAATGTCATTTGGTTTAATAATTTGTGTATGGTGGTGCTATTACTTAGGATTTTCATATGGCAAACACAACAAATAAAACTATTTGGTTAGATTATTTGTATTGGTTTGAATTTTAAAGCACGAATGAAATAGTTTGTGTTGGTTTTGTGCACTGCTTAGGTTTATTAGGTTATAGATTTGCTCTTATTAGTGTTGGTGTTCTACTTCTCAATTGAAATAAAAACTGCCCGATCTATGGGTCCAACCTAATCCAAGTAGGTTGGGTTGGACACCTATGGTTGGTTCGGTTGAGTTGGATTTTTTTTTTCAACTCGACCATGGTTGATTGGATTAAAAAAACTCTTCAACTGAACCTATGCACGCCCCTAGCTGCATTGATGTATGGCTACAGTTCTATACTAAGCAAGTGTCTCCATCACCCAGCAAATTGAAAATTTAAAAATTAGAGAATGTTTGGAAGGTACTATAACCAACAACACAATCAAGCTGCTACTAGGAGAACCTTCAAGTTGGTAGTTAAAGTTACACATTGATGTGTTTGTGTGAAGAGATCCCTTGTGGAAGAGTTCAAACGTGTGAAAGTTTCATGGGGTATGGACAATAAATTCTACTAGAAGTAGCAATTTAGGATTGGGTAATTCAATATTGTACACCTTGATTTCATTAGTAGATTCTTTAGTTGAGGGTAAATGTTAAGCCTCCAGAGGATTTTTCTTGTTAAGGTTTTGCCTTCATAACTATATTGATATGTCCTTCATATTTTTCCTGTTTATATTGCAATATGGTTTATGTATTGTCATTAATCAAATCTAAATCCAACAATACGTACGATTCACATATGATTGCAAGTATCATTTTTATCCTTAGTTATGAATATTTTTTAATCCAACCTAGTCAAACTCTTCCAAATTGTATTCTTTTCCGACATGAAATTGACATTTTTACTAATTGTGTAAATTGTACCAACCTGCTTTGCCATAAACTAATTTATACTAAATACTAATCTACAAAAAAATTGTGTCGTATGTATGCATCATATTATCAAAAAAAAAAAAAAAAAAGAACTCAAATATTCAGAATAGGTCTATGCTTGCACTAGACCTATTCTGACTATTTGAGTTCTTTTTTTCTTTTTCTTTTTTTTTTAGCTTTTTATGTTTTTATATTTTTCCATGTTTTCTATTCTATATTCTTTTTGTGAATGTCCACATGAGTTGTAGAAACTATAGGTGGACAACCAATAACTGAAAAACAAGAACAAAAACAAAAAAAGAGAAAATAATTGAAGCCAATGTGTGCAAATCAAAGAAGCATTACCATAGAAAGATGTTGAAGAAACACCAAAAGAAAGGAAAAGTTTTTGGGACTTACCTCTGCCTGCGACCTAAAGCAAAGAAGTGTAATACAGACAAATTTCGCAGTCTGCTGTAGAGAGATTGTAGCCAATAATTCGCAGATGAATTTTATTCTTAATTGAGGAAGAAAATCGAAAGGGTGATAGAGAACGAGCAAGTGGATGTTATTATATAGAGTGTAAATGCCTTACGTGATGATCTATTTATTAACAGGCATCTAATTCTTGCTTAGCCATTTCAACAACAAATAATTGATCATTTATTTATTAACAGGAATGAGGAATAATCCTTACTTTCCTTGAACGTCTATCTCAAGGATATGTCAGCGAAGTCAAGACGCTTTCTGGAATTGGGCTATATACATTTTTTAACTATCATTTTGTTAATCTGATTTTTGGGAACAGAGAAAATAAATAAAAAAGCAAAAGACCGATAAACCTGGAAAAGGAATAAAAGGATTAAAGAGATAGCTAACTAGGAGTTTAGGATTACAGTTGAATTGAGGGGGATATTTGCATATTAGCATGATTTTGTCACACAATTTCGTTAGTGGTCACATTTCCAAAATAACCCAGAAAAATAGCATCTCGAGTCTCTTAGACTCGAGTTCACTGTAGCAACTCAAGCTTAAACTACTTGAGTTTTATGTGCTGGCAGAGTTAGGGTGGATTTAAAATCCATGTGGAACTCGAGTTTTAGACACTTGAGTTTCATTTATTCCTTTTCTCTTTTTCCCCTTCGTTCTCCTTGTTCTCTTCGGACCACCATGGCCAAATCTCCATGGCTCTCCTTCTCCAATCACCACCGCTACCTCAGGCAATAGTCTCCCTTTTTTTTGGGATACACATCTGCGCCTTGCGTCTTGCGTCTATGTTGCAACTTTTCTTTTTTTTTTTTTTTCTTGTAAGGAGCATGTTTATGTGACTTTATGTCACACTAGTGGGTCTCATGCATTGTTTACGGGATCCACAAACCTCTTTTTTCAGCAATTTTTTCATTAAAAATTGGTCTCACAATACTATTCACACATTTAGAAATTATTTTGCTATAATGTTTTCAGTTTTCAGCAAAATAAGCAGTATCCAAACAGACCCTTATTCAAACTCACCATATCGCAGTCCATGCATTCTTCTCATCCTTTCATAGACCCACAAAAATGCCCATTTGGCCCATTCAACTCATTCACTCAAAAGAGGATCAAAAAGCTAGTAATCTCCCTAGAACTTGCTTAGAGGACAGAATCAGAGACCCAAAGCCAAACAAACTAATAACCCGCCTCAAAAAACTCAAAATCATACTCAATCTCCACCAACTTATGTCAAACTGAAAACGTGGTCCCTTCGTTTCACTACAACTCATGTCTAGGTGCAAAAACACCCTTGGACTTAAATGTCAACATAGGCAAACATTTATTAACAAAAACCCACATAGTTTGAGATGGTTTTGGTTGGTGGTGACTGACGAGAGAGAGGTTGAGAGAGGGAAAAGAGATGGAGATGAGATTTTCAGATTTTGGTTGGCACGTGTCTCGGATTTAATTTGGGTATTTCTTTTAAAATGAAAAAAAAGAAAAATGTGTCACTGCAAATGATGTGATATGAAAAATAATTTTTAATTTTTTGTTTGACACATCAATTTTTTTCATGCAAGTGATAATGATAGAGAATAAATTTACCCACACTGAAAAAATTAGGAACCAAATTAACACAGTTAAAATATTAAAGACCAAATTAAAATATGATATAAAGGATAAGACTTACTTTGTAATTTATCCACTATTTTTTTTTATTCCTTTCCGGATTTGGTGGAGGATTTTGAGTGCCTCTCAAACCACAACTTAAACTATAAAGATTATTTGTAATGCGTAGCATAAATTTTAAAATCCAAGAATGAACACCTAAAATTATGCAATATAACTTTGGTCAAGCTCCCTATAAATAGTTATCCTCCTATCTTCCTTTCCCTAATCACATGCAAGCTCGCACACACGGACCTTTGATTACAAATCATCAGAGTCCAACTGATTGATCTACTAGCTCATGGCCTTTTTTTTAGCTCAAGTGTCAAAGGCTTAATCCCGCATTTCAGGATGTGTTTGGATATTGCTTATTTTGCTAAAACTGAAAAATTATTACTGAAAATACTAAAGATAAAGTTAAAAATTAATTAAAATAGTACAGTAAGATCCATGAATAATATCAAAAAGTGCAGTGGGGCGCATGAATAGTAACAAAAATAAGTTGAATAGTGAAATAATTTTAATTTTTAATCCTAACCTACATGCACACTCAGTCTCCTATTTCAACATTCAAAAAAAATTTTGGATGTTTATTGCCATTTATGATTTTTTTTACCAACTTTTATATTTCCTATAAAACAAGGACAGACCCAGGATTTTAAACTAGCGAGGGCCGGAATATATAGAAAAAAAAAAATCAAAATATGCATCCATATAGTATTAAAAAATTATAAATACTCAAAATTGTTATTTCTAAATACATTAAGATGTAATTATTTACCAACAAAGACAAACAAAAACAAAATAATGTCTTTTTTTAATACTATGCTGGCTAAGATTTTTTTTTTTTTTTTTTTTTTGTTGAAGTTAGAGCATTCACATTGGTAGTGCTAAAAATTTTAGCTTTAACATCTTAAAAAGTTATTTTATCTGTTTTATCACCTTATTATACAATACACCCAATATCAAATGTTCTATTTTTTTTTTTTTTATAACTTCATTTAAAATAATATAAACAATTCATTAAAATAATAAAGCAAGCGAGAGAATTTGAGTTTTTTTTTTTTTTTGAGTTTTTTAATTGAAGGAAGAGATATAATCTTAATAAAAATATTGTGTTTATTTTTAACAACTTGCTACAGTCAACTGGTATTTATATCAGTTTACTGTGATTGCAAAAAATTTAGCTTTAACTTCTCCAATAACACATGATTTTCTAGTTCTTTGTGGTAAAATAGTTTTTTTTTTGGCTAAAATACAATCACCATTGTGAATTTTTTTTTTTTTTTGGTTAAGTTTTTTGGTTGGATAGTTGCTATTTGGGTAAGCTAGTTAGACTTATTGTGGAGAAATGGGGCCTAAGGTTTTAGGAGGGGGGCTAACTACAAAAATGAAAAATATTGTAACTAAAAAAAATTGACCCGAGGGGGCCCGGGCTCCCACCTAGGTCCATCCCTGCAATAAAAGTAGTGTCAAAATTTTACTAATATTGTTTTTTAACAATTAGGGTTAATCATTATAAAAATAAAAATAAAAACAATTAGGGTTAATTACAAATTACTTACCTGTGGTTTGGCCGAAATTTAAGTTGTCTACCCGTGATTTAAAATTTGACACTTTACCCACCTGAGATTAGCTCAGTTACGGTTTCGTAACCCACCTCTATTAAAAACGAGGCTAAAAATGTATTTTTGTTTTCTTTTATGTTTCTGTCATCTTAAAACATAAAATAAAATATTAAAAAAAAAAAAAAAAAGAGAAAACAAGATAAAAAAGTAAGGCTTTTGTAAAAACTAAAAAGAAACATTACCACCATAGAAGTTTCTCTTTAGGATAAAAATAAAATAAAATAATTGGGTATTTTTTGGGTTTGCCTACACAGAAGTGCTAACCCAAATTTATCATGCTGTAAACAAGAAGGCCCTTGAGATTGGGGATGACCCAGCAGCGGTACCCAAAGGAGAAAAAATTAATGTTGGAATCAAGGATGATGTATTAGTGACAATTT
Source organism: Quercus agrifolia (assembly GCA_029955455.1). Taxonomy (NCBI): domain Eukaryota; kingdom Viridiplantae; phylum Streptophyta; class Magnoliopsida; order Fagales; family Fagaceae; genus Quercus; species Quercus agrifolia. The sequence goes on along the minus strand of JARQAD010000011.1, from coordinate 9,917,770 downwards.
GATGGATAAAGTTAGTGCCTTTGGTGAATGCCTCAAGATTGGAGGTGAGGTGGGCCGAAAGATGACTGCAGGCATGAGTTCAATGAGCTTCAATATGAAGGAGCTTTTCCAAGGCCCAAACCAGACTGATGAGATCATTGAAGATGCCACCTCGGAGAACCTTGATGAGCCTGATTGGGCCAATAATCTTGACATTTGTGACATGATCAATGCTGAAAAGATTAACAGTGTTGAATTGATCCGTGGAAGTAAAAGGTCATGTTGAAGAGTCCTAGGATTCAGTACTTGGCTTTGGTGTTGCTTGAAACATGTGTTAAGATTTGTAAGAAGGCTTTCTCGGAGGTAGCAGCTGAGAGAGTTCTTGATGAGATGGTGAAGTTGATTGAAGATCCTCACACTGTAGTTAATAATCATAACAAGGCTTTGATGCTAATTGAATAATGGGGGGAATCGACCAATGAGCCCCGCTATTTGCCTGTTTATGAAGAAACATACAAGGTAAAGTTTTTGACAGAAGCTTCTATGGTGGTGGCAATATTTGTTCATAATTTATATATTACTAAAAGCTGAAGCGTAGCGTTTAATGTTGCTGATCTCACATTGCGCCACATCAGTTGCCACGTCATTCTTTTTTTTTCTTTTCTTTTTTAAAATATAATTTGTCCTACAATTTTCAGCCCTATAAATATAACTCACTACTTATTTATTTACTTCTACTATCACCCTATAATAAATTCAGCCCACTATTTACTTATTTACTTCCACTATCACCTTATAATAAATTTGTATAATTAATCCAGCCCACATTTTATTTATTTAGTCACACAATTAAGCCCAACCCAAAGCCTTTTCAGTTCAGTTTTAGGGTTTTGTGTAAACCTTTTCAGCTTAAAAAAAAAAAAAAAAAAAAAAAAAAAAAACAAACAAAACAAAACGTTGAAGCCTTTCAAGTTTTAGGGTTTTTTTTTTTTTTTTTCCCAATTTTCTTATAATTGTTTTTAACATTTACACTTCTCCAACCTTTTTCTCTCCCTTACCATTTTATCTCCCCACTACTTCAATCTTTCTCCCTCCCTTACATTTTCATCTCCCCACTACCCTCTACATTAATATCATTCTTTCTCTTTCTCTTTCTCTTCTTATTCACACTGTCTTACTATAAATTTGTCACTATCTCTTGTATTCTATGCATAGTTTTCCCTCACAAAAAAAAAAAAAAAAGAAAAAAAAAAAGGTACCTCTCTCTCTCTCTCTCTCTCTCTCTCTCTCTCTCTCTCTCTCTCTCTAAATTTTTTGGTAGATTTTTTTTATTTTTCTTGCATCTCTACTTTAGGTTGATAATTTTTTTTATTCTTTAAAACTCTATTTTGGGTTAATGCAATTTAGTTTTGTTTTTTAAATTGTTTTTTTTTTTCTTTGATTGTTAAATGTTATCCTATTGCATTCTAAAGAATTAAATATAGCATATAAAAATATAATATTATTCTATTACATAGCATGATTTGGATAATTTGGTATTTAAATCTGTTACATAGCATGATTTTTTATAGTGCTCAATTTAGATGTTAAACTATGAGACTTTTCTAATTTTTGTTTATTTTCTAATCATTTGTGGTGGAAAAAGTACTCTTAATAGTTGTATTAGAAGTACTCTATAATGTCATTTATTTAAAGAAAAGTAAAGGTTAGCCAAACAAAAATAATTGGATAGGTTACAAATTTTAACTTTTGCAATTTTATTATTATTATTATTATTTTATAATAATGCATGTATAGAAATTCAATTCTTAGATTTTGCTAATAATTGTTTATTTGATAATATGTTTTGGGCGGCCGAAATTATAATTTCTACAAAGAAAATAACCTTAATAGATTATCAAAAACAAAATTTTATCCTCATATTGTTTCAATTAATCATTGTTAAGTTTTATTAATTTTTTTTAGTTTACGTTTTTTTGGTGTTTTGGATTGTTCCTATATTACATTTATAATTGTTCCTATAATAAATAAAAATATAATTATGAAATACATTACTCATTATTAGATTAGTTTAAATTATAAATTTTTTTTAATAAAACCACCATAAAAATAATTATCACGCGCAACGCGCGGGTTCACAGCTAGTTTTTATAAAACTCTCATCTTGTTTTCTTTAATTCTTTTATGTTTTGAGAGGAGAGGAATATAAAAGAAAGCAAAAATACATATTTAGTCTCACATTTTACAGACGTGGGTAAAGTACCAAATTTCAAACTACGATTAAGCAATTTAAATTTTTATCCAATCACAAGTGAGTAAGTTATAATTAACCCTAACAATTACCTTAAAAGCACCAATTAACATGACCTTTATTTTATAAGATCTTTTTAACGGACGATAATTGTTAATAAATTATTTTTAAAAAGTTTTGACACTATTTTGTTCATTTTGTTGTGAAAGACATAAATAACTGTAAAAAAATTCAATTACTTTATTTTCATTCCCAAAAACTAATTAAATTAGTTTCATGGTGATGATAAAGAGCTCCTAAAACAATCTCTTTAAAAAAATAAAATTCCATCTCCGTCCAAACAAATAGCTTACTTACTTCTACTTCTTTTTTTTTTTTGAAACCATAGTCTTATACTTCTCTCTCTCTCTCTCTCTCTCTCTCTCTCTCTCTCAGTACGATAGTCTCTCCTTCTCAAAAAAAAAAAAAACAGAAAAAACAAAAAAAAAAAGTATGAGTCTCTGTTTCTGAATTTGAAGGGCTCACGGAACACAGCAACACCCGAACTCTAAAGTGATGTAATCGGCTTAGCAGAATAAGGTAAGCCGAGCCGCCCATGCTGACGTCATCAGCTTCTTTCAATGAGCCGGCTCCGAATTTCTTTTGCTGTAAACTTTTATTGGTTTCTTTTTCTAATGCCCTTCTCTTATTTATATCCGTTAAATTCATTAGAAAAGAGAAATTCTAATATGCTCTCTTTTGAGGATTTAAACTTATGTTGCTTATAACCATTTGGTAAAGGAGTTTGAGTAATATTGTTTAAGTATTTTTGATATATGTGTGGATGAAAAAATGTGTGAAAATGTTGTTTAAAATGTGAAAAGAGTGGTTCTAACCACTCTACCAAACAGGCCCTTAGAATTGAAAGTATACGGTAAGATCAAAGAAATTTATTTTTACATTTTTCATTTTGTTATTAATAATAATAAATAAATAAAATTAGTACTTATTTAAATGTTGGAAGTTCATTTCTTAATTTGGATATAATAGCGTGTTGAAAATGTAGTAATTAGTCATAAGTAATCATTCAATGCTAATTTTCAAATGATTTTATGAGACTGAAATCTATGCTTTGAATATATATAGCCTTTTTTTTTTTTTTTATATATACAAGATAAAAATTTTACTAATCCAAATCTAAATGTATATGTGTGTGAAGATCTCTTCTAAAGACTTGAATCCCGTCTTTCCCCTCACACCCCACAAACACTTATACTTTTAGAGTAACCACGACATTAAGGGGGCGTGGTGGTATATAGCCTCTTTTTATGAATGCGTATTTATATGGATGAATTTGTTTCTATTCTTACCATACTTTTAGCTTTTAGTGTCTCCTCATACCCCACAAACACTTATACTTTTGAAGTGACCATTACATTAAGGGGGTGTGGTGGTATATAGCCTCTTTTTATGAATGCATATTTATGTGGATGAATTTGTTTCTATTCTTACCATAATTTTAGCTTTTAGTGCCTGGCTAGTGGCTAGGGAATACGGATTAAATTCCCCTCAAGTATGAGCTTGAAAAGCATAATTTTTCAGCAAGTAAAGGAATTACAATCGCGTAAAGTACCACGTCCCATGGTTTCTGAGTGGCTTGGATTATGTAATAGTTTTTATTATGAATCACAAGGGTGGTTTGTGAAATATTAAGATACAATAACATGATTTATATAATATTTCTCTTGTTGAATGTCACATGCTGCTTAACCGTCTTTCTCTCCCCGTTTGATAATTTTATTGGCTTTTAGGTCAACTATATAACCAGTTATTGGTTCAAGTTCAATAAAATTAATACTAAGAACTTGCGCGTCTTTTCTCCTTTCTCCTGCATTGTGGAATTTAGTCACTTGCATCTTTAGATATAAATATATCTGCTGATTGATATATCTGCTGCTATTGTTGGGTCTCAGATGTTATCACTACAAAACAAACCACAACCAAATCTGGCTTCCACATCTGGTGGCCATCGTGAGAACTGGGGAGAGTCCATGATGGCAGAAGCGAGCCCCAGGACTGATACCTCAACAGATGACACAGATGACAAGAATCAAAGGGTGATGTCTCTTGCGTTGTTTATTCATCAGATTCAGCTTTCTAGAGATTATGTCCTCTATAAACACCTTGTAGTGATGCTGCTATGTAGTAATTTGATGCTAAAAAGTAATATGCCCTTTCACTAGATCCATATGATAATTCCGTAATGAGAACTATCTTTGCTTTTGGTGTTGCCATGTGAAAGTAATATTGCATGTACAAACTTTCTCTTTCATTGGAAAGCTTGGCAGCTCTTTAGCAGTGACTTTAGGTTTGTGCTTTCATTGTCCTTGTGCAGCATGAAAGGGGTCAATTGGCTGCTGTTGCGGCTTCTGTTTCCAGTGATAAATCAAAAGAGAAATCAGGAGATCAATAGGTGATATATATGATTTAAACAATGTATATTCAGATAATTTCATATCAATATGATTTAAATAATATATATTCAAAAATTTTCAAATCAAAATTTTGTGGACATTACACAGGCTTGCTCAAAATCGTGAAGCTGCCAGAAAAAGCCGATTAAGGAAAACAGCAGGCCCTTTTGTGTCTTCAGTTACTTTCTCCTCGTGAAAATTGTTGTCATTGCTATGTTGCTGTGCTTTCAATTTATAATTGTTGCATATGCTGGAATGCAAGCTGCTCCATCGTGTAATAGTTTGTAGATAAGATGCAACAACTTGTTTTTACTTTATTTTTCAGGAATATGTGCAAAAACTACTTGAGAGTAGCCACCTAAAGCTAACTAAACTAGAGCAAGAGCTTCCGCGAGCCTGCCAGCAGGTTTGACAATTTTATCCTCTATTAAGTGCAGTACTATTATCCTTTTACCATTCCAATGTGAATGCTCAAGACATTGTTCTTATGTTTCTAAAAATATTTTTTCTTCTAGAGCATATTCATTTCAAGCTTAGGAGACCAATCCCATTCAAAGAACAGAAATGGTATTTCAACATCTTCTTTTTTCCTTTAGAATCTTTATGGATTGTGAGCCTGGATTTGGAAAATTGATTACGGAATTAGTGTCTGTAAAAACTTTAGAATCATATTCTTAGTATTTTGTGTTAAGGTCCTTAAAAATGCACCCACATGGTTGTAGCTTAAATATGATAGTTACTGAGTTTTATGATAAAATAAGCTTAAATTCTTAGTTCTGCAGGCAAGCTCAACATACAATTTGATGCGGACGCCTCAATTGGGTTTCTTATCGTAACCCATAAATGGTTATAAACAGGCCAAGGTGTTTTTGTAGCTCATTCAGGTTTCTTTGCTAAACTACAAGAGACGAACTCAATTACTCAAGCCTGCATGCAGCTTTATTTTATTTTTTATTTTTTAAATCTTAAATAGTTTGCTGGCTTGCCTACTTGAAATCAACCTCACATGTAGATTCACTTGTATCTCGTTAGACCTAATTGGGGTACACTCCAAAGGCTCAAAGTTGGAAAACTACTTCTGCCACATGGAAATTCTCTAAACATCTATCTTGATATCATTGTGTTTGTCCTTTGATGGTCTGCAAGTTTCACATCTAAGTAATACCCGATCCGATAGTTTGTGATATAGATAGATTGGATGCAAGAAGAACCGACAAGAAGAACCGAAATTAATTCAGAATTTATTATCTCAGATTTCATTTTTGAATTTTTAACTATTTTATTTTTTGAATTTGGTCTTTTTTGTGATTTTGAACTAGACCCCCCCACCCCCCTCTTCCTCTTAGCTTGTCAAGGGTGAATGCCCCTGGGTTATCTAGTAATTGGTTTTGACTTTTGATAAGTGAGGTCAATTGTTGTGGATGTAGGTCTTTAAGGCTAAATTGCATTAATTACAGCCACATTCTAGTGGTTTGTTATCCTGGATTTACTACATTACAATAACACACAAATATACAACACCCTCTTTCAATTTACTAATCATATCAAAAGCTTGAGAGAGAGATGATGAGAGTTTGAGGGAGAGAAATGAGTTGGCCTATCAATTTGATCTTGTTTTGATGAAGTAAATCATATCAAAAGCTTGAGAGAGAGAGAGAGAGAGAGAGAGAGAGAGAGAGAGATGATGGGAGTTTGACTGTTTGAGAGAGAGAAATAATGAAGTAAATGAGTTAACCTATCAATTTGATCTTGTTTTGACACAGCTTGTTTCTCTACAAAATCCCCTCTTTGATCTTGTTTGTTTGTGTCTTTTACGTTATTTTTTGTTTTTGGAGGAGAGAGACATAAAAGGGAAGAGAAAATACGGTTTTACCCTTGATTTTAACGGAGGTGGGTAATGCAGACTAAACACAGGTAGGCAAAGTGTTAAATTTTAAACTACAAGTAAGCAAGGTGCAAATAGGCTAAACCATAGGTGGGTTTGCTGTAATTTGCCCTTAAATTTATGAATATTATGATATGTAGATTTTGTGGAAGGCTTGTGGAGGAATAGCCTTGTGCACAGCCAACCTTAGTGGAAACAAGAAAATTTACCATAGATGAGTTTTTCTTAAATGGATCTCAAACTTGTTCCCAAGCACAATATGGGTATGCTTCTGGGAAAATGGGATAGGTTCAATCGAAAAAGGGGTTCCTGAGACTCCCTTTTCCCAACATGGAAGAGAACCCATAAGCTTGGATGTTACAAGTGTTAGGGTTTATTTAATATATTAAATCTAATGATAATCTTGCATGTCCATTTAATAGAGCCTTGGCAAAAGAAATGGTTTGGAATACATCGAGGGGGATGAGACTAAAGTCCATAGATTCATGAGCCATGTATGAGGATACTCGACCTAAGGACTAGAGATCCTGAGAATTAGGTTCAATGAGAAAAACAAATCATATGATGGTCTTAAGAAATGTACTATTTATTTCTTTTAATTATTTATTTGTAAATAATTTTGTGATTGCTCATTCCTATGGTGTAAGTGCATTTATCCTATATTGTTGAAAAACTTAAGTAAAAAATTTTTAATGAAATTTGTAGCTTGTATGAGTGAGACGTTAGAATTATAGGAGCACTTTTGACAAGCTTCACCTATGTGAGTGTAGGGGTGGGTTTGCTCCTCATGATATTTAGACTTAATCTCGAATACACTCTTGGAAATTGGGATCAGCACAAGACTATAAAGTAGTAGTTATTAAAGCTCATGTCAACCTTTGAGTTGTTATGTGTAAGTAGTGACACTTAAATTTCTAAAAGTAGTCATAGTTCAAGTCGGAGACCACTACGACTTGAGAGTTGAGTTTATTGTTTTATTAAGTAAAGGTTCAATGCAGAGTACACCTTTATGATGCATATTGACTTGTATTTGCTTGGTAATCTCTCTTTAACTAACATTTAATATTTAAATGAGTGGGGAAAGTTGTAGCATTTTAATATTAAAATGAATAAAATTGGAAAACTAAATGTAAAGATGGCAAAGTTAATATAAAAGTTTAGAAGTCAATCAAAATGTTTAATTCTACATTGAAAAATAGGGGAACTCTTTTATTGTTTTTAAGTGTGGTGATTAATAGGCTGAAATATATTGGAACATCCCCTCAATTCCAAACTAAATTGTCCCTCCTAAAGAGAGAAATTACCAAGGGCGATGATGGATTCGAAAATAGAGAAAGTTGCAAGCCAACCCACCCACCCAGTGGAACAAAAAGACTTACCATTAAAATAGGGTGCGATGATGGATTCAGAAATAAAGAAAGATAAAGGCTCACAATTCAAGTTAAAGACTACTATGACTCGAGAGTTGAGTTTATTGTTTTACTAAGTAAAGATTCAATGCAGAGTACACCTTCATGATGCATATTGACTTGTATTTGCTTAGTAATCTCTCTTTACCTTAACACTTAATATTTAAATGAGTGGGGAAAGTTGTAGCATTTTAATATTAAAATGAATAAAATTGGAAAACTAAATGTAAAGATGGCGAAGTTAATATTAAAGATTAGAAGTTAGTCAAAATGTTTAATTCCACGTTGAAAAAAGGTGGAGCTCTTTTATTGTTTTTAAGTGTGGTGATTAATAGGTTGAAATATATTGGAACATCCCCTCAATTCCAAATTAAATCGTCCCTTCTAACGAGAGAAATTACCAGGGGCGATGATGGATTCAAAAATAGAGAAAGTTGTAGGCCAACGCACCCACCCAGTGGACCAAAAAGACTTACCATTAAAACAGGGTGCGATGATGGATTCAGAAATAAAGAAAGATAAAAGCTCCCAATCAATGCCTTCACAATTGCATGAGGCGATGATGTAAAGGGCTGATTCAAAATTGGGGGCAATGCTTAAGAAATTGCAGAGTGCTGAGTCACCGCCTTCACAATCGCATGCTACGATGATGCAACAGAAGGCATAGAAGGCTTCAATATTAGAGAAATATCTAGGGTTGAGCTTTTGTCAAGTCAAGTTGGTTTCTCAGCAACTTGCAACTCGACTCGACATTTCCAAGGAGGAACCCAACCCAATCCGAAAATTTTGGCTCATGGTCAAGTAGGGTTTTGAGTTGGTCTCGGGTCAGTTTTTTTATTTTTTCGTCCCTGTTATTGAAAAAAAAAAATCAACAAAGAACAAAACAAAGATTAATCTTAAGATACTTTTTGTAACTGATTTTTAGGAATAGTTAAAATAAATTAGATGTTTATGGTAATAGTTAAATTATCATTAAATAAAATGAATTAAATAGAATAGACTATTTTTTAAATTGGATACTTTCTATAATTTAATTTTTAGGAATTATCAAAGTAAATTAGACATTTATGGTAATAGTTATTATTATTTTTTTAATACAAGATAGAATTTCTACTTCAATCTAATCTAAATGTATATGTGTGTGAAGCTCCTTCCTAGAGACTTGAACCCCAGCCTTGCCTTCACACCTTACAAGCACTTATACTTATGTAGTGACCATTGACCATCGCACAAAGAGTGTGTGGTGGTGTAATAGTTAAATTTGAATTAAATAAAATAGGCTATTTTTTATATTGGATACTCTAGGGTCTCGGTTTTCGAACCGGGCCCATTACAATGAATTTGTAGAGAATGGGTCCAAAAGTTGGGCTCTGATGAGGCGACGACTTGTTTCGGGGGTGAAAAATACACAGAACCGGACGGCCTAACATCCCAAGAAAAAAGGACCCCTCGCCCGAGGACGGGAACTCCCAACTCTTCTCGCATCCTAGGAGCCTCCCTCCTTTCTCTGGGCCTTCTGCTTTTTTCTTTTTTCTTTGCTTTGGGTGATCTCTATTGTTATATATCCCTCTCTTCCGTTCATCCTCCTCCTACACTTGTCAGTCATCCATGTCCATACTCGAGTGCACGTCCCATAGGCCACTCTTTCTGGTGCTCTGTGAGCTGCTGTGGCTCCCATTGCACTGTCCAGGGGTCACATCCACATCAATAGGGTCAGGGTTGTGGCTGTGGGTATTTAATACAAAGGTGACAGCTTATCCTGAGGTTGCTTTTCTACCATGCTCCTATGGCTAGCCCGTTGGGTTTGGAATCTTTTTTGGGATCCTCAAGGGGATTGTCTCGGGTGACGTGGCGCCTTCTTCTCCTGTGATTTTGGCCTGTCGAGGACAGGGTCGTCCTCGGCAATACATTCTGGCAGTCTGGATTCCCTTCATTCCTCCTCACCACCTGCGCCAAGCGTGCGGACTTGGAGGCTGCCTAAGCGAGACTGTGAATCCACCATCACCACCAGCCTTCTCCCTTTTATTAGCTAGCTTTGCCGCCAGCACACCTCGGCTGTTCTATAGTTAGTTGTAAATCGAGCCTTCCTCGGCTATTTTGTAATTGATGTGAAACGGGCATTCCTCAGCTGTTCTGTAGTTAGTTGTAAATCGAAACTTCCTCGGCTATTTTGTAATTGATGTTGCCACCATTATATTTAATAGAAAAGGACTTGTGACTTTTACTTAGTAAAACCTTCTTTGCTTGGTGAAAAGGAAATTTTTTTTTTTTTGTTTCATATAGATGTTTTTTTTTTTGTTTACATATTTTCATTATGCATATATTTTTTGCACTGCCTCCGCCTTTCCTAGAACAGCCAAGCGTATAACAATGGGCTTCACGTTGCGAACCGTGCAACCATTTAGAAAATGCTAGTTTTAGAACAAACGATCCGAGAAGGTCATGGCGCGTTATGGTTCTATCTGAGACTCATAGGGATGCCAGAGTGTCTATCTCTCCCTGTCGTCTGGTCCGAGGACCTAGGCAAAGCTACGGGTGTACTTAATGCTCAACGGGAATAAATTTTGGTTTTATCTAGTACCCAGATAGTTGTCATAAGTTATTAGTTTTTCCACAAGTTTGAGTCCGAGGACTACGTAAGACCTTGGTTCTGTCTAACACCCAGATAGTTGTCACAAGTTACTAGTTTTTCCATAGGTTTGAGTCCGAGGACTATGCAAGACCTTGGTTCTATCTGGCACCCAGATAGTTGTCGCAAGTTATTAGTTTTCCAATAGGTTTGAGTCCGAGGACCATGCAAGACCTTGGTTCAGCCTAACACTTAGATACTTGTCAAAAGTTATTAGTTTTCCCATAAGTTTGAGTCCGAGGACTGCGCAAGACCTTGGTTCAGCCTAACACTTAGATACTTGTCAAGAGTTATTAGTTTTCCCATATGTTTGAGTCTGAGGACTGTGCAAGACATTGGTTCTGCCTTCCAAGGACTCGCCATTACTAAAGCCCCATTCAACTGCTCCAATGGGTCAGAAGGCACAAATACCAATCTTCCAGAACTAGTCCCGCCATGGAGCCCCCTGGAAGTGCCTTGCGCGGCTGTCGCCTTCCTCAATCGAGGCCCAAAGGGGCCGGCCTCGAGATTCGCGGGGGTTTGACCCTTGGTGGGGGCAAGGGCCACACACATGGTGCCAGAGGCCCGTTGAGCTATGAACCGCCTGGTAGTTCTCCTCTTGTGGCCCAGTAGACTGGCCACCATAGTCTCCCCTAGGAAATTTGGCCCCGCCTTGACAAGCTATTGCACTCATCATCGCACGAGCAACTTTCCCACAGACGGCGCCAATTGTAGGGTCTTGGTTTTTCGGACCGGGCCCATTACAATAAATTTGTAAAGAACGGGTCCAAAAGTTGGGCTCTAATGAGGCGATGGCTTGTTTCGGAGGTGAAAAATTACACAGAACCGGACAGCCTAACTTCCCAAGGAGAAAGGACCCCTCGCCCGAGGACGGGAACTCCCAACTCTTCTCGCATCCCAGGAGCCTCCCTCATTTCTCTGGGCCTTCTTGCTTTTTTCTTTTTTCTTTGCTTTGGGTGATCTCTATTGTTATATATCCCTTTCTTTCGTTCATCCTCCTCCTACACTTGTCAGTCATCCATGCCCATACTCGAGTGCACGTCCCATGGGCCACTCTTTTTGGCACTCTGTGAGCTACTTTGGCCCCCATCGCACTATCTAGGGGTCACATTCACATCAATGGGGTCAGGGTGATAGCTATGGGTATTTAATACGGAGGTGACAGCTTCTCCTGGGGTTGCTTTTCTACCATGCTCTTATGGCTAGCCTGTAGGGCTTGGAATCTCTTTTGGGATCCTCAAGGGGATTGCCTCGGGTGACGTGGCGCCTTCTTCTCCTGTGATTTTGGCCTACCGAGGACGAACAGTACATTCTGGCAGTCTGGATTCCCTTCATTCGTCCTCGGGCACTTCTTCCTCCTCAGCATGGGTCTTGGGCTTGAAATGGAATGGGTCGAAACCTCTAGAACCTTCTAGCCCCATAGATACTTTCTATAATTAATTTTTAGGAATAGTCAAAATAAATTAGACATTTATGATAATAATTAAATTTTCATTAAACAAAATGAATTAAATAGAATAGGATTTTTTTATTAGCCTTTATATATATATATATATATATATATATATATATATATATTTATATATAGCCAAAACCCACTGTTTTCTCCAATAGATATGCATGTATCATACAACCAATTGAGATTAATCTACAATTGAGTACTTGTTATTTTGAGCTCCATAAATTATGTCCATAATTCAAAATGAAAATTAATTAGATGAGAATTTGCCTAATTAGATATGTCACACATGAAGACATGATTCAAAAGGAAACTTGACTTTTCAAATGAAAAAATTGCACTAGGAAAATGAGTAATGTTACAGATACAAACTATTTTACAAAATTTTTACAAAATGTTGATGTGGCCAACCTTTTATTGGTTGTCATCTAGGTCTATTATTAATATCACTTTTTCATTTACCACTAATCACTCACCATATCAGCAGTTTGTAAAAATTTTGTAAAATAGTTTGTATCTCTAGCATTATTCCTAGGAAAATTCCCCCCAAAAAAAAATACTATGAAAAAAAAATGAATTAGCGTACACAATTACATCCCTATTGATAATTTTAAATTCTTACAATATATTTAGATTGCTTGATTTTCTCATTAATTAATGAATTTATATTTGCCTTGTATGTTGCAAAATTCCTAATTGGTTATGGGATTTAAATTTAGAATCAATATTTAATGTAGGAAAACATAATTTAAAAGGAAACTTTGATTTTTTTTTTTTTTTTTTTATATACAAGATAGAATTTCTATTCTAGCCTAATCTAAGTGTATATGTGTATTAAACTCCCTCTCAGAGACTTGAACCCCGATCCTTACCCCCCACACCTCACAAGTATTTATATTTGTGGAGTGACCACCTCACTAAGGGTGCGCGGTGGTGAAACTTTGATTTTCAAAAGGTTTGCATTAGGAAAAATTCAATAAATGATTATGGTTGGCAAAGAATTTTTACTAAATATATTTATATCTATATCTATACTATATATAAGAGGATTCTCCTCTTTCAACTGGACTTTTATATAGTTCAAAAATAGCTTCATTAATGAAAAGTAACTTCATTTAGAAATATGATCATAAATGTCAAGTAACAAATTTCATTTTGAATTAAAAAAGAGAACTCCTAAAATTTAGGATTTTTTTTTTCTTTCACATTCAAAAAAGAAATTACATTTATAGTTTTATCTCTAAAATTTATCCTTTATAATTTTTATTTGTTTGAAAAAAAATTTTTTAAATCATAATAGGTGCAAATTATTAATCTTTACTCAAAAAAATAGAAGAGCCTAGTTCCTCTGTAGCCTAGTGTGCGGCTTTTCTAGTTAACCGTTAAACGCATAACTTCTACAAAAAATTAGAGAATGAATTGGGCCAAATTCTAATCTAAGCCCAATAATTCAATTTCAAGCTCGTTTAAATGTGGTGGGTTAATTCTGCTTATTCAAGCTTGGGTTAAAAGCCCAATTTTGTTATATGGGAATGAATTTGAAAAATGTCGCAATTATAGTCCTCTTTAAAAAGTCTATTTATAATCTGTATATATTAAGAGGATTTAGAAAGTTAGGTACTGTTTTTTTTACTGTAAAAAATACCCCTAAATTAATTAACCAACAATTTAAAAATTGGGTTAAAATAGTAAATTGACAAAAGAAAGTTAGTTATTACTTTTTTATTGTCAAAAATACTCATACCTAAAACTTAAAAAATGGATTAAAATAGTAAATTGGCAAAAATAATAAATTCTTAATTCTACGTTGAAATGTCTTCCTACTTCTACTCAATAGCTTAAAAAACTCTCCACATATTAACCTTCCCCACATTTTCTAAATAGAATTTCTCATAAAAAAGAAACGTGTACAATAAAACTTCCCCACATATTATTCCTAATTGAAATAAATTTTTTATCAATTGCACATCAACAACAAATGCATAATACTAATCAAATTTTTATCACACCCCTAGGTTTTTTTCTTTTTTGTGATTTAAAAATGTAATAATCCCAAATTTACCCAAAAAATAGAAGAGCCTTTGGGCACGTGCGTGAACGCGTGCTCAGAGGCTAGTACAAATTAAAATTAAAAAAAAAAAAATTTGTATGTGATGCCACCTCACTATTACTTTTGTTTTTTATTTGCATTTTCCTTTTTTTTTTTTTTTTTGATAAACTTATTTGCATTTTCCTAGTTAGGAATATATGTATATAATAGAATGACCTTCCGGTCGGGTCGGGTCGGGTCCGGGCGGGCCAGATCCATGCTCAACCCCAACTATAAATATCAATGATTCGAAAATAAAGAAAGAGGAAGAAGCCGATTCAGAAATAAAGAACTATAAACTTGGAAGAGGAAGAAACCGCAATGGAAGGTACAAAATCTACATTTTATTCTTGCACGGATATAGCCCAGTCATGTATACCTTGTATGAGGTTGACATACCTCTCCATCCTCCCCCTTCTCCATCGAAAGCAGTCCAAGACCGCTTTCGATGGATTCCAAAGCCGCTTTCCCCTATCCTTCAACTTAAAACCGGCAAATACGCTGATGATATGTGTTGTGTTCAATTGTTGCATTTGCAATGCCATTTGTTTCATTACTGCATATCTCTTTACATCCCCCTCAAACTCCGGGGGAGGTATCAGCTTGAGTTTGAAACGAATAACAATAAACCGAGAAGAAGACATTTAGCTAAAATGTCACCAAGTTGATCCTTTGTAGAGATAAATTGCGCTTGAATATCCTTTTGAATGACACGCTCTCACACAAAAAGGTAATCCACCTCTATATGTTTTGTGCGAGAGTGGTGAACTGGATTAGATGCCAATGCCATTGCAGATAAGTTGTCACACCATAATAAGGGAGGTTTAAGAAGATAAATGTGTAACTCTTGCAACAAATTTCACAACCAAGAGAGTTCGGTGGCAGTAGAAGCTAAGGCCCGATATTCAGCCTCGGTGGAACATCAAGAAACAGCGGCTTGCTATTTCACAGCCCATGTAATAGGATTGGAACCCAGAAAAGCAATGAAGCCAGTAGTACTTCGTCTAGCACTCGGACCACCTGCCCAATCAGCATCCGAGAAAGCTGAGAGGAAAATGGGGCCAGGCTTAAGATGAATACTATAGCAACTTTTTTGGGGGCTAAGCTGTACAGAAGCAATTGAATAATATATCTAATATAACGTCTATCATTCAGCTCGCATAATACTGGTTGTAGTTCTAATTAGCATCTTCTTTCTTGGGAGGAAAAAAGTGTACCAGGCACTACATGATTTTCTATTTAATGATCTGCTTCTTTCAAAAATATTTCTTGGGTCTTTCGTTTGCTTAAAGTATTTCAAATGGTGTGCCTTAAATATATATGAAGAAAAAAAAGTTGAATGCATTTTTCATTTTTATGCATTTTTGGATTCTGACCAAATATACTAAATTGATATAAAAAAAAGGTAATATGCTCACCTCCTGTATGTCTTGCCCAGCATCACATATCCTTCTCAGATTTAGTGGTTTCGGTTTACTCTTGTTACTATGTCTCATGATCCACCTGTTTTCCTTGTATGAATAGAAGTATTTATGTGATTTAAGTAATCATAATATTTGCAATTAGAAAAATGAAAGTAACTATGTGCTTACTATTGGTGATGCTATAATTGGTCGTAAGTGAAGAAATTACTGTTTTCAAAACATTTTTTTGGTATTCGAAAATTGTGTTCTTCCTTTCTTTTATTTTTATTTTTAATAAAACTGTTGTCTAATTTCTGCTAATTAATTAAACAGAAATATTGGCATATTATATACTTCTATGGTCTACACACAAGTGTTAAATTCTTCCATTAGTGAGATAATTGCAATGAGAATGTGCCATACCTTTCCTTTGAATATGTGCTCTATGGTGGCATTCAGGTCTCCCTTCCACTGACTTGTTTTGAATTCAATGTCTTCATATACTCCTTCCAGCTCAGGTGTCTTTAGATTGGACAGAACAAACATCCTTAAATTGGGACATCTAATTACAATCATTTTCTTTAGGGATGGCCACTCAAAAGCATTGGCTTCATTGCAAGAACACTTCAGATTTGGTAAGTCCCTGAGCAAGATTGAGTTCACTTTGTGGAACAAATTTTTTTCTTCTTTATCTTCTTCTCTAGCTCTTATAAGGATTACTTCAATTTTTTTACATTTAGTAACTTGTATTTCCTCTAGCATCACAAGGAATTTTGCTATGGATGGTGAGAACAAATATGTTAGACTGTTACATCCCCATACTACTAACAATCTCAAGTTTCCAAAATCTTTGATCCTTTCTAGACCCTTTTTCCATATGTGCATCAGTTTTGATAAATTATATAGATTTAATTCTCGTAACTGATCAAGAACTGATGCTACTTGACTTTCCTCAAAATTTAGTTCTTCAAGTTGAAATATAACTTCCAGCAACTGGCAATCCTCTAATACAATTGATTCTAGATTCTTTAAGCGCTCAATTATATGTGATGGAAAAAGTGACTGTATCTTTGAGAGATTGTCAATATCACTAGCTTTTGGATCCCTCAACTTAGTCAAAGTACACTACAAATAATTAAGTACTGTTATAAGAAGTATTATAATCAAAATAATCATTTCTTTTAGATCTATCAAAATTATTTGGAGCCATGGGCTTGACAGCAAAACATGAATATATCCATCTACAGAATAAGATGGTATAAACAGAGTGGATGCACAAATTAAAAGGCAATCAATTTTAGGTGCATAAAGAATAGACAAACTAATAAAAGCAATCAATATTAGGTGCATGAAGAATAGAGCAGATAAACAAATAGAACAGCAATGCACCATTGGGATATGAGCTTAAATCTAGAAATTACTATTATTTAGTCAGATACGTACGTCTTTGTTCACTGAGGAGCTTCCTTGGGATTTTTGGTGGTGCTTCGATCCCCATTGGTTCTCTTCTGCTTTCTTGGGCTCCAAATTTCTTAACCAAAATTTTTCAATTTGGGACAACTTTTCATATCGATCTTCTTCATGGATAGCCATGCAAAAGAATAAGCTCCAGTAGAAAGACTCACTAGACTTAGCAGTCCTATTAAGTTGAAGGAAGTAACTTTATGGAACACAGTGATATCTGCTTCCTCTTCCTCTTCATCTCTTTGAACAATGTTTTCAATTGTGACACACTTATCTACCGTAATGCTTTAAAGTTCCACAAGTAGTTTTGCAACAGAAGATGGGAATAAGTAACTTAGACAGGGACATCTATCTACTATAATTGATGTTAGGTTTTGAAAACCTTGAACACCTCGTGGAACATTGTTCCACACTTCTGTCAACTTAGATAAACTCCATAAGCCTAAAGTTTCAATAGAGCAAATACTGCCACTCTTCGGTGGTCATGGTCAACCTTTAGTCCTTCAAGATCAAATATCACTGTTAGTGAATCAGCCTCATTTAATTTAAGATTTCTAAATTCAATAACCACAGGATTGTCTTGGATGAAAACAATTTTTGAGAAATGTTAACAGCAGGATCCCCAGTTGTACAAAAACCAATGAGTTTTAATAGACAAGATATGCGTATTGATGTTAATTGTGGAAACTTGATCCTATCAAATGCCATTTCATCTTCTTCTCCTTCCTTGGGGAAAATTTCTTCCATATAATCACACCATTCAATTTCTAACTCTTGGAGTTTAACCAAACCTCTCGCTATGGACAATGAAAAGACATTTTTCAAATGGCTGCATTTCAATAGCCAAAGATAGTTGAGGTTGCCAAAAAAAGCAAGCTGTGAGTCTGATCTGACATTTTTCAATCTGCTGCATTTTGATAGCCTATGACATATCTCTTTTAATTCAACCAAATAAGAAAGTTCCAGTGGCTCCAGGATAGGGAACGCAGATTGTGGAGTCTGATCTGATGTGGTATCAATTACATATTCTACATCCTTACTATGACAAACTCTTAGAACCTTCAAGCATTGAAAACCCTTTTAGTCTAACTCATACAGAATATTTTTTAAATTTTTTACTTCCCTCAATTCTAAAATTTCATATTTCTGTAAGAGTTGATGAAGCATCGGACTCTCTGGAATCTCACGCATGTCAACTCCCCAAAGTACCAAACTGTTTTCAAACAAAAAATCATGTGATTAATATTTGAATTGATCAGTAAGTGGGGGCCTATAAAACCCACCACTTATCAAATTACCAGTAAATATATGAAATCTTGTCATATGATTTTTGAAGAGAAAGTCTTTTGGGAATGACTTAGGGTTTGGTATAAAAATTTCTAAAGCCATTAAATGATGGGAGAAAGACATTAGTTCAGCAAGGCTTGCATTGGATCCCTCTCCCTCTCTGTTGCCTTCAGTAAGTTCCCATTCCATAAGGACTTCTCCCATATACAACTCTTCTAGAATAAAATTGACAATAATAGTTTTAGAGGCTATAAGGCTTAGAGCCTCTAAAACTCTTATTGTCAATTTTATTCTTGATTGAAAACCCCTAAAACCCTGCGGAGCTGCAGAATGGGATACACTATCAAATTTCTTCTATAGAAGCTTAACAATAGCCTGGGTCATCTTCTTAGCTTTCCTACTCATGGAATAGCAGGACATCAGATTTGGACTCCACCAATTCTCGACTATCCTACTTGCTTCTTCTAGGAATCTTGAAAGACCTTCAATGGTCTCATCCACCTCTTGTACCCACAACTTAACCACATGTGAGATTACCTCTCCATTCCATCTAGCTCTGTCAATCTTTAGTTGCACCTTAGCCCTCTCAGCACACAGCGTCCGAGATTGTTCTTTGAGATTCTCCAAGTTGCTTTTATGGTGAATTAGAAACCAAAACTGTTTTACAAGGGGTGCCACCAAGAATTCTCCAAATTTTGCTGGAATTGAATTAGCGATTTCCATTTCTTTTCTTTGTTCATTTGGATTCTCTTTAAATAAAGATAAATTTTTAACATTCAGTTACTCAAAATTGAGTTCATAGTGATGATATCACTGAAGTGGACCTACTGATTAGATAGTTTTGGCACTGCGATTATCACTTTATTTTTTTTTGGGGGGGAATGTGCTTTGATCAAGACTAGTTCAAAACTTGTGATAAGTAAGTTGGTGCTATGTGCATTTAGAATTTTTATTACAAAAGTTGGGTGCAGATCATAGACTTCACAAACAGATTATGACTAAGAGAAGATCATTAGAAAAGTTGGGTTTGCTAGGGTCTTTGTTGAGGTTGATCTAAAGGCTGAATTTCCAGGTGAGATTGAAGTAGGTATGGGTGATGGATATCCATTTCTTGTTGGGATTGAATATCCATGGATCCCTATGAAATGCGCAAAATATAATTTCTTTGGACATTCTGCTGCCAACTATGGAAATATTGAAACAATTGATCCAAGAAGGATGACTCAAAAGATGGGTGCCTATGAAGGCCAAGAAGGTTGCAGATGAAGTGAAGACTGATAAGTGATAAAGCTCAGGTGAATGCTTCTATTCCTAAGTTAACTCCAAATCCTCTTCCTCCAAGTAATAGATTTACTGTTTTTAATTCTGCCAAACTAAAAAGTAGCAAGGCTGGCAGGAGTCATAACTCCCCCACCAAAAAGAGCTTCTCCACCCTTACTGTTTAAGAAGTAATTTAAGAAAGCTGGCTGTGATACTGGTGAGCCATCAGTTAGGAGGGCTTTGTCTCCTTCCGCTCATGAAGTGGTTAATTTGGAATGTCAGGGGTTTGAATTGCCCTTTGAAGCAGAAGCAGAAAAGAAAGCGAGGGAAATGGATCTTAACCTAGTATGCTTGGTTGAAACAAGAGTAAGGGAGGAGAAAACTAGTGATTATGAATTCCATATTACCTAGAAGGAAATTATGTTATTCTGTCTCTCAACATGGCCTAGGTAGAATCTAGGTAGAGGACATTTTTTCTGTTCAAATTTGTCAAGTAATTTCTCAAGCTATTCGTTGCAAAATATTTTTCAAGGATAAAATTGCTACTCTTCCTTTATTTATGGGGCTAATGAGGGCGTTGAGAGATAAATTTTGTGGGATAAGTTGGATCAGTTTTGCAGTCAAGTGAAGGGTTTTCCTTGGATTTTGGCTGGAGATTTCAATGTGATAAAGAGTGCCCATGAATAGCATGGTGTTTTGGTTGTTACTTGCTATGAAAATGAATTTAATTCATGTTTAGATAACCTTGAGGTGTGAGATCAAGCTACAGTGGGGTGTTTCTATACATGGAGTAACAGAAGATGAAGACCAAATGAGGACTATATACCGCATTTGGCTTCAAAGGATTGCTATAGTCCATGAGAGTAGAATTTGGATTGAAGCGGATTAAGAGAAACATCATTAAATCTAATAGACAATTTTAGGCTGATAAATGTCTATTAGATGTGTGTTTTGAAAATCTATCCAAAAAGCATTTAGTTGACACCACCTGTTACCATATAACTGCAAGTGAGACTTTAAGGATCTGTTTAGGAACAATTTATTTAACTAAAATTGAAAAAATTTTACTAAAAGTGTAGAAAAAAAAAGTTAATAACCAAGCTGAATAATACAATGAGACCCATGAATAATACTAAAAAGTGCAACGAGATATATGAATAGTACCAAAAAGAAACTAAAAACTAAAATAAGCTGAAACTTTCATTAGCTCCCAAACGAAGTCTAAATTCTTAGAATATATCTAGATTGCTTGATTTTCTCATTAATTAATGAATTTATATTTGACTTGTACGTTGCAAAATTCCTAATTTGTCATGAGATTCAAATTTTGAATCAAGGTTTAATGAAGGAAAACATAACTCAAAAGGAAACCTTGATTTTCAAAAGGTTTGCATTAGGAAAAATCCAATAGATGATTATGGTTGGCAAAGAATTTTCACTAAATATTGTAAGTTAAGAAAAAAATCTATCTTAGGAATAATTCTTCTTCACCTTAAAATATATATATATATATATATATATATATATATATATATATATATACACTAAAGATCTCGCGGGTTTCATCCAAAAAACCAAAAGATCTGGCGGGTCAGGGTTGAACCCGTGATCTGAGTATTTGACCCGGACTGACCCGGGAAACATAAAAAATCTGCACAAAGACATTCGGGTTGGCGGGCCCGATCCATGCCTCTATAATTATCGATGATTCAAAAATAAAGACACAGGAAGAAGCCGATTCGGAAACAAAGAAATATAAAGTATTGGAAGAGGAAAAAACCGCGATGAAAGCAGAGATGAGGGCGATGAAGAATTTGGATTTATCAAATTTGCCTCCTCGAGGAAAAATAGAGGAAGCTGAATCATCACCTTCACGATCACATCCAAGGCTCCACTTGAAGATCGTGGACCCGGAAATAAAGGAAGCCGACTCACTGCCATCTGAATCTGATCTACTGCCGAGGCCATCAGAAAGCTACAAACTCTATTTTTTTTTCTGGCACGTATTTAGTGCAGTCAGGTATTCCTTGTATGAGGTTGACGTACCAATACCTCTTCCTCCTCCACCATCAAAAGCAGTACAAGACGATAAAATAAGGAATCCAAGGCCGCTTTCCCCAATCCTTCAACTTAAAACCGGCAAATACGCTGATGATATGTGTTGTGTTCAATTGGGCTCCATGTTGTATTTTTTGGGTGGTGAAATGAAAATCAAAAACCCATACATTGATGAAGATGTAAAGAAGGAGCTCGCTGTCCGGGATCTTTTCCCGAAAGACGTCTATTGTTTTGAGCTAGCCAATGACCACAACTACCGTCAACTGAAAGCCGGTACTGCGATGAACAGTGGGAAGGCCAGCCCCCTGGCCTTTGTGGCCGATGAGAAGATTTACGTGATTGGAAGCAGCCGCTGGGACTCGGATGAAAACTTTGCTTACTTTGAGATGTTTGATCCTAAAGTTGATAACTGGATCATCCTGCCAAATCCTCCTCCCCTGATAAGGAACGTGAACACTATATGGGTGGGGCATGTTGTTGTGGGAAGAAAGGCTCTCATTACAGCCTTGCTGCCGCACGAAACAGAGCGCCTATATTGTTTTGATCTTGACACACGTAAATGGGCAAACACAAGCATCCCTGACTATCTTGGTAATTTCTCCGGCGACACTCAGTTTGTAGAGCGTAGGCTTTATGGATGTTACTACGAAAATATAGCTACATTAGTCCCATTAGAAGAAGAAGAAGAAAAGGAGGAGGAGGAGGAGGAAGCAGAAGATAAGGAGCTTCAACAATTCTTTAAGCATCACCGCCTTCATCAAGTCTCAGAGGAGATGGGTATGGATGCTATTCGTAATGTTCCTCCGCAAGTACAATACTCGGCGAGCCTGCTTCACTTGGGAAAGATGTTCTTTTGTTATGTAAGGACTGGCATGCCTCCGCATCCGCATCCGAAAATTGCCAGTGATTTTGATATAGGAGATGACAAAAAACGTTTCATTAGCATTGTAATTTTTCAAGCGGTCAGGGGGACATACAAAAAAATTGACACTAGACTTTCCAAGGCAATTTTCCTTCATTCGGAGCACTATGAAGTTAACACTCCGTTCCGAAGTGACGGTTTCATCAAAGGCTGCTACGTTCTTGGCTCGGTATATTTTTCATGCCTCTTGTTCGTTTCTTCATTACTATTTTTTCTTTTCGTATCTACATACCATATGAATACTTCAGTTGTTTTTTAGGACTTAACAATGTTTGACTTGTCTTTATCAACCCACAAAACACATGATTTGTGGAACAGGGATACCCAGTGTCGAGTACACAGATCAGCGTCTAAGGTGGGGTGGGGTTGTCGGAAATCTTGGGCAGAAGATGTCCAAGCGCGCGTTTTGATTGCCAAGGTCACTCTCAATCCTGTAATTTCCTTCTCTCTGAAACAACATTTTGTCTACAAAATAAATTTAGTTGTTGGGTTGAGGTTGTTTACTAATTTTTGGATGTTGTACGTTGCAATTGAAGAGTCTAGAGTAATTGTTGATTATTGCACAGTATAGAAGGGGGAGATGCGAAACCTTCAATGGTTATCAAAAAATATGTGTTTGTATGTCAGATAGAGGGGTTTTTTTGCCCTAGGATTTTAATTTTTTAAGTTTTTAAGTAGAGTTGTTAATTCTTTTTCCACTGGCTTTATTTTCATATATAAATTTTCCGAGTTTATTGTTTACAAATATTTTTCATTAGTGAAAATCGAAGCACATGTATTTAAGAGACAAGAGTGTTGAGGAATTGAAAAATGTGTGTTTGAGATAGACAGGTTTGGATCTGAGATTTTGAAATATATGGTGTTTGTTTGTTTGTTTTAGATTTTTTCTGTTACATTGGTGTTAGTTTGGTCCTCCAATTAGATTGTGATTTCTAGAATCCTGATGGAGAATAATTTTCATTTGGGGAAGAGGATTGGGAGTGCAGAAATAGAGAAACTTGACAAAAGAATCTTCCAAATTTTGAAGTTCTAGAGTTCATACCTGAAGGAAATCTTCTTAGTTAATTAGTATGGTGATTTTTGAAGAAGTTCTAGAACAATAGAGACTAATCTAGCAGAAAAGAAAGGTTGAGGGAAAGAATGATTGGAATTGATAATACTATGCTTGCATTGATTAGAAAGAGAGCTACAATATATAGGGCTAGGTGAGACAGTCAAAGCCAATAACCATTGCTCACGTCACCATATCAGAAATAGAAACAGATTCTGTTACAACACTATGACCTCTATTATCATTTCATGTGTCCCTATCACGCTATCAGTTAACTTAGGCTTCCATTGATATGCATGTCGTTTTGGTTATTGTATTGCTGTATTTGCAATGTCATTTGTTTCATTACTGCATATCTCTTTACATCCCCCTCAAACTCAGGGTGAGGTAAACAAATAAAAATAAACCGAGAAGAAGACATTTAGCTAAAATATCACCAAGCTGATCCTTTGTAGAGATAAATTGCGCTTGAATATCCTTTTGAATGACTTGCTCTCGCACAAAAAGGTAATCCACCTTTATATGTTTTGTGCGAGAGTGGAAAACTGGATTAGATGCCGAGGCCAATGCAGATAAGTTGTCACACCATAATAAGGGAGGTTTAAGAAGATAGATGTGTAACTCTTGCAACAAAATTCTCAACCAAGAGAGTTCAGCTACAGTAGAAGCTAAGGCCCGGTATACGGCCTCGGTGGAACTTCTAGAAACAGTGGGTTGCTTTTTAGCAGCCCAAGTAATAGGATTGGAACCCAGAAAAGCAATGAAGCCTGATGTAGCCAAAGCTCAGTCTTTGACAAAATTAGACTAATCTTGGTGTGGCTCTTTCAGTTACCACGTATTAGGCACTTATACAGTTATACAATGTTTCGTTTCTTTTCATCCATTTTTGTTTTTCTTTAACTCATATGAGTACATAACGAGTATTCCCTACTAAAGTCTTGAATAGAAAGTATTGTTTCCAATCTCTCATTTCTTTGCCATGTTGCTTGATAAAATGTCCATATTGGATGTTGCAAATAAGCTTATAGATATAAATTGGCTGGTGGTTTTCCTCACAACTATGCACTTAACCCAATATCCATGTGCACAAAATCCTATGGCCTTATAGCTTGGTATTGTAGGAAGATTATTGTGGACCAAACCCATTTTATTTTTTTCCCCTATGCTAAAAAATATCTCCTTTAGGATTCATTTTGACCTCCTGCATAAATTTTCCTAGTTCAACTTTTCTTAAGCTTCCCCTGAAGTTTGAGCTTGAAAAGTATAATTTTAGGATGTATAGGAATTAGAGTTGTAAAAAATATCATCCATGGTTTCTGAGTTGCTTGGATTGCAATTTGGTAATGCATGTGATAGTATGTATAATGAATCTTTAAGGGTTGTTTTTGAAAAATACATAAACAGGCTTGATTTATACAAGGCATAACCCAAAAAAGAAAGGAACAGTAGCCTGAAAGATGAGAAAGTAACAAAAGCGAACAAGTTTGGGAAATGGAAATATGAACAAGGCATAACCTAAAAAGGAAAGAGAACAGAATGTTGATGTTGAATAATCGTTTGGCAAAGGATTGATCCTATTGAATATAATCAGGTGGTGTGACATTCTAAAATATCTGCATGAAATATAACTTGATTCTGTTTCAAAGAAACTAAATAAATGTAAAAATATCAAGAAGACAAACTAGTATGAACATGAGTGTACATCTTTACTTGAGCATTTAAACATGGAGATAAATGTATGACATTCACATATGGAACTCACAAACACATTCAGTTTTGGGGTCCTACGGATTAAATGTTGAACATAGACAAAAACAAATAAGAATATTATCACACATAACAATGCTCCCTAAATACATATACAAATAGCATAAGATAGATCCAGCTAATTATACCATAATAAAGAAAACATTATAAGGCCCTGTGTGGAATGAACATAAGCTTTAGATGTGTTTCTCATATGCTTTGTGACAATTCTTCTTCTACATATATATACACCAACATCATAGTCTCCTACCAACTTGACGCTGAAAAGCATGTAGTTGACACCACCTGTTATCATATAATAGCAAGTGAGACTTTAAATGTACAATGATTTTTTTATTTTTTTATATTTTTTTTAGAGATAGTTAGAGTACAATGCTAACCCTGCACCTTAAACCCTTTCCCCCCTTACACCCCCAAGCACTTTGTGCATGGAGAGGTGTCAATTAAGTTATAAGGCTCTTGGCTACATGCTTCTATATATGAGTTAAATGGAGTACTTTCATCACTTTTATACTTCCATATATGATGAGGAAAAGGAAATCTATAATTTAACGAGTTTAATTAGTATCATCTTTTAAAGATTTCAACATAATTTCTAGAATGTGATGTTTTTGTTCTGATAATAAATGTAAAATTAGAGCGAAATAGTCAGGGTGGACAAAACAACAAAGTTTTTGCGAAGCCAAGATCTTAGCAAACTATCAACAATTTGCCAAATATGGTTTTCCGGATTTTATGAAACTATCATTAAAATACTTCTAGATGAGGATATAAAGGCTTAAGCGCGTCCAAAACTCCTTCCTAGACATGCAAATAAAAACTATTAGTCCACAAGTAATTGTCTTAAAATTAGCAAAATATGTCTTTTTTCTGAACAAGATGTATTGGACTCATTGTTTATTAGATATATTTCTATGAACATCAGCTATGTATCATAAATAAATTGGTTCCAAGTTGTCTAATAATTTGATAACTAGAGTCAAGTTGCACTCTATTTGTGTGGTTTCTTTTTGTAAAAGTGTTAGGGACCAAAAATAGATTTAGTTGGTAATAAGTATAACCATATGGGCAATGGAGTAAGTTTTGATTGAGCATGATTAGCAACCTGCTTGCATACTCCCTTAAACAAGCTCACATTTCTTAGATGGCTCGTGTTGTGTTTGTTGTGATACTTATTTCTGTCTTATTTCTGTCTAAATAGCATCTTTCTTTCTTTGGGAAATAAAAACATCTTTCTTAACAATGAGTAACATCTAATTCTACCAAACTCTACATGATTATTTTATTAATGATCTGCTGCTCACAAAAATATTTCTTGGGTCTTTTGTTGGCTAGAACTGTTTCATATGTTGTGCCTTATATATATGTTTGTGTGTGTGTGTTCATTTTTATGCATTTTTGGACACTGACCAAATACTTAACTCATATCGGAAAAGGTTATATGCTCGCCAACAGTATGACTTGCCCAGCATCACATATCCTCCTCAATCTCAATGGTCACAGTTTGCTCTTATTGTTGTGTCTCATGATCCTTTTTTTTTCCTGTACGAATAAAAAATATATATGTGATTGAAGTAATAATAATATTTGCAATTGAAAAATGACAGTAGCTATGTGATTACTATTGATGCTTCAATAATTGATTGTAAGTGAAAAAAAATACTCTGTCAAAACATTTTCTTGGTATATGCAAATTGTTTTTTTCTTTTTCTTTTCTTTCTTTTTTCTTTTCAATAAAACTGTGGTCTAATTTTTTGTATTTAATAAAATTGAACTATTTGCAAATTCTATATCATGATATTCTATATGTAGGAGTAGAATTGTCAAATTAAAGAGATGATGTGGTGTGAATGAGCCATACCTTTCCTTTAAACATGTGTTGTATGGTAGCATTGAGGTCTCCCTTCCATTGACAATTTCTTAGTTTGTTTTCATCCCATGGTGAAGATGGAACTTGTACTTCCTCATATACTCCCTCCAGCTTAGGTGTCTTTAGATTAGATGGAAAAAACATGCTTAAAGCAGGACATCCAATTATTGTTATTTCCTTCAATGATGGCCACTCAAAAGCATTATTTTCAGGGCAAAAACACTTTAGATTTGGTAAGTCCTTGAGCAAGATTGAGTTCACTTTGTGGAACAAAACTTCCTTTTCTTCCTTTTCTTCTCTTGCTCTTTGAAGGATTTCTTCAATTTTTTTACAACTAGTAACTCTTATTTCCTCTAACATCACAAGCAATTTTGCTATGGATGGTGAGAACAAGTATGTCAGACTTTTACATCCACTTACTTCTAACAATCTCAAGTTTTTGAAGCCCATAATTCTTTCTGGACCCTTCTTCCATATGTGCATCAGATTTGGTAAATTATACAAATTCAATTTTCTTAACTGATCAAGTACTGATTCCACATGACTTTCCTCAAAATTTAGTTCCTCAAGTTGAAATATAACTTCCAGTGAATCACAGCTACTCAATTCAATCGTTTTTAGATTCTTTAAGCACTCAATCAAATGGGATGGAAAAGTACACCACATCTCAAAGGGGTTGTCGATGTCATTAGCTCTTGGATCCTTCACCTTAGTCAAATTACCCTACAAATAATCAATTGCTGTTAAAGAACTAAATAATCATTATGTTTATATCCATGGGCTTGACAACAAAACATAATACATCCGTCTACAAAAGAAGGTGGTATATACAAATGGAAAAGCAATAAATGTTGATGTTTATTTATTTTATCACTTTGTTGATTGACTTAAGGTTATAACCATGCTCCATAATACAGGTGCATTAATCTAGAACTTTCATTGTGTTGTTTTATTTAAAAAATAAAACCCGAGGGGGGGGGGGGGGGGATGGGGGGTGTGTGGATTGTAATTTGTGAGATACATACCTCTTTATTCACAGATGTGCTTTCTTCAGATTTCTTGGTGGTGCCTTGTTCAGACACAACCATTGGACCATAATTCTTGCCAAGCGGAGCACACTCAAGGCCTTGCTCATGGGGTATCAAATCCAATTCCCCTATAATTTTCTTTAGCTTTCTTGTGCTTCGAATTTCCAAACCACATGTTTTCAATTTGAGGCAATGAGACAGATAGATCTGATTCATGGATGGCCATTCAAAAGAATAAGGTTCGATACAGAAACTCATGAGATTTGGTAGAAAACCTAAATGGAAGGAAGTAAGTTTAGGGAACAAGATGATATCCTCTGCCTATTCTTCTCCATCTCTTTGAACAATGTTTTCGATCATGTCACACCATCGTATCTTAATGCTTTGAAGTACCACAAGTAGTTTTGCAACAGTATGGGGGAATAAATATCTTAGATTGTAACATGCATTTATTTCAATTGATGTTAGGTTTTGAAAGCCCTGAATTCCTTGTGGAACATTCTTCCACACATACATCAACTTAGATAAATTCTGTAGTGTTAAAGTTTTCAATTGAGCAAGTACTACAATTCTTTGGCCGTCATGGTCGACCTCTTGTCCTTCAAGATCAAATACCTCAAGTTTTTGTAAATTGGGTTGCCACAAGATGGTCTTGGATGAAAAGAATTTATGAGAGATGGGGGGTGTTGATTCAGGAAAGGATCTAGTAATTTGCTGAATGTCTGTGATCTTTTCACTTCTAATAATGGCCAATTCATCAGTGTTGATCCTTCCAACCTGATAAATCCATTAAATTATCATCAACAATTTTCAACTTTTCAAGTTTTTATGTAAGAAGCATCAAATCCAGACCAAAGCTTGGAAAGTTAAAAAATTGATAAATCAATTTGACAAATGAGCTTTTGAAAGGAAGGATTTATAAAAATACTAATGATATTTACAAAGAGTGAATCATACCTCTTGATTCAAGGATGGTTGGACAAGATCAACGGGACCCTCGACTGTACAAAAACCAATGAGTCTTGGTACATAGGATAGGTCTATATATCTTAATTCTGGAAACATTATCCTATCAAGTGCCTTCCCATCTTCTCCTTCCTTACAAAAAAATTCTTTCATGTCATCACATGAAACTACGTGTAACTATTGGAGTTGAACCAAACCTCTTGCTATGGACAACGAAAAGACATTTTTCAAATGGTTGCATTCCAATAGTCAAAGAGATCTTAGGTTGCGAAAACAAGCAAGCTGTGAGTGTGCACCACTAAAGGATTTCTCTGGGAATTGGCCATGATATATCTCTTTTAAATTATGCAATTCCATCAGTTCCAGTGATTGCAAGATAGGGAAGGCAACACGAGAAGTTTAATGAGATGTGGCATCAATTACATACTCTACACCTTCACTATCTAAAATGCTTAGAACCAACAAGCATGGAAAACCCTCTTTGTCTAACTCATACAGAATGTTTTTGAAATCTTTTATCTCTTTCAAAATTATAATTTCAGATTTTTGTAACAGTTGACAAAGCATCCGACTCTTTGCAATTTCACTTGCTGCAAATCTTCCAAGTACCAAACTGTTTTTAAATATATACTGAGTTGTGTCCCAGAAAGTAGATAAGTGGTCATATCTCCAATTCATTGGCTTGTCACATGCACATATCCTAAATTTAATCATTTGATTTTTGAAGTGGTCATATCTCCAATTCATTGGCTTGTCACACTTCCCATTTCTTTCCCTTCTTCTTTCCAATTCTCTGCGAGGAAAGATTAAGTTTATTATAAACTTCCAGTTTTATAAAACCGAGTTAGAAGTGATGATTTCATTAAATTGGACGCACTAATTAGATAGTTTTCACAAAATGAAATGATTGATTAAGCACAGAAAAACACAGACAAGTACCTGAATGCCATGGTCAATTAATAATGTTCCCAGCATGCTTGGATTAACAAAAGGACCTGAATGATTGCAATTTTATGAGTGAAATCAATGTACTGTTGAGGTAATATATGTATTACCACATTCTCTTGCAAGGGAAAAAAAATATTTGTTTAATTGGCAACTCTATAGCAACCTTTTTGGGGGCTAAGTTGTACAGAAGCAATTGAATAATATATCTAATATAACCTATTTATCATTCAGCCCCCATAATACAGGTTGTAGTTCTAATTGGCATCTTCTTTCTTGAGAGGAAAAAAGTGGACCAGACACTACATGATTTTCTATTTCATGATCTGCTTCTTTCAAAAATAGTTCTTGGGTCTTTCGTTTGCTTAATGTATTTCAAATGGTATGCCTTAAATATATATGGAAAAAAAAAAAAAAAAATGTTGTATGCGTTTTTCATTTTTATGCATTTTTGGATTCTGACCAAATATACTAAATTGATATAAAAATTTAGAAAAAATAATAATAATAATAATAAAAAAGGTAATATGCTCACCTCCTGTATGCCTTGCTCAACATCTCATATCCTTCTCTGATTTAGTGGTTTCGGTTTACACTTGTTGCTACGTCTCCTGATCCACCTGTTTTCCCTATATGAATAGAAGTATTTATGTGATTTAAGTAATAATAATATTTGCAACTGCAAAAATGAAAGTAACCATGTGCTTACTATTGGTGATGCTATAACTGGTCGTAAGTGAAGAAATTATTGTTTTTCAAAACATTTCTTTGGTATTCGATTGTGTTTTACCTTTCTTTCCTTTTTCTTTTTAATAAAACTGTTGTCTAATCTCTGCTAATTAATTAAACAGAAATATTGGCATATTATATACTTCTATGGTTACACACAAGTGTTAAATTCGTCCATTAGTGAGATAATTGCAGTGAGAATGTGCCATACCTTTCCTTTGAATATGTGCTCTATGGTGGCATTAAGGTCTCCCTTCCACTGACTTGTTTTGAATTCGATGTCTTCATATACTCCTTCCAGCTCAGGGGTCTTTAGATTGGATGGAACAAACATCCTTAAATTGGGACATCTAATTACCATCATTTTCTTTAGGGATGGCCACTCAAAAGCATTGGCTTCATTGCAAAAACACTTCAGATTTGGTAAGTCCCTAAGCAAGATTGAGTTCACTTTGTGGAACAAATTTTTTTCTTCTTTTTCTTCTTCTCTAGCTCTTATAAGGATTTCTTCAATTTTTTTACATTTAGTAACTTGTATTTCCTCTAACATCACAAGCAATTTTGCTATGGATGGTGAGAACAAATATGTCAGACTGTTACATCCCCATACTACTAACAATCTCAAGTTTCCAAAACCTCTGATCCTTTCAGGACCCTTCTTCCATATGTGCATCAGTTTTGGTAAATTATATAGATTCAATTCTCTTAACTGATCAAGAACTGATGCTACTTGACTTTCCTCAAAATTTAGTTCTTCAAGTTGAAATATAACTTCCAACAACTGGCAATCTTGTAATACAATTGATTCTAGATTCTTTAAGCGCCCAATTATATGTGGTGGAAAAAGTGACTGTATCTTTGAGGGATTGTCGATATCACTAGCTCTTGGATCCTTCAGCTTAGTCAAAGTACGCTACAAATAAATAAGTACTGTTAAAAGAAGTATTATAATCAAAATTATTTGGAGCCATGGGCTTGACAGCAAAACATGAATATATCCATTTACGGAATAAGATGGTATAAGCAGAGTAGATGCACAAATTAAAAAGCAATCAATTTAAGGTTCATAAAGAATAGAAAAATTAAGAAAAGCAATCAATATTAGGTGCATGAAGAATAGAGCAGATGAACAAATAGAACAGCAATGCACCATTGGGATATGTGCTTAAATCTAGAACTTTTAATGTTAAGGGAAAGAAATTACTATTATTTAGTTAGATACGTACCTCTTTGTTCACTGAGGAGCTTCCTTGGGATTTTTTGGTGGTGCTTCGATCCCCATTGGTTTTCTTCTGCTTTCTTGGGCTCCAAATTTCTGAACCAAATGTTTTCAATTTGGGACAACTTTTCATATCGATCTTCTTCATGGATAACCATGCAAAAGAATAAGCTCCAGTAGAAAGACTCACTAGACTTGGCAGTCCTATTAAGTCGAAGGAAGTAACTTTATGGAACACACTGATATCTGCTTCTTCTTGCTCTCCATCTCTTTGAACAATGTTTTCAATTGCAACACACTTATCTACCGTAATGCTTTGAAGTTCCACAAGTAATTTTGCAACAGAAGATGGGAATAAATAACTTAGACAGTGACATCTATTTACTATAATAGATGTTAGGTTTTGAAAACCCTGAATTCCTCGTGGAACATTGTTCCACACTTCTTTCAACTTAGATAAACTCCATAAGCCTAAAGTTTTCAATTGAGCAAGTACTGCCATTCTTTGGTAGTCATGATCGACCTTTAGTCCTTCAAGATCAAATATCACTCTTAGTGAATCAACCTCATTTAATTTAAGATTTTCTAAATTCAGTAACCACAGGATTGTCTTGGATGAAAACAATTTATGAGAAATGTTAACTGCAGGATCCCCAGCTGTACAAAAACCAATGAGTTTTGGTAGACAGGATATGCGTATTGATGTTAATTGTGGAAACTTGATCCTATCAAATGCCATTGCATCTTCTTCTCCTTCCTTGAGGAAAATTTCTTCCATGTAATCACACCATTCTATTTCTAACTCTTGGAGTTTAACCAAACCACTCGCTATGGACAATGAAAAGACATTTTTCAAACGGCTGCATTTTGATAGCCCAAGAGATTTGAGGTTGCCAAAAAAAGCAAGCTGTGAGCCTGATCTGACATTTTTCAAACTGCTGCTTTTTGATAGCCCATGACATATTTCTTTTAATTCAACCAAATAAGACAGTTCCAGTGACTCCAGGATAGGCAACGCAGATTGTGGAGTCTGATCTGATGTGGTATCAATTACATATTCTACATCCTTACTATGACGAACTCTTAGAACCTTCAAGCATTGAAAACCCTTTTGGTCTAACTCATACAGAATATTTTTTAAATTTTTTACTTCCCTCAATTCTAAAATTTCAGATTTCTGTAAGAGTTGATGAAGCATCTGACTCTCTGGAATCTCACGCATGTCAACTCCCCAAAGTACCAAACTGTTTTCAAACAAATAATCATGTGACTGATATTGGAATTGATCAGTAAGTGGGGCCCTATAAAACCCACCACTTATCAGATTACCAGTAAATATATGAAATCTTGTCATATGATTTTTGAAGAGAAAGTCTTTTGGGAAAGACTTGGGGTTTTGTATACAAATTTCTAAAGCCATTAAACGATGGGAGAAAGACATTAGTTCAGCAAGGCTTGCATTGGATCCCTCTCCCCCTCTGTTGCCTTCAGTAGGCTCCCATTCCATAAGGACTTCTCCCATATACAACTCTTCTAGTCGAGACAAACTTGATAGGAGACCAGGTGGAATTCGTTGAAGATCAAAGCATTTTGACAAATCTAGCAACTTTAAATGACTTAGATTTTTGGTTTCTCTCGGCAACTCCCTGATTCTAGAACCAAAAAAGCTAAGCATTTCTAGTTTCTTAAGTGCTCCAATTGCAGATACATCTTCGAACTTACAATAATCCAAATGCAGTGTTCGAAGGTTCTCAAGAACCCGGATTGATTGTGGTAATGACAGAAAGGACATACCTTGCATGGACAATACCTTCAGTTCCTTCATCCCTTTAAAAAGATTGGCTGGGAACATCTGTGTAGTAAGTTTGCTACATGATAGCTGCAGAAGCTCAAGTTTCGGACACTCTATGTCTTCAGGATGATTTTTCATTTCTCGAGACATGAGGGAAATTGCTTTATAATGTCCATATTTATCTTTCTCTGGCCATTCTTCCAGTTTATTATCACTTTCTACCAGAAAACCAGGTTCCTCTGCCTTTGATATGGCAAAATCCCGTACAACATCATGCATTTTGACACATTCTAACTTCCCACCATCCAACAGTAGAGACAATCTTTTAAGATTTTTAACGATTGCATGAACTCTATTTCTTGCTTCTGCCACATTATCAATCCTTTCAAACAACCTTCGTCCCACTCCATATCTGACCAAATATTCAATGGGAATATCATGATCTTCTGGAAATAAACAGCATAGCAAAAGGCATGACTTAGCTTCATCACTTCCTAAATAATTGTAACTGAGCTCCATGCTGGAATAGACCTTTGAATCTAGACCAGGAATATTTTTCGGGATAGACTTTTTAAGCTGCTGAAGAGCAGCACTCCACTCTACCTTGCTTTTGTTTTCTAGCGCTCTTCCAACAGTTATAATAGTAACAGGTAGACCTCCACATTCCTTCGCAACCTCCTTTGCTATTGGACGTAGATTGGGAGTATCAATACAATTACCTGCCTTATCTCTCAAAAGACTCCACGCTTCTTCTTCAGTTAAGACTTTGATTGGAAAAATCTTCTGAGTTTTCATTTGAATGCAAGCTTCTTCACTTCGTGATGTCAACAAGATTTTGCATCTATTGTGCTGTCCTCCATAAGGAATTCCTACTGCCTCTAGATCAAGTACATCCCAAACATCATCCAATATTACAAGGATACTCTTGTTATCCATTAGTCTTTTTTTTAATCTTTCTTTTCTTACAAGTGAATTCTCTTCAACAAGTTTCAAACCTAGCATCTCCGCAATTTGACCTTGAATCTTTCTCAAGTCTTGATTCTGGGACACCACTGCCATTGCAACTTCATCAAATAACTTATCATCTTTTGCTCTTTTCGCTACCTCTTTTGCCATTGTTGTTTTTCCTATCCCCCCCATACCGCATATTGCAATCATGTTGATCTTGTCATCCCTTAGAGCCTCTAAAACTCTGATTGTCAATTTTATTCTTGATTGAAAACCTTTAAAACCTTCTATGGATGAGGATCCTATTCCCTGTGGAGCTGCAGAATGCGATACACTATCAAATTTCTTCTGTAGAAGCTTGACAATGGCCTGGGTCATCTTCTTAGCTTTCCTACTCATGGAATAACGGGACTTCAGATTTGGACACCAACCACTCTCGGCTATCCTATTTGCTTCTTCTATGAATCTCGGCAGACCTTCAATGATCTTATCCACCTCTTGTACCCACAACTTAACCACAGGTGAGATTACCTCTCCATTCCATCTGGCTCTGTCAACCTTTAATTGCACCTCAGCCCTCTCAGCACACAGCGTTCGAGATTGTTCTTTGAGATTGTCCAAGTTGCTTTTGTGGTGAATCAGAAGCCAAAACTGTTTTACAAGGCGTCCCACCAAGAATTCTCCAAATTTTTCTAGAATTGAACTAGCAATTTCCATTTCTTTTCTTTGTTCGTTTCGATTCTCTGTAAATAAAGATAATTTTTTAACATGCAGTTATTCAAAACTGAGTTCATAGTGATGATCTCACTAAAGTGGACCTACTAATTAGATAGCTTTGGCACTGCAATTATCACAATATTTTTTTTTTTTTGGAATGTGCTTTGATCAAGACTAATTCAAAACTTGTGATAAGTAAGTTGCTGCTATGTGCATTTAGAATTTCTATTAGAAAAGTTGGGTGCAGATTATAGCCTTCACAAACAGATTATGATTAAGAAAAGATCATTAGAAAAGTTGGGTTTGCTAGGGTCTTTGTTGAGGTTGATCTAAAGGCTGAATTTCCAGGTGAGATTGAAGTAGGTATGGGTGATGGAAATCCATTTCTTGTTGGGATTGAATATCCATGGATACCTGTGAAATGCCCAAAATGTAATTTCTTTGGACATTTTGCTGCCAACTGTGGAAATATTGAAACAGTTGATCCAAGAAGGATGACTCAGA
This sequence comes from Quercus agrifolia, assembly GCA_029955455.1. NCBI lineage: Eukaryota > Viridiplantae > Streptophyta > Magnoliopsida > Fagales > Fagaceae > Quercus > Quercus agrifolia. The sequence goes on along the minus strand of JARQAD010000011.1, from coordinate 9,881,686 downwards.
AGATGGGTGCCTATGAAGGCCAAGAAGGTTGCAGATGAAGTGAAGACTGATTAATCTAGGTGAAAGAAAGCTCAGGTGAATGCTTCTAGTCCTAAGTTAACTCCAAATCCTCTTCCTCCAAGTAATAGATTTGCTGTTTTTAATTCTGCCAAACTAAAAAGTAGCTAGGCTGGCAGTAGGAGGAGTCATAACTTCCCCACCACAAAGAGCTTGTCCACCCTTACTGTTTAAGAAGTAATCTAAGAAAATTGGCTGTGATACTAGTGAGCCATCAGTTAGGAGGGATTTGTCTCCTTCCTTGCTCATCAATAGCTCATGAAGTGGTTAATTTGGAATGTCAGGGGTTTGAATTGCCCCTTGAAGCAGAAGTCGAAAAGAAAGTGAGGGAAATGGATCTTAACCTAGTGTGCTTGGTTGAAACAAGAGTAAGGGAGGAGAAAACTAGAGATTATGAATTCCATTTTACTTGGATGGAAATTATGTTATTCTGTCTCTCAACATGGCCTAGGTAAAATCTAGGTAGAGGACATTTTTTCTATTCAAATTTGTCAAGTAATTTCTGAAGCTATTCATTGCAAAATATTTTTCAAGGATAAAACTGCCACTCTTCCTTTATTTATGGGGCTACTGAGGGCGTTGAGAGATAAATTTTTTGGGATAAGTTGGATCAGTTTTGCAGTCAAGTGAAGGGTTTTCCATGGATTTTGGCTGGAGATTTCAATGTGATAAAGAGTGCCCATGAATAGCATGGTGTTTTGGTTGTTACTTGTTATGAAAATAAATTTAATTCATGTTTAGGTGACCTTGAGGTGTGAGATCATGCTGCTGTGTGGTGTTTCAAAGTACTATATACCACATTTGGCTTCAAAGGAATGCCATAGTCCATGAAGGTAGAATTTGGACTGGAGCAGATTAAGAGAAACATCATTAAGGATGTCAAAGCCAGGCTGGGGTTTGAAACAAAATTTGAGAAATCTGTATTAAAAACTACCATTTGCTGTAATTGGGGGATTGATCTAGACAGTCAGTGCTACTGTGCAGTCAGTGTGCTTATGCACCAATTTATTGCTAGTCTCCTAGTATCCCTTAGTTTGAGTAAAGATGGGAAGATGTTGTTGTTAGTGTATTGTTGCACTGTTGTTCTGGGGTGGCTCGTTTTGTTTGGTTGTAGTAGTTTCTTTCTTTGTAAACTTCTAGTTTTGAGTGTAACTGGGAGGCTCCCCTAAAATGGACCCTCCCTACTCTGTGTTTTGGGAGTTTTCCTTTTTTACTTTTTTTTTTTTTAATGAAATCTAAGCTGAATTACCACCCCCCCCCCCCCCCACCCCCCCAAAAAAAAAAAAAAATGATTATGTCTAATTCTTCTCCATCTTCAAGTATCCAATTGCAAATAATTTCATATAAAAATAGTGTCAGAGCCATCTATCGTTGCTTAAGGTTGAAAATAATTTATGTGCCCATATTATCAGGGGTGGCTCTATAGATCTTGGGGCTTAAGACAAAGATTAAAATAAGGCTTTTTATATTTTAAAATATTTTTTAAATAATTTTTTTTTTTACTTAAAATCTATTCTTCTCGCCATTTTAGACATAAAATTACACATTAAATTTTTGTTTATACATGCATTTGAAAAAGAATCTAACATTTTTATATATTTTAACTCTACTTGATCGTGAATTGCATAAATAAAAATAATAAAACATATTTATTTCCTCACGCAATAAATTAGAATATTGGATTAAACAATAGAATAAAATAGTGCAATTAAAAGCAATAACACTATTAAAAAACCAAATTCTAGAAAATTATAATGAAATTATATTTTCTATAAGTCAATTTTGATTATAAATTTATTTAGTAGTAATTAATTATATATTTATTTAATACTTTCTTTTTCACAAAAAAAAATTTTTTTTTTTTTGTTAACAAATGGACAATGGTATATTATATACATGTATCAACTAAAAAATTGGGTTTCTTATTATTTTTAAAAAATGAAAAAGAAATAAACAATGAATCTCACTAATTTAAGGCAGCCACCTACACATTTTACTTGAATTATAAAATTTAAGAAAAAAGTAATAATCATATGGTGATACATGTAGAGAAGGGGTTGGACCAAGTTAAGTAGTCCACTCTCTATCTCACACACCACAAGAAAAAGTAAAGGCAGTGCATTGCAATTAACCTAAGATGCATGGTAAAGATACAATTATGGCTGTATGGGTATGATACGGGTACGAAGATACAACATTTCTTGAAAACCTTAAGGTAAAATATGTTGGGAATTAATTTATTAATTACTTATTAAATATGTTTTTTTATATTTTTTATATATTGTTAAACATTTATTTTTTATATATTCTTAATCATATATCAATTTAAAAGCAACAATAGATAATAAAATGAATTAATATCCATTAAATGATGTTTAGAATACAAACCAAGATTAAAAATAAATAAAAAAATTTAAAAAAAAAGTAAATAAAAGATAACTAGATAAGTGTTCAACATTGAAACCAATATATAAAACACATAAATAAAAATTCTTACAAGTTTGGGCTATCTCTCACTTTTGGGGTTGGGTTATAACGGTATCCAAGTCTTATTACGAGTGTATCCTAGATGTATTGGCACTTAAAAAAAAAAAATTGGGTATGTAGCTTAGAAGTATCTGGTATGATACGAGCATGATACGTATCGAATACGGATATGTGAGCAAAAACAAAGTATCCATGTATCATAGATTGTAACAAGCAACAACAATGTAGGAAATAGCAAACAAGTAGAAAACACGAATGGGAAAGAAACAAATAGACAAATAGATTTGAAAGAATTTTTCAAGGCAAATCTCATAACTGAAAGGGAATGATTGGAATGAAGAGGTGGCACCAACAAACAACAGGAATACAAAGATTTAAAAAATAATAATAAATAATTCTAGAGATGTGAAAAAAAATAATATATATTTATATATATATATATATATATATATATATATGTATGTATGTATAAAGGTTTGAGTTTTTTTTTTTTTGTTTTTTTTTGGGGGGGGGTGGGGGGATTTTTATGTTTTGTTTTGTTGAGAGAGATTTCAGCTTTTGGGTATGAGGGAAAATTACGAGTTCAAAGAGAAATAATCTTTTCTTTTATATATATATATATATATATACACATGGATGAAGTTGTACTAATTTTAGCAATTTTGTTTAATAAAATTACATTTTGCCCCTCCCTTAACAATTTCATCAATTCTTTTAAGAGTAATATTATAACACAAACTTTTCTACAATAACATTATTTCAAAATATCGAGGTAGCAAATTCTTATTAGTTTGAACACTTGCATCACTTTTTACTTACTAATAACCACTCACCACATTAGCAATTTGTAAAAATTTTGTAGTTTTAGCATTTTCTACCTTTTCAAAGCCATAAAAAATTAATAGATTAAATCTAAAACAAAATATACAAGCTCAAAAAAATTAGCCCAACAATAAAAATTACCAATAATAAAGCTAAAACAAATTGAGTCCAATCAACCTATTTTACCCAAAACAAACAACATAACCCTTTTAGAAAGTTTTAAACAAAAATTCTTAGTGGTTAAGCAATAGAGTCAAAGGCCAAAGCCGCCACACACAACAAGTAGCAGAGTCGCATCCCCTAATTCTAAGTCCTGGCTTTTTTTCTTTTCTTTTATCTTTGTTAATTTTTCTGGTGTAATTTATTACCAGCCCTTGCATTGGGAGAAATTCTTCAGTGCACTTGGAGGACCATGTCAGCAAACAAATAAATCTTCAACCTACATATTTTAACTTCTGTAAGTTTGATCTTATTCTCATCTTTCCTTTTCTTTTTTTCTTTTTTTTTTTTTTGAGGATGAATAAGATCTTATTCCAACACCTAAAGTTTTTCTTCCAACCTTGTGTTACATAACTTCTCTTAATGGCTAAATGTATAATTCTTCAAAATAATTTTTTCTATATGATTTTTTCTGCCAATAATGTAGGACAATAATTAGCTGGAAAAAATAAATCCGTTACAAGCATATTTGTCAATATCATATGATACGCTACGATACATATCATGTACAAAAAGTTTCATATCATAAGTACTCACGAATCGTATGATATAGTGATGCATATTATATGAATCATATTATACCATAAAATCATATGTATTATACAATACATAGACATGTGCTTTAAAATAAGTTATTAGACTTGTTTTTAACATAAAATTATTATGTTACTTAATTTAGCCCAATAAAAAAAAACATATCCATAAGTTTTTTTTTCTATCTTTCTTTTACAAAATTTGGACTACACAATTACGCTTCACTTTCATATTTGCAAATTTATTTTCTATACTATGAATAAGGTGTTAATTGACAATATAATTATTTTTTTATTTTTGTCATTATTGTTAAAATCTAAGAAGCTATAATGACATGATGAAATATTTTTTAAAAAAAAATTATTAAAATAAAAGAATAAGAAAAGATAGTAAATGTTGATGATAATAAAGAAAGTTTCAATGAATAAATAAATTTGCAAAATGATGAACATGATGATAACACTAACTTGGATGGAGTTGATTAGACAAGATAATGAATATGATGAAAAAATTTATTACTTTGGGTTATTTATCATGTATTATCATATTTTGAGTTTAATCAATTTGAATATGTAAATTGTAAACACTTGTTAATTTGATTTATTTAGTTAGTTTTGTAAATATTATTACATAAGAGATATTAAATTAGTCATTATTTGAATGTGTTACGAATTTATAATGAATATACCTTTTATATAATACAAAACTTAGATACAGTACCTTAGGTGTTGTTCCTTACATTCTCTTTTTAAGATTTAGTCATATGGCTACTTAATTAAAAAAAACACTTCCATCCCATAAAAAAAATCTACATAGCAAAATCTTAAAAGGGGAACTTAAGGAACAGTACATAAGTACTGTACCTAAATCTTGCTCTTTTATATATGTATATCTATAATTTTTTGTATAAATTTTATTAAGTGTTTGTGTATCTTACAATACATAGTACAGAAAAACCAAAAATCAATTCACAATACATAGAATTCACATATGATTGCAAGTATCATTTTTATCTTTAGTTATGAATATTTTTTAACCCAACCTAGTCAAACTCTTCCAAATTGTATTCTTTTCCAACATGAAATTGACATTTTTACTAATTGTGTAAATTGTACCAACCTGCTTTGCCACAAACTAATTTATACTAAATACTAATCTACAAAAAAATTGTGTCGTATGTATGCATCATATTATCAAAAAAAAAAAAAAACTCAAATATTCAGAATAGGTCTATGCTTGCACTAGACCTATTCTGACTATTTGAGTTCCTTTTTTTTTTTTTTTTTTTTTGGGTAGAAATCAAATATTCAGAATGTGAGTACTCACATTCGCAACCTTCTTGTTCTTTTTCTTTTTATTTTTCTTTTTTATAGCTTTTTATGTTTTTATAATTTTCCATGTTTTCTATTCTATATTCTTTTTGTGAATGTCCACATGAGCTATAGAAACTATAAGTGGACAACCAATAACTGAAAAACAAAAACAAAAAAAGAGAAAATAACTAAAGCCAATGTGTGCAAATCAAAGAAGCATTACCATAGAAAAATGTAGAAGTAACTTGGGGAGGAAAGATGTTGATTGTTGAAGAAACACCAAAAGAAAGGAAAAGTTTCTAGGACTTACCTCTGCCTGCGACCTAAAGCAAATAAGTGTAACACAGACAAATTTCGCAGTCTGCAGTAGAGAGATTGTAGCCAATAATTCGCAGATGAATTTTATTCTTAATTGAGGAAGAAAATCGAAAGGGTGATAGAGAACGAGCAAGTGGATGTTATTATATAGAGTGTAAATGCCTTACATGATGATCTATTTATTAACAAGCATCTAATTCTTGCTTAGCCATTTCAACAACGAATAATTGAGGATTTATTTATTAACAGGAATGAGGAATAATCCTTACTTTCCTTGAACGTCTATCTCAAGGATATGTCAGCGAAGTCCAGATGTGCTTTCAGGAATTGGGCTATATACATTTTTTAACTATCATTTTGTTAAGCTGATTTTTGGGAATAGAGAAAATAAATAAAAAAGCAAAAGACCGATAAACCTGGAAAAGGAATAAAAGGATTAAAGAGATAGCTAACTAGGGGTATGTTTGGATTGAGCTTATTTTTGCTGAAACTGAAAACTGAAATTGAAAACACTATAGCGAAATAATTTTTAAATGTGTAAATAGTATTGTGGGACTCATTTTTAATAAAAAAGTTGCTAAAAAGTGTAATTTGTGGGACCATGAACAGTACACATATGCACTATTCACAATTGACAAAGTCAACAATTGCAGGCTGGAAAAAAAAAAAAAAAAAAAAAGAGGAAAACGTGGGGAAGAAACGTAGACGTGAGTTTCATTGCAAACCAAACAGTCACTAGGAGTTTAGGATTACAATTGAATTGAGGGGGATATTTGCATATTAGCATGATTTTGTCACACAATTTCGTTAGTGGTCACATTTCCCAAATAACCCAGAAAAATAGCATCTCGAGTCTCTTAGACTCGAGTTCACTGTAGCAACTCAAGTTTAAACTACTTGAGTTTTGATAGGATACTGAATTTGTGCGGTCTCCAGTTCGTCCATATGGGTCGTCCATGACCAAAAGTGGACAGTGACAGGAATCATTGACAAAAGACTTGAGTTTCCTAAGACTAAGAACAAAGTATACAGTTGACGAGGTCCTCCTTGGACGATCATTGGGTCGTCCGTGGAACTTGTCTATAGACCACAGTGAAGCCATCCATGGACTTTGTCCATGGACGATAACGAGGAGTGGACGATCCAATCGTCCATACAACGGACGGACGAACAGACAACACTTGGGAAAACCCGACATGATAGAGCGGTTAATAAATCCATGACTGTCGCCCAAAGATCTTGGAGCAGTTGATCTCCATCAGCAGTTTCCAGCCGTTGAGGAAGTTATCTCCGAACTCCCTGGCTTCCGTGAATCTTGGGGAAGTTACCAAGAAAATAACTACCCCGAGATCCCTATATAAAGGACCGGTCTGAACCAAATGTGGGTAAGAAATCTCTTGAACAAAAATCTCCAAAACATTTGGAACTCCATACTAACTTTCTCATCGGAGGGGGTTTGGCCGGTCATCTCCGGTCTCCTCTTTGACTGTTTCCTTCTTTGCAGGCCTTCCACCACCGTCGGTAGTCTCACCGAAGCCAGATTATCCAACCCACTGATTCGAAGCGATATCAGTTGGCGCCGTCTGTGGGAAGAGTGTAAGGCTGTTTTGTGACTCTTCCGCGACAAAAGGGTTGGGATGGTCAGGACCAGGTCGAGGGCTACTAGCCCAGGCCGTCAGGGAAGCAGAGGCGCTTCAAGTGATCCCCAACGTGATCGCCAATCTGCACCAGCCATGCAGACATCGTCGCATGTGCAATCCATGGCGGCTGCGATGGCAGAGTTGACTCGCCAGAACCAGGAGTTAAGAATGGAGATTAATCAGAGAAGACAGGCACGTGAGGAGCATGAAGGAGGAGGACAAACACAAGGTCATGGCGAAAGAGAAAATCCTGAGATTGGAAGTCAGTTTAGAGGCACCACCTCTCGGACGGTGAAGGAAGAGATGGACCAAATGAAGAAAGTCATGGAGGAAATGAAAGAGAACATGAGGAGGACGAATCCAATAGAAGATTTGGTCCACAGAACAGACTCTCCCTTTACGGCTTCCATCAATGGTCATCCCCTACCATCAAAGTTCAAACTACCTTCCCTGGATTCGTACGATGGAACGCGTGACCCATTTGATCACATTGCTACTTTCAAAACGACAATGCACCTTCAAGGGGTTCCTGACGAAATCATGTGTAGAGCCTTCCCAACCACCCTTAAAGGCCCAGCGCGGGTTTGGTTCAGCAAAATACCCCCGAGTTCTGTAAGTTCTTTTGAAGAGTTAAGCAAATTGTTTGTTAACAACTTCATTGGGGGACAGAGGCACAAGCGTTCTTCGTCCAGCTTGCTGACCATAGAGCAAGGGGAGAATGAAAGCCTACGGTCATTCATCACTCGCTTCAACAGAGAAGCCCTTAGTGTGGACGAGGTAGACGACAAGCTTCTATTGGCGGCCTTCCACAACGGGATTAATTCTGACCTATTTATCCACAAACTGTATGAGAAGGAGCCTCAAACCATGGCCGAGCTAGTTCATTCGGCTCAAAACTTCATGAATGCAGAAGATGCAATCATAGCCAAGAAGAGGAAAAGAGCTGACAGGACGGAAGCACGTCCAGCACGTCACTCAGAGCAAGGCCCTCGTCCAAAGAAGGGACGGACGGAAGATAAAAAGGAACGGGATGACAGGAAGACTGGTCCTTCAGGAAGAAGTCAAAACTACACGCCCTTGAATGCTCCCCTTGATCAAGTGCTCATGCAAATCAAGGACGACCCTTCTCTAAAATGGCCAGAGAAGATGAAGGGAGATCCCAATAAGCGCAATAAGAATAAATATTGTCGCTTCCACAGGGACCATGGGCATGACACTGATGAATGTTACGATCTGAAACAGCAAATTGAGAATCTGATTAAACAAGGAAAGCTGAGGCATTTTGTCGGAAGGGATCATAGAGAGGAGAAGTTGAAAGGAAAAATGGAGGAATCGTCCCGCCCCCCACTTGGAGAGATAAGGATTATCATTGGAGGAAACTCAATGGGGCAATCTTCCAAATCGAGGAAAACGTATCTCAAAGCAGTTCAGAACGTCCAGCTCTCTGGACGATCTCCAAGGACGAATCCTATGGACGACCCTTCCATTTCCTTCACCGACGAAGATGCTGAGAGGATCCATCACCCGCACGACGATGCAATTGTCATTACTCTGCTTATTGCAGACTATACAACCAGGAGAGTGTTAGTTGACAATGGAAGCTCAGCAGACATATTGTACTATTCCGCCTTCCAACAGATGAGGCTTGGGCGGGATCAACTTCGTCCAGTTTGCTCACCACTGATAGGGTTCGGAGGAATGAAGGTGCAGCCAGTGGGCACCATTACGTTACCAGTAGTGGTAGGGTCATACCCACAACAGGTAACTAGGGAAGTCAATTTCCTCGTGGTGGATTGTTCATCTTCGTACAATGCCATTATCGGAAGACCAACCCTGAACAGTTGGAAGGCGATAACGTCTACCTACCATCTATCAGTCAAATTCCCAACGGAGTATGGGATAGGCCAAGCACAAGGAGATCAGTTGGCAGCTAGAGAATGTTATTTAGCCATGATGGCTCTGGACGAGCAGGTGCAAACATTGAGTATTGAGGAGAGAAGGGTTGTTGCAGAGCCCATAGAAGTATTGGAAAATGTTCTTTTACAAGAAAATGATCCCGAGAAGTTCACTAGGATTGGAACAGGTATAAAGGAGAAGGCAAGAGAAGACCTCATCCAGTTCCTGAGAAAGAGTATCGACGTCTTTGCATGGAGTCATGACGACATGCCGGGAATCGATCCAAGTGTAATCACTCATCGATTGAACGTGTACCCCTTTTTTAAGCCTGTTCGCCAGAAGAAGAGGGTATTCGCTCCGGAGCGAGATAAGGCAATCAAGGAAGAGCTTCAGAAATTAACCATTGCCCAGTTCATCAAGGAAGTCTATTACCCGGATTGGTTAGCCAATGTGGTGATGGTGAAGAAAGCCAGTGGCAAGTGGAGAATGTGCGTAGATTTCACTGACTTGAACAAGGCGTGTCCCAAGGATAGTTATCCTTTGCCACGCATTGATCAACTAGTAGACTCTACGGCTGGCCATCAATTGCTGAGCTTCATGGACGCCTTCTCAGGATACAACCAGATTAAGATGGATGAAGCTGATCAGGAGAAGACTTCCTTCATCACTAGCCAAGGCTTGTTTTGCTACAAAGTGATGCCCTTCGGTCTGAAGAACGCGGGGGCAACTTATCAAAGGCTGGTAAATCATATGTTTCGTCCGCAGATAGGACGGAATGTAGAGGTTTATGTTGACGACATGCTTGTGAAGAGCATAGACGAGGGAAGCCATTTGGACGATCTACAGGAAACCTTTGAAACACTTAGGCGGTATAAGATGAAATTAAACCCAAGTAAATGTGCGTTCGGAGTGTCATCGGGAAAGTTTCTAGGCTTCATGGTCTCGCAAAGGGGGATTGAGGCGAATCCAGACAAGATCCAAGCCATACTGGACATGGAGCCACCAAAGAACATCAAAGAAGTCCAATCCCTCACTGGACGAGTTGCTGCTTTGAACAGGTTTGTTTCGAAAGCCACTGACAAATGTCTACCTTTCTTTAAAGTCCTCAGGAAGGCATTCGAATGGACGGACGAATGTCAGAAGGCTTTCCAAGACCTGAAGGACTATCTCACTAGAGCTCCATTGTTAAGTCCGTCCGAGCAAGGAGAAGAACTGTACCTGTACTTAGCGGTGTCCCCACACGCCGTAAGTTCAGCTCTAATCAGAGAGGAAGGAAGAGTGCAAAAACCCGTGTACTACACTAGCCGAGCACTTAGAGGGGCAGAGGGAAGGTACCCACTTATAGAGAAATTGGCTTTTGCACTAATAACGGCTTCCAGGAAGTTAAGACATTACTTCCAAGTTCATGTCATCAATGTCATGACAGACCATCCGCTCAAAAAGGCAATGAACAAGCTGGAAGCCGCAGGACGACTGATTCAATGGGCGGTGGAACTTAGTGAATTTGACATTCGGTACCAACCGAGAAATGCAATAAAGGCTCAAGCCCTAGCAGATTTCATTGCAGAGTTCACTCCCATTTACGAGGACCATGGCGAAGGAGAATACGACAAAAAATGGGTTGTCCATGTAGATGGATCGTCTACATCCTATGCTGGAGGAATTGGAGTTGTTTTGCAGTCACCAGAAGGGGACAAGTTGAAGTACAAAGCTCGCTTGCAATACCAGACTACTAATAATGAAGTGGAGTATGAAGCCCTTTTAAAGGGGTTGGAGTTGGCTAAGTCTGTAGACGCAGACTCAATACTTGTCTTGGGAGACTCTCAGTTGGTCATGGGCCAAATAAATGGGCTATGTGAAGCGAAGGAAGACAGAATGAAGAAATATTTAAAGAAGGTAGTGCGCCTTGTAAAGAGATTTAAGAAAGCTGATTTCATTCAAATCCCAAGGGAAGAGAATGTGGAAGCGGATACTCTGGCAAAGGAAGCGTCTGCAAATGAGGCAGTGGACGGATTGGATGCAGTACAATACATGCCTAGTATAGACCTTCCAGAGATGCTGCAGATAGAAGGTGATGGAAATTGGATGATCCCTATAGTGTCATACTTGAAGGATGGAAGGCTTCCAGAAGAGAAGGACGCAGCAAGGAAGCTCAAGGTCAAGTCAGCCAGGTATGTACTTATAGACGAAGTGTTATACAAAAGAGGTTTTTCCCAACCTCTCTTAAGATGTCTGGCCCCAGACGAGGCAAACTACATGTTAAGGGAGGTTCATGAAGGCGCATGTGGCAACCATTCGGGAGCCAAATCACTCGTCCATAAAGTCATTCGTAGCGGCTTCTATTGGCCAACCATCCAAGCTGATGCCAAGGCATATGTTAAAGTATGTGATCAATGTCAGCGCTTCAGCAACATTCCCAGACAACCCGCAGAGTATCTCACGCCCATGATAGCCCCTTGGCCTTTCGCGCAATGGGGACTAGACATTTTGGGGCCCTTCCCAACTGGGACTCGGCAAATGAAGTTTCTGGTAGTAGGAATAGACTACTTCACAAAATGGGTGGAAGCTGAACCCTTAGCAAAAATTACACAACAGAATGTCAAGAACTTCGTCTGGAAGAACATTGTATGCAGATTTGGCGTACCAAGAGCACTAGTGTCTGACAATGGACGACAGTTCGACAATACACCTTTCAGAGAATTCTGTGAACAGCTTGGAATAAAGAATCACTACTCCTCACCCGCCCACCCACAGGCCAACGGCCAGGCAGAAGTAGCAAACCGATCCTTGTTGAAGATCATCAAGACTCGGCTTGAAGGGGCAAAGGGCGTATGGCCGGATGAGCTACCAGGTGTTTTATGGGCTTACAGAACAACAGTGAGAACTCCGACAGGGGAAACTCCTTTTAAACTGGCCTACGGAAGCGAGGCAGTTATACCAGCAGAGGTACACATGATGAGCCACAGGGTGAGGAAGTATCAAGCTGAAGAAAACGAAGAACAGCTCCGTCTTAACCTTGACCTCATGGACGAAGTCAGGATGGATGCAGAACAGAGAACAGCGAGGTACAAAAATCTCATGGCCAGACAGTATGATGCCATGGTGAAGCCTAGGCGCTTCAATATTGGGGATCTCGTCCTGAAAAAGGTTACCTTGGCAACAAGAAACCCAGCCTATGGGAAACTGGGACCAAACTGGGAAGGACCCTACAGGGTCATCAACTGCAAGAGGCAAGGATCTTATTATCTGGAAGCTCTGGACGGACGGAGGCTTGAACACCCTTGGAATGTTGAGCATCTAAGAAGATACTATCAGTAAGTGTTGGCTCCGTACTCTGGACGAAAGTGACCATAGACGACATCCCTGGACGAACGGAGTTTACTGTGCGTGTTTGTTTACTGCTTTATGTTTGTTAATAATCCCCTAGAAAGTACTTGTACTATTCTTGGATGAATTTGTGTGGCTTTTATTATTGTGTGTTTTTATCCCCCAAGGCACTAGCTCTCGAGCATGTGCCATACCTATGGACAAGTATTTGCATAAGTTTGGATTTTCAGTTATATATATATGATGTGTTTTCAAATACATACATAGTTGTATGAAAATCCTTCATTCTTTTTATGCATTTATCCAGAACGATCCATTAAGGGCAAACAAACATGGACGGGTAAATTCCTTGGACGCAAGGATGTATCGTCCGTAAGTTTGACTCAAAGGAAAAAAAAAACACGAAGGCATACACGTCTAAAGCTTAAGACAGGATGCAATCCTAACAACCCTCGTCTAAGCCATGAAGGAACCAAGGTGTGCCAAATTTAGACCCCTCGTCCAACACATGGACGAATAAGAGCAATACCAAACCTTCCGTCCAAACCCTGGACGGAGCAAGGTTATGTAATGCAAACCCATAAACGAGATCTAACCATCACAGCAATTCTGTGCATGGACGGAAGTTTAATGGAAATTATTCTACTAACGTTGTTCGTAGACGAGATCTACTCGACGAGCACAAAAGTGATTCTACTCTGTTTTGGTGATGTAAAAGAAATTCACCTACATACTTAAGACGGGGTAAGCAAACTCCCTTAGTGGACGAACCACATGTCCACATAATACCAATGGACGGTGTAAACAAGTTCATATATAAAAATGGACATATTCAAACACTGGTGTTAATGAGAAATAATCATTTATTCATAAGATTTGAAAAAAAGGGTGGACGACCAACGTACCAAAAACCCTTAAGTGTATAAATAACTCATCCATAAACTTGGACGAGGTAATTGTACTTGTACAAATTTGAATTTAAAGGCAGAAATAAAGCCCAAAACAACGGGCACTTCCAACAAAAAGTAATTTAATGTTTTAAAAGAAAATATAGATCATTTGGACGAACCACCAGGTGCGCTACCCCCAGTCTTTGGATCACCTTGGGTTACCTCGTTATTGGCATCGTCCATGACGTTGACATCCTCAGAACTCGTCTGCAAGACGGAGCTTTCGGTGGCGAGAGGGAGTTTGAAAGAGTCAAAATCCAGATCTGGGAACGTCTCCTTGGCGTCAGCACGGAAGTCCTCATAGCCAGCAGCATAGTGACTGTCTAGACGACCTTTATACTCGTCAGACTTCTTGAAGGACGTTATAGCTTCCTCACGTGCCTTCTCCAAAGACGAAACCAGCCCAGAAATCTGCCCTTCAAGATAGACGATGCGAGTGTCTTTCTCTATGTTATCAGATTTGAGCTCTTCCACCTCATTCTTCAGCCTCGTCTCACTCCCTTGCAGACGGTTAAAGTCTTCTGTCAGTCTAAGGACCTCCCCCTTCTTCAACAAAACTTCATTGCTCATTTCCTTCGCTTTCTCCTTAGCCGTCTTAGCCTCTGAAGCAAGCTCCTTAGCCTGGCATGTCGCAGTATAAAATTTGGACATAGCCTGTGCATAGACGAGGGTAAGTTAAAACATTATTTTGGAAATATTTTCAAAAATGCACCAAGACGAATAAGACTTACCTTGAAAAGGTCATGGATACCGGAACGTTCAAATTCCTTCACTGACATATTGTAGCATTCATTAACTTCATTGTCAGTGATGATCCCTTTGAACGTTCTCCATGCATAGTTCTCGTCCAACACCAGGTTAGAAGGACGATCAGAGGGTTCAGACGACGAAGGCTTGCGAGGAGTCTTAGTCTGTGGGGTAGGTTCACCTTGACTAGGATGAATTGTCTGGACGGGTTCCACATCTACTGGAGATTCGTCCAAATTCACCGTCGGAGGTACAAATTTAGGCACCTTGGGAAGAGGAGCCTTGTCTGCCTTGGATTTCTGTTTCTTAGGACCTCGACGACTTGGAAGGTCGTCCAGATCCACAGTAGATGAAATAGGCTTGGCCTTCCTCTTCCCAGCCTGGACGGAGGTTTTCTGGACGATAGGAGTAGCGGTAGCTTCCTCGTCCCCACTTGTTACGTTCTTCTCCCTATTTTCCCTCATGGTAACTATTCCTATAACAAGGAAGATTGAGTTTAAAAAAAAAAAAAAAAAAAAAAAACACAACAAAACAAAACAAGGACGAGAAAAGGGAAAGACGAATTGAGAATACTCACTTCGACGGGTGGTTTCCTCGTGATTAAGGTTCTCTGCAGTAGGCAGTGGACCAAGTCCCCAAGCAGCTAGACGACTGAGAGTAACTAAATCGTGAAAGGTTCTCCCAGGGAAGGCGCGTACTTTTTCTATACGCTCTAAATGAAATTTGTCCAATCGTGGACGAATGACAGCTGCATCAATATTAAGGTTAGTTAGACGATTGAAAGTTAAGAAAAAAAAAAAAAAAAACGAAAACAATAAAATAAATTGGGAAGAAAAACATACCCTCAGGACGAAGGCGACCTATAGGACTGGTAAAAGGTGGGAAGGGGGCTCTATGCACATCTACTGGGTCCCCAGCCCAGTTTCCAGAAATAATAAAAAATTCTGTTTTCCAGAGCCTGTCAGACGAGCTACGGCCCTTAATCAAACTATAGTAAGAGCCTCTGGACGAGAACTGATAAAAACCAGCAGATCTCTTTATCTCAGAAGGCTTATAACAAAAAAGGAACTCGTCCACGGTGATAGGACAGTTCCCTTCCAATGCTTCACGCCACAACACTTGCATGGCCACTACCGTCCTCCATCCATTGGGGTTAAGTTGGTTAGGTCCAATACCCAACCTATGGAGAAGACCTCTACAAAAGGAATTCAAAGGAAACCTAAGGCCAGCTAGAAGATAAGAGCTGTACACTCCCAACCCAGAAGAAGGAGAACAACACCATTCACCTTCTCTGGGAAGACGAGGATTAAATTCTTTGGGGATTTGATATCTATCTACAAGGGTTTTCAACTTAACATCGTCTAGAATGGATGCTACTTCAGGGGCACAACTATATATGATTTCTTCCTCCTCGTCTTGAGGGCTAGGGGGTTGTCTAGACGAACTAGCCCCAGACGTAGAGGCCTTCCTACGCTGCAATTCCTGGAACTCCTCTAAAGAAATTCCAGGTACCCCAGACGTAGAAGCCTTCCTACGCTGCAATTCCTGGAACTCCTCTAAAGGAATTCCAGGTACCCCAGACGAGTAATGCTCGTCTGAGGACTCACTACTGGCTGTACTGCTATCACTACTCTCATAACTACCGTCACTCCCAGAAAACACGTCCTGATACTCGTCTATCTCCCTCTCTAAGCTACTATTGGACGAAGACATAACTATAAAGTATAAAAGGAGAACCTAAGAAGGAAGAATAAATACCTGGAAACTAAGAAGGAAGCTAGACGAGGATCTTGGACGAGTTGGCAGGAAGGGAATTGTTTAAGATGTGAGGGGCAAGAGAGAGAATATACATATATATATAGGGCCCAGAAGTAGGGACAACGAAGCGACGTCACCCACCCAGCGTACAACACGTGGCGCAGTGGGACAACGAAACGACGTCGTCCATCCAGCGAACGACACGTGGCGAAACTTTTGGGAAAAGCAATCGACACAACAGGGTTCGCGAAGCGACGCGCACCAATCAAAATTCGACACGTGACATTTCTTGGGAAGACGAAATGAACGAGCTATAGATTACATTTTTATCCTGGACGACCCTTTGAACAAAGGGGCAACTGATAGGATACTGAATTTGTGCGGTCTCCAGTTCGTCCATATGGGTCGTCCATGACCAAAAGTGGACAGTGACAGGAATCATTGACAAAAGACTTGAGTTTCCTAAGACTAAGAACAAAGTATACAGTTGACGAGGTCCTCCTTGGACGATCATTGGGTCGTCCGTGGAACTTGTCTATAGACCACAGTGAAGCCATCCATGGACTTTGTCCATGGACGATAACGAGGAGTGGACGATCCAATCGTCCATACAACGGACGGACGAACAGACAACACTTGGGAAAACCCGACATGATAGAGCGGTTAATAAATCCATGACTGTCGCCCAAAGATCTTGGAGCAGTTGATCTCCATCAGCAGTTTCCAGCCGTTGAGGAAGTTATCTCCGAACTCCCTGGCTTCCGTGAATCTTGGGGAAGTTACCAAGAAAATAACTACCCCGAGATCCCTATATAAAGGACCGGTCTGAACCAAATGTGGGTAAGAAATCTCTTGAACAAAAATCTCCAAAACATTTGGAACTCCATACTAACTTTCTCATCGGAGGGGGTTTGGCCGGTCATCTCCGGTCTCCTCTTTGACTGTTTCCTTCTTTGCAGGCCTTCCACCACCGTCGGTAGTCTCACCGAAGCCAGATTATCCAACCCACTGATTCGAAGCGATATCAAGTTTTATATGCTGGTAGAGTTAGGGTGGATTTAAAATCCATGTGGAACTTGAGTTTTAGACACTTGAGTTCTATTTCTTCCGAGTTTTAGACACTTGAGTTTCATTTATTCCTTTTCTCTTTTTCCCCTTCGTTCTCCCTGTTCTCTTCGAACCACCATGGCCAAATCTCCATGGCTCTCCTTCTCCAATCACCACCGCTACCTCAGGCAATAGTCTCCCTTTTTTTTTGGGATACACATCTGCGTCTTGCGTCTTGCATCTATGTTGCAACTTTTTTTTTTTTTTTGGGAGAAGCATGTTTCTGTGACTTTATGTCGCACCAGTGAGTCCCGTATACTGTTCACGGGACCCACAAACCTCTTTTTCAACAATTTTTTCATTAAAAATGGGTCCCACGGTATTATGCACACATTTAAAAATTATTTTACTACAATATTTTCAGTTTTCAACAAAATAAGCGGTATCCAAACGGATCCTTATTCAAACTCACCATAATGCAATCCATGCATTCTTCTCATCCTTTCACAGACCCACAAAAATGCCCATTTGGCCCATTCAACTCATTCACTCAAAAGAGGATCATTTCGGATTCTCAAAAAAAAAAAAAAAAACTAATAACCCGCCTCAAAAAACTCAAAACCATACTCAATCTCCACCAACTTATGTCAAACTGAAAACGTGGTCCCTTCGTTTCACTACAACTCATGTCCAGGTGCAAAAACCCCGTTGGACTTAAATATCAACATAGGCAAACATTTATTAACAAATACCCACATAGTTTGACATGGGTTTGGTTGGTGGTGATTGACGAGAGAGGCTGAGAGAGGGAAAAGAGATGGAGATGAGATTTTCAGATTTTGGTTGGCACGTGTTTCGGATTTAATTTGGGTTTTTCTTTTAAAAAGAAAAAAAAAAGTGGCACTGCAGATGATGTGATATGAAAAATAATTTTTAATGTTTTGTTTGACACATCAATTTTTTTCATCCAAATGATAATGGCAGAGAATAAATTGACCCACACTAAAAAAATTAAGAACCAAATTAACACAATTAAAATGTTAAAGTCCAAATTAAAATATAATATAAAGGATAAGACTTACTTTGTAATCTATCCACTATTTATTTTATTCCTTTCCGGATTTGGTTTATTCCTTTCCGAATTTGGTGGAGGATTTTGAGTGCCTCTCAAACCACAACTTAAACTATAAAGATTATTTGTAATGCGGTAGCATAAATTTTAAAATCCAAGACTGAACATCTAAAATTATGCAATATAACTTTGGTCAAGCTCTCTATAAATAGTTCTCCTTTCCCTAATCCCATGCAAGCTCGCACGCACGGACCTTTGATTACAAATCACCAGAGTCCAACTGATTGATCTGTTGGCTCATGGCCTTTTTTTAACTCAAGTGTCAAAGGTTTAATACCGCTTTTCAAGGTGTGTTTGGATACTGCTTATTTTGCTAAAATTGAAAAATTATTACTGAAAGTACTATAGATAAAGGTAAAAATTAGTTAAAATAGTATAGTAAGACTCATGAATAATATCAAAAAGTGCAGTGGGACGCATGAATAGTAGCAAAAATAAGTTGAATTGTGAAATAATTTTAATTTTTAATCCTAACCCAAACGCACACTCAGTCTCCTATTTCAGCATTCAAAATTTTTTTTTGGATGTTCATTGCCATTTATGATTTTTTTTTTTTTTTTTACCGACTTTTATATTTCCTATAAAACAAAGATAGACCCAGGATTTTAAGCTAGCGGGGGCCGGAATATATAGAAAAAAAATCAAAATAGGCATCCATATAGTATTAAAAAATTATAAATACTCAAAATTGTTATTTCTAAATATATTAAGATGTAATTATTTACCAACAAAAACAAAATAATGTTTTTTTTTAATACTAAGCTGGCTAGGATTTTTTTTTTTTTTTTTTGGTTGAAGTTAGAGCATTCACATTGGTAGTGCTAAAAATTTTAGTTTTAATATCTCAAAAAGTTACTTTATCTATTTTATCACCTCATTATACAATACACCCAATATTAAATGTTCTATTTTTTTTTTTATAACTTCATTTAAAATAATATAAACAATTCATTAAAATAATAAAGCAAGCAAGAGAATTTGAGTTTTTTTTTTTTTTTTGAGTTTTTTAATTGAAGAAAGAAATATAATCTTAATAAAAATATTATGTTTATTTTTAACAACTTGCTACAGTCAACTGGTATTTATACCAGTTTACTGTGATTGCAAGAAATTTAGCTTTAACTTCTCCAATAACACATGATTTTCTAGTTCTTTGTAATAAAATAGTTTTTTTTTTTTTGGCTAAAATACAATCACCATTGTGAATATATATATATATATATATATATATATATATATATATATATTTTTTTTTTTTTTTTTTTTTTTTTTTTTTTTTTTTTGGTTAAGTTTTTTGGTTGGATTGTTGCTATTTGGGTAAGCTAGTTAGACTTATTGTGGAGAAAGGGGGCCTAAGGTTTTATGGGATTCGGATCCTCTCCATTTCCTTTGAAATGGAGAGGCCTCCAGTACACGATCAGGATTTTTCTGAAAATGATCCACGCTCAAAACTGGACACGTCATAAACTTAACCCAAACCACATGAACTTAACCCAAGGTTAGATCAGCCTACTCTTTTCTCTCACCAACCCATCTGAAATTTCAAAGTTCAAACTCTCATCTCCAACTCTCAAAGTTGTTTCTTTTCTTTTCCAAACTAGGCCTTGTGCAATCTTTTTGAGAGTTGGGACACAGTGTAACACGAAGATTTTGGAAAGAGAAAAGAGAAGAAAAGAGAAATCATAATGTAAGGATTACATTTCCCCCCACCTGGGGTGTGTCAGCGGTAAGGGAGATGTCTGGACTAATTGTAAACCCAGAAATCTCTGGTTTACTGTTATCCTTAATTTTCTTGATGGGAGAATTATCGAGAACTCCATAAGACTTTTCCCATTGGCATTTTTCATATTTATAGTCTACATTATGTAAAGTTGAAGCTTGGGATATGAGGAACAGAGACATAAATCCAAAAATCCCCCAACTCTGGCAACACAATGGACATAGGCTTCTATGCATCTTCATCCCCAACTTCTCAAAATCCCCCAACAAATTCTACTGTAGATTTCCTTTAGGCCAGTGAAATATCACTATAAAAAGTCTAGGATCATGTATTGGATCATATTATCATTTATTACTTATCAATTTCACTTAATATTGCAAACCTTGGGGCTTGGTTATGAGCAGGAAGGAACCATGGTGCCTATTCGCATCCGTGTTGTGCAGTACCACGCTTATCTCTCTTTATCTCTAAGTGTTCGAGTTCCCCATACAGCAAAATGACATAGAAAGCAGATTATTCTTCGTCAGGTGAGCTCCTGATCTTTGAACTCCGTCTTCTCCCAAGTTGACACAACTGTATTCACCATTTACATAAGCAAACCTGATGATTTTTCATATTTCAGCTTGAATTTCTGCTTGGATCGGTGCCGTGAGGGGTATTCATTTTTTTCTTCTCTTTTCTCTTTCCAAAATCTCTGTGTTACTCTATGTCTCAACTCTCAAAAAGATTGTACAAGGCCTAGGAGGGAAAAGAAGAGAAACAACTTTGAGAGTTGGAGATGAGAGTTTGAACTTTGAAATTTCAGATGGGTTGGTGAGAGAAAAGAATAGGCTGATCTAACCTTGGGTTAAGTTCATGTGGTTTGGGTTAAGTTTATGTGGGTTAAGTTCATGTGGTTTGGGTTAAGTTTATGACATATCCAGTTTTTTAGCATGGATCATTTTCAGAAAAATCCTGACCGTGTACTGGAGGTCTCTTCATTTCAAAGGAAATGGAGAGGATCCAAATCTGGTTTTATGAGGGGGGTTAACTACAAAAATGAAAAATATTGTAAAAAAAAAAAAAAAAAAAATTTGACCTGGTGGGGCCCGGGTCCATCCCTACTATAAAAGTAGTGTCAAAATTTTACTAAAATTGTTTTTTAACAATTAGGGTTAATCATTATAAAAAAAAAGAAACAATTAGAGTTAATTACAACTTACCCACCTGTAGTTTGGCCGAAATTTAAGTTACCTACTCATGGTTTAAAATTTGACACTTTACCCACTTAAGGTTAGCTCAGTTAGGGTTTCGTTACCCACCTCTGTTAAAAACGAGGTTAAATCTGTATTTTTGTTTTCTTTTATGTTTCTGTCATCTTAAAACATAAAATAAAAATAAAAATAAAAAAAGAGAAAACAAGATCAAAAAGTAAGGTTTTTGTAAAAACTAAAAAGAAACATTACCACCATTGAAGTTTCTCTTTAGGATAAAAATAAAAAATAAAAAATAAAAATTGGGTATTTTTTGGGTTTGCCTTCACAGAAGTGCTAACCCAAATTTATCATGCTGTAAACAAGAAGGCCCTTGAGATTGGGGATGACCCAGCAGCGGTACCCAAAGGAGAAAAAATTAATGTTGGAATCAAGGATGATGTATTAGTGACAATTTGATGGATAAAGTTAGTGCCTTTGGTGAATGCCTCAAGATTGGAGGTGAGGTGGGCCGAAAGATGACTGCAGGCATGAGTTCAATGAGCTTCAATATGAAGGAGCTTTTCCAAGGCCCAAACCAGACTGATAAGATCATTGAAGATGCCACCTTGGAGAACCTTGATGAGCCTGATTGGGCCAATAATCTTGATATTTGTGACATCATCAATGCTGAAAAGATTAACAGTGTTGAATTGATCCGTGGAAGTAAAAGGTCATGTTGAAGAGTCCTAGGATTCAGTACTTGGCTTTGGTGTTGCTTGAAACATGTGTTAAGAATTGTAAGAAGGCTTTCTCGGAGGTAGCAGCTGAGAGAGTGCTTGATGAGATGGTGAAGTTGATTGAAGATCCTCAGACTGTAGTTAACAATCGTAACAAGGCTTTGATGCTAATTGAATCATCGGGGGAATCGACCAATGAGCTCCGCTTTTTGCCTGTTTATGAAGAAACATACATGTGACATTTGGTACGGGAGAATCTACATTATTCCTGGCATTTAGATTCCTAGGAATGTGATTCCTATGAATCACATTCCTAGGAATGTAGCTATTCCTATGTTTGGTTTCATTAGGAATCTCTTAAGATTTTTAGGAATGTGAAATGATAATGTTTGGTTTATTCCCATGAATTTTAAATGAATTATTTATTTTTCCCATTCTATTCTTAGATTTGAATATGAACTACCAAGTCCTTTAAAAAAAATCTTTCTCTAAATAAATAATGAAAAAAAAATACACTATTAATTAGTCTTTAAAAAAAATATTTTCCTCTAAATAAATAATGAAAAAAATATAAACTATTAATTAGCAACACATTCATTAAAACGGTAGTCTAACATGTGAATCTAGAAATAGAGCCATTAATCTAAAAAACAATATATATATATATATATATATATATATATATATATATATATATATATATATATATATATAAAACCATATGAAGCCACCAATCCAGATCTATATTTCTAGCAACTAAACAAAACCAAGAATAAAAGTGAATACCTGGCAATAATGAAGGGTCCTCTTTTAAATTTTTTTTTTTTTTTTTACACATAAAATCTAAATAGAACTTTGTTAAAAAATATATTAACAGAGTTGTCTATCATGTTTATGTTGTTTTGGCGTGAAAAGATAAAGATAAGAGAAAAGATATTGATGATTTGTTTTATATTTTATCTTAATTGCTTAAATGATAAGGAAAATGGGTTAAAATTGTCAATTTATAAAAAATACAATTTCCTTTAAGTTTGGGAATCTAGATACCCACCTGTTCTAAAGGGAATCACATTCCTACTAAGAGGGGTTTAAGGGAGGAATCCAGATTCTCCTGGCATCTGATTCCCTAGCGTAATTTGCAACCAAACATGGGAATCTTTAAACATTCCTAAGAATCCTAAAACATTACTCTGTACCAAACGCCACAACAAGGTAAAGTTCTTGACAGAAGCTCCTGTGGTGGTGGCAATGTTTGTTCATAATTTTTATAAAACTCTAATCTTATTTTTTCTAATTCTTTTATGTTTTGAGAGGAGAGGGATATAAAAGAGTGCAAAAATACATATTTAGCCTCATATTTTATAGAGGTGGGTAACAGAATTCTAACTGGACTAACCTCAAGTAAGTAAAGTACTAAATTTCAAACTACAACTACGCAATTTAAATTTCTACAAAACCATAGATGGGTAAGTTATAATTAACCCTAACAATTATCTTAAAAGCACCAATTAACATGACCTTTATTTTATAAGATCTTATTGATGGACAATAATTGTTAATAAATTATTTTTAAATAGTTTTGACACCATTTTTGTTGTGAAAAATATAAATAACTGTAAAAAAATTTAATTACTTTATTTTCATTCCCAAAAGCTAATTAAATTAGTGTCATGGTGATGATAAAGAGCTCTTAAAGCAATCTCTTTAAAAAAAAAATTTCATCACCGTCCAAACAAATAGCTTACTTTTACTCTTTTCTTTTTTTGAAACCATAGTCTTAGACCTCTCTCTCTCTCTCTCTCTCTCTCACGGTATGAGAGTCTCTCCTTTTCAAAAAAAGAAAAAAAGTATGAGTCTCTGTTTCTGAATTTGAAGGGCTCACCGCTCACGGAACACGGCAACACCCGAACTCTAAAGTGATGCAATCGGCTTATCAGCAATAAGGTAAGCCGAGCCGCCCACGCTGACGTCATCGGCTTCTTTCAATGAGCCGGCTCCGAATTTCTTTTGCTGTAAACTTTTATTGGTTTCTTTTTCTAATGCCCTTCTCTTATTTATATCCGTTAAATTCATTAGAAAAGAGAAATTCTAATATGCTCTGCTTTTGAGGTTTTAAACTTATGTTGCTTAGAATCGAAAGTATACGGTAAGATCAAAGAAATTTATATTTACATTTTTCATTTCGTTATTAATAATAATAAATAAATATAATTAGTACTCGTTTAAATGTTGAAGTTCATTTCTTATGAACTTTATGTTTTGAAATGATTTTATGAGACTGAAATTTATGTTTTGAAAGTTCAATTTTGCTTTGAACATATATAGCCTCTTTTTATTATTATTATTATTATTATTATTATTATTATTATTATTTTATATACAAGATAGAAATTTTAATATAGCGAAATGTAAGTGTACGTGTGTAAAATTTTCTTAAAAACTTGAATCTCGACTTTTGCCCCAACACCTTTCAAACACTTGTACTTCTAGAGTAGCCACGGCACTGTACCATGGTAGATAGCCTCTTTTTATGAATACCTATTTATGTGGATGAATTTGTTTCTATTCTTACCATACTTTTAGCTTTTAGTGCCTGGCTAGGGAATACGGATTAAATTCCCCTCAAGTATGAGCTTGAAAAGCATAATTTTTCGGCAAGTAAAGGAATTACAATCGCATGAAGTACCACGTCCCATGGTTTCTGAGTGGCTTGGATTATGTAATAGATTTTATTATGAATCACAAGGGTGGTTTGTGAAATATTAATATACAATAACATGATTTATATAATATTTCTCTTGTTGATTGTCACATGCTTCTTAACCATCTCTCCCCCTGTTTGATAATTTTATTGGCTTTTAGGTCAACCATATAACCAGTTATTGGTTCAAGTTCAATAAAATTAATACTAAGAACTTGCGCGTCTTTTCTCTTTTCTCCTTTCTCCTGCATTGTGGAATTTAGTCACTTGCATCTTTAGATATAAATATATCTGCTGCTATTGTTGGGTCTCAGATGTTATCACTACAAAACAAACCACAACCGAATCTGGCTTCCACATCTGGTGGCCATCGTGAGAACTGGGGAGAGTCCACGATGGCAGAAGCAAGCCCCAGGACTGATACCTCAACAGATGACACAGATGACAAGAATCAAAGGGTGATGTCTCTTGCGTTGTTTATTCATCAGATTCAGCTTCCTAGAGATTATGTCCTCTATAAATACCTTGTAGTGATGCTGCTATGTAGTAATTTGATGCTAAAAAGTAATATGCCCTTTCATTAGATCCATATGATAATTCCGTAATGAGAACTATCTTTGCTTTTGGTGTTGCCATGTGAAAGTAATATTGCATGTACAAACTTTCTCTTTCATTGGAAAGCTTGGCAGCTCTTTAGCAGTGACTTTAGGTTTGTGCTTTCATTGTCCTTGTGCAGCATGAAAGGGGTCAATTGGCTGCTGTTGCGGCTTCTGTTTCCAGGGATAAATCAAAAGAGAAATCAGGAGATCAATAGGTGATATATATGATTTAAACAATGTATATTCAGATAATTTCATATCAATATGATTTAAATAATATATATTCAAAAATTTTCAAATCAAAATTTTGTGGACATTACACAGGCTTGCTCAAAATCGTGAAGCTGCCAGAAAAAGCCGATTAAGGAAAACAGCAGGCCCTTTTGTGTCTTCAGTTACTTTCTCCTCGTGAACATTGTTGTCATTGCTATGTTGATGTGCTTTCAATTTATAATTGTTGCATATGCTGGAATGCAAGCTGCTCCATCGTGTAATAGTTTGTCGATAAGATGCAACAACTTGTTTTTACTTCATTTTTCAGGAATATGTGCAACAACTACTTGAGAGAGTAGCCACCTAAAGCTAACTAAACTAGAGCAAGATCTTCCGCAAGCCTGCCAGCAGGTTTGACAATTTTATCCTCTATTAAGTGCAGTACTATTATCCTTTTGCCATTCCAATGTGAATGCTCAGGACATTGTTCTTATGTTTCTAAAAATATTTTTTCTTCTAGAGCATATTCATTTCAAGCTCAGGAGACCAATCCCATTCAAAGAGCAGAAATGGTATTTCAACTTCTTCTTTTTTCCCTTTAGATTCTTTATGGATTGTGAGCCTGGATTTGGAAAATTGATTACGGAATTAGTGTCTGTAAAAACTTTAGAATCATATTCTTAGTATTTTGTGTTAAGGTCCTTAAAAATGCAACCACATTGGTTGTAGCTTAAATATGCTAGTTACTGAGTTTTATGATAAAATTAGCTTAAATTGTTAGTTCTGCAGGCAAGCTCAACATACAATTTGATGTGGACACCTCAATTGGGTTTCTTATCATAACCCATAAATGGTTTTAAACAGGCCAAGGTGTTTTTGTAGCTCATTCAGGTTTATTTGCTAAACTACATGAGATGAACTCAAACCTGCATGCAGCTTTATTTTATTTTTTATTTTTTAGATCTTAACTAGTTTGCTGGCTTGCCTACTTGAAATCAACTTGACATGTAGATTCACTTATATCTCAGTAGACCTAATTGGGGTATGCTCCAAAGGCTCAAAGTTGGAAAACTAATTCTGTCACATGGAAATTCTTTAAACGTCTATCTTGATAACATTGTGTTTGTCCTTTGATGGTCTGCAAGTTTCACATTTAAGTAATACCCAATCCAATAGTTTACGATATAGATAGATTGGATGCAAGAAGAACCAAAATTAATTTAGAATTTATTATTTCAGATTTCATTTTTGAATTTTTTACTACTTTTTTATTTTTTGAATTTGGTCTTTATTGCGATTTTGAAATAGATTCCCCCCCCCCCTCCTCCCCCTTAGCTTGTCAGGGGTGAATGCTCCTGGGTTATCTGGTAATTGGCTTTGACAAGTGGAGTCAATTGCTGTGGATGTAGGTCTCTAAGGCTAAATTGCATTAATTACAACCACATTCTGGTGGTTTGCTATTCTGGATTTAATTAGTAAGATAAAAAAAAAGGACTTGTATGTAATTCCCTCTGTTTTACTCTCTTCATCAATAATATTTTTTTCAATATGTGCTCTATGGTGGCATTCAGGTCTCCCTTCCAATGTGTTCTATAGCCATTGCCTTCGATTACCTCTTCCAACTGAGGTGTCTTTAGATTAGTTGGAACAAATGTCCTTAAAGTAGGACATCTAGTTACTTTCATTATTTGCAGCAACAGCCACTCAAAAGCATTAGCTTCAGGGCAAAACCACTTGAGATTTGGCAAGTCCTCGAGCAAGATTGAGAACACTTGGGACAACAAAACATCCTTTTCATCCTCTTCTTCTCCTGCACTTGCAAGGATCTCTTCAATTTTTCCACAGTTAAAAACTTCTATATCCCATAACATCACAAGCAATTTCGCTATGGATGGTGAGAACAAATTTGTCAAACTGTTACATTCCTTAACTTTTAAGGATCTCATGTTTCCAAAGCCCATGATCTTTTTTGGACCCTTCTTCCATATGTGCATCAGTTTATCTAACTGACATAGTTCCAGTTTCCTTAATTGATCAACTAATGCCACGTGACTTTCCTCAAGTTCAAATATAACTTCCAAGGAATGGCATCCATAAAAGTCGATCGATTCTAGATTCTTTAAGCTCTCAATCATATGAGATGGAAAAAGAGACCATATCTTTGAGGGGTTGTCATCACAAAGTCTTGGATCCTTCAGTGTATTCAAAGTACCACAAATAATCAAGTACTGTTAAAGAAGCTACCGTTTGTTTGAAAGAGAGAAAAAATATTGTTAAAGAAGTAAAATAATCAAAAGAATAATTTCTTTTAGATGCATAAAACATTTTTGGATCCTTCTACAGAGGAAGATGGTATAAAAAAATTGGATGAACAAATTGAAATCAATAAGAGGATGTTTGGTTTTTAAAAAACCATCACTCATCACTCCTCACTCAATTTTTGTCACTCATCACTGATCACTTAAAATACCCCAATTTCCTATACCCCGCACGTTTGGCACCCATCACTCAGTTATGTTTTCAACCAAAAAATTAAAAAAAAACTAGGATCAACACACTAACCCAATTTTTGTCACTCATCACTGATCACTCTCCCTTTCGTTTTTCTCTGCTTTTCTCTTCGTTTTTCCCCTGTTATTCTCCCAAACCCCTCCATGAACCCAACAACGGAAATCAAGGTCTGGACCTGCGACGCCGATCTCCATCATCACCCAGCGTCGCCTACCTCGTGGGCATCGTTACCCAGCACCGCAAGATCTCCTCTAATGTGCCGCAGTGGCGCAGATCTGTGATCATGGTTGATCTGTCACTCATTTCCTTTTTCTTTTTTTCCGTAGTGATTTGTATGAATTTTGGATTTTGGATTTCCTTAAGCCTTGTTTATGGATTTTGATCTTAAATTTCCAATTCATGTTGATTAAATTGAAGTGGGTCTGACTTGATATGTTCTACTCATGATCCATAATAAAAAACATTCCAAAGAAGAAACACAAAAAAAAAAAAAAAAAAACCCACACACATTTATACAATAAATGTGTGCGTGAGGAGGAATGAGGCTGGATGGAGTTTTGAGTTTTGGAGTTGTGGTGTGAAACTAATCAGGTTGTGTTCACTGAAGGAGCCATTGGTGTTTGTCAAAATTAGTGCCTGGACGTGACCATTGCTTGACCATGGGTCCCTCAGATGTGTGTGTAATTACAAAAATGCTATCATAACTCTGTTTCCATAACTTGAAAACACCTAAAATGTGTTTTCAGTTTTCATAACTCATCACTCAAAAATCAGATAATTGAGTGATGCAAACAAAAACTTGAAACACATCCAAACACATTACTCAGCTATAGGACCCACCATTTTTGAGTTATGGGAAACAGATTTATGGGTGATGGAAACTGAAAATCCAAACAACCCTTAAGTGTTATTGTTTATCTTATCACTCCATTGGACGCATTAATTGGATCCATTGGGATAACTCGGTAGATGCATACCTCTTTGTTCACCGATGAGTTTTTTGGGGATTTGTTGGTGGTGCCTCGGTTTGACATAACTTTTGGACCATAATTCTTGCCACATGGCATACAATGAAGGCATTGCACAAAAAAACCTGGTGGATCTAGTTCTAAGGTAAATTTTGGACTATAACTTTTGGACCATAAATTTCATATATTGCAAGCAATTGAACATAGTACTGTACAAAGAGGACCATTAAATGCAATAAACAAGGAGGAATAAAAATAAATAAATAAATAAACCTATCTTTGGAGGCTTGAATGGATAATCAAGAGGAAAACGAATAGAAACTAGAAATACACCTCCAACATAAAGGACAATTAGCAAGTCCCATGATGGTGGCTTGCCAATGGAACATGTCCTCAGCCACAAGTCCTATAGTACAGTAACACACAAATATACAACACCCTCATTCAATTTACTAATCATATCCAAAGCTTGAGAGAGAGAGAGAGAGAGAGAGAGAGAGACGACAACGAGAGTTTGGGAGAGAGAAATGAGTTGGCCTGTCAATTTGATCTTGTTTTGATGAAGTAAATCATATCAAAAGCTTAAGTGAGAGAGAGACAATGAGAGTTTGACAAAGAGAAATAATGAAGTAAATGAGTTGGCCTGTCAAAATGATCTTGTTTTGACACACGGCTTGTTTCTCTGCAAAATCCCCTCTTTGATCTTATTTGTTTGTGTTTTTTATGTTATTTTTTGTTTTTAAAGGAGAGAGACATAAAAGGGAAGAGAAAATACAGTTTTACCCTTGATTTTAACGGAGGTGGGTAACGGAGACTAAACACAGGTGGGCAAAGTGTTTAGTTTTGAATTACGGGTAGGCAAGGTGCAAACGGGTCAAGCCATAGGTGGGTTTACTGTAATTTGCCCTTAGATTTATGAATATTATGATACTTAGATTTTGTGGAAGGCTTGTGGAGGAATAGCCTCGTGCACAACCAACCTCAGTGGAAACATGAAGATTTAACATGGATGAATTTTTCTTAAATGGATCTCAAACTTGTTCCCAAGTGGGATAGGTTCACTCGAAAAAGGGATTCTCGAGACTCCCTTTTCCCAACATGGAAGAGAACCCATAAGCTTGGATGTTACAAGTGTTAGGGTTTATTTAATATATTAAATCTAATGATAATCTTGCATGAGGATACCCACTCTAAGGACTAGAGATCCTGAGAATTAGGTTTAATGAGAAAAACGTATCATATGATGGTCTTAAGAAATGTACTATATATTTCTTTTAATTATTTATTTGTAAATAATTTTGTGATTGCTCATTCCTATGGTGTTAATGCATTGATCCTATAATGTTGAGAAACTTAAGTAAAAAAAATTTAATGAAATTTGTAGCTCGTATGAGTGGGGTGTCAAAATTACAAAAGTACTCTTGATAAGGGTGGGGTTGCTCCTCATAAGATTTAGACTTAATCTCGAATACACTCTTGGAAACTAGGATCAGCACACGACTGTAAAGTACTAGTTATTAAAGCTCATGTCAACCCCTAAGTTGTTATGTGTAAGCAGTGATGCTTAAATTTCTAAAAGTAGTCATAGTTCAAGTCGGAGACCACTATGACTCGAGAGTTGAGTTTATTGTTTTACTAAGTAAAGGTTCAATGCAGAGTACACCTTCATGATGCATATTGACTTGTATTTGCTAGGTAATCTCTCTTTAACTAAAATTTAATATTTATATGAGTGGGAAAATGTCGTAGCATTTTAATATTAAAATAATTAAAATGAATAAAATTGGGAAACTAAATGTAAAGGTGGTGAAAGTTATTATTGAAGATTAGGAGTTAGTCAAAATGTTTAATCTCACGTTGAAAAAAAGGGAAGCTCTTTTATTGTTTTTAAGTGTGGTGAGTAATAGGCTAAAATATATTGGAACATCCCCTCAATTCTGAACTAAGTCGTCCCTCAGCACAAGAAATTACCAAGGGCGATGATGGATTCGGAAATAGAGAAATCTGCAAGCCAACCCACCCAACCAGTGGACCAAAAAGACTTACCATTAAAACAGGGCACGACGATGGATTCGGAAATAAAGAAAGATAAAGCCTCCCAATCACTGCCTTCAAAATCGCATGAGGCAATTATGCAAAGCGCCAATTCGAAATTGGGGGTGATGGTTAAGAAATTGCAGAGTGCCAAGTCACTGCCTTCACAATTGCATGCTACAATGATGCAACAGAGGGCGAAGAGGGCTTCGATATTAGAGAAATATCTAAGGTTGAGCTTTTGTCGGGTCAGGTTGGTTTCTCAACAACCTACAACTCGACCCGACATTTCCAAGGAGGAACCCGACCTAACCAGAAAATTTTGGCTTATGGTCGGGTCAGGTTTTGAGTTGGTCTAAGGTCAATTTTTTTTTTTTTTTTTCGTCCTTGTTATTGAAAAAAAATTCAACAAAGAACAAAACAAAGATTAAGCTTAGGATACTTTCTGTAATTGATTTTTAGGAATAGTTAAAATAAATTAGACGTTTATGGTAATAGTTCAATTTTCTTTAAATAAAATGAATTAAATAGAATAGACTATTTTTTAAATTGGATACTTTTTATAATTGATTTTTAGGAATAGTCAAAATAAATTAAACATTTATGTAATAGTTAAATTTGAATTTAATAGAATAAGCTATTTTTATATTGGATACTTTCTATAATTAATTTTTAGTAATAGTCAAAATAAATTAGACATTTATGGTAATAATTAAATTTTCTTTAAATAAAATGAATTAAATAGAATAGGATTTTTTTATTAGCCTATATATATATATATATATATAGAGAGAGAGAGAGAGAGAGAGAGAGAGAGAGAGAGAGCCAAATCCCATTGTTGTCTCCAACAGATAAGCATGTATCATACAACCAATTGAGATTGATCTACAATTGAGTACTTGTTATTTTGTCTCCATAAACTATGTCCATAATTCAAATTGAAACTTAATTAGATGAGAATTTGACTAAATTAGATATGTCACGCGTGAAGACATGACTCAAAAGGAAACTTGACTTTTTAAATGACAAATTTGCACTAGGAAAATTTCCACACAAAATAAAATAAAATAAAAAACTGTGAAAGCAAAAAAAATGAATTAGCATACACAATTACATCCCTATTGATAAGTATAAATTCTTAGAATATATTTAAATTGCTTGATTTTCTCATTAATTAATGATTTTATATTTGACTTGTATGTTGCAAAATTCCTAATTTGTTATGGGATTTAAATTTAGAATCAAGATTTAATGGAGGAAAACATAACTAAAGAGGAAACTTTGATTTTAAAAAGGTTTACATCAGGAAAAATCCAATAAATGATTATGGTTGGCAAAGAATTTTTACTAAATATTTTAATTTAAGAAAAAAATCTATCTTAGGAAAAATTTTGTTTTGAATATTATATCTATTTATATACTATATATACTAGCCTCTAAGCATGCGCTCACGCGTGTACTCAGAGGCTCCTATATTTTTTTGATAAAAAGTCTATAGTTTACATCCGTTATAATTTGGAATTACTACGTTTCCAATTACAAAATACTTCGGTGGTGTTTAGTACGGGAGAATCCACATTACTCCTGGAATATAGATTCCTAGGAATGTGATGCCTTGGAATGTAATTTTTCTTATGTTTGATTTAATTGGGAATCTAATAAGATTCCTAAGAATGTGAGATTATAATGTTTGGTTTATTCCTAAGAATCTTAACTGAATTATTTATTTTTCTCATTCTATCCTTAGATTTGTAAATCCAATATAAGTTTTTTTTTTTAAAATAATAATAATAAACTTCCTCTAAATAAATAATGAAAAACAAAATATAAACTATAAATTATGACAAATTCATTAACATTATAGTCTAAAAGAAGAAAAGGAAAATATATTAACAAAGTTGTCTATCCTATTTATGTTGTTTTGGCGAAAAGAGATGATATTGTTTTGGCGAGAAGAGATAAAGACAAAGGAAAATATATTGATGATTTGTTTTATATTTTATCTCAATTGCTTAAATGATAAGGAAAATGGGTTAAAATTGTCAATTTATAAAAAAATACAATTTTCTTTAAGTTTAGGAATCTGAGTACCCACATGTTTTAAAGGGAATCCACATTCCTACTGAAAGGGGGTTGAAGAGGGAATCAGATTCTCCTGGCATTTGATTTCTTAGTGTGATCTGCAACCAAACATGGGAATCTTTAAACATTCCTGAGAATCCTAAAGCATTACCTCATACCAAACGCCACATTAGAGATGTGATGAAAAAATTATTTCACCCACAAACCCATAATACTCATCACACCTCAAGGTATTTTGTGATTCAAAAATGTAGCAATCCAAATTATAATCGATGCAAATTATTAACTTTTTCCCTTAAAAATAGAAGTTCAAAGGCCAGTATGACTTTGCGTGGATAGATTTTTGAATATGAAAACTAATATTTATCAATGATAAAATTTATGAAATCAAAGGCTCAGGATATAAATAAGCACCATTGTAAAGAGTGTGTTTTTTTTTTTTTTTTTTTTTGGGTGTAGAAAACTATACTTTAAAAATATATATATATATATTTTGAGATAAAAGATAGAATAAAAAATATATATTTAAAAGCACTTTTTTTTTTTTGGAGTCACGATCCTTCGGTTTAATGGTATTTGAAAAAACAAAAATACCTTCTTCGATTATGTATTTTACTT
This sequence comes from Quercus agrifolia, assembly GCA_029955455.1. NCBI lineage: Eukaryota > Viridiplantae > Streptophyta > Magnoliopsida > Fagales > Fagaceae > Quercus > Quercus agrifolia. Next base: position 9,848,081 of record JARQAD010000011.1, on the reverse strand, counting down.
TATTCAGTGGCGGCTCCAAAAAAAATTTTGAGGGTGATCCTTAAGAAACTTAAATTATGCAAATTCTAATAAAAAAAGAATTTTATACATTAACAAACACACACACACACAAATACATAAAATCTTACAATTTCCTTCTACAAATATTTTTATTTTGAAATCGTTATATGATAGTCTCATTATCAATGTTGCAAGTTACATCTCTTCAAAAGTTTAGTTAAATAAAAATTTTCTTAGACTTTTATTATTATTTGTAAGGACCTAATATACTGTTAAGGGGACCAAAGTTAAGAATAAAATTTGGCTACAAACTTTGTTGTAGTCACTCTCACTAAATGAATTAATATTGTTACATATTTTGAAAATCTAATTGATGAATTGCATGTTCTCTATATTCTTAAAACACATTAAAATTTCATGCTAATCAGTTGTTATTTGTCATTCGATCCATAAAATTATTTTTTATGTATAATTTTAGATTACAAAAAACTTGAAATTTAAATATTTGATTGACGACATAGTTATTAATCTTTTATCTTCTTGAAATGTTGCAAGTATGAAGGATTTAAGAAGAAAATGTAATTAAATGGTGGATTTGTTAAAAATTCACGTTCAATTAAAAAATATATATTGAATAGAGCTGTAGCCTTAATCTACAACCATGCTTGTTGCCAAATTTTATCTAGAATTTAATTATATTGGGCCTAAAAAAAATTTAGGGTGGTCACAAGGTTTTTTGAAAGATAAAAAAATCATAAATTTTTAATATTTATAAATAATAATTGTATTTTTTTCCAAGTCAAGGTGGTCCTGTGACCACCTTGAACTCAATGTAGAGCTACCCCTGACTTTATTACCATCCAAATCCTCAGAATTATACATATAAGAAAGAAAGAAAAATAATAATATTCTTCTTTCTATTCCTTTTTTTTTTCCCGATTGGTTGGATGAAAATTTAAATTACAACATTTTATCGAACTAATAAAGGGCTAAAATGCCTTCTTTTCGTGTTCCTCACCTTGAGATACAATTATACACATACCAACAAAAAAAAAAAAAAAACAAAAAGTTGATAAAACAAAAACATTAAAGTTATTTTTGATGATGTTTATCTGAAGTGCAAGATAATGGGTAACAAAATCAAACTCACTCTCAATGATCACTCTCCAATAAATAGTTATCCAATTCCTTTACGTGGTTTTCCTCATTTTTCCTTGAGATATGTAACTGTTTCATGTTTGACTCTTCCACAATTTTCACCAAATTCTAAAAGGTCCAGCCACAGGCTCTCCAAGAACCATAACATCTTCAAGTGCAACCATTGCCTCACCCCCGAAGCATTAAGACCAGAAAAAATGTATTAGTTCATGGGCAGAAAAATTCACCTAGCCCGATTACCCAAGACTAAGTAAAATAATTAAATAAAAAAAAATGATTGAGAATCACATCAATCAAGACGCAATACATCAATAATTAACCTATATTATTTATCCAAAAAAACAATTGTCGTTAGAAACATAAATACCCAAAAGAGAAAAAAAAAATTGCGAAATTGGAGAAATAAGTAAAGTATCCCTCTTACCTAGTGGTGAAATTCCGTAGAACCACAAAAATAAAATTTAAGAATTGCAAAAGGCAAAATCACGTGGTTTTAAGTCTAGAATATGGAGTGAAACCATTGGTTAGTGGATAAGATTTGAGTTTAGGTAACTGGGAGTGTACTTGAATTTTGAAGTGGGATTCGAATTTTTCTTGGTGTTTTTTTTTTTTTTTTTTTGAGAATTAAAAAGAAAAAAGAAGTGGACAGATTGGGATTTTTTTTAAATTTTTTTATAGTTAAACCTATTTAATTGATGTGATAATTCATAATCTATTTTTCTATTAAAAAAAAACAATAAACCTATAGATGCTTTGAAGAAATGAGTAAAAAAAAAAAAAATTGATTAATTGGAGAGTGTTCCTATTTTGTAGGCAATGTTTTAGTGCAAATTAGACATATATTTTTACCGGACTATATTTTAATTTTGTCTCTACTTGAACATAAGGTAACAAGGTATTTTGGAACAAAAAAAAATCTGGTCCAAACAGGGAAAACCCCTTAAATAATAGTATAGATATAGAAAACGATTCCCCTCTTTCAACTAGACTTTTATGTAATTCAAAAATACCATCACTAATGAAAAGTAATTTCATTTAAAAATAATGTCATAAATGTCAAAAAATAAATAAATGATAAAATATCATTTTCGTCCCAAAATTTTTACAAACGTTCTTTTTTCATCCTTAATTTTTGCAAAATATTCTACTTTTCCTCCTGTCTATATTATTAGTTTAATCCTAAGTAAACTAACGGAACGCTGACGTGGTATTGACTTGAACTAAACCAATTAACACATCCTAATAGAAATCTGAAATCCCCAGTATGGGATAAAAAAAAAAAAAATCCCAACCTCAATTGAAAACCCAAGCATCAACTATGAAATCCCCATTGGCAACCCTAATGGTCACCGGCGGCCCAAACCCACCACCACTCTCCACAACCAATTCATGCTCACAAACCCACCACCCCACCAAGAAACCCAAAACCATAAATCCAAACACAAAAAACCCAGATTTCACTAGTAATTATATTCAAATTCACCTCTTACACAAGTAGATCCCACTAGTAACTAATCACAAACTAATTAAGGTCGACATGGTTAGTTCCTCCCACCAACACTTTCTCACAATGACTTATGGGTTTGGGTATTTTGCGTGGTGGGTTTGGGCCGCCGGTAACTGATGGGGTTGCCTGTGGGGATTTCATGGTAGGGGCTTCGGGGTTTCAATTGAGGTTTGGGAATTTTGTTTATTTTAGATTGGAGATTTTCTATTAGGCTGTGTTAAGTGTTAATTAAGGGACTGAGAAATATTTTCATCATTTTTAAAAATATTTTGTATGTGTGCAAATTATTGTGAGCCACGTGTCTATTTTTATTTGAGAAATGATATGTCTATTTTCTATTAGGCGGTGATTAGGAAGAGGCCGATTCGGAAATAAAGTATTGGAAGAGGAAGAAACCGCGTTGAAAGCCGAGATGATGAATTTGGATTTTTCAAAGGAAGCCGAGTCCCTGTCATCTGAATCTGATCTACTGCCGGGGCCATCAGAAAGGTACAACCTCTACATTTTATTCTCGCACGGATATAGCCCAGTCATGTATACCTTGTATGAGGTTGACATACCTCTCCATCCTCCGCCATCGAAAGCAGTACAAGACGATAAAATAAGGAATCCAAGGCCGCTTTCCCCTATCCTCCAACTTAAAACCGGGAAATACGCAGATGAAATGTGTTGTGTTCAATTGGGCTCCATGTTGTATTTTTTGGGTGGTGAAAATTTGGATATCGATGACCCATACATTGATGAAGATGTAAAGAAGGAGCTCGCTGTCCGGGATCTTTTTCCGAAAGACGTCTATTGTTTTGAGCTAGCCAATCACCACAACTACCGTGAACTGAAAGCTACTACTGCGATGAACTGTGGGAAGGCCAGCCCCCTGGCCTTTGTGGCCGATGAGAAGATTTACGTGATTGGAAGCAGCCGCTGGGACTCAGATGAAAGCTTTGCTTACTTTGAGATGTTTGATCCTAAAGTTGATAACTGGATCATCCTGCCAAATCCTCCTCCCCTGATAAGGAACGTGAACACTATATGGCTGGGGCATGTTGTTTTGGGAAGAAAGGCTCTCTTTACAGCCTTGCTGCCGCACGGAACAGAGCGCCTATATTGTTTTGATCTTGACACACATAAATGGGCAAACACAAGCATCCCTGGCGACACTCAGTTTGTAGGGCGTAGGCTTTATGGATTTCACTACGAAAAGGTAGTTGCATTAGTCCCATTAGAAGAAGAAGAAGAAAAGGAGGAGGAGGTGGAGGTGGAGGAGGAGGAGGAAGAGGAAGCAGAAGATAAGGAGCTTCAACAATTCTTTAAGCATCACCGCCTTCATCAAGTCTCAGAGGAGATGGGTATGGATGCTATTTTTAATGTTCCTCCGCAAGTGCAATACTCAGCAAGCCTGCTTCACTTGGGAAAGATGTACTTTTGTTATGTAAGGACTGGCATGCCTCCGCATCCGGATCCGAATTTTGGCAATGGTTTCGTTACAGGAAACGACAAAAAACGTTTCATTAACATTGTAATTTTTCAAGCCGTCAGGGAGACATACAAAAAAAATGGCACTAGATTTTCCAAGGCAAATTTCCTTCATTCGGAGCACTATGAAGTTAATACCCCCTTCCCAAATCGAGGTTTCATCAAAGGCTGCTATGTTCTTGGCTCGGTATATTTTTCATGCCTCTTGTTCGTTTCTTCATTACTATTTTTTTTCTTTTCGTATCTACATACCATATGAATGCTTCAGTTGTTTCTAAAGACAATGCTTGACTTGTCTTTATCAACCCATGATCATTTTGAATCCCAACATCCCTTTTCTTCATAGAATTTTGAAAACACATGATTTGTGCAACAGGGATACCCAGAGTCGAGTAAACAGATCAGCGTCTAAGGTGGGGTGGGGTTGCCGACAATCTTGGGCAGAAGATGTCCAAGCGCATTTCGATTGCCAAGGTCACTCTCAATCCTGTAATTTCCTTCTCTCTGAAACAACATTTTGGGTTGAAATTTTTTACTAATTTTTGGATGTTGTACATTGCAATTGAAGAGTCTAGAGTAATTGTTGATTATTGCACTGTATAGAAGGGGGAGATGCGAAGCCTTCGATAGTTATCAAAAAATGTGTTTGTATGTCAGATAGAGGGGTTTTTTCGCCCTAGGATGTTAATTTTTTAAGTTTTTAAGTAGAGTTGTTAATTCTTTTTCCACTGGCTTTATTTTCAGATATAAATTTTCCAAGTTTATTGTTTACACATATTTTTCATTAGTGAAAATCGAAGCACGTGTCTTTAAGAGACAGAGTGTTGAGGAATTGATAAATGCGTGTTTGAGATAGACAGGTTTGGATCTGAGATTTAGCAATATATGGTGTTTTTTTTTTTTTTTTTCTGTTACATTGGTGTTAGTTTGGCTCCTCTAGTTAGATTGTGATTTCTAGAATCCTGATGGAGAATAATTTTCATTTGGGGAAGAGGATTAGGAGTGCAGAGATAAGTTGTAGATTAGGATTTAGAAATAGAGAAACTTGACAAAAGAATCTTCCAAATTTTGAAGTTCTAGAGTTCATACCTGAAGGAAATCTTCTTAGTTAATTAGTATGGTGATTTTTGAAGAAGTTCTAGAACAATAGAGACTAATCTAGCAGAAAAGAAAGGTTGAGGGAAAGAATGATTGGAATTGATAATACTATGCTTGCATTGATTAGAAAGAGAGATACAATAAATAAGGCTGGGTGAGATGGTCAAAGCCAATAACCATTGCTCACGTCACCATATCAGAAATAGAAACAGATTCTGTTACAACACTATGACCTCTATTTATTTTTTTATAGGTCCCTATCAGTTAACTTAGGCTTCCATTGATACCCATGTCGTTTTGGTTATTGTATTGCTGTATGTGCAATGTCATTTGTTTCATTACTGCATATCTCTTTACATCCCCCTCAAACTCAGGGGGAGGTATCAACGTGAGTTTGAAACGAATAACAATAAACCAAGAAGAAGAAATTTAGCTAAAATGTCACCAAGTTGATCCTTTGTGGAGATAAATTGCGCTTGAATATCCTTTTGAACAACTTGCTCTCGCACAAAAAGGTAATCCACCTCTATATGTTTTGTGCGAGAGTGGAAAACTGGATTAGATGCGAAGGCCAATGCAGATAAGTTGTCACACCATAATAAGGGAGGCTTAAGAAGATAAATGTGTAACTCTTGCATCAAAATTCTCAACCAAGGGAGTTCAGCCACAGTAGAGGCTAAGGCCCGATATTCAGCCTCGGTGGAACTTCTAGAAACTGCAGGTTGCTTTTTAGCAGCCCAAGTATTAGGATTGGAAACCAGAAAAGCAATGAAGTCTGTAGTACTTCATCTAGCACTCAGATCACCTGCCCAATCAGCATCCGAGAAAGCTGAGAGGAAAATGGGGCCAAGAGGATGTGAGAGGATTTGAGAGCTAATTGAAGACCCAAGAAATAACAAAGGGTACCAAGGTCTTTGAGTTCAAATTCAAATTCAAGACTAAGAGAAGTGATGAGAGAGGCAATAGAGGATGGGGAATTGCCTGTGATGACAATGGCATGGACATAAAGGAGAAGATTGATTATTGTAGTGTTGTTGAAGTAGAGGAACAAAGAGGGATCTGCAGAGGACTTGAACCCAAGACAAGCCTTATTACCTGGTGATTGTGCCATCACTGTTTCTTTTGATCTTAAAGACCCATTTGGAACCAACAATGTTCTTGTTAGATGGTGGAGGCTCTAAAGTCCAAGTATGTTGTTACCGGAGTGCCTGAAATTCTTCATCCATTGCCTTACACCAGTTGGGAAACTTACTAGCAATACCAAAGGAAGGAGTTTCTATAATATTATTGACAACAATGGTTTTATAGCACCACTTTTGATTAGGTTTGGTAATGCCACTCTTAGATCTAGTTTGCATAGGGTGAAGATTAGGAAGAGGAACAAGAGAAGTGGTGACTGGAAGAACATTTGGTGTAGGAATAGGAGAAGAGTGAAACTGATTTTGCAAATCAGAAGCTGATTCTGCAGAAGTAGGAGAGACAGATTCTGATGTGGTAGAAGTGGGAAGTGATGAGGGAGCATTATAGGGAGAAGGAGAGTTATAAAGAGTAGAAGAACATAAATGCCTGTAAAGGATAGGAGAAATCCATGATTAAGTAGAGAAAGAGGGAGGAGTAGCTGGAGTGGTAGGTGGAGTGAAATGAACTTCATCAAATAGAACATGTCTAGATAGGTAAATTTTCTCAGTGTATTTGGATCAAAGCAGATGTAACCTTTTGTGTCAGAAGGATAGCCTGAAAATAGGCAAGGAGTAGTTCTGAACTGAAGTTTATGTTTGTTGTAAGGTCTAAGTAGAATATAGCATGTGCACCCAAAAGTTCTAAGTTGAGAAAGGTCAGGTTTGAAATGAAAAAGGGCTTCCCAAAGTGAGTCAAAATTTAACACTGAGGAGAGTAGCCTGTTAATTAGCTTACTGCATAAGACCAATGAGTGAGAGGTAGATTGTCCTGTGACAACATGCTCAATGCAGACTCTACTATGTGTCTGTGTTTTCTTTCCACAACACCATTTTGTTGTGGTGTATTGGGACAACTAAAATGATGGGAAATACCATGGGAAGAACAAAATTGAGTAAAAGCCCTGGAGATGTACTACCCACCACAATCAAACTTGAGAACCTTTAATGCTGTGGAAAATTGAGTTTCAATAAGAGAATTAGTAAACAAAAGTGGGAAGAACTTCAGACTTATGTTTTAACAAAAATAGCCAAGTAAACCTGCTGTAATCATCCGCAAAGAGCAAATAAAAAGAAATTCATTGATTGCAGTAATGGGTGCAGGACCCCAAACATTGATGTGAACTAGATCAAAATGTTTAGCAGATTCAGTTACAAATTGAGGAAATGATACATTTCCCTTTCAAACAGTGTTCACATAAAACTTTATTTTCTAGACTAGCATGAACAGAGTTAGGAATCAAATCAGGAAATACAATTTATAAAGTTTTAGAACAAGGAAGGCCTAATATTTGATGCCAAAGTAGCCATTTGTTGGTGATAGATTGTGCAGGAAAAGCAATACAGACACAAGACTTACGAGATAAACTTTGAGCATTGGAAATGTTGTCACGGGTCTTGTTAGGATAAATGGGGTATAACCCATTCTCACTCAGGCCCTTGTAAAGAACCCTCCCTGAATGTAAATACTAAATACAAAAATGGTCAGCATCAAATTTACACCTACAATTGTTATCAATTGTTATCTTTGCACAGTTTATGGATTGAGAGGAGATTGGAAGCTATCCTAGGGACATGTAGAATATTACGAAGATTGAAATTAAAGAGTGGAGTTTTCAGAATGCCATTACCTATATTGTTGATAGTTAGTGCTTGACCATTGCCAACAGTGACATGATCATTTCCTTTGTATGGTTGTTGCATAGAAAGATTCCCAATATTGGCAGTGAGGTGATTAGTTGAACCTGTATCAGAAACCCAAGGATCAGTGGACTGAGTATAGTGAGATCCAGTAGCCATAGCAGCTCATGTAGCAGGTGGATGCCTTCCCTGATATGAAAAATCCATGTGGTCATAGCAATCCAGTGCTACATGACCAGATTTACCACATATCTAATATGATGGTCTCCCTTCAGATCTAGTGAATTGATTTTGATACAGTGAATTACTGCCTTGATGAAAAGGATTTTGTGAGGACTGATTAGATCTACCTCTCTGCCTTGTTGATTAAAGTTATTGTTCACATAGAACTGTGCTTGAGATGAATTTTGAGACTTTTGACCACCAGAGGTAAACATAGCTATAGTAATGGCACTGTTCTTGTTAGATTGTATAGAATCTTGAAGCTGCTTCTCTTCAGCATGAAGCAGTGCATGTAACTCATCAAAAGAAAGTTGTTAAGTTCTGGTGCGAATTGCTGAACATAGAGGATGATACTCTCTAGGTAATCTCTTAAGTACAATGTGAAGTAATTCTTCATTGCCCACATTTACTCCAACTGCCCAAAGCTTATCCCTTGCTTCTTTGATATTGTGTAAGAACACATTCACTCAATCATTCTCCTTGATACTGTGAAGTTCAATCTTCAAATTTGGAATATTAGATCGAGAAGAGGAAGCAAACCTCTTCTCTAAGGCCTTTCACACATCAATGGCAGATTCAACTCCCATAACTACAGAAACTACTGCTGGTGAGAGAGTAGAGTTGATCAAAGTGACCAAAGCTTGATCACAAATCTGCCATGATTCAAATTCAGAATTGATCCGTGAAGTAATTTCTCCATTGCTGCCGCAGAGAAATTGATCAGGTATTGGAATTGATTCATCCAGATGCTGAATCAAAGGGTAGGTTTTGAGAAGTGAAGTGATATGATGTTTCCAAACTATATAGTTTGATTGATCAAGCTTCACTGTCATGAGATTAGCCATGTTTGAGAGTAAAAACAGAGGTGTTTGATTTGCATGATGATTGGATGGAAAAGATGTTAATGGAGGTATAGGTAATGAAGTTGAAGGTATGAAATTCAAGGGTGGTGTGGTGTTGACTGAGATGAAGGCTTTGATGCCATTGATGGCTTTGATACCATGAAGAAGTTCTAGAACAATAGAGACCAATCTAGCAGAGAAGAAAGGTTGAGGGAAAGAATGATTGGAATTGATAATACTCAGCTTGCATTGATCAGAAACAGAGATACAATATATAAGGCTGGGTGAGACAGTCAAAGCCAATACAGTTGCTCACTTCACCATATCAGAAATAGAAACAGATTCTGTTACAACACTATGATCTCTATTATCATTACACAAGTACCCATCAGTTAACTCAAGCTTCCATTGATACGCATGTCGTTTTGGTTATGTGTTGCTGTATATGCAATGTCGTCTGTTTCATTACTGCATATCTCTTTTCAATTTGTGCAGCCAGTGCTGTTAGCATTTCCTTGCTGAGTGAAACTACTGAAGCTTAAAGCTATCTTTGGAAGGTCATCAATCATCAGACTCTGATATTGCACTGAAACACATACTAATATATGCATAGTCTAAGGTACTTTTACATGTGTATGACCATAAGGGGACTTTTGAGACTGTCCATATTCAGGATGCCACTGGGCATGAATTCGCAACTCGTTTGGGCAATGTGTTCACTATTGGCAAGGGGACAAAACCATGGGTATCCCTTCCCAAGAGTAAGGGTATTAAGCTAACCATCATTGAAGAGGCCAGGAAGAGGCTTGGAGCCCAAACAGTATCCACAGCATAAGATATTGTGGTAAAAGTTGTCATGAAGATTAAATGACTGTTATTTTGTAGTTCGATCCTGGATTTCTGTTCCAATTTTTGTCATGTTTCTCATACTTTAAAGTTGAACAGCCGATCTTAAACTTTTGTAAAGAACTGACATAGTTTGGTTTGAAATGTCTTGTTCACTAATCAGGAGGAGAACAAAATCCTGGACAAAATGCATCGGCAGAAGGTTGCAGAGGTTGAAAAGCTAACCCAAACTGTTCATGAGCTTGAGGAGGCTGTTTTGGCTGGTGCTGCTGCTGCTAATGCTGTGTGTGATTATCAAAGAAAAGTGCAAGAGATGAATGTAATGACTGTTACCTTTGGAATTTTCAGTTCTACAAAACAACAACTGGTAGTCATTTTGAATGTGTTAGAAATGCTCCAAATTGCTTCTAACCTTCAAGCTTGAATAGGAGGAGAGAAAAACTTTAGAACGGGAAGTGGCTCGTGCAAAGATTACTGCAAATCATGTTGCCACTGTAGTTGCAAATGAGTGGAAAGATGCCAATGAAAAAGTGATGCCTGTTAAGCAATGGCTTGAGGAAAGAAAATTTTTTCAGGCATGTTACCAATTCAATGCCTCTTTATCATGTTCTTCAAAGTTCATTTCTTCAAAGAATACCCTGAATACTGAGCAAGTATTATTGCTGGAAGTCACTCTCTAATGGATGTTTCTGCTACGGATATTCTTAAACAGTTGGTTCTGCTATTAGTTTGTACTCAATTAATATGTTTATTTATACATTGATTGATTGATCAAATAATCCTGGCATAGGAAGTGTCTGATATAACATCAAAACGTAATCTTCTTGTAGTGTGCTGGGTTTATCATCTAATAACTGTAAGCGAGCTAGGATTGTTTCATGATGCATGGAAGAAAGAGGCATGCTACTGTCTATCCTTGTTTGTTATGTTTAATTTTGATTTTTATTGCCAACTATAAAATAGAAACCAGGATGTTAAACAGGTTGTTATCAGAATAAGACTAGGTGACATATAGTTAGATCAATATGGAGTATAGTGTTTCAAAATACATAGTTGCTATGGAAAGCTGAATATTGTTGTTTTGAAGTACAATAAATTATAAGGTATTGTAAAGACTAAATATAGTTTTACATATACTTTCAGGGAGAAATGCAACAGCTTTTGTGATAAACTGGCAGTAGCTGAACGCACTGCAAAGGCAGGAGCGCAGTGTGTAAGCTAATCTATTAGCTTCATTCCCTGCTTTTGTTACTTGCTGAATATTCATTTTTTGATTGTTCATTTATTACTTGATTTCTTAGGAAAAATACCAAATGCAATTCAAGGTTTTGGAGGAAAGGCTTAAAACATCTAATGGCAACTCTCGCTCTGCCTCAGAAGGGAGAACCATAAGCAATGGATCTTCAAGGCGTCAGTCTCTTGGTGGAGCAGAGAATTTCTCAAAGTCATCCTCCAATGGGTATCTATCAAAGAGAACTTCAAATTCACATTATGGGCTTCTCAGATCAAACAGTGCTAGCACATTATTAAAGCATGGTAATATCTCAACGAGATCACTTGATGGTGGTAGTAGATCACTGGATGGAGATAAGCTGATACCAGATGCAAGTGAGAAAGATAATGTGCCCACCAATACCTGTGATCAGAACCTAATTAGCGAAACAAATGGTACTCACATGGAGAGTGCAAATGGAACTCCAATTGGAAACACCAAACCAGAACATGAAGATTATGTTCTATGGTCTATTTAGTACCAATATTTCATATAAACCACACTAAAATTTTAGTTCCAATTTTTCATATAAATCACACTAATATTTTAGCACGCATTTCATAGAAAATTACTTATGTTTTTCACAATTAAAATGCAACTTGGGTAATTTCATTCAATTAGTGATATCTCATTTAAACCAAGTCTGATTTTTGCCTATGACCAAGCAAATTACAAGGAATTTCATGGTCTTAAAGATAGCACCAAAATTAATCCAATCACATGGTTGGATTTCTATTAAAGCTCAACTAGAATTAGTCAAACGCATAGAAATTGATAAAAATCAACAAAAATATAGGGTTTAATAATTAAAACCATGAAATCATTTAGAGCTGGACAAAACATAGTATCAACAAACCTCTTGATGATGAAGTTTTGAAGACATTCCAAGAATTTTCCATCCACAAAGCCCAAAGGTGTTGAGTTGTTTACGTTCAATCAACAACAAGAGCAAGAGCATCAAAGCGCATAATATTTTCATCAAAGTAAGTGGTAGATATGTGGATTGATCCAGGAGAAGAAGGGCAGCAATCTATTCTAAATTTTCAAAGAGAATCCGCTATTAAACCATTCACAAAAAAGAAGGCGCATGCATGTAAGCATCCAAACCTAGCTTAATTTATGTTTTTTTTTTTAATTATAAATTTTGCACAATATGCTGAATTTTAATGATATTACCTATTAATGTTTAAGCATTTTCTTGAATGATATTTTAAAATGATGTAAAGAAACATGATGAATTAAGATATGTAATGATTAAATGTGTTAAGTTTTGACTCTGAATATTATTTTAATCCATATGATGATCCTAAGTTTTTTCATCAACAATCTATGCCGTGATGATGACATGAAAAGTATATGTTTTATGCATAACATGAAATGGCCAATAACTCCTGAAGGACCAAATTTTCATTGAGTGGAATGGGTGCCTAACTTTTTTTTTTTTTTTAAGAAACAAGCACGCATACACAAAAGGGAGAGGAAATGGGTTGTAACAAAAATGACCTTCTCATGTTTAGGTTCATGAAAGAAAGGTTTAAAAGAGGGGGAAAATCAGAGAATCATCACAATGGGCTAATTGTCATGTGATAACATCCCCAATAAAGGTCCACCTGTGATACTCCAAAGCTCATCATATTCATTGAAATTAATGTTTCTAAAACATCTACACTTAGACATACTAAGTGCCAATTCTGTGCTACTTAACTCAGTTTTATAAGAGGCGGTCTGGCATCCAACTCTTGGAAGGGGACAGATTTGAAAAAAAAAAAAATTATTCCCACTGTGTAGTCAACTATTAATGTTTAATAATTACCACACAAAAAAAATTGTTATTGTTTAATATTCTAATTCAATTATGAGATTAAATTCTATAAGAATGGGATGTAAAACTCATGTTTTATACCATCCAATAAATGATTGCCACATTATCCATCCTTATAGAATTTAATCTCTTCGATTATACAAGAGTAATAAGTGATTGCCACACCATCCATCCTTATAGAATTTAATCTCTTCAATTATACAAGAGTAATGAATATAAGAACTGCATACAATAACAAAAGGCTGATCTAAACACGAAATCTCAACCATCATATCATCTCTTCATTGCTACCACAAATTAATGCCATGTCTATTGAATTGACACTTTGACAAAAGTAAAGAACATCACTTTAAATTTAGTTACTAATAAGAGCCTTTGTAATAAAAGGAATGTGTTCCCCTCCTTTTCTTTTTCTAGTCTTTTATCTTTCTTTGTAGTTGTCTATAGAACATATAAAACTAAAAGTAAGATTGTATAGTGGTAAATGATCAGCTCTATTCATGATTTAGTTTCTCCAACTGTGGGACAACAAAAACCCTTCTTACCAACGAGAAACTAATCCTTATACAATGTTAGATTGTTATGGTTCGTTTGGATTGAGGGAGGGAAAGGGAGAGTAGAGTAGATTTAGCACAAAATTAGCTTATTTTAGCTAACTCTACTCTACTCCATTTCCCCTCCTTCCCCCCTCCATTCAAACAGGCCATTAGTGACCAATGAAGCGAATGCAAGATAGGACTAAGCTTATTAATAATTTCCATGTTGTCTTGAACCACAATATATCCACCTGGTCTCAATATGTGATCCATCTCAATGATTACATCTAAGACATCACATCTGAAAAAATTGCAAATATCTCAAACCACCATCTAAAGTTGAACTGAAAAATATTGATTTAGGTTTAGCATTTCTTTTCTTTTTTGGGGTAAAAATTTATTTGAGCCAAATAGAGAAACACAATTTTCATATTTCTATTGCCATTCATAAAAAATCCCCATATCAGTTATGAGGTACCAATCACCATAGGATAAAAAGGATAGTGAACCAAATCATTGTTCTACCTTTGTTTAAGATTTCTGAAGAGAAAGCTGGAATGCAATAGCTCATAAGTTCGAGGATAGGTGTTTAAAGGCTCACACCAATCGTGATAGATTCCAATCAACCCTCTGTCAAATATAATAGACAGAATATCTGGTACATCAATGGGGATGACATTCATTACCCAAACAGGTAGATCAATAAGTGCTACAGAAAATCTGAAAAAAGAAAAATCACAAATTCAGTTTAGAGAATAGGTGAGGGGTGATCCTGCAGTATGCCATTGTGGGTTCCTTTTTTGGAAAGTACCCAAGTCCATTGACAACAAGGGATCTCGGGCCTCCAATCTGGTTCTCCGCGGCCTATTGGGATCGTTATATGAACCAGTTTGTGCACAAGTCACATAAAACTCCTCAAGGCAAAAAAATGCGATTCCTCCTAAGCAATAAAATACCATTATAAGTGTTTTAGTATCATAAAATGACCCTTTACTCTTACAAAATAAGTATTCATAATATTCACAATGAAAAGGAGATTGAAATAGAATATTTGAGGCTTATCTTTTATTGTGTGAACATTTAAAAGAGTTCCTTCACTTGGTTCCCCGAGCGTGATGTCATGGTACCCCGAACGGGATGTCGTGGTTCCTAGGGGTACTAGGCCTGTAATCCATGGAACCCAGAATGCTGATTCCTTGAACTATAAGATCTTTCTCCATGCTTATTATGCAATGGAGTTTTGTCATTTCCCTTATCTCTATAGGTCCTGCATAAGAACACACTATACAATACACATATCTTCAAATAATTATTAGTTTCTTAAATTAGGATATACATTTTAATACATATACATATATGTAAATGAATTTCATGAGAATGTGTTAACCATGAGGATCCTGACCCCAATTCTCACAGACTTAGTGCTTTTGCACAAGACTTGTAGGATTTGGAACTCAGCTCCAAGTAGCTTTGCTTGGGCATTGCCTTCCAAGATAATTAGGTAACGATGATTTTGTGGGAGAAAGTGATATCTGATGTGTGCATGTTTTAGCATATGTTTCTTCGGAGGCTAAGTGATATTTTGAATGATCTTAAGGATATGGGACGAATTCCTCCACCTTAGCTCTCTTATTTTGTTCATTTTTCTCTCCCTTACTGGGCTATTAAAGCTCTAAGAGTTATCCTTTTGAACCTTTGAACTCTCCATTTTTCCCTCCATTTGAATCCCTCTTTTCCCCCCCTTTTTGCTATGCCTTAATGTTCCTTTTAGCTTAATTAAGCAATTATAACTCAAAAGGGGCATTTGGCTTTAGCTACAAATGGAAGATTCTTTCTTGGAAAGCCAAAAAAGTGGGTGGGCTACTTAATGCAATGTTTGACAACTTTAATTGAAAGTGACAATTGAGAGGAAATTGTGGGGAGGTATCATGCACATGGGGAACTGAGTTTTCCATTGGTTCATGCATTCCAAGCAAATATATGAACCAAGGGAAACCTTGGGAATCCTCCTTTCACCATAAATCACTCCCCTACCAACCAAACCACTTCTCCCTTACTATCCACTCGAGATCCCACTGGCTTGGACCATAGGTTACAAAGATAATACTTGGTTTTGCTGGATTTTTAATGGCTTTTTGCTGGAAATCTGAACATACATCTTGGTTTTCCCATGTGTTAGCTAAAGTCCTCTTCTCAAGGCTTCAAAAGGACACCGTAGGAGGCAAAATTTTAAGCCAAACATAAAAAGCCAAATCAAAATTTAGTGGCAAATTCTAAGTTAGTGTCATTAAATTAATTAAACCAAATGATGACATGTGTCATCCAAATCGATATTACATTGACATATTGAAATTTGCCACGTGTTAGTTGGCCCACAAGATAAAGATAAATTTCCTATACAAAATTTATGGATAATTATCTTTATAAATAAATAAAATAAAGATAAATTTTCTATTCAAAATTGATAGATAATTATCTTTATTAAAATAAATTAAATAGAGATAATTATTTATCTTTATTGGTTATTATTTTTATCAAAATATGATATTTATCAAAATAGATAAATAGAGATAACTATCTCTAAGAAGAATTTGGGCTAATCAAAAGTCTACTACATACTTTCAAGTATATCAATTCAAAGTGAAGCTTGTCCTCCAAAATCACTATAAATAGAGGACATCCCCTCGCATTTTCAATACCAAGTTTTCAAGAGACCAAGCTGTGGAGAAATTCTGTCTTAAGAATCTTTGAAGAACTTGAAAAACATTCAAAGGGCTTGAAGAACTTAAAGGACAATAAATCTCTAACAAGCTCAAGGCTAGAGATTCGTTGTGAAGACCGTTCAATCCAACTTCCAACCAAAGTCAAGAAGATCTCTTGTTCGAGTTCTTTGAAGTTCTATTGGAATTAAGCTAAAGAGCCTCCATAAACCTCAACAAATCCAAATATTTGAAGTTCAATAGATCAAACCTCTAAAGCCCCGAAGAACTTCAACCGAAGAGCCTTCACATTCAAAGACTTGAAGAACAATAAATCTCTAATAAGCTTAAAGCTAGAGATTTGTTGTAAAGATCGTTCAATCCATCTTCCAACCAAAGTCAAGAAGATTCTTTGTTCGAGTCAAGTTCAAAGAAGATAGAATCAGAGGGTATTCTTTTGTAAAATAATTGAAATAGAGATTGTACTCATTATCCATCAATACAAATTTTTATTTGCAAACCATATTTCTTTTCAATTGTTTGATTTTCTACAATTGGGAAATTTTGTGTTTACAGACACATCAAGGTCCTAGGGCCTTGATGCTCTTCGTGCTGCATATCCTCTGACCTGACCGAGATCTTTGTTGCATGTCCTCTGGCCTGACCAAGTTTGGATCCTTTTCTTTTTTTTAATTATTATTATTATTTCTTTTTCTTTTTTCCTTCTTTTTGGGACTTTGAGCCTTCTTGGTACTTTTTAACTTCATGAATTAGGTTTTCTTTTGTTAAGGCCCATGGTCTTTCCTTACTTTTCATGGAACAGTCTTTCTTGTCAAATTTTGGTCCTCAACAACCATTTACTCCTTGTAGAACAGAACTCAAAAGAAAAAAAGAACGGGTTATTTTTAAGGCTAGCTATTAAGAGCCCTCCCCTTGCATGTTCACATTTAAGGAGGGAGAAAACTGAAAGTAAGGGAAAACCTAAAGACTAATGATTAACTAACAAAACAAACAAAAATTAAGAAAAATGGAGTTAACATATTGCTAACTTTGTATACTTTAGCCTCCATAGTGAGCATTCCTATCCATCACATTCCTCACACTTGACCAATTTATGACAAGGTCATTCAAATAAACATCTAATACAAGGACAGACCAATGTTTTGTATCCTCATAGAACATTTCTTCAGCACTTGATTCAATTGATAGGCTTGGAGGTTTACTACTAAGCCTCTTGAGCCAGGGCATAGGCCAGCTGAACAAGTTACCCATACTATCAACTAAAAGCAAAGAAAGACAATGATTGAGAGGCACATACCTACCACGGAAACATAGATAAGATTAGCACAAATATGGATAAAATTTTGAATAGTATTCTAAAAATTGATTCTCCGACAGTGCGCCAATAGCATTAAAAATAGTTGCAACAATGTTAATGTGATAGAGAGACAATGTGTTTTGGAAAAATACCATGAACTGTTTTTCCCATCTTTCTGATCACATAATGGTGGGTAATTATTATTTTTTCGTTTATTGTAGCAAGAAGGTGAGACAAGCTTTTGGTATATTACAAGCCCAATTCCAGATAAATCAACTGTCCTAGCCACAACTTTCCTGCATATTGATTTGGTCAAAGCCACCATCGCTTCAAGAATCATTAAATGAGAATGTCTAACTTTGATCAACTAGACACCTATTCAAGCTTTTCTATATCTCATATTGGTAAATCTTAAAAGGTTAAAAAAAATTATGAACATAAAAATATGAATTAATTACAAATCCATCTAAAAACCATGAATAACTAGAGCAATATAATTTAGAGTGTGAGGTCAGATCACAAAACCTTCCATACATTTTGATCTCTTTCATTGTCGCAATGAACTGGTGTAGCAGACCACATAAAAAAAGCCACCAGGCCTAATAATTCTGTTGAGTTCCAATAATGTTCTCCCACCTAAGATTTACAACCAAAGAGACACAACACAATCAATGAATACAAGCAATTCAATCTTATAAATTAGTCCATGCTTGCCAAGCAATTCTGGAGGATAAGTCATAATCCTTAATCCTTGTTAGCCAAAGCTCCAAAGGCCAAATACTTTCCTAGGCGCTCCATTCATAAGTGTTCATCCAAGCCCCATCATTCATGGTTTTGGAGGAACATAACTAAATAAGATAACCTAAAACTCAGGGAAGCTAGATGGTGGGTGGGGAATGGAGATGGCATATCTCTCAAAAACCCTAACTAGATCAAATGCCCTAACCAAAACCTGCAGAACCCAAACCCGGTATCTGGTTCTGTTGTTGATCTAATTGACCAGTCTAGAGGTGTGTGGAAATCTAATTTGGTTAGAAAAGTATATCCACACCCTTAAAGTTCTGAAATTTTGAAAATTCCCATTTCCAAGACTGGGAGTGTCTTGGATAAACTTTTATGGAAACATTCGAGTTCAAAGGAATATAAGGTTAAAAATGCATATAGTCTATTGTTGAAGGACTATATTCAAAACTCCCCTATTCACCTTAGGCCATCCCAAGTACTAGCAGAGGTATGGAATCTAATTTGGAAGGTGAAAGTGCCCCATAAAATAAGTATTTTTGTGTGGAAGCTTATGCATGACAGCCTTCCTACAATACTCACCCTCAGGAATAGAGGTATTCATACTATTAGCACGTCCCATGTGTAAGGAAAAGGAGGAGTCCTCTTCTCACATTTTCCTCCATTGTACCTTTGCTAGAGCCTACTAGCATAGATCTACACTGGGCTTACACATCTAATCTAAGAGACTCATCTGTGTAAATTTGGATTAGTAATATATTGATAAACTTTAAGAGTTTGGAGCAAGATATGATGAAAGATATGCACACTATCTTCGCCTATCTATGGACTATTTGGAATCATAGGAATCTTGTTATCTAGGATGCACGGACGCGGCTCCCAGGCCAGCGCACCCGCGTCCGATGCGGCGGGACGCGACGACGCGGGAGGGACGCCACAGACCGCGCGTCCGTGCCGCGTCATGCCACGTGGCGATTCCCGAATCGGGCCGACGCGGCCCAAATCGGGCTGACTCGATCCGTATCGGCCTGTATCGGTCGAAACGGCCGAGTCAGGCCGAAATTAAAATAATAAAAAAAAAAAAGGTGCAAAACGCACCGTATGACTTAACCTAAATACCCAGACCCCTCTTAGACCCTCACACTTCGTCCAAAACTCCCAAACACCCTCTCTCACTTCGTCCCTCATCTCCCTTCTCTGTGTGCTCCGTCCCTCATCTCTCTTCTCTGTGTTTCAAGCTCTTTGTGAGTGCTGTGTGCACACTGCACTGCTTCAGCCTTCAGGTGTGCTCTCTCTGCTCTTTTCTTGAATTTTTATTCTTTGTTCTTTACGATTTCTCTCTTTCAAATTGCTTAGAAATGAATTTGTGAATCTGAAAATTTATGTGCTTGACTACTTGCTGTGTTTTTTTGCTTGTTTTTTCAATTCTTGTGGGAGTTAAAGGGTTTTGTTAACCTGTGATTTGTGATTTGTGGTTTGTGGGAGTTAAAGGATTCTGTGTTTTTTTGCTGTGAACCTGGTTGCTGTGGTTTTTTTACTGTGAACTTGGTTTGATTTATCATTAATTTATTTAGTTAATAGTTATTATTTGTAGGTTATTTGTGGGAGTTAAAGGGTTTTTTTGGTTCTGTGGTTTTGTGTTTTTTTGCTGTGAACCAGGCTGCTGTGTTTTGTTGCTGTGAACTTGGTTTGATTTATCATTAATTTATTTAGTTAATAGTTATTATTTTTAGGTTAAATTGAATCTATTGAATTTACAATGGACGAAGTTAATAGCACAGAAAGTTCACAAGAAGTGTCAAATGCTGAATCTCCTCTTTGGCAGTATGTGACTAAAGTAGAAAAACTAGCTGGTGCATCTGTTAAATCTGGTGGAAACACATATTTTAAGTGCAACTATTGTGATATAGTTTTTATGGGATCCTATTCTAGGGTTAAGGCTCATTTATTACAAATTTCTGGCAAAGGTATTAGAGCATGTCGTAGTGTGTCAAAGAGCCATAGGTTGGAAATGCAGCGAATGCATGATCAAGTTGAGACTAATAAGTTAGAGCAAGAACAGAGAAGTCAAATTCCCTTACCCCCACCTCCCCCAGGCCGTGGGATACCTATTTCCCCATTTCGGAGACAAGAAGGGAGTGATAGTAGTCATAGTACAAATCCGGTTGATGCTAAGAGGAGGAAGGTGACTATGAATACTACTTTGGAGAAAGCATTTCAAAATAATGCTAGACATGATTTGGATAGTAGAATTGCTAGGATATTTTACACCGGTGGGCTTCCGTTTAACTTTGCAAGGAACCCACATTATCGTAGTTCCTATGCATTTGCTGCTACTCATAGCATTTCGGGTTATCTTCCTCCTGGATACAATGCTTTGAGAACAACACTTTTGCAAAAGGAAAGAGCTCATGTTGAAAGACTTTTGAAATCAATTAAGGACTCTTGGCTTGAAAATGGTGTAAGTATAGTTTCTGATGGATGGGCAGATCCACAAAGGAGGCCTCTTATTAATATTATGGCTGTATCAGATGGGGGTTCAGTGTTTATAAAGGCAATTGATGGGTCAGGTGAGTTCAAAGACAAGCATTACATTGCTGGGGTGTTGAAGGATGCTATAAAAGAGATTGGACATGAAAAAGTTGTCCAAGTCATCACTGATAATGCTAATGTGATGAAGGCTGCTGGAGCTCTTATTGAGAGTGAGTATCCTAAAATATTTTGGACGCCTTGTGTTGTCTACACTCTCAATCTAGTTTTGAAGAATATTTGTGCAGCAAAAAACACTGAAAAGAATGAAGTTACATATGAGGAATGTAGTTGGATTACACGTGTTGCTGATAATGCATCCTTCATACGTGTTTTTATCATGAACCATTCTATGAGGTTGGCAATGTTTAATGAATTTTGTCCATTAAAATTGCTCCAAGTTGCTGATACTAGATTTGCTTCGGTGGTTGTAACGTTGAAAAGGTTGAAGTTGATAAAAAGATGCCTTCAAGCCATGGCTATTAGTGACCAACAGGCTTCTTATAGGGAGGATGACGTTGGAAAAACTCAAAAGGTGAAAGATATGATTCTAAGTGATCTTTGGTGGGATAATATTGATTATATCCTTGAATTCACAGCACCTATTTATGATATGCTACGAATAGCCGACACAGATAAGCCTTGTCTTCATCTTGTGTATGAGATGTGGGATTCCATGATAGAGAAGGTGAAAGCAGTGATATATCGGCATGAAGGCTTGGAAGATGATCAATATAGCTCATTTTGGGGTGTGGTGTATGATATACTCATTGATCGGTGGACTAAAAATTCTACACCACTACATTGCTTGGCTCATTCCTTAAATCCTAAGTAAGTACATTTATTATCTATTTTCCTTAGTTCACCCTTTTAGTAAAACACACGTTTGATCTATATTTGTTTTTTAATCTTTAACTAGGTATTACTCCATTGAATGGCTTTCGGAGAATCCAAAACGCATCCCTCCACATCGGGATCATGAAATTTCTATGGAAAGAAGCAAGTGTTTGGAGCGATACTTTGAAGATGAGAATGACTTAACGGTGATGAAGTATGAGTTTGCTAAATTTTCAGGAGGGAGGTTTCCTTCACCAAGTGCCTTGACAGATAGGTGGACCTTACTACCTTTGGTTTGGTAGCAATACCATGGTTCCGCATTTCCAACTCTTCAAACCCTTGCCCTTAAACATCTTGGACAACCTTGCTCATCCTCATGTGCTGAGAGAAATTGGAACACGTACAAATTCATTCATTCCTTAAAAAGAAACAAAATGGCTCCTGCACGCGCTGAGGATTTGGTATATGTGCATTCTAATCTTCGACTCTTGTCAAGGCGCAATGAAGAGTACATACATACCGCAACAAAGATGTGGGATATTGCAGGAGACTCTTGGAATGAGAGTGACATGCATGGAGGAGCTGGAATTCTTGAGAATGCAGCTCTTACACTTGATGAGCCAGAGTTGGAGGCCATAGTTATTGGGAATGTTAACACTAGTGCTACTACTAGTTAAAGTGAAGTTCGAAGTGAAGCTATTGATCTTGAGGATGATGATATTTGTGTTTGATTGTCTTGTTGATTATCTTTTATTTTGTTTTAGTTTCAAATTTATGAGTTATATTCTAATTTCCAAACATCATGGAATGTTTTAGTTTCAATCTTGTGGATTATATTTAATTTATGAACATCATGTTTTAGTTATTATCTACTATTGCTCTTAAATTTGGTATTTGTTTATATAATGTGAAAAAGTAAAAGTATGCTTAGCAATATATTAAACATATATTGTAAAAATATTTTTAATAATTTTTTAATCGCCGAGTCCTGCCGCACCCGCACCCACCTTTTTCAAAAATTGCCGAGTCCCGCACCCGCACCCGAATCCCGAAACGCACCCGTGCTTCATAGCTTGTTATTCATGAAGGTAAGACTCCTATACCTATTGAAGTCATCTTAACCGCCCAAAGTTTGTCTTGCAGGTTTCAAGAAGCCTATACAATGACAAAATAGTCAACAGAGAAGGTCAATGCAACCTCATTCAACTAACCAGGGTATTGAAGGACCTTGGGAGTTGATCATCAAGATAATTAGAGCCAGAAATAGAAGGATTAGAAGAATTGCCTTTGCATATGAAGCTATCAACCTTCAAGGTCTGCACATACTCTCAGGTGGAGCAACTTGTGCAGCAGAAACTCCTATTAATGAAGCAACTTAGGAAGCACTCGTAGAAGTAGTAGTAAAAGCTATGGGACTAAGATTCTGCATAATTTATTTTGTTTTTGTGCAGTAGTAAAAAATTAGTGTAGTCTTGTAATCTAAAATGTTCCTCTAGATGGCAAGATAGAACTATGGTTGTAGATATCATTGCTTTACAACAGCAGGGTCTTAACTGTAAAGCACTTTTTGTTAGTAGAATCATTCTAGGTTCGGTTTATGATATTGCTATCCTAGCAACCAATATCCCAGGACATCATAGCTAGACTCATCTAGCTTTTTTTAATGTTTCTGATTTCTCTATTGGTATAAACAAATAAAATAAAATAAAAAAGAATCATTTGTCACCAATAAATTAAATATTGATATGAAGTTGTCTAATATCAATAACTATCAATTCTAAGATTCCCATTGCTACAATTCACAGATACTTTGCTAGGAGCTACAATGGGTGAGCAAGGGAGCCGAGAAACCACACCACACCTAGGGCTGACCACAGGAGCTGAAGCCGATCATCTTTTCGATGCCGGTGCAGTGATGTAATCGGATAGCAATTCCGAAAATCGAAACTCAAGCTGAACTGAACCAAGAAGTGTTTTTATCATATATATATATATATATATATAATATTTAATATATATTAAATTACTATTATACCCCTGTAACTTAATGAAACATTGTCGTTTTGCATTAGGGTTACAAAATTGAACAACATGTAAATTCTTTTTTTTCGCATGACCTAGGAGCACTAGTATTGGCAGTGGCAGCTCTAAGAATTTTGTTTAGGGGGTTCATTAAAAAAATTTAATAAAAAGATATCTTAAATATATTGAGTTATTGACAAATAATAATATGTGAAGTTTTATAATTTTATTCTACAAGTTTTCAAATTTTGAATGTTGCATGATAGTTCATTACGAGTATCTATTATCAAGGTGGATAGTTATGAGCCTATGACCATTTTATTTTGTTAAGTTTGTCCAACATTTTTTTTTATACAGCTGTTATTATCTATTTGACTTTGTTTTTATAAAAATATTTTAGACTAAATGACTAATCTCAACTCATTAGCTCCGTATTAATTATTAACGCACATAATCACACTCATTCATATATAAAATTATACACTAGTTGTCTACTTAACCAATCAAATACTTGAATAATCCCTAATTTTACAATTTTTTTCTTGAATTTTACTTACTTCATAACAAAAAGTTATTATAATATGATAACAATACACACACATGTAAAAAAATCCTCTCTATTATAAAGTTATATTATATTTATATTGTACACACAAACAACCACATACATCATAATTTACACAAATAATATTATAACAAAAAGTAATGTACACAATCAATATTAGACACACTCACACATATATAATATAAATTTATAAAAAAGAATTACACTTACAATTCACAAACATGTACTCTTTACTCTTAGAGTTGAAAATACTTGTAATAAGAGTGTGCAAGATTTAAGTCAAGGCGTGCAAAAAATATTTTTAAGAATAAATTAAAGTATTAAACTAAAAAAAATATTTTATATATATAATTTTTCTTTTTTTTTTGAAGTTAGGGGGTTGAACCCCTTGATTAAGCTGTAGCGCCGCCCCTGAGTATTGGGGGTGTAAAAATCCTCTAGTTGCTATTTTAGCCACCACACCCATAAATCACTGTTTGTCATATGTAAAAAAAAAAAATTAATAATAATAATAATAAATTAAAAAATTAAAAAAAAATTATTTTCTTTTCTTCTCTCCCTCCTCTGTATTCTCTGCGTTTTCTTTTTCCCTTCTCCCTTTTCCTTCAGCCCCTCTTACTTTTTTTCTCTCTCTGTGCATTTTGTTTTAGTTGAAAGATTTCAAAGCCATTTTTGGGTGGTTTGATTCAAAACGGCCTGATTTTATAAATCTGGGTTTGTTGTGTTTATGGATATTTGCTATGTTTATGGGTGTTAGGTGTGGGTATTTGCTATTTGATGATGGTGGTGGCTGGTGATTATGGCGGTGAGTATGGCAGCGGGTATGGCTGGTGAGTATGGCAATGGTGGTGGGTATGAATCTCGGTGGGTATGGAAGTGGCGATGGGTTTGGGTTTGGGTTTGAATGGGTGGCTTTGGTGGTGGGTGGTGGGGGTGTGGGTCATACAGTGGCAGCGACAGCGGCTCGGTATGTGTGGTGGAGGTCCGTGGGCTTCTGCTAGGTTTTAGATATGCTTTTTGTGGGTGATTCTACTAGTTTTTTGGGCGGTGCGGTGGCCGTGTGGAAGGGAGAAATAGATGGTGGCCGGGATCTGGGTTTAGGTTTAGTTGGATGATCTGGGTTTTTGATATGGATTTCTTCATTGGTGGTTGTGGCTTCGGTTATGGGTGTTGGTTCGATAATGGATGGTGGTTTAGTGGAGGCTGGTGGTCCGATCGTTAGGGTGGGTGGTTTGATGGTGTTTTTGGTTGCTGTGGACACAGAAAATAGTAGTATTTTTTTTTTTATCCATATATATTAAGAGGGTTCAAAAAGTTTGTTATTACTTTTTTGGGATAAAACCTATTTTCGTCCCTACATTTTCACACGATTCTCACTTTGGTCCCTAACTTTTTTTTTCACCGCTTTTAGTCCTTGTTTAGAAAAACGCATTCTATTTTAGTCCTTTCCGTCAGTGCCCTAACGGCAAAGTCCTAGGTGGCAGACGGAACAACCTACTAGCTGACGTGACGCTGACGTGACGCTGATGTGGCGATTAAAATATTATTAAAATATATTATTTGGCATTTTTATATGCCATGTCAGCATTTTAATTTAAAAAAAAAAAAAACCATGTCAGAAAATTTAAACCAAAAAATAAAATAAATTAAAAAACAAAACTTAAAATTTTTAGTTATTATTTAATTATGAAAAAAACTGACAAGGACAAGAACCCAGAAGAACAAGGACAAGAACAAAAAATTCAAAACCCCCAAGATTATTTTTTAATCTCACTCTCTCTCTTCCTCTCACTTTCAGAGTTTCTCTCTTTCTCCCACACTCTCTCCTCTCTTCCTCAGATCGGCGTGGCACAGATCGGCCTAGAGGCATTGGGTAGGTGGCACAGATCGGCGTGGAGGCTTTTAGAATTTCTCTCTTTCTCCCACACTTTCTCCTCTCTTCCTCAGATCGGCGTGGCACAGATCGTCGTGGCACAGATCGCCGTGGCACAGATCGCCGTGGTCTGGTGTTTGCTCATGGGTAGTCGTGGATCGCTTGGTTGTGGCTCGACGTGGGTCGCCGTGGGTGGGGTGGTCGTGGCTCGCCATGGGTAGTCTTAGCTCATTGTGGGTCGATTGGGTTTGATGGGTTTGCTGGGTTGGATGGCTCGTTGTGGGTCGATTGGGTTTGATGGGTTGGCTGGGTTGGATTCGATGGTGGTTGTTTGTGGCTCGGTAGTGAGTTTGGGTGTGAATCTCAGTGGGTTTGGGTATGAATCTCATGGGTAGGCGTGGCTTGTCGTGGGTGAGGTGATCGTGGGTCGGTTGGATTTGATCGTGGCTCGCCGTGGGTCGGTTGGATTTGATGGGTTGGCTGGGTTGGATTCGATGGTGGCTGGGTTAGCTTCGGTGGTAGTTGGGTTGGTTTAGCTGGTGGGTTTGTGGCTTGGTAGAACTGAAGGGTTTGTGGCTTGGTAGAACCTGGGTTTATGGCAGATTGGTACACTGATCTATGGCAGATTTGTGGGTTATGATTCCAAAGGCTGGGTTTGAGAGAATGGTGGGATTTGGAGGATGGTGGAGATCGATGGGTTGGTGTATGTTGATTTCTGGGTTTTCAATTTTGGTGGGTGTATGTTGATTTCTGGATTTTGGTTGGTGTATGTTGATTATTGTTTGATGTAAGTTTTGGATTTTGATTTGTTTGGTTATAAAGAAAGTACTGGAAAGGCAAAGAAAAAAAAGACAAGAAAATAGGAATTAATTTACTAAAAGTATGAAGAAAATGAACTGTAAGAACACTAAGAACACAAAGATGATCTTCCAACAAAATAATGAAAAGAAAAGAAAATTTTATTTTAATTATTAATTATTATTTAAATAATTAAATAATAACTAAAAATTTTAAGTTTTGTTTTTTAATTTATTTTCTTTTTTGGTTTAAATTTTCTGACATGGTTTTTTTTTTTTAAATTAAAATGCTGACATGGCATATAAAAATGCCAAATAATATATTTTAATAATATTTTAATCGCCACATCAGCGTCACGTCAGTTAGTAGGTTGTTTCGTCTGCCACCTAGGACTTTGCCGTTAGGGCACTGACGGAAAGGACTAAAATAGAAGGCGTTTTTCTAAACAAGGACTAAAAGCGGTGAAAAAAAAAGTTAGGGACCAAAGTGAGAATCGTGTGAAAATGTAGGGACGAAAATAGGTTTTATCCCTACTTTTTTCATATAAAAAATACCCTAAATTAATTAACCTACAACTTAAAAGTGGGGTTAAAAAGTAAATTGAAAAAAGAAAGTTATTTTTTTAAATGTCAAAAATACTCTTATTTAAAATTTAAAAATGGGGTTAAAATAGTAAATTGATAAAAATAATAAATTCCTACTTTTACATTAAAATGCATTTCTATTTCTAATAAACTCCTACTTTTACATTGATTTAAATTCCTACTTCTACTCACTAATTTCTTACAAAATAGAATTACACTTTTCTTAGTTTTAAAATTTCTCTAATCTACAAAACTCACCCATGTATTTATTTATTTATTTTTTTACTTCATCACGATGTATGTGTTTCTTTTGTCCTCTTTTTTTTTCAATTTTTTTTTTTAATTTCATATACCCTTAGGGTTTTTTTTTTTTTTTTTTGTGATTGAAAAATATAGAAATCTAAAATTATAATCAATGTAAATTATTAATTTTCATCCAAAAAATAGAAGAGCTTCTAAGCGCGTGCTCAGAGACTAGTATTATTTTAATGAATTGTATATGAAAATAAAAACTGAGATATTGGGTGAGTTATAAAATGAAATGGTAAAATAAAGAAAGTAGGTTTTAGAGTACTCACAGTGAGGTTGCAACTCAAAGACTGAAAACATACCATATTGCTAGAGATAACAGCTCACGATTGCTAAGAGGTATATGTAACAATTAAGGCATGTTTGGTATATGTGTTTAAACAATAATTTTTAGGTTTTTTGGAAATAAATATGAGTGAAAAAGTGAGTAGGAATAAATGAATACCGAACGTGCCTTAATTTTTTAATTACACACGCTCAAACTCTCTCCCACACGCGTGATTCATTCAGCCCTATCTCACTATTGCTCTCACATTGTCACACAGACGCAGACAAACTCAAGCTCACAGCTCTGCCTTTCTTCACAGAGCACTCTCTCTGCCCAGGATTTTCTTCGGCCAGCCTTCTCTTTAACCAGCCCAGCCCTCTCTCCCTTTCACCTAGCTGTCTCTCCGCCTACCCCCCTCTCCCTTGTGCTGGTTTTGTCTCGAAGATTTGGGTTTTTTTTGGTGGGTCTCGAGCACAAAAATTGGCAGTGATTGTAATGGGGATATCTTGGTGGATTGTTTGAGTTTTTTTGTGGTTGTTGTAGATCGTGGGTGCGTGGGGTTTATGGGTCGGTGATGGTGGCTTGTGGGTCGGTGATGGACGTAGATGTGGATCGGTGATGGTGGTTTGTGGGTCGGTGATGGTAGATCGTGGGTCAGTGATGGTGGTTTGTAGGTCGGCGATGGAAGATCGTGGATGCTATGGTGGTGGTTGTTTATGGGTCGGTGATGTGGTTTATAGGTCGGTGATGGTGGTTTTTGGGTTCCGATTTGCAGAATATAGGCAACGGATAAGGGGCGGAGCTACATAGTGGCTTGTCCCTCGCCGTACACTCCGGCAACGTCTCCCTCGTGAAGAAGCTACTGGTGACTCTCTTAGACTCAGACTCACTCTCACTCAAGCTTGAGTTTTTCGATTTTTTCTTTTTTTTTGGTTTAAACTGTTTCATTCGCATTGTTGATTCTCAGTAAGTGAAACTGTTTTCTGTGTTTTGAAAAATATTGAAAGTGTTTCGTTTTAGTGATCAAATTTGAGGTCCGTTTCTGTTTTTAATTTTGATTTTTTTGTCTTTTGTAAAGTGTTCTGTTTTGTTTTTGAAAATATTGACAGTGTTTCTATATGCATTTTGGTGATTCAGATTGAGATTTATGGTTTTTTGTATTCTCATTCCTGGTTTTCACTGATTCCAAAGTTTTTTATGCTTATTTTAGAATAGTCCAAGTGTTTTTAATTTTACGTGTGATTCAAAGTTTTCATTTTTACTGATTTGGAAGCATATTATGCATGAAAATCTAAGGCTCCTATCACTATATTTTGTGAGAGTATTTACTATTCGAAAGTGCTTTAAGTTTTTTTTTTTTTTTTTTTTGAAAAATTTGAGCATATTTGACTTTTTATATCTGCTCCTTAATTACTGTGAAGTCACCTAAATATCCACATACTCTTTATATTTTCATAGATTTTTAGAGAAATACATGATTGAAGGCATGGGGAGATTGTTTGTGATGAGTCTTGAAGGGAAGATCTAAAGTTGGAGGCAGAGGCCGTAGGCATTGCCACACGGGTGACCCATTTTTGCACTTTGTGAAGACAAAGTTTCTAGGGTAAAATTGTTTTGATTTATTACCCATTTTTTATTAGTTAGATATCATGTGGCTGTGGCTGTGTGTGTTATTCGAATCAGCCCCCATGTAAAAATTCCTAGCTACGCCCCTGAACAGATATATATGAGATATATTATTTTATTGTATTGTTTATATTATTTTAATATGTTTGAATCTTAAAATAGAAGCTTTAATGTTAATTGAATTGCAAAATGAGTATTTAAAATAAATAAAGTAGTGGTTTGAGTTGCTAAAAGTTAAATCTTTTAGCTTTCTTATTGTGAATGCTCAGTCTAAAATGGAACGTTTTTGGCATCTAGATGCTAGTGTTCTAACTCAGAACTCTCTTTCTTGCAGACTCGACTCTCCAGCCGAAGCTACTGCACAGCTCACCCCCTGCCAGTCCGTCGAAAAATCGCCAGTAAGTTTCATATTCATATCACTTAGTCCACGAGTACTGAGTCGACTCAGAGAGTTCTCACTCTTCAATCATTCACCGAGAAAGAGGTAATCTCTGAACAATGAACAATAATCACTAATGATTCAAAATATTGCTTTGTATTTTTTCAGTATTTTTATTTTTATATTTTTTGACTTGGGGATTTTGAGCTACTTTAGTGCTACTGTGTGTGTGGTCAGGGCCGGCCCTAGGCCTAGGCCATTTAGGCCATGGCCTAAGTCCCCCTGACATAAGAAGGCCCCCAAATATTGGGCGGTAAGTTTTTTTTTTTTTTTTTTTTTTTTTTTAATTAAAGAAAAAGTGTGAGTTAGGTGTATATTTTATCCCAATCTTTAGAAGGCCTTAAATATTAGATTTATGCTAGTATATTATAAGTTTTAATATATAGTTCCTACAAATTGATATACTTATCAAAAAAAAAAAAAAAAATAGGTCCTACAAATTGATACTTCACCAATGAAGTAATTCAATACTCATTTTTTATTTTGTTGAAGTGCCACCTCATTGTCACATTAGTTTGTAAGGTTTTTGTAGTAAAATTTGTAATAAGTTTAGCATTTTCTCCACACACACACACACACAAAAAAAAAAACTGTGTATGAAAAATGCTAAAGCCAATGCAAATTTTAGGAAAAAAAAATTTACAAACTAATGTGACGGGAATATGATATGTGTTACTTAAATAATATAATAAAATGAATATTTGAATAACTTTTCTTTTATTGGTGATATGGCAATTTGTAAAACCTATATAGTAATTAACATTAGCTCACTTTGGGTGAATTAGTCATATTAATAAGTAAGAATTAATAATGGATTTGAAATTAAATAAAAATAAATAAATATTATTTAAGTGATATTTAAATGTATAAAGGCCCTTATAAAATTCTTGCCTTAGGCCTCAAACAATCTTGGGCTTGGCCCTGTGTGTGGTACTGCCGTATTACCTATTATGCATTGGCTTCTGTTTATGTGTTGTAGTATAAATTCTTTGTAAAGCATTTCTTGGCCAAAAAACTTTTTTTTTTTTTACATGGAAATCGATATCAATTTTATTTGCATTACATTCTGATTTTAGTTGTTTACATTCTGCCTGTAATGTATTTTATTTGCATTACATTTTGCTTGAAATCTTGAACAGGTTGTGTATTGATATTAGGCTTGAAAGCCCAATTTTTAAATTATTAAAAAAAAAAAAAAAACAGTTTTTTTAATATTTCAAACCAACCAAACTGATTAAATCAACCACAAAAAATTGCACCACTATAGGTTGGAAAGCCAACCCTAGGTGGTGTGCATTGGTTCCAATTATGAGAAAATCGATTCCTATCGGTTCAATGGTAAATATGGAAAAAAATCAAACCGACCGAACCGTGCACATCCTTTCAGCTACAAGTTGAGCCAAAAAAATGGCTGCAGAATGTTCTTATAACATAATAAGAATGATTTTGCTGTTACTATCCATAGAATTTTTTAACTTACTCTTATCTCATCCCTAAAAATTATTGTTACAAATTAAGTTCATGAACTATTTTCTTGCTGATTGTCCTACTGGTCTCACTCTATATGTTTTACAATTTTTCAAAAAGATTACCCACTCAAAAAAAAAAAAAAAAAAAAAACACTTGTGTAGATGTGCTTCAGGTTAAAAATTACATAGAAGCAACTTGCTAGCTTGATCTCACATAAGCTAACCTCAATCTATGAGGTCAAGAAGAAGACTTAACTAATTTAGATAAGAATGGCTCCCACATAAGCTAATTGTTTGCTTGATTTTAATCAAAACAACTTGAAAAATGCTCCTGCATTAGAAAAGAACACCTCTCAACACATAAAAGGACCAATGCAAAGCCTTTAGATCTCAATATTCTTTAGGGATATCAAGCTGTACAAATCCACCAAAAAGAGTTCAGAAACTTCAGTAATCTTCAGTTCAACAAATTGTGGGTTGAAGAATATCTTATCATAAGAATGTCTTGCCATATAATCTTTACAATGGTCTCGAACATTCCTAAGATAATGCAATAGATCTACTGCCTGGTCTCCATAAGTGTTGAAATTGTACACGTTCCCAAGGGGAATTAATTGGAATGTTATTTCTCCAACCCGATACAGTAATGTTTTCAAGTCCATTTTTTATATGTTTATACACATAAGAATCTTGACTAGCATTCACATAATACATCCAAACATGTTAAAGGTAACTAAATCTTGACTCCCAATGCCACAAAGATGGGTGGTTAACAATAAGTTTCCAATCGTGGAAACTCAAAATTAAATAGGAGAATAGCTTGAATATTCTTAAAAAGTTATTCTTTTTTGCCCTCAAATGGATTGGGTATTGATTTTTTATGCTGTAGTTCATAATTAACTATGAGTTTATGTTAGGAACTTGAATTTCTAAAAGTTATCTGAACTTGTTTAGTATTAATACTTGGTGATTGAAAGTTTGGTTTGATTTGAGGTAGCAGTGACCATTGGGTAAGGGAAATAAACAGAAAATGGAGAAAGTGGGACAATTAGAATCAACTCCCAAGATTAGACTTAAATGTAGTCATCCTTATGCATCATTTGAATGAAGGGCTTGTGATAATGGATGAAACTATAATTTGCAGTCGAATGTGCACAATCACAGTAATCAGGTTATTTTCAAACATAAATCCAAATGGCATTTTGTTCTCAATCATAATAAATACGAAATAATGTTGAAACAATGGTTGGAGAAGAGAAAAAAGAAAAAGGAAGATAATTGGGATGATGAATATGGGAAATGAAAGGTATATTGCCTAAAGGAGGAGGCTAGACAAATTATACAGGGCATACTTCATGTGGTTTGTGAGCTTCACTCTCATGTTTCTTCTCATGGATTTTTGTATTATCTTGAAAATTTTGTAATCCAAGATAAAGACTTAATAATTGGAGATAATTACAAAAAGAGTACTCTTCTTTATGTGGGAGCCTTCTTGTGATCACCTTCAATCACTAAGTCTTTATCTTGGATTGCAAAATTTTCAGGATGGTACAAAAATCCATGAGAAGAACCATGAGAGTGAAACTCACAAATTGCATGGAGTGTGCCCTGTATAATTTGTCTTGCCTCCTCCTCTGGTGATATACCTTCCATTTTCCATATTCATCATCTCAATTATTTTTCTTTTTCTTTGTTCTCTTCTCCAACCACTATTTCACCGTCATCTCTTATTTATTATAATTGAGAACAGTCATTCAGATCTATGTCTGGAAATAACATAATTGTTGTGGCTATGCACATTAGACTGCAAATTATAATTTCATTAATTATTAGAAGCCCCTGATTCAAATGATAAAGATTACTACATTTAAGTCTAATCTTGGGAGTTGGTTCTAATTGTCCCACTTTCTCCATATTCTGTTTCTTTCCCTTCCCCAATGGTCGCTGCTACCTCATCAAAGATCAAACCAAAATTTCAATCACCTAGCATTAATACTAAATAAGCTCAAATCATTTTTAAAAATTCAAGTTCCTAACGTAAACTTATAGTTAATAATAAACTAAAATATAAAAAATCAATACCCAATCCATTTGAGAGCATAAAGGAATAAATTTTTAAGAATATTAAAACCATTCCCCTATTTAATATTGTCTACTAACAGTAACAGTCTAACAAGGAACATTAATTTGATCACATTCATAATAAATGTAAATCAATAACCACCACAATTTGCTCTTTGAAATTCCTCCATATAATTCTGAACCTAAATTGCTGTCTCCTTACTAGTTTTCTTAAGTTGACCTAAAGTTAGAAAGTATGAAAATCTTTGAGCTTGAAATTTGCACCATTTGATCGCTGTTAGAAGCATTGAGGCCAAAAAAATTATTTCTCAACGTATCATTACTTTTGTTTGGAATGTTAAGTATTGTGGTACTTTCACTAAACAGGCTTTAGATCGGCAAGAATTCATTTGTACCAAAAAATTTTAGAAAAACCAAATGAATGTTTCTCACACTTACTCTCTACACCACCTCACTCCAATAGGCTTATCATGAAAGCATTTAATCATCATTATGCAACCTCTATAGGGATTTATGTTGTTTCAAAAGGACATAAATCTTCACAACCTTCTTGACTAGATGATTTGAGTTCCCACAATTGGAAACTTATTGTTAATCACCCATCTTTGTGGTATTGGAAGTCAAGATTTAGTTACCCTGAACATGTTTGGATGTATTATGTGAATGCTAGTCGAACTTTTTATGTGTATAGACATATGAAAAATGGACTTGAAAACATTACTGTATCGGGTTGGAGAAATAACATTCCTATTAATTTCCCCTTGGGAGCATGTACAATTTCAACACTTATGGAGATCGGGCAGTAGATCTATTGCATTATCTTAGGAATGTTCGAGACCATTATAAAGATCATATGGCAAGACATTCTTATGATAAGGTATTCTTCAATCCACGATCTGCTGAACTGAAGATTACTGAAGTTTTCAAACTCTTTTTGGTGGACCTGTACAGCTTGATGTCCTTGAAGAATATTGGGATCTAAAGGCTTTGCATTGACCCTTTATGTGTTGAGAGGGGTTCTTTTCTGATGCACGAGCATCTTTCAAGCTATTTTGATTGAGATCAAGTTGGAAGTTAGCTTATGTGGAAGTCATTCTTATATAAATTAGTTAAGTTTTCTTTTGGATCTTGCAAATCGAGGGAGTGCCTACACCATTGATCCTTATCTTGCAAACAGGTTGAAGTATGCTCTCACATACCATGAAGTCATTGCCATTTTAATGCAATGCCATGTCCTTGTTGATGGAAAGGTCAGGATAGATGAAACCTATCCTGCAAGTTTCATGGGTATGGCATCAACTCTTACGTGAATTATTGTTCTAATATTTTGATTTGTGTTTGTTTGCTTATTATGCGTATTATTTTCATTTAAGTTCTCACAAAAAGTGGATATTGAATTTACCGATTATAAAAAGGATATTGAATCAATATCCTTGCTAGTTTTGCAAGTCATAGTTAGGCAAAGTTACCATTTAATAAATGGTAAAAGGAAATGCTAAGCAAAATGATATGATTTGGATGGATATAATGGATAACCTCACACAAAAAATGTTGCTACTGCAACATGAAAAAATAGTTCATGGCAATTAGCAATTCTCTTTTACCAGAATTACAAAATTTAATGGTTTGAGGCAGTAAGGTTCACTTCCTTCCATTTTAGTAGTTGAGTAATATTAGTCATAATATATATTCCATTGTTCTTATTGGTTTGGTATTTACTTTTTTCTGACTGACGTTGTATCAATCCCCAAAACGAATGAAAACTTCTATCTCCTCCGTGACACCAAGGGTTGATTCTGTCTCCACTCAATCAGGGATGAAGAGGCAAAGGTAATTCTGTTCAATCCTCTTAAGTATATTTTCTGCTATCTTTCTATAGGAATGATATGATTTAAGTCATTAGAGTGAGTAAATTTAGTCTATTCTAATTAAGAATGATTTATTTTAAGGACTTGTCAGCGTATGGAAGTGTCATGCCTCATATGCTTTTATTTGAAG
Organism: Quercus agrifolia; assembly: GCA_029955455.1. Taxonomy (NCBI): domain Eukaryota; kingdom Viridiplantae; phylum Streptophyta; class Magnoliopsida; order Fagales; family Fagaceae; genus Quercus; species Quercus agrifolia. The sequence goes on along the minus strand of JARQAD010000011.1, from coordinate 9,812,331 downwards.
AAATATCATAACATTGTATATCCCATGTGAAATTAGTAGAAACCGAATCATATTCTCAGTTGTGGTGCCAAATTGTAGGGAATTATTTTGTATTTTAACCTCTAAACCCTCGCTTTTATTTTGCTTTTGTAGTGTTTTTGTGCTCGTAACTTGTAAGGTTTGCAAACACATGTAAACAATTTTATAGTGACTTGTGGCTATGTATAGTTTGTAGTCCAAAGTCATAGAGCAAATAGATTGTTATAACACATATTACTGTGGAATAATTAATGTTTCCTTTTTTTTTGGTCATAAATCCTTTAACCGTACCATTATGACAATTTAATTGTGCTTTTGCAGTTTAAGCTATGCAAAGTTTGCTCTGTGCAGTTTGGGCAAAAAGGTATCCCATGCCTGAACACCTTTGATAGATGAACCATCCGCTACCTGGACCCTTTAATCAAGGCCAACGACACAATCAAGCTGGACCTGGTGAGCCAAAAGATCACTGAGTTCGTCAAGTTCGATGTTGGGAATGTAGTCATGGTGACAGGTGGAAGGAACAGAGGACAAGTTGGAGACATCATGAACAGGGAGAAGCGTAAGCGGACTTTTGAGACTGTCCATACTCAGGATGCCATGGGGCATGAATTTGCAACTCGTTTGGGCAATGTGTTCACTATTGGCAAGGGGACAAAACCATGGGTATCCCTTCCCAAAGGTAAGGGAATTAAGCTAACCATCATTGAAGAGGCCAGGAATAGGCTTGGAGCCCAAACAGTATCCACAGCATAAGATATTATGGTAAAAATTGTCATGAAGTTTAAATGACTGTTATTTTGTAGTTTAACCCTGGATTTTTGTTCCAATTTTTGTCATGTTTCTCATACTTTAAAGTTGAACAGCCGATCATAAACTTTTGTTATTTTGAATTAAACTTTTGTAAAGAACTGACATAGTTTGGTTTGAAATGTCTTGTTCACTAATCAGGGGGAGAACAAAATCCTGGACAAAATGCATTGGCAGAAGGTTGCAGAGGTTGAAAAGCTAACCCAAACTGTTCGTGAGCTTGAGGAGGCTGTTTTGACTGGTGCTGCTGCTGCCAATGCTGTGCGTGATTATCAAAGAAAAGTGCAAGAGATGAATGTAATGACTGTTACCTTTGGAATTTTCAGTTCTACAAAACAACTGGTAGTCATTTTGAATGTGTTAGAAATCCTCCAAATTGCTTCTAATCTTCAAGCTTGAAGAGGAGAAGAGAAAAACTTTAGAACGGGAAGTAGCTCGTGCGAAGGTTACTGCAAATCGTGTTGCCACTGTAGTTGCAAATGAGTGGAAAGATGCCAATGACAAAGTGATGCCTGTTAAGCAATGGCTTGAGGAAAGAAATTTTTTTCAGGCATGTTACCCATTCAATGCCTCTTTATCATGTTCTTCAAAGTTCATTTCTTCAAAGAATACCCTGAATACTGAGCAAGTATCATTGCTGGAAGTCACTCTCTAATGGATGTTTCTGCTACGGATATGCTTGAAACAGTTGGTTCTGCTGTTAGTTTGTACTCAATTAATATGTTTATTTATACATTGATTGATTGATCAAATAATCCTGGAATAGGAAGTTTTTGAATTAACATTAAAACGTAGTCTTCTTGTAGTGTGCTGGGTTTATCATCTAATAATTGTAAGCGAGCTAGGATTGTTTCATGATGCATGGAAGAAAGAGGCATACTACAGTCTATCCTTGTCTGTTATGTTTAATTTTGGTTTTTAGTGCCAACTATAAAATAGAAACCAGGATGTTAAACAGGCTGTTATCAGAATAAGACTGGGTGACATAGTTAGACCAATATGGAGTATAGTGTTTCAAAATACATAGTTGCTATGGAAAGCCGAATATTGTTGTTTTGAAGTACAATAAATTATAAGGTATTGTGAAGACTAAATATAGTTTTACATATATTTTTAGAGAAATGCAACAGCTTTGTGATAAACTGGCAGTAGCTGAGCACACCACAAAGGCAGGAGCACAGCTTAAAGTGTGTAAGCTAATCTATTTAACTTCATTCCGTGCTTTTGTTACTTGCTGAATATTCATTTCTTGATTGTTCATTTATTACTTGATTTCTTAGGAAAAATACCAAATGTGATTCAAGGTTTTGGAGGAAAGGCTTAAAACATCTAATGGTAACTCTCGCATTGCCTCAGAAGGTAGAACCATAAGCAATGGATCTTCAAGGCGTCAGTCTCTTGGTGGAGCAGCGAATTTCTCAAAGTCATCCTCCAATGGGTATCTATCAAAGAGAACTTCAAATTCACACTATGGGCTTCTCAGATCAAACAGTGCTAGCACATTATTAAAGCATAATAATATCTCAACGAGATCATTTGATGGTGGTAGTAGATCACTGGATAGAGATAAGCTGATACCAGATGCAAGTGGGAAAGATAATGTGCCCACCAATACCTGTGATCAAAACCTGATTAGCGAAACAAATGGTACTCACATGGAGAGTGCAAATGGAACTCCAATTGGAAACACCAAACCAGAACATGAAGATTATGTTTCTGGAATGCTGTATGATATGCTACAAAAAGAGGTTGTCTCTGAGAAAAGCTTGCAATGAGAGAGATCAGACACTCAAGGACAAGGATGATGCAATTGAGGTTGGACTGCATACTGATCCAATTTTGCAGCCTGTTCTAACCCCCATTTATGCTCCTAATCTAATCTGTTTCTTCTAATGCAAAATGAAGCCGATGTTGGCAAAGTAGGTTGATACATTGAACAAAGCAATGGAAGTTGAGGCTAAAAAGATGCGAAGAGAAGTTGCTGCTATACATGTCAGCAAGGAGCATGATCAGAGTATGTGGCATATAAGTACTCCTAGGGGGGCTGTAAATAGTTCTCATTTGACTTCTGCAAGGTAAAGTTCTTAACTTGGTGTAAATCTGCAGTGACTTTATTGATCTTCTAAATATTAGAGGCTATATGTTCCTTCTGGGTGTTTCTCTTGTGGATCTTGTGTGATAGGGTTTTGCCCCTTTTTATGCTTTATAATATATTGCTTATAAACAAAATATATTACGTATAGTAACTTTAAATAAAGCACTTAGTACAGGTGTGCGCACATGGCTACTACCAAAATATCCAATGAAGATGAATATTTCACACACACAGCATCTCCTTTTTCTTTTTTAGTTTTAACCAGAATTACATTAAGACACTTCAAAATCTACAAATGAAGTAAAATACAAATATGGGCAATGTGAAATGTGTGAACGCCATTTTGGTGCTCCATACTGTTGGAGTCTTCATCCACCCCAACCACCCCCCTGTGCCCAAACTTTTGTGGTATCACTGATATTCTTTTCAGCATGGCATGGAATAGGAAATTTGTCTTGTAGACGTTAATCTATGTAATGTGATTAATTATAAAAAATGTTTATCATATGTTATATTAGCTCTATATGGCTATATCTTCTTTCCATGTCTCCTGCACCTGCTTTAGGGATGCGGTTACATTGCATTTTTGTCACATCCATGGCTGTGGTAAAGGTTTACGGTTGATAGTTTTAGCAAGGCTACTTTTGTATCATGATTCATGGAGATTATTACAAATTTGTTCAACATCCAAGCATTTGCAGTATATAAAAGTACAGTCATTTCTCTTAACTAGTAATATTTTTACTTAATATTTCAGGAATGCACGGAACCCATAGGAAACTGAAATTGCTGCAGGTCCGATGTAATTGACCAGACAAAGGTATCTCTTTAATTTATCCTCTCTCCGGTCTATATAAGTAGATGGTTTTGTCTTGGTTTTTTGTATTCCCTCTTCATATATTTAAACTGTCTCAGCCAGGTAGTCGATTTGTAAAGAACTGACTCTAGGTTTTCCAGGAAATCATCCTGTCATGTATATTTGCTGTACACTTGTGTACTAATGTTATTACCAAAGATATATCATCAAGTTAAGGGCGCCATAAAATCCCTTAAGATAAAACTACCTCCTTCAAAGTAAAGGAACCTTGAAACTACTATAAAATCACTATGTACAACTGTATATAGGTATGGAAGATCTTATTACTTATCAGTACAGTTTTAGGGATATTGTGCTTTTAAAAATTTTGGCAAATAATCGATTGGTCGTTTGAAAAATGGTAAAATCTTGGATGGTCTTGCTTTGCCTTAAGGTAAAAATATGCCTTTACAAGAAACTACTGCCAACTGACTATCTCCATACAAATTTTGAATTTCTGGGTGGTTTCTCGTTTGGATTATTACTGATAAACGCCATGTTCTTGATTTTAATGCTTTCATGGCCAATGTTGCAGCCAATTTCTAATTTGCTTTTGTCCCAGGGCCATATACTAAGAGCATTTGTAGCAGTGGAGGTATAATGCTATAATGTTATATTTTAGCTCCACTATCCCTAAAATGATGCTCCAGCAGTGGAGCAATGGCAAAAAAATATAGATGAATTGCTACGGTGCACATCTATCTATAGATGTGCACGCTAGCTTGAAGCAAAAAATATATATATATATATATATATATATATATATTTTATTTAGCTGGACCTCATTGTTTCTATTTTTTTATTCATTTTATCAAATCTGGTCATTCATTCACTCTCATTCTCACTCTCTCTCTCTCGTTCATCTCTCATTCCTCTCAAGCTCCACTCTCTCTACATTGTCGCCATCGTCAAGCTCACTCCGGTACGATACAACTTGCTTCTTCTTTTTTTTTCTTTTTTTTTCATTTTATCAAATTCGGTCTCATTCACTCTCTCTCGTTCACTGTCATCTCTCATCCCAAGCCTCTCAAGCTCACTCTCTCAACGTCGCCAACTGGACCATTGTCAACGTCGTCGGCCCGGTCTCACTCTCTCAACTTCGATCACCAACCCACGAAACTCGTCGCCGATCGAAGTGCCTGACTGGGAAACCCATGGAGCTCGCAGCTGATCGGAGTGCTTGCTTGTGGATATTGGTTCTTTCATGCCGTTGATCGGAGATTTGGGGTTTTTTTTTTTTTTTTTTTTTTTTTTTCCTGGTGTGGACTGGTGGTGGTGGTGTTGATGGTGTTTGTGGGTGTGGTTGTGGTTGTATCTGATGGTAGGATATATTATTTTATTGTAGTGATTATATTATTTTATTGTGATGTTTATATTATTTTATTGTGTTAAAAGCTAAAATAGATCCACTGCTATAGCATGTGTGTAGGTAAAATAGATAAAGTGATTTTTTGTGTAGCTAAACAGCTAAAATTTTACATCCACTGTTGTGGATGCTCTTACGTTCTTGATTTAATGTGATTGACAATTGACAACCACCTTGACATTTCAATCTGGGATGCGGGCTTCATCATTTCCATGATTTTAATCGTTTTGGTAGGGTGAAAAAGCATAAGGATAAAAGTCTATGATGGAAAAGTGAGAGAATTAAATGTTTCTCTTTAAAAATAGAAAATAAACTCATCATTTTTCTTAAATAATATTTTTTTTTAAGGGATAGATAATTTTTTTAAATAAAACTAAAAAATATAAGTAATAGATAAATGTTTATTTTTAATCTAAACTCATCATTTTTCTTAAATATAAAAAATATATATATTAAAAAAAAAACTATTTTTAATCTTGAGGAATTATGTGGGAAATAGGAAATTTTTGATAATTTTAACTCCCACTTTAATAAAAAACGATTTAATAACAATTTATTATGAATTTAATAGAAGGGTTTTATTTTTTATTTTTTTCGTTTTGCAATTTGTATCCCTTTTACCAAAGTTGAAAGTTTTGCAAATGATAATTTTTGCTCCTAAAATTACGTTTTATAAGCATTTTCTATTTGTTAGTTTTCTTATAGGTTTTTTAGTCTAATTTAATTGGTTCATTAATCAAATTGTAGTCTAAAAAATCAAAAGAAATAAAGCTGTCCTAAACCTCAATCAAGTTGTTACACATCACCATGAATTGAATATGTGAGTAAGGTGGGAATCCGGTGCCATAGACATCGTCTTCGTTTCACCACCATAGATCCGAGAGTCAAATGAGAGAGAAAGTGAGATCAGGAGATGGTGGTGAACCTCCTCAACAACGGTGGTAGTGTCTTGGATTTCTGGGTTTTGTAAAGTGTTTGAGTTTGAGATTGCAAGTGGAGAGGTTTTGTTTTTAGGTACAAAGCTTTTTGGCTCTACTTTTTGTTTGAGTTTTTAAGATTTCTGGCTTTTGTTTTAGTTTTTGGCTCTACAGGTGGGTGTGTTTGAATTTGTGTAATGATTGATAATTTTGTGAAACGGGTGCAGCAAATGTTTTTTTGTTTTTTGTTTTTTTTTTTCCTTTTCTTACTTGTTTGCTCTTCAATCAGATTAAGATTTAATGGATAAAGATCAAAGGAGTCCAAAGTCCACCCCTTCAACAATTTTGCATCTATACTTCTGTACACATAAAATGGTGGAGAACAATTTCAATTTTAAATGAAAATTTTTGAGAAACTAAACTAAAGAGAGAAAGAAAAATGAATTAAATTGATTAAGAATTGGACTACCGAAAAAATATTCTTTTAAAAATATTGAGTTTCATCCATTTGAATATGATGTGACATTTTTTTAAATGTCAAATAAAATTTTTATTATTATTTTAGTAGCCACATAAACAATAAGTGTGCCAACTAAAAACCCATTAGCCACGTAGGAATTTTCCGTTAGTGAGTTAACGGTAGGAACTAAATTGATTGTAAGTTAAAAATAATAGAGATTAAATTGACTGTTACCAAAATGTAGGGATCAAATTAATTGTGATTCTAAAATGTAGGGACCAAAATAGTGTTTTCAACATATATATATATATATATGTTTGGAAGATAGTCAAAGATATTGTTCTATTTCTTTTGCAATTTAACTATTTCAAAACATTAATTTCCCAACAACATGGCAAAAGTTAGGGGTGTCAATTCGAGTTAGCATGTGGGGTTCGTGTCGTGTTAAGGTATGGGTATTCGACTAAATGGCTCAACTCTAACCCGACCCATTTAATAATCATGTCGTGATCTTTCAACTCTAACCCAACCTATTGATATGGCGGGTTGACCTAACCTAACCCATTTGACATGCTTAATAAACGAGTTATATTGAGTTGACACGAATGTAATATAACTCATTTCAACTTACATAATATTAAATATAACATCCATCTAGAAATAATTTTTTTTACATCCCAAAAAGCAGTGCATACACTTTAAGTCTTCAACCCACATTTAAAATAATATAATTCAACAAAAATATAACATTCATCTAGAAAATAATTTCTTTACACTCCAAAAGAAGTGCATATACTTCAACCCAAATTCAAAATAACTAAGTTTAACAAAAATATAATATCCTTGGAACTCGTCAAATGCTAAGTATCAATATTGAAAGAATTTGAGTAAACAGTAGACTAATCTTGACTATGACCATGATTATCATCCATAGATTCTTTGTTGATATCCAAATTCATAACATCTTCCACAAGCTCATTCAATTTCATTTGTGCAAGTTCTATGCCCAAAAAAAAAAAAAAGTATTAGTAGTTCTAGGGTCTGTAAAGTTTCAATTTCCAATTATATTCCTTGTAAATTTTTGTAATTACTCACTTTTCTTTTTAAATTTAAAATATACGTTGGATATAAAAGGTATTTGACAAATCTAAAATAAAATAAATATTTATTTGTTATATGAGTTAAATGGGTTGTGTTAAGTAGGTCATTTCAAGTTAATACAAATAAATTGGCGTGTTAAACGTGTCTATTGCGGGTTATGCGGGTTGACCCGCTTATGACACATTTCTTATCGTGTCACTTTCGGGTCAACCTGTTTATGACCCAAACCCATTAAGGTCCAACCTTAATCCGAAAAAACCCGTGTCGGTTTCATGTTGTGTTCGCGGGTTGGGTTGAACATTGACACCCCTAGCAAAAGTTCCAAGGGAAGAGAAATTATATTAAAAGAATTCATTTAATGTTATCAATCGAGAATCTACAAGTGATTAAAGAGACATATAAAGAAAAAATGCACTATATATATATATATATATATATAAAGAGGATTCAAAAAATTATTTATGGTTTCAAAAAATGTCAAAAATATCTTCAATCTAATTAGATAATCCTTATCTTAAAAAATAAAAAAAATAGGGTTAAAATTATAATTAAAAAAAAATCAAAGAAACTCATTTTCCTAAAAATTAGTACACTTTCTATTTAAATATATCTCACGCATGTATGATATATTTTTTTCCTAAAAACTAACACATACTAAACCCAATGGTTTATTCCTTTTCAAATCCTAAATTTTAGTTTCTTAAAATTTCCTTCTTATGTAATCTCACTAACAATAGATAAATTCAAATTGAAAAATTATATTAAACTCAAAAAAAAAAGAAAAAGAAAAAAAGAGAGAGATTATGTGATGAGGCTAGTGTGTGTGTGTGTGTGTATGATGCCCCATGTTCACTCACGAGCTAGTGGTTTTGTGTGTGTAATATTCAATAGATATGATATGTATTTTAATCTATAGTATTCGCTCTTATATGATCTTTTTTTTTAATAGGTAGATAGTGAATAAGGGAAGGTGGCATTCTTTATCATTAGGTTAAGATATTTAGTTTCATTTTTGTTATAGATGAGATTCGATCTTAAGTCCTTCATTTAACCATTATTGCCATTTATATGAGATGAGAAACACTGCACCGAAAGTATTGGACTTTTTTTTTTTAATTTTTTTTTACTTTTTGCAGTTTACAGAGATGCACTCGTACTTCAAGTGTGTGGCACTTTCTAATTGATTATAACTTTCCGAGAAAGTAATACACGGCAAGTTTATATTTGCTTGAATTACAATAAAGCAAATGCTGCTTCCATAACTTTTTTCGCATCAAATTTCACAAATATTTAGTTAGTCAACTATGAGTAATAGACATAGTTGATATAGACCCGTTTACTAACTGTCGATAATTTATCACTTATGAACAATAATTTATGAAATTTATTAAGAAAAATGTTCTGTTTGTAATGTTACTCTTTATAATAATGCCCCATCACCTTTTATGTGTGTGTGGCCTCATTTCAATCACATCATATTCTAGTATATTAAATGATTGTTATTCTTTTCACCTATGTTTTATCCTTAACATCCAACTCCAAGCGACAAAAATCTTACTGAGTATCCCCATGATTAAAATTGTAGATAATCATCCCAAAGATGCCTGTACGAGTTGCTTTTATTATTATTCTTTGCCCCGTTAGAATTTTGATTTGTTACTTACAAAAAGGCGTTGTGTTCATTTGTGACTTTAATTTTAAAAACCTAGCTTATGATACTTGTTTTATGTTTCAATCTAATAAATAATAGGTTGTGGGTTCTAATTAGCTCAACTGGTAAAGTCTATGATGGTTGTATAAGAGATCTGAGATTTAATCTCCGCCTATACCAAAAACTGATTAGTGTCTTGGTCTGATGACAAAAAACTATCATCAGGAGCGGTTACCATAGGTTGAAATTCTCAAAAAAAAAATAATAATAATAAGTTGTACGTGTTAATAGTATTGTGGAGATAGTAAATTCAAATAAAATAATTTTTATATTTAAATACATAAATTTGCATGTAAATATAAATGAAGATGACACAAAATTAGGGTATAATGAAAAATTTAGAAAGATATGTGGTATGAAATTAAAGTGTAATAAAAAGGATACTTGACACAAAATTAAGATACAGTTAGGAACTATTTTTAGAAATATTTTATAGGAAAATGATAAAATATTTAATTTTTATGATAATTTTTTATATTTATTATAAAAGTGGTGTTAAAACATTTTTAATATAATTTATTAACAATTGTCATAAGTACACCCGTTAACATTACCCATACATGATATGGATTCTTATATATCGGGTTGAGTTCAGTCATCAAGTGAGAGTGAGCTATTCAGAATTGAGAATATCCTAATTGCTTTTTTGACTTCTTATCCCTGGGTATATATAACTAGCTTTTACTTATTGAGAATATCCTAATCGGTGAACTTCCTTATTTTCCCTGCACTCTCTAGATTTGCTAATTGTTCAAAAAAAAAAAAAAATTTGGTTCAAGAATATATAACTAACTTCTGCTTATTGAAATTTAAAGTAAATTTGAAAATTGAAAAATCACAGAAAATGACAATAGAGGTACAACATTGGCTCGATGATTAATGCAAAATTTCAACCTAATTATGTACAAGGACAAAATATAACAAAATTATAGATGCATAAATTTCTAGTGTTATGCAGGTTTTTTTTTCCCTACTAGTATTTATACAAGCTCTTGAAATCACAACCTAGTTCAAAATTTTATACTGATATGTTAAAATAGGAAAGTAGAGAAAAGAAACTGAAAGCTAAAAAAAATGATTAACTGAGAGCTTGAGAGAAAAACTTGAAAGCTTACCACTTGAGTTAACAACCAACAAGCAGTGCAATTATGTTATATCTTGAGTCCTTTATATACCTATTACACCACTATTAGTTAGTGTAGCAAGTGCAAAACATGTGCTTGTCGTGAAAGAGTAGTGATTAACGTCTAGATTTTATTTGTATCACAAAACAAAAATATAAATCATTTGATTTTTAAAGTATATAGAGATTTATATTAATCAAAAGAGATATTAATTTTAAGAATTTTGATAATTATGTCATAAAAAATTAATCTCATTCATATAAGAATTTTAATTAACCACAAAGTTAGGGTAGCTATTTAATATATAAACATTTATTCTTTATAATAGTTTTTTAGTACCTATGTGCTAAAGGCAATATTTCCACTGATTAAAAACTTTTAAGAATAATAACGAATGTCATCATCTTCCAACAATAAATAACTGAGTTTTGTTAAAAAAATTAATAAATAAATAAATAAAAAAAGATAACAAAAAGGCACGTGTCATCAAATTTTTCATTAGATAAATTATAAGTTTCGAAAATTTAAACCTAGAAAATCAATGTTATTTAAATAAAAAAAATAAAATATCTTATATCATCATTCCAACTTTCTAATAATTACTACCATCTAAAACTCAAAATACATGAAGAAAATTTTTAGGATGCTAAAATTTAGTAGGAGTATTTTAGACATTACATAAAAAATATTTTAAGAATCATAAGTTTTCATTAGGATTTAACTGAGAGAATAACAATATGACATATTTACTCTTTTCCAAAATATTAAGAGAAAAATTGTTTGATTTTAAAGTTTAAAAAAGAATTGTAAACTATCCCAAACATAAAGGTTGAAAAGTGTTTTTATCCAAAGTTTTTGTTTTTGTTTTTATGTGTAAAACTATGTGTTTTTACTTAAAATAGTACGCAAAAAGAAAAAGTCAACCCGAGAAAATTGTATTGAAACAGTGAATTTTTGCTCAACAAAGCTAACTAAATCAACAACAAATTTCTAAAAACACAACAAAACGTTATGTCTACCACATTTTCACAAAAATTGATAGCTTAGCAATTTTGAAAATATTGTGACGATAACAAGATGTCTTAATATTTTCACAAAAAAAATGTTATGTCTACCACATTTTCACATCAAACCATGAGTGGTAGGTTGTTAGAGGTTGTCATTAGTGAGCAAAAAAGTAGTTTCATTTGTAACTTTAAATTAGAACCAATAACAAATTGTCACATAAAATTTGTTATGGAAAGTATTGTGAAAAATATTATAGGTGTAACACTTCTTTTTTCATAATACCTTTATTTTTAATTGTAGTTGGTTCCAGTATGATATTTTATTATTTTATTTTGGCCTATAAGGAATCAACACCTCAACAATTGTGAAAATATTGTACCAATTTGTTATGTTAATATTTATTATAATGTGAAATAGTGCGAATTGGACAAACAAAAAATAATGTAGCAAATCTACTACAGCGATACAATGAAAATTGAACAAACCAAAACTACTGTAGTGAAGCTACCATAACTTTTCCTATTCTCTCTTTTTATACATAGATTTGACCCATAAAGAATTGACACATACATCACAACATTTTTACAATATCTTTATGTATTCATTGTACTTACAATGTGAATTTATATTGCGAACACATAAAATTGGCAAATTTTGTACACATTTGCAAAATTTATATAATATTTACCTTTTTTTTTTTTGCAATTGTGCATAATATTAGCTACTTTTTTGTATGTGTACGACGTAAACTTACAAAGTAAACACAAAAAAATCCTTTAAAAAAAATAAAATAAAAAACTCAAACTAAACTGGGGTACTTGGAAGAGAAAAAAAAAAAATGTAACAAACAAAAACTCCAAATATAATTTAGAAAACAATCCAAACTAGCCACAAGTTGTGGTGGTGGTAGAACTTTATAAGAAGTGAACATAAAATTATTCTTGTTAGATTATTGCCATATCCGAACTAGTGCCATGTGTTGCAAATCCATGACCTTAACAACAACATAATGAACGACAATATTTTGATTTTGATTTTGAGATTCCAATCATGCACGCTCGTGTGGTGGCACGTGTGGGAAAACAAGTGTATTGATGATAAAGATTGATTGAGCTTACTTACAAGAATCAAATTTTGAAAAAAAAAAATGAAGAATTGAAAAAAATACAGTATATACATCATACAAAGATTTGGGACCCAGCATTAGGTTAGAGTCACACTTTGTCATGTGCTTTCCCACGCGCATGTGCTCTTGTCTCTTCCCTTGCTTTCTCTCCCCGCATCTCCCTGTTCCCCTGCTTCGCCACCACACCATTACTCATCCAGTTGCCTCACGACGTGGCTAGATCATGTACCTTTTTTTTGGAAAAGTTTCCTTTGTGTTTTTTTAGGTGAAAATGGAAATTTTTATTAGAGCTTAAATGGTACAACGTCTATGTCACCTAACATGATTAATTTTATAGACTCAGTCAATTACATATTTAATTTCATAATTTGTTAACTTGTGCGATTGTGATTAGTCGATATTTTATATCTTGTGTAATCCACCATTTTACATTTACTATTTACAATCGTACAGATCAACAAGTTATAAAATTAGATAAAAGAATTGTTATATTTGTAGGTAAGCTACATAACACCCTAAATGTTAGTTGAAAATTAGTACCGAATAAAGGAAGGGAGATATGAATACAACACAAAATTATCACTAGGAGAATTTCCTTCCCTTGCTAAAAGTTTCACACAATGACTTCTTCCACGATGAATGCGATGGATATGAGCTCCATCAAAAAATTGGACATGCAAGAGCACTGTAAAGAGTAAGAGATGTCACTCTATCCTACTAACTTTCATTACTTCTTTTATTTTGTATTATAGCAAATAATCATAATTTTTTATTATATTATATATTTTAATTATTCATCTCTAAAAAGGAATATATATATATATATATATATATAATTATAATTATTAAAAAATATTCAAATTTTATACTTCAAAAATTAATCATAACTTTTTTTCATGCTTTTTTTATTAAATTTCTTATTTAATTTGTAAAATATGCTTAAAAATCTTTAAGTTTCTCCCAATATATATAGACATATTAGTCGATTTTACTAATTTTATAAATATAATATCTATATTTGAGTTTTAATGAATTATTAAAGTAATTATAATATTATCGCAATTCGACCTGAAAAACCTTGAACCTTTTCCTTTATCAGTTCTTTGAACTGTCCCAGGTGGCGGAACCAAGAATTTTTTTTGGGGGGGGGGGGCATCTATAAAAAGTTGTGTATGTATGAAATCTAAAATAGTAATGTACAATACTTCATAAATCAATATGTGCAATAAACAACAACTAAATACAAGTTTTTTTTTTTTGAAGTGCAATATACTACTATACATGTAAATATAGTAGTATATACAATATATTTTAATCAAACTAATCAAGTACATTAATAAATTATAATGCAATGTGGTATATAATATATTGATTATTATAATAACAAATAATATATTATAAGGAAAATAAAAAAGAAAGCAAATGAAAAGTAAAGTAAATAAATCAAAAGAAAGCAAATGAAAAAGTAAAGTAACATAGGAATACTATACATGACTTTATGGAAGTTTCAAGTTTGTCTTTCACTCTTTCTTGTCTAGTTTAGTCACATAGAACTTTTATTTTTATATTGTAAACACAAAACTGCAACAGTAGTAGGAAAATGAAAGAATTGAAAAGAAAAAAAAATTGGATTGTATTATATTTTACAATATTTTTACAAAATGTTGATGTGATGAACTTCTTATTCATTTTAATATCACTTTTTTATTACCAATAACCACTCACCACATTACTAGTTTATAATATTTTTTGTAAAATAATTTGTATTTCTAACATTATTATTTTATTTAAATGAAAGTTATGTTTATTTTTAGACTTTCTTAAATATATATATATGTATATTATCGGATATAGGGACCAAAATGATAAGGTTCTTTTAAAAATTTTAAAATTATTTAAGATGATTCTAAAAAAAAAATTCATTAATTTTTTTCAAAAATTGGGGGTGGGGGGGAGAAGGCCCTGTGATGGTCCGCCAATTCTGTAGTGTGGTCATGATTGATTGCTTCAGAACCGTGAAATATATGTTGTATTAATGCATTGTAGTATTAGTTAGTGTGTAACGGTAAAATTTGATTGCTGTTAGGTGGGTTTTCCATAATTTTGACCGTTGGTATTAAAGCAAATGGGTATGTGACCGTTGGTTTATGTGAAAACAGAGAGAGGATGGGGTCCAGCAGAGTAGATCTAACCGAAACTGGGTCCCTCACTGCCTTGGTCTTGAATGTTACCAAAACGGCAAGACCATCTGATAGGAACTTTGTGACAATTTGATATTTGTGGTATGAATTAAAATTCATATTCATTTTCAGGTAAAGGCCAAAGTATTAGGAGATAATAGAAATCAACACTTATATACCATGATTTCTATTTTTCTATCTTCTGTTTTTGGTTGAAAAGACAAACATATCATTTAAAGCTTATTGAAACTTTGATCACATGACTCCGTCAATCATTGTAAATCTTTAGCTGGGTTTTGCTCTGTCTTTAACATCAATTGAAAATGCAACCTATAAAGAGAGAGAAGAATGCCATGAGGCCATTAAACCATTGACCTTTAGATAGTCTCCTAAGTCCTAGATATAGGTCTATCAACTCACTTTACGGTTAATAATACAAGGAGAGGCATAATTGATGTTATATTACAAAAGGCCGAACCTTGTATGATTGGCATTTTTATTTATTTATGTGTTTATCACATTATGAAAAAGAAAAAAAAAAAAAAAAGAGCCAATGTATGGCTCAGTAAAAAAAAATCATTGTAACTTGCATTTCCTTTATATATATATATATATATATATATATATATATATATATATATTTTTTTTTTAATTATAATTTAATAGTTGGGAGTGAAAAAATTGAACCTCAAATGCTCTTTTGCTAACACATTATCAAGTTGCACTCTGTTAAATTATTAACTTGTTCAAAAAATCCCATTTTCAAGTAGCTCAAAAATATATTGTATCGAACAACTTAAGAAAAAAATAAAAATATTAATGTAAACAAAGTAAAAGTTTGATGAATCAAATATCAAGTTATCAATATATTTTGTTTTAAACCATCCTTTGATTATTAATAAGTACAAGGACATAATTAAATATCTATTGATTATCAAAATGGTTGACTGTAGGGGAAAAAAGTAATAGGTTGATGAAAAAGTTATTATCCATTAATCAAAATCAACCATTTTAATATCCTTAATATTTTCACAATAAATTATAAGTAGTACGTTATTATTGGTTCAATTTTAAACTTATTGCTAAAATTACTCTTCTACCTACCAATAACAACTTGTCATATATGATTTGTTGTAAAAGTGTTATGAACATAATATTTCTCCTAATTATATCATCACATAAGTTATATATGCATATGTTTGATGCATGAGATAATTAATTCATTGTCACCTATTTTCTTGTTCATTTGATTTTCAAGTTTCATGTAGAAAAAACTTGAGTTGAGATGTTTTTAAGTTTCCATTCGTTTTTTTTTTTTTTTTTGAAGAAACTAAAGTTTAAGAAAGCTGAGTTCTTCACATTGAAACTTTTTTTTTTTTTGAAATTTCTTCACATTGAAACTTGAATTTTAGAAAACTCAAGTTCCAAATGAAGCTATGTATCTAAATAATTTGGAATGAGACTCTTTAACAAAATTAATTAAATAAAAAGCATATGAGAATCGGATGGAAAAGAAGTGCGGGTGCATTTAGCAAAGGTAGAGAGGCGAAACAGAGTGTAAAACTTCTCTCACATCACGTTCAAAACAGCTTTCTAACTAAAAGTAAATAAATAATCCTAATCCAATTTATGACTATCTAATCAAACTCTCACTCTCTCACTCACACTCTCACTGTCTCACTGTAGCAAAATTTAAACCCGCCTAAACCCCCCTCTTAATCCAACCCCTATATATACTCCAAAAACAAACAAATACCAAATCCCCCAAACTTCTCTCTCTCTATATCTCTCCATTTCTTTCTTTCTTTCAAGGAACTGTTGAATGAGAACGGGGGCACTGGATCTCTGATGTCGTCGATCGTCCACGTCAGCAGCAACTGTGAAGCCGAGCCGTCTCCGAAGCTGACGTCATCGGCTTCTTTGAAGGCTCGGACCAGGAAGCCTAGTAATGCCGCCGCCGCAGCCGGCGGCGGCGGCGGCGGAGGAGTCATAACCAGAGCCGGCTCCGACGTCGATGAGATCATCACTCTCTTGCACGGCTCCGATCCCGTCCGCGTTGAACTCAACCGCCTCGAGAATGATCTCCGAGGTTCGCATTCTCTCTTTCTGTTTGTTTGTTTCCTGAGAAAGTGTTTTCTCGAGAAAATTTTAGAATGCGTACATTAGGAGTATTGTCCTCGAGCTTAATTAATGGTGGAAAATTAATTTTTTTAGTTTTTTTAAAAAATAGCTTTATGAAAATGGAGCTTTCCTCTGATTTACTAAAGGAATGATTTCCATTGAAATGGTGAAACGAACATTTTTCTTTTTAAGTAATATTCTGTCCAAAATTAGAGAATTTTTTTTTCCGAATTGTGTAATATTTGTCTATAATTTTCATTTTTATTCGTTATTATTGGCATGATTAAGTAAAAAAAAATGCATTTGTGATTTTTATTGATAAATGCGTTAAATTGTCGACAAATTTAATTAAAGTTAACATACAGATGATTTGTGTGTGTGTGTGTTCACAAAAATATGGAATTGTGGTAAAAAAGAAATGTTGTTAACCAGAGATTATTGGAATGACATGATTTGGCTAACCAAAATTTTATTTTATCTTTCAAAGTTAACTCAATTGATGTTTTATAGTTATGCCAGTTATATTCGACAGTGAAATACTGTTTAAGAGCCAGTTCAATTATAAATTCTTGACAGTTTAAACTCACAAGAATTTTAGAATTAATAAGGGTTGATGTTTCTGTTGCTAAAATATGCTTATAAATTTGAGTTTCTATAGTATTTTATAAAACACTTTAATTTTACAATATATATTTTAGTTGTTTAAAATAATGTTATACTTATACATAGTCGTTTGGTAACTATAATGTGACTGTTATGGATTTTTTTAAATGACCCAAATGCCCTTGAACGATGATAAAGTTCTTATTTGGGTGAAAAATGAACTTGGTTTTTTTTGTTAAGACTTAACTTTATTTAGTTAGTTATAGAAAAGGAAAAAAAGTGTAAAGTTAAATTGTCGCAAATGCGAGGTATATGAGTTGAAATTTCCTACCTGAAAGGTGGGAGTTGGAATTCTCACTTTTTATGGGAATTGTAGTTCTTGAGAGTTTTGTCAACTAAACAACTTGGGAATACAATTCTCATTCTAAATTCTTGTATAATGAACGCAGCTTAAATGAAAAAGGACATTTTTTCTTTACTTATCAACAAAGTGTAAGAACTAATCCATATCTAAGGAGTTAAGCGAACTATTTCCTTTCAAATTTCAACCTTACTTTCTACCTATTAAAGAGCGTTCATGTGTTATTTGGAGCTTGGATGTACATGTTAACTAAGAACAATGGCTGGTTGAACTTGGGTAGAATTCTGTTGGGTTCTTAAACTGTTTTCACTTTTTGATGGCTGTTGTTATGAGCCAAATATGTTCCACTTAGGCATTGTTGTTAAGCTTTTCGTGCTTCTAAATTGTCTGGGCTACCACTAGTGACCTTTGTGCTACCCCTTGGAGTTAATATTCATGCTTGTAGTTCTATATAATATTGAGCGTATTATTGAATAAACTGTAGGATTTGACTGCATTTACAGATAAAGATCGGGAATTGGGAGATGCGCTTGCAGAAATCAAGTCTCTGAAGAATTCGGAGCGCCTTAAAGAGAAGGCAGTTGAAGAGGTGCTACTATAGTAATATGAACTGAATTTTTGAACTAATATCAACCTGAAGATGCATATGAGAAGAAAGAATGTGTTTATGTTCTTTCTTTAATCATACAGCTTTAATAATAGCACAAATATAATGACAATGAAGGCCAGATTGTTATCTCAACATTGTTTTACTATACATAATTTCAGTGCAATGGAAATATAATAAGACTATCTTATCAATGTTTATATGTATTTCATGTTATCACATATAATAAGATCTAAGTGCCGAAAATGGAAATGCCTGTAAATTGATATTTCCTTGCAAAAAAGATGAGGTTATAATTGTTTGATGCTTCAATTCTGTCCACTTTAGTTACTGTTATTATTATTTTTTATATTCTTATAACGGGATTAATGTATTTTTTTAGTTTATGTTATATCATATATGATAAATTTAAGTTATTAAAATCAATAAATATTTTGTGATGGTTTTTTTTTTTTTTTTCTATTTATTTATGGTAAAACATCATAATTACATGCACATTATAGTTCAATTTTCACATTGTAGAAGGATTATTGTTAAGGTTTAATATTTTAGGGTTTTTGGTATGACCTTGTCACATCCTCTAGTTGATCCATGTGGACATCAATTATATTTTGATATCTCCATTATGTGACTTCAAATCCTCATTAAAATTTCCTTAAAAATAAACATCCTAATTTTTTTCACCTATTTCATCCATGGGCTATGTATTGTAGCCATATTAATGGTATTTTGTCCCAAAGGTAGCATTCAAGGTTCCCCACCCTCCCACACCCCCCCCCCCCCCCCCCAAAAAAAAAAAAAAAAAAAAAAAAACTCTAGAAAGAAGAAGCATAATAGAAAGTCAAGTCATCTTCATAGAAAAATAGAGAAACATAGAACTAAAACTTTTCTTACTTCTGGCATGAATTTTAGAGTGCATTTGGATATTGCTTTTTGCTGAAAGTTTATTTGCTTATTTGCTGAAATTTGTTAAAGCATAGTTGTACCTAGCAAAAATGAGGCTTTATAAAGCTTACAAAAGCAAATAAGCTAAAAAACTAAAAGAAAAGGCCTTTGCAAAATGAACTAGCTGACATTAATATACAAATCTTATTGTCTCTATATGAACAATATTAAAATATTTTAACATTTTTTTTTTAATTTCTATCGAAAGATTATTGATAGTCAATAGAGAAAGCAATGTATTGGATGATATTCAATTCTGCTAATATAGAGAGGATTCTGATTATTCTCTTTGGGTTACAATTTCAGCTGACAGATGAGCTAAATAAAGTGGATGAAAAACTTAAAGTGACTGAAGCTCTCTTGGAGAGCAAGGTACTATTTTTCATTGTTGCTTAATTGGAGTAATTATTTTTTATAACCAAAATAGGAAGTCATTTTTGTTCTCACAACCATGAGAATGTTATTATCTTCAGAACCTTGAGATCAAGAAGATAAATGATGAGAAAAAAGCTGCTTTGGCTGCTCAATTTGCAGCTGAAGCTACACTTCGAAGGGTCCATGCTGCACAGAAGGATGATGAAATGCCTCCCATTGAGGCCATTATTACACCGCTGGAGGCGGAGCTTAAACTGGCCAGGCTGGAGGTATTATTTATATTTTAACCTTGAAATTTTGTGACTTCTTTTTGTTGTTTGTGGTCATACTGTTGTACTTAGAACTGTTAAGTGTCACCCATTCATATAGATCAACCTCAAAGAATAATGCAGTAAACTTTTCTACCTCTGCATGATGTTTTGGTATTTAGGTAGCAAAGTTGCAGGATGACAATAGAGCACTTGATCGGCTTACTAAATCCAAAGAGGCTGCTCTTCTTGAGGCTGAGAGAACTGTTCAGATTGCTTTGGCTAAAGCATCCTTGGTTGATGATCTGCAAAACAAAAACCAGGAGCTAATGAAACAAATTGAAATATGCCAGGTTTTCCTCTCATTCAAAATTTTCTCCTTCATGATGTCCATGCAAATGAAGGCACGTGCTTAGAGGTATCAATGAGTGACATAGTTTGGTTTGAAATGTCTTGTTCACTAATCAGGAGGAGAACAAAATCATGGACAAAATGCATCGGCAGAAGGTTGCAGAGGTTGAAAAGCTAACCCAAACTGTTCGTGAGCTTGAGGAGGCTGTTTTGGCTGGTGGTGCTGCTGCTAATGCTGTGCGTGATTATCAACGAAAAGTGCAAGAGATGAATGTAATGACTGTTACCCTTGGAATTTTCAGTTCTACAAAACAACTGGTAGTTGTTTTGAATGTGTTAGAAATGCTCCAAATTGCTTCTAATCTTCAAGCTTGAATAGGAGGAGAGAAAAACTTTAGAACGGGAAGTAGCTCGTGCGAAGGTTACTGCAAATCGTGTTGCCACTGTAGTTGCAAATGAGTGGAAAGATGCCAATGACAAAGTGATGCCTGTTAAGCAATGGCTTGAGGAAAGAAAATTTTTTCAGGCATGTTACCCATTCAATGCCTCTTTATCATGTTCTTCAAAGTTCATTTCTTCAAAGAATACCCTGAATACTGAGCAAGTTTTATTGCTGGAAGTCACTCTCTAATGGATGTTTCTGCTACGGATATTCTTGAAACACTTGGTTCTGCTGTTAGTTTGTACCCAATTAATATGTTTATTGATACATTGATTGATAATAGGAAATGTTTGAACTAACATCAAAACCTAGTCTTCTTGTAGTGTGCTGGGTTTATCATCTAATAACTGTAAGTGAGCTAGGGTTCTTTCATGATGCATGGAAGAAGAGGCATACAACAATCTATCCTTGTCTGTTATTTTTAATTTTGATTTTTATTGCCAACTATAAAATAGAAACCAGGATGTTAAACAGGTTGATATCAGAATAAGACTGGGTGACATATAGTTAGACCATGTGAAACACAGTCATAAATTTTGCTTGTATAAAACACAAAATGGAGTATAGTGTTTCAAAATACATAGTTGCTATGGAAAGCTGAATATTGCTGTTTTGAAGTACAATAAATTATAAGGTATTGTGAAGACTAAATATATTTGTACATATATTTTTAGGGAGAAATGCAACAGCTTCGTGATAAACTGGCAGTAGCTGAGCGCACTGCAAAGGCAGAAGCGCAGCTTAAAGTGCGTAAGCTAATCTATTAACTTCATTCCCTTCTTTTGTTACTTGCCAAATATTCATTTCTTGATTGTTCATTTATTACTTGATTTCTTAGGAAAAATACCAATTGCGATTCAAGGTTTTGGAGGAAAGGCTTAAAACGTCTAATGGTAACTCTCGCATTGCCTCAGAAGGGAGAACCATAAGCAACGGATCTTCAAGGCGTCAGTCTCTTGGTGGAGCAGAGAATTTCTCAAAGTCATCCTCCAATGGGTATCTATCAAAGAGAACTTCAAATTCACAATATGGGCTTCTCAGATCAAACAGTGCTAGCACATTATTAAAGCATGGTAATATCTCGAATAGATCATTTGATGGTGGTAGTAGATCACTGGATAGAGGTAAGCTGATACCAGATTCAAGTGGGAAAGATAATGTGCCCATCAATACCTGTGATCATAACCTAATTAGTGAAACAAATGGTACTCACATGGAGAGTGAAAATGGAACTCCAATTGGAAACACCAAACCAGAACAGGAAGATTATGTTTCTGGAATGCTGTACGATGTGCTACAAAAAGAGGTTGTATATCTGAGAAAAGCTTGCAATGAGAGAGATCAGACACTCAAGGACAAGGATGATGCAATTGAGGTTGGACTGCATACTGATCTGATTTTGCAGCCTGTTATAACCCCCATTTATGTTCTTAGTCTAATCTATTTCTTCTAATGTGAAATTAAGCAGATGTTGGCAAAAAAGGTTGATACATTGAACAAAGCAATGGAAGTTGAAGCTAAAAAGATGCGAAGAGAAGTTGCTGCTAAGGAAAAGGAAGTTGCTGCTATACGTGTCAGCAAGGATCATGATCAGAGGATGCGGCGTATAAGTACTCCTAGGGGGGCTGTAAATAGTTCACATTTGACTTCTGCAAGGTAAAGTTCTTTACTTTGTGTAAAAGTAAATCTGTAGTGACTTTATTGATCTTCTAAATATCAGAGGCTACATTTTCTTTCTAGGTGTTTCTCTTGTGGATCTCGTGTGATAGGGTTGTGCCCCTTTTTATGCTTTATTAATATTTTGCTTATAAACAAAATATATTACATATAGTAACTTTAAATAAAGCACTTAGTACAGGCGAGCGCACGTTTCTACTACCAAAAGATCCAATGAAGATGAATATTTCACACACACAGCAAGACACTTCAAAATCTACAAATGAAGTAAAATACAAATATGGGCAATGTGAGAACTTTTATGGTATTATGAATTTAAGCAACTTTTATGGTATCACTGATATTATTTATGGCATGGCAAGGAATAGGAAATGTGTCTTGTAGACGTTAATCTATGTAATGTGATTAATTAAAAAAATGTTTATCATATGTTATATGAGCTCTATATGGCCATATCTTCTTTCCATGTCTCCTGCTCCTGCTTTAGGGATGCGGTTACATTGCATCTTTGTCACACATCCATGGCTGTGGTAAAGGTTTATAGTCTATAATTTTAGCAAGGCTACTTTTGTATCATGGAGATTATTGCAAATTTGTTCGACATCCAAGCATTTGCAGTATATAAAAATAGTCATTTCTCTTAACCAGTAATAATTTTGCTTCATATTTCAGGAATGCACGGAACCCATAGGAAACTGAAATTGCTGCAGGTCCAATGTAATTGACCAGACAAAAGGCATCTCTTTAATTTATCCTCTCTTCGGTCTATATAAGTATATGGTTTTGTCTTGGTTTTTTGTCTTCCCTCTTCATATATTTAAACTGTCTCGGCCAGGTAGTCAATTTGTAAAGAACTGACTCTAGGTTTTCCAGGAAATCATCTTGTCATGTATATTTGCTGTACACTTGTGTACTAATGTTATTACCAAAGATATATCATCAAGTTAAGGGCGCCATGAAATCCCTTAAGATCAAACTCCCTCCTTCAAAGTAAAGGAACCTTGAAACTACTATAAAAGCACTATTTACAACTGTATATAGGTATGGAAGATCTTATCACTTATCAGTACGGTTTTCGGGATATTGGGCTTTTAAAAATTTTGGCAAAAATTGATGGGTTGTTTGAAAAATGGTAAAAACTTGGACGGTCTTGCTTTGCCTTAAAAGTAAAAATATGCCTTACAAGAAACTACTGCCAACTTGACTACCTCCATTCAAATGTTGAATTTCCGGGTTGTTCGTTTGGATTGATACAGATAAAGGCCATGTTCTTGATTTTAATGCTTTCATGGCCATCGTGTGCAGCCAAGTTCTGCTTTGTTTCTGTCCCAATACGTTCATGATTTCATGTGATTGACAATTGACAACCACCTTGACATTTCAATTTGGGATGTGAGCTTTATCATTTTAACGTATAGGATGAAAAAGTGTGAGGCTTATAAAAAAAGGGAAAAAAGAGAGAATAGAAAAGGGATAGATAAAATTTTGTTATTGTTTAATAAAACTAAAAAAAAAATAATAAATAAAGTGAAAAAGAGGAGTATGTGAATGAAAAAGAGAAACGTTTATTTTTCATCTAAACTCATCATTTTTCTTAAATTAAAAAAAAAACATTTTTAATCTTGAGGTATGTGAGAAATAGGAAAAATTTGATAATTTTATCTCCCACTTTTATTAAAACGATTTAATAAATATTATGAATTTAATAGAAGGTGTTTGTTTTTCTTTCATTTTGCAATTTGTACCCCTTTTACCGGAATACTTAACATCCATGGGTCCATTCCAGTTATAACTAATAGTCTAGCGGGCTAAATTATGGGTTAAAAATTAACGTCCCTAGGAACAAAAAGAAAATTTCCCACAAAAAATAGAACTAAGAGCAGCCTTTAGCTTTGGGAGAAGGGGACAATAAACCAAGTAAGAGATGAGTGAAGGTCTTGTAGAGTTTTAGAGTTTCATATGAGGTTTCGATATGCTACTTTCATAGTGGCCCAAATTTTTGGTTATGGTGGTTTTGAAGCAATCTTCTTTATTTTAGTAATGCTACCGACAATAAATTTAACAATGGTTGAATTGGTCGATTGGGAGTAATGGTCACACAACACAACTGACATTTAATGATCCATAACTTTTTTTTTTTTTGTGAAAGAAGTTATCTGAAGACTATAGCATTACTGCTTTTATTTTGTTAACTAAACATAAATTTAAAGTACACAATGATTATATTAGACTATCCAAACTCATGTATGATAATAGCCAATAGGGCCTTCACATGGATAAGCAGATTAAGATTCAAAATTTTGTTATTATATCTAAAAATGGGCTTCGAAACTGGGTTTGCATTTTTTATATGTAACTTTGACAGTGACCCAAAATTTTGATTTTCAAAACTGAAAAAATTGATTACATCAAGTTAATCCAAATTAGATGCACCCTATAAAAAATGTTAGCAACTCTTTAAAAAGAAAAAGAAAAAAAAGAGTTATAATTCAATTGGTTGGTATTTCTCGTTCCAATGGAAACATCCATAATTTAAATACAGCTTCTCCAATCATTGAATTATAAAATAATAATAATAATAAATTCTGGGCCTGTACAGGGGTTTAGATTTCAAAATGTAAGTTTTAAGAAAGGCCCAATAGGGTTTTAAGTTACGTTTGTCAAAATTCTGCGAAGCTCTCAAAAAAACCTCAAAAAAAGCCCTCCATTTTATCACTTTTTAACATTTGATGTTAAAAACCAAAAGAAAAGGAAACTGAGATTGTCATGGCGCTTCTTCTTAGGCGTTCTTCTTCCTCTTATCTCCTCTCACTTCGTTTCATGGCCTCTCGCTTCCTGGCTTCCTCTTCTCTCCATTCTTCTTGTTCATATCCTCTCTCTTTCTCTCCTCCCTCTCTTATCTTCAAGCCATCCAGGTATACTTCTCTCTGTCTTTTTTCTCTTTTTTTTTGCTTAGTTTCTGTTTGGTTCCATGGAAAACAAAAGAAAATGAGAGAAAACTTTCTTGAATGTGATAAAGTTTTGACTTTTTTAAGTGGGTTTTTAAGGAGGAGTGAAGAACTTAGTCTCAGTTTGAGTTAAAAACATAATTTTGCTTTAATTTTTTTTTTGGGTTCTTTTCGTCTGAGTGTTACGAGGACATTTTCTTAGCAACCAAACGGAGTTTTAATGTTTTCTGTTCTTTCTGTTTCTGAAAAAAGGATTTTTTTTTTTTTTTTGGTTTTCAGTAAAGTAGAGTTGAAGCCAAATGGGTGGTTTTTGGGTGGTTTTAGATAGTGTTTGTTTTGTGTTGATGACAATTCTGTGTTTTTTTGTAGTGTCAGGGTGAATTCTCCATTGAAAAGGGTTTCGAGTCTTTCAACTCGAAATGCGGTGTCTCCGAGGGCTTTCATGTCGACGAGCACCACCGAGGCTCTACAAGGAAGTGCCAGTTCAAAGGCTTATGGTTCTGATCAAATTCAGGTGTAGTTTTACTGGTTATTGAATTATAAATTTGCTTATGCTAAACAATGTACACTTATATCAGTAATGTATAAATTGTTATTGTGAATTATGCTGTTACTGTATCTGACATTGATTGTATTGGAAGGTGCTTCTTATTGTTTGAAATGGTTTTATTTGAATATCAGCTTTGAGTGGGGTTTTAACTTTTCAGGTTGAGAAAGTTCTGGGTTTGGGCTTATACTGGTTGTCTTGATGAAATAGGTACTGCAAGGCTTAGACCCTGTTAGGAAAAGACCAGGAATGTATATTGGAAACACGGGACCTCGTGGTTTGCACCATTTGGTATAATTTTCCTCACTTTGGTTTTTGTAGAATTATTACTATCATTTTGCTGACTTCATCAGAGCCCCTAAAAAAAAGAAGATAAAAGTTTTCTTGTTCATTGGTTGTGCTCGTTTAGGTTTATGAAATATTGGATAATGCTGTGGATGAGGCTCAGGCTGGATTTGCTTCTAAAATAGACGTTGTCTTGCATGATGATGGTTCTGTGAGCATTACTGACAATGGTCGTGGGGTATGGTTTATCTTCAGTTATTTCAGTCTGGATATATTTATCTGGCTGTAGTATTTTATGTGCATTGTGTTTGTTGGGCTTGTTTTCTACTTGGACATAACTTTGACCAATATGAGTTTGAGCATTTGCTTTTAAGATTTTTGGGCTAT
The DNA here is from genome assembly GCA_029955455.1 of Quercus agrifolia. NCBI lineage: Eukaryota > Viridiplantae > Streptophyta > Magnoliopsida > Fagales > Fagaceae > Quercus > Quercus agrifolia. Next base: position 9,785,662 of record JARQAD010000011.1, on the reverse strand, counting down.
GCTTATGTCTAGAGTCTACACATCTCCTGCTGTACATTGCTGAATTTGCTCCTTGATTTGTTATGATGCTGTACAAAATTCAGAGCATCTTGGGTTAAAGAAATTTTCATGAAATAAAAAGTTATTAAGGTTGGAACATTTTGTCATGACATGCTTTTATAAACAATGGTATGTTTTATGCATTTATACAAATCTTGAGGCCTGCAGAAATTGTACAGTGTGGAGTACACTAAAGCACCAAGAAGTAAGAACTATCATATTGTTCACTCTGGAATGTTAAGAACCAGTAGTCCTAAACCAGGAATAGATTTACAGGGGGAACAGGGGAATATGATATATTTTTATATTAATTTAGGCTTTCCAATAATATGCTTAAGAAATATGACCTATTTATGCTAGATTTTAATATGTTTTGTTCCTAAGTTCACTTGTTTTCTTATTTGACTTGTACAATGCAGATTCCTACTGACTTGCACCCAGTTACCAAGAAATCTTCCCTGGAGACTGTGATGACGGTATTATTGCATATATTGACAATTTTCATTAGAACTTTTTTTTTAGGTTAGAATCATCATTTGTCTACCACTTAAAATAAATGAAGATTTATGGTTCCCTGCATTCCTGAATATGTAGTTTGATGTGCTTATTGTTGGTATACCTTTCCATGGTATCATCTAGCTTCTCAAACTACGTTTGGGTGATTGGTCAAGCAAATTGTAAAATCCAAATTTCTCATTGTCCATGGAGCACTCTATTTCCACCACTTGCACTAAATTATATGTTAATTGGCATTATTTTTACTATGCACAAAAAAAAGGTGGTTTTCTGGCCAACAAGACATGCATGGTAAATTAAAAGGTTCTCTTTGCATCTACAATTCTGAAAACTAACCTACTATGTCAGACTTTCAAGGAGATGAATAAATTCAATGCGTATAAGTGAACTTTGAATTATAGTGTTTTGATATGTGGCTTGTCCAAAAAAAAGTATTTGGTTTGGGTGATGAAATTTAAATGCACCTGGTTAACTGGAAGTCTACGTCAGCCAATACAATCGGGTGGTTTGGGGATTAGAAGTTTCACTCATTTTAACACTGCTTTATTGGGAAAATGGTTTTGGCATTTTGCTATGGAGACAAATGCTATGTGGAGAACTGTAATAGCTAACAAATATGGCCGTGATGGGGGGTGGTTGGTGTTCTGGAGCTACAAATGAACCCTATGGGGGTTCTTTATGGAAGTACATAAGAGGTAGTTGGGAAAGGTTTTCTCAAAAAATCAAATTTGAGGTGGGAAGGGGTCTTCGAATATGTTTTTAGAATGATTTATGGTGTGGAGAATTATCTCTCAAGGAAGCTTTTCCGATGTTGTATCGCATAGCAATAAATAAGGATGTGTTTGTGGCGGAGTATTTGTGTTGGCTTAATGGGATTGCGCACTGGGATGTGCTTTTTGTTAGACCGATACAAGATTGGGAACTGGCAAGTTTGGAATCTTACTTTGCTCTTCTTTATTCTTAAGGTGGATGGGAATGAGGAAGATAAAGTTGTATGGATAACTGCCTGGAGTGGTTCTTTTGAAGTGTGGTCATTCTATTCAATTTTATCTGATAGAAGTAATCACCCCTTCCCTTGGAAAAGTATTTGGAAGGTGAAAGCTCCTGCTAAGGTATCTTTTTTCACTTGGACAGTGGCGAAGGGGAGGATTCTAACTTTGGATAATTTGAGGAAGAGAAATGTTTGAGTTGTTAACATGTATTTTGTGTAAAAATGATTGGGAATTGGTGGACAACCTGCTCATTTATTTTCCTTTTGCCTCTGAGTTATGGTCCTTTGTATTTAGCTTGTTTGGTATTTCCTGGGTTATGCCTAAACAAGTGATTGAGTTGCTTGCTTCTTTGTTTAGAGTTGTTGGGCAACATAGGTTGGCATCTGTTTAGGATGTTATCCGTAGTTTATTATGTGGAACACATGGCAAGAACGGAACAACAGAATTTTTTGAAGGGGAGGAGTGTTCTATCATTGAGTTGAAGTGCTTTTTTCTTCTGTCCTTGTTTGAATGGAGGACTGCTTTGATCAGTCTTGACACACCATCTGTTTTAGATTTTGTAGATTTATGTAATTTTGGGTAGACATTTGCTTTCCTTGTACACATCCTGTGTACCAACGTATTTGCTTCTCCTGTTTTTCTCATTTTTTCAATAAATTTTTATTTACCAATAAAAAAAAATAGTTTGACCCTTGTTTCTTGTAGGAAATTCTTCTTCTTCTTATTATTTATAACAATTCTGCTCATATTGATAAATATTCATACTTATCAAAATTTGCAGGTATTACATGCGGGTGGTAAATTTGGTGGCTCCAGTAGTGGATATTCTGTGTCAGGCGGTTTGCATGGTGTGGGTTTGTCTGTTGTTAATGCCTTGTCTGAGGTCTGCATTGTCTCTCTTATCACTTCTTTTTGCTACTTTTCTCCTATGATCATAAAGTATCTACATTTGTATCTACTTATAAGATCTTTTGAGGACTGTTAATTCCTTTATGGCTATGGATCAAGTTGTGAAATATCTTTTATATGTATTATAAAATTTTTTGCGCCCCCCCCCCCCCCCCCTCTTGCTGGGTTTTTGCTGGGGGGGGGGGGGGGAGGTGGGGGTGGGTTCTATACTAATTACTGCATTTCCATTTCCATTAAGGTGGTTTAACTTTACTCAGGAATATAACCTTTATGGGTTTTTATTTATTATTATTATTTTTTTACATAAGGATTGGTTTTTACTTTAATGTAATGTATGAATTATACTTCGTAATGCATATGTAAAGCATCAGGAAAAAAAGGTTCAAACTAAAAGGGAGTTAGATGGCAATCATATTATAACATCTTGACATATCATCATGGTAATAATGAACATTTGAGGATTTTCTTGTAATTGATTTTTCTTCACTTGTTATGTGTTGCATTGTCTATGTTTGGGGTTTGCAGTTCTTGCTTCGCACTATGGATGCAGATGGGAAATCACATTATAACACCTTGATATAGATTAGTTTTTCCTTAATTGAGTTTTTTTCACTTGTTATGTCTTGCATTGTCTATATATGAGGTTTCCAGCGCTGGCTATCATTGTATGGAAGACTCAATTGTGATGTCTTACTTCACAGGCACTAGAAGTTACCATTTGGCGTGATGGAATGGAATATGAGCAAAAATATGCTCGCGGGAACCCTGTGACAACTTTATTAAGTCAAATTCTTCCCCCTGAATTGAAAGATCATCAAGGAACACGAATCAGATTTTGGCCTGACAAAGAAGGTCTTCTGTGACCCTCCAAGCCTCATATACATTTTATGGTTTTTGGATTATGAATTATACCACTTTTTACATTGATAGTCACAGTGATTAATGTATATGATTTGTTTGATTCTGGGCATGCAGTTTTCACTACCACTATTCAGTTTGACTACAACACAATAGCTGGACGAATTAGGGAGCTAGCTTTTCTCAATCCTAAGGTAGAATCATAGCTTTTGATTAGGTGAATTGATGTATCCTCACATACGTTAACTCATGGATTTTTAATAATTATTCATGGAAAGTTATGTTCTTCATGTAGCATGCTGGTGGCAATATGAAATTTCTCTGATTCTTTGTATTTCACAGTTTACAATCTCTTGTGACTTGACCTTTGCAGCTTACTATTGCTCTGAAAAAAGAGGATAGTGATCCAGACAAGAACCAGTATAATGAGTACTTCTACGCTGGGGGATTGATTGAATATGTGACATGGCTAAATACTGATAAGGTATGCTTGACCTTTAACCATCTTCACTATTTTTGTAGTGCGTCTGTAGTTGTTCTGTTCCCCTTGGATGTAGGATTCATATCGGTTTGAGATCTATTATGAACCTCTTTATACACACACACACACGCACATGTACATGTTCCTTTGTAAGTATTTATATCATGTATAGCAGCATGTTGTGTATCTTTTTATATGACTAGTAATGCATGGAGGCTTTCAAATGAGTGAAGTGGATAGTGTAAGAATAGCAGCAATTCCAGATTTCAGTTTACACTACTAAATTCTAATTTCTATACTTGGCATAATTTAAATATGATTTATCTTAGTGTGCATTCATATTTGCGTTTGCATGAACATTCTATATCCATATTCCATAATGTAATGTTACTCTACCAGCGGGTCTAAAAAATTGAACCTAGCTTGTTCTTAATGAGACAGCTGGATACCACTAGGTCACAAACCCTGTGATGAATAGGATGATCTGGTATTTTATTTTATTTTATTTTATTTTTTATTTTATGATTCTTCTGATATTTTACCATCTATGGGCTTCTTGGCATTTGCATCTTTTTGTGAAGTTGGTAGACTGACAATTCTTTGATTTAGAAACCGCTTCACGATGTCGTGGGTTTCAGAAAAGAAAAAGAGGGCATTTCAATTGATGTAGCTCTCCAATGGTAAATCATTTAATCCCCTGTTCCTGCGCATGTTTAAATTTTCCTTCTTCATCTGATATGGAATACAAAGAGAAAATATACAATTTCTTTAAACTTTCATTTTTTGGTGGGAATAGGGGTGTTGTTAAAACAATTTTTTATCCTTTATAAAGTGATGGATCTGTACCTTTCCTATTGGTGCTTGCATCACTCTTTGAGTTGGGATTAACATGGTGTTGTCAAAATTAGGGGATGTATTATATGTCAAGGACATCAATTCTCAAATTATTGGGATAACATAATGCTAATTGTTGATGATCGTTTCTTGTATTTAATGATTTGATTATTAATTCATTTATTCTCTACTAGGTGTTCAGATGCATATTCAGATACAATGCTGGGATATGCTAACAGCATACGTACGATTGATGGCGGCACCCATATAGATGGTACAAAGGCTGCTTTAACAAGAACTCTGAATAGCCTTGGGAAGAAGTCAAAATCTATCAAGGTGCATTTTTTCTTCCATTTTTCAATGGGTTTCTCCAACCATACCAACAAACTCTGATTGTTACTTTTTTTTTCCTGGGATTTTAGGGTGGGAGAGGTCTTTGATTGGTAATAAAATCAATTTGAAGCACAAAAGGCAACAAGAAAAAAAAACCTGAAAAAGACAATAAATTATGATCTAAAATTAAAAAGATCACAAATAACTTAGGTATCTTTTTGGTGGATATTCCCTTCTTCATCCAACTCCTACTGGTTCCAAGGCAATGATTCTTTCATTTCTTTTTTGGATGGACTGTAAGGGGAAGGGGGTTGGTTTCAGATGAGTATGAAACTTAGCTATCGCAGCCCTTTTTTTTGGGGGTGGGGGGAATGAAATGAGTATGGCCCCATCTAAAATGGACCCACTGAGGAGTTGGGTAACTATAATTTCTGCTACAAATGTCAGGTCAGACAATTTTACCATGGCTTTAGAGTTTAGATGCATCTTATTGTGAAAATAAGTGCAAGGGTAAATCAGATGCGTCTGCATGTCTAGCTGTATGCTTGAAGGACCGCATGATATGTTTCCATTATGAGCTTCTAAAGGTTTTGTCCTGCCTTCCATCTTCTAAATGTCTTTAGTTTCTCTTCATGATGTGTAAAGAAACAGAAAAACAAAAAATGGTTGAGTTTTTCACCAGAGAACAAGTTACCAAAGTTCTGCTGTACGGGTGTGAGTTGTAGTTACCTATAGAAACAGGCTGTTCTGCTTGTATTATTTAAGAAGTGAATGTCCCCATAGTACATCCCCAATGTACTCGGGTTGGCTATTTTTTTCTTAATAAATTTTTTTCGATACCTATCAAAAAAAAAAAAAGGTTAATGCCTCCTAGGCAAGTCTCAGGAATATGTGATTTGAAGATTTTACTGCCTTCCATTGATTCTTGTGAGCCATACATTAAACATGAGTAGTAAGTAAAATGAAACTAGCTCAAAATTTCAATATTGTAAAGTTTCATCTGTATTATTCCAGGATAAGGACATTACTTTAAGTGGTGAACATGTAAGGGAGGGATTAACATGTGTTGTCTCAGTCAAGGTTCCAAATCCAGAGTTTGAAGGACAAACAAAGGTATTGCCTATTTTATAATATTCGAAATTGAGAACTGATTTCTTTTGCTCACACGGTTGCTTTGGACACCTTGATGTTTGCATCATTCCTTTATTTTTCCATAATTGCTGTTATCTTATTGTACTGGTTTTTCTGTCTGTTGCCAAAAGACTAGGTTGGGAAATCCGGAGGTGCGAAAAGTGGTTGATCAATCTGTTCAAGAATATCTTACTGAATACTTGGAGTTACATCCAGATATACTTGATTTAATCCTTTCCAAGTCTTTAAATGCTCTCAAGGTATCTTGTTGTGGCTCAAAACACTACTTTGATTCAGTAGCGATTTTACTAATCAAAACACTCTTGCTTAGTATGTCCACCATCGACATATCTTAAAATTCAGACCTTTCCCTCTTATCTATTGTTTCCCTTTTTAGGCAGCTCTGGCAGCAAAGAGGGCTAGGGAATTGGTGAGACAAAAGAGTGTACTGAGATCATCATCTCTTCCTGGAAAACTAGCTGATTGCTCATCCACAAATCCTGAAGAGGCAGGTATGTTTTGTTTTTTTTTTTTCTTGTGAGAGCTCTCTCTTGTATTTAATTTCAGCAACATTATTTAGATGTGTATTCTAATGAGAAGTTTATTACTTGATAAATTCCTATGACGTGATGTCTTTATTTACTTCTGAATATTCTGATCTGAACTTCATATCCACAATGTTTCATGATTCCTCTTTGCTTCGGGCTTTCTTTTCCCTTACTCTAAACTCTCTTTTATGATGTAACTTGTTGACTATTTACATGCTAATTATATATTTGCTTCTGTAGAATTTTTTTACAGCTTTTTTTTTTTCTTCATTTTCTGCTGTTTGTTCTTATCAGAAAACTGTGTTTGTACCTCCATCATTATTTCTTTTTTTCCTGCTCTTTAATTTCTTTTTAGAAATTGAACTTATCAAATATCTACATTTATTCCATTTTATTTTCTTCCATACAGTTGTGCAAACACATTGGTTTGTTATGTCTTTTTTCTTGCTCTCTCTATCTCTATAGAAAGCTGCATTTTGCCTTTTTATTTTCATTATATATTTCTTAATAATAAAGAAAAAGAATTGATGTTCCTATTTAATCTTTTATAAATTGATGTTAGGTTTCAAATTTTGATGCATTTGCATGCTGGAAAACTTTAATGTATTAGTAAATTGTATCTACCATAGTTGTCAAAGCGCAAATTGTTTTGTGATCAATGTCATAATTTTTTGGTATTTCTTGTTAATGTTGTCATATTGTATGTGAATCATAAGATACATCAACACTTTTAAAATTTTTATTAAAAAAAATTAGAGTTCTTTACATATATTTTGGGAAATAATTGTAGTCATTTGTGCAATAATATTTACATATCATTACATAAGACAAATAAAAATATACGTATTCAAATTAATTTTACTTAAAGATGATAGCATGACTTATTTTGATAATTCTTTTTCTGAACATTTTGTTTCAATAATTATATAGTTCCTAGTATTTTAATGGGAAAACTATACAATGGAAATGGAACAAAGGAAAAGGGAGCCCCATGTGAACCAACATACATAACAACACAGTTCATACTTCATATCTAGTGATAAATTTGCAATGCATCATCCTCCTATAAAGCGCATCACAACACATGGTCCTCAGCATCAAATTTGTCATCTATAAAGGCAGCCACTTATTACCCCGAACTTGAGCTCCTCTTCCCTTTCTCTCTCATCCTCTTTTTCTGCAACGAAGAAGACACAGAAACCTCAAACCTCACCATTGCCTCCTTTAAACAGAGCCCTTTCAAGACCAATCTTTCTGGCTCTCTCTCTCTCTCTCTCTCTCTCTCTCTCTCTCTGTGACTGTCCCATAAGCCACCCCAATGCTTTAGGCCAGAAACAAGTAATTGTACTACTCCTTTTCAAATGGATTCTGTATCACTCAGTTTGACATCATCCTTCAACAGATTGTTTACAACCTTCCCGGCACCCTGCCTTCTTTCTCAAAGATTCAGCACAAGTTCAGGTACAGAACAATACAAACCCATACATTGATTCATTACAATTTTGATTTTCCCACCATACACAGACGCGAATCATTGGATACATGAGCCTCCCCATTACACAAATACAATTCAACATGTTTTATTGATTCGAATTGTATGGGATACGTAGTGTCCGATACTAACAATTGTGGTATACTATATATGCATAAATGCATGTTTATTGTTCTATTTTACTAGTACATGTAAACTTGTATGCATTATCTCACAGCCATTTTACTTCTCCATGAAAAGAAAAAATTTAATCAGTGTATCTGTGTATGATTCAACGGCTCCTTAAGTGGTCATTCTTTCTCTAATTTGCTGGATTTTCTTGATTGTTGTATTTTTAACTGAATTATGATGCTCCTCTAGTACACAAGCTGTGTACTTGGAGGCACCTCCTCTTTGTTTGTTTGTTTTGTTTTGTTTTTTTGTTTTTGTTTTTTTGTTTTTGTTTTGTTTTTTTTTTTTTTTTTTCATTCAATAAAATTACTTATTAAAAAAAAAAAATCTTTGGTTTGAAATTTCACCATGTATCCCATGGTAGAGAAGCTCCACATCCAGGGCATTATAGTTCAAGAAATCTTCTGTAACAAGTTTTTACCATATTTCCTAACCTTAGATTCAATAATGAGTATATAAGTTCAAGATCCTACAAAGCTTTTCACAATGATTTTGAGATTTATATGTAAGTTGTATATTACATTACGATATGTATAAAATGCATGACGCATCTAACTATTGTAAGTCTATTTATAAGAACAAGATTAAGATTTCGATTGTTATCTATTATTATCATAGTCTAGTGGTCAATTCTTACCATTGAGTTCATTTTGATCGCTACTTGGTATTCAAGAGTGGTACCATTTTTTATTATTTATAATTTGATCGCTCCTTTGATAGCAGAAATGACTCAAGCAGTTATTTGTGTTGTTGCTAGGATGCTTGAACTCCATCATCTAATTCAGCGAAATGGAGAAATTTTTATTTATTGCCTTGGTTTGACAAAACCAATTGGATGTATTTATTTATGAGAGTGGTGGTTGTAATAGTTGAATTAAAAGTTGATAACCAATTCCTAAACTTGGATTTCTCTAGTCTCTTTTGGCCTCAATATTTGTTAAGAGCATGCGGAACATTTTCACATGATTAGTTTGAGCATTTAAAATTTGATATTGGTTATTGTACTCTTGCAGAGATCTTTATAGTTGAAGGAGATTCAGCTGGCGGAAGTGCAAAACAAGGTCGTGATAGGCGCTTTCAGGTAAAGTTTAGCTTCTCCCAGTTGGTAGTTTGGCAATACTGATATCTCTCAATCTACTAGAAATTGTGCAAGCTTGTCAAGAACAATTGCTAGGAAAGTTCATATTCTTTTCCTAGGAAAGACAAATAATAATGTCACAATTAAGTTTGTTTAATTTCTGTGTTGTCAGTTTGTCACTATAGAACACTTGTATTCAAGTAAAAATTAAGAAAAGAAAAGTTCCTACGGATTGCAATTTTAATCTCTTTTAATGCTAAGAAGCTGAAAGGAAATGGTTATAGTGGAAGCAAACTTTAATTTCCTGGAAAGCAAGCATTTCCATTCCTCCTTAGTATTACTGCCAACACAGCTTTTTCCTACCAATACAGCTGCTCTACAATTGCGTTGCCAGTTCCCACCTGTACCATCTACGGCTCCTCTAAACTGCCACTTTTTTTCATATCATCACCCTTTTCCCAATGGTGGGGACAAACAGAAAGTGTTTAAATGGCTATCTCATGCTTTTAAAATTGTTCATGAGATAGGTTTTTTGGCAACAAAATCTTTTATTTATATATAAAAAAAAGAAAAGAAAGTGTTTGACTGGCATCTTGATAATAATTTTCTGATAATATCACAAAAATGTTGGTGCAGGCTATTCTCCCTCTGAGGGGTAAGATATTGAACATTGAAAGAAAGGATGAGGCAGCTATGTACAAAAATGAAGAGATTCAAAATCTCATTCTTGGTCTTGGACTTGGAGTAAAGGTTATATCTTTATTTTCTTTTCTTTGTTCTTACTTATTTTTGTTAATACTTTGTTTAGTTCACATGTCATTATAGAAAATCAAGTGGACTAAAAGAAGAGAAATACAAAGAGAAAAGAAAATGGAGAGAAAATAAAGAGGAGATTTTAGTATCTTTCTTTCTCTAGGTCTCTCTATTCTGAAGAGAAAATTTTGTTGGGCTTGAGAGGAAAATATGTCAATTTATTCCTCACTTTCTTTTATTCTGTCCCCTACAAACCAAAATCCGGAAAAGAAGAGAATTCAAAAACTCTCTCTCCTTTAAGGATCAGCTGAACAGTGTTAAAAAAAAAAAATGTTAATTGCTTAGCCATTCATTGTGTATATATATGCATGTGTGTGTTTATAATTTCTTTTTTCCGTTTCAGGGGGAGGACTTTAAAAAGGAGGCTCTACGATATCACAAGATTATCATCTTAACAGATGCTGATGTAGATGGTGCTCACATCCGGACATTGTTGCTGACATTTTTCTTTAGATATCAGGTAGAAAATGGAACTATTGTCTGCAAATTCATTCTATGAAAACAAAGGGGAAAAAACCCTACTCCAAATGCCGAATGAATTCAATCTAAAATAGGAAATTGATGCAGTATTTATTGCTTGCAGAGAGCCCTATTTGATGAAGGTTGCATATACGTTGGTGTTCCACCACTTTACAAGGTTTGCCTTTGGCTATAATGTAACCAGGGAGCATCTATTTTGAATAATGAAGTTAAGTTGCTGTTGTATTATTCTGAAATGAGCAGGTTGAAAGGGGAAAGCAAGCATACTACTGCTATGATGATGCTGAACTTAGAAAGCTTCAGAGTTCTTTCCCTTCAAATGCATCATACAACATTCAGAGGTTTAAAGGTAAGATAAAAACCATATTTTGTTGTGATGAATGCATTGGGAGGTCTTATTCTCACACACTCAGGCACACACATACGTACTCTTTATGCTCCATTTTGTTTGTCTGGTATACAAAATCCAACTTTTTAAGGGAACATCATTTAATGCTTTATCTCTTAAAGAAAGATACATAAGTTTTCAAAATTTCCCTTATAAACTTTCAAGAATTTAAACCTGGATAAAATAAAGGGCATGGGATATTGGGAAGTCAATAAATTAAAGACCACTGACTTTTAAAACTGGCCAAGTATTTTGGGACAGCCAAAAATTGATACTGAACAAACAAATTGGGGCTGAGAGAGTGTGTGTGTGCACGTGTGGTTTATGATTTGCTATTACTTATTACCTTTGAACTTGACATGTGCACAAATTTGATGTAATCTAATTATAAAAAGGTCATACTTAGTGCACAAAGCTCTCAGTTTTGCGGGGTTAGGAGAGGTGATTGGTAGGTAGCCTAACCCCAATTATTTTTTTTCCCTTTGGAGAGGTTGATTCCAGACTCAAACTCACGACCTGTCGCTTTTGGTGGAAGACACTTGTCATGACATCAAGACATAACCTCTATTTGACTGAACCTAATAAAGTGCTTTTTTAATTGACTATCATTTATACAAATACTAGAATTTAATTTTTGGTTACATCCACATGGCTTCAGTATGTGTGCTCACACAATCACTGTAGATGCTTTTGGATCATGACATTAAGTACCTCTTTGTCTATCTCAGCATCAAGAATAGGTTCTCAAATGTAACTCATGCTCCATTTTCTTGAAAGGGAACTGTGCTCTATAAAATGAGTGTGTTGGTGACGCTGGTGTTGTGTAATACATGATTGTGATTTTGGAAAGCTGTTATTTTACGATACAATGTAAGGGAGCCACTTTTTGTCAATGGCAAAGATGCGTAGTTTGTTGCTTATTAAAATTTGTTTTTATTATATGTGTTATCAATGAAGCATCAAACTTCTTGTGTTGAAGACAGTTTCTGTTGGAATCCTATTAAAAATCTGCTATGTAGCACTCCATCTCCAATCGCTTTCAATCCCCACAATCAGTATACTCTGTCAACTTCTAGATGTAAATTACAGTGGGCAGACACTAAATCAATGTTGCTTTCATGAAATAACTAGCTTTTATACAAGTCAATGGCTGTGCAAAATACTGTATGAATTGTGTAATGGTTATGCTCGATATCTCTGCAATCTGCAGTGGTAAATCCAATGTGTGACATATTTATGAGTTTGCAAGCCCTCTTTTTGTCATGCCCTGTGCTGCGGGGAATTTAAGTGATTACAAACGTTATTCTTAAGTCTCTACTTGTTGGCTTTCCATAGTTTGTTCTATCAGTGGGAGTCAGAGCTAACTATTTAATTCATGGTAGCAATGAGCTATAACTCAAATGGCACTTCATCCTCCTTTATTAATGGGATAGAGGGTAAGGTTGTGGGTGCAAGACCCATGGGTGCATAACTTACAAAAAAAAAAAAAAATCAGGTTTCTAGTTGGTTTGAGTTATATATACCATAATATCTATATGCATGCAATGCAGGCCTAGGAGAGATGATGCCTACACAATTGTGGGAAACAACAATGGATCCAGAGCAAAGGTTGCTAAAGCAATTAGTGGTTGAAGATGCCGCTGAAGCAAATGTTGTCTTTTCCTCCCTTATGGGTTCCCGGGTAAGTAGATCATGATTCATGAATATAGGGGCGTTTTAGTTGTCTTATGATAAAGTGAGCTCTTGGCTAATTGGCTAGCTGCTTACAATTTTTATTATTTTAATAAATTAAGTTGAGATGGTGTTTTCACCTTTTGTAGTTGGGGGATTGTATGATTCTCTCTCTCTCTCTCAAAAAAAAAAAAAAAAAAAAACAACTGAAGTAATGGAATTCTGTCATCTTATGCACAAATTATAATGTTATTACTTGACTTTCAATTTTGTATCACCTTATACTTTCTAGGTCTTATGTTAAGTTTCTCAACTGCAATGCCAGATGATGGAGTAATATTACTGTTTCCTGGCAATCGTCATTATTTGTAATATTCCAGAATTCTGTCTTGTGATATTTCTGCAGAAGCTAATGGTTCTTGTTCAATCTTAGGTGGATTTTCGGAAGGAGCTCATACAGAATTCTGCAAGCATGATTAACCTTAACCAGCTAGATATTTAAGGGTGCCTTAAGTGTACAAGCATTATGTATACAGCCCACAAGACAGATAAGTGAAAAGTGAAAACTTGTTTAGAGTTATGTAGTGGTAGTGCAGGAGCTTCATTGCTGCATCTTCTTATTCATTGTGATTGACGTCATGTACAAAGGCATCCCGTTTTCCTGAGCCTGGGTTAAAATGCATGGAATTGTATTCTTTTGGGTGTGGTAGGAAAATTTAGGATGGTGGATAGGTGCAGATTTTGTCATAGTATACAAGTACTGTTGTAGTGTTGTTACCATGTCATGGTTTTTCTTTGAAGTTGTATTATTTGACATGAGAATATGAGCTCCAATGTTACCAAAATTTTCAATCCACCCTTGATCATCTAGAGTGTACAGTTGGTGTATGTGCACTGCTTCACCCTACTTACTAATACTATTGGCTGTTCTCCAGATACTTCATAAAATTTATGAAATATTCTCATGGCTAATGTATTGTCTTTTACATATTTTTCTGGCAAAATAGATTTTGTTTTAGTTTAACATAAAGTTGCGACTCTTTTTCTATTTAGCATGCCATCCTACTAAAAAATTGAAGTTTTTTGACCCACACAATAGTTTTCTAGATCACATCCAGTGTAGGCAATTGGGAATTTTACACCATGATGAGCTTAAATTCATGGGCTTTCTTGAAGGATTTTGATTTACAAGTTACAGTTAATTTTTGGTTTTTTACACACTTCCACAATATATAATGTTTCCCTTTTAAGCTTGCCGAGGGCTATTGTTGATTTGATTTCTAAAATTTCAATTTTGCCAATGTCAATCCTAACGTTTGAATAGAATCTTGAGGGACTAAACAGAAAAATTAAAATTGACAGCCCTATTGCCAAAATGTGATGTACCCTAATGCGTATTATCCGTTTCTCTTTGATTTCCTTCTAATTGATTTGTAACAAAATGACCTCAGGGGTGGCCGTGTAGTAGGAATTTTTGGAACAGAAAGTTACAAGGTGATAATGTTTGATAATATGTTCGATAGCAGTTATTACTACACTGACATTTTGCATCAAACCTCAGCAATTACAGTTGTTTCATTGGCAATGCCTCACGTGACCTAATAACTTCAATAGGACGTGACCTAATAACTTCAATAGAAGGTTGAGGCTGTTGAGCATTCAGATAAGCTCGTGAAAAATTGTTTACTTTAGCATAATAACTTATTTTTAAATTTTATATACTCATTTTTTAAAACGTCACAAATTAAATTATTTATTTTCACTATATTTTATTAAAATATCAAATTTTCTTGAATTTTGTAATTGCTTCTCTTTTTTGTCCATAAAAACCACTATCTAATTTCTTCCTCCATTCTTGGGATATGTAAAGTGTAAGGGCCATATTTGACTTGAATCCAGTACAGTAATGGACCAAGGCCCAAAAAGCCCGAACAATAAATTTGTAGAGAGCGGGAGAAAAAGCTAGTCTGAATCTATGATAAAGATATTGGCTTATAGTGTTATAAAGAAAGAGTTATCTGCGTACATATTCAGAAAGCATCCTCGGACATGCCCTAATAATAAAATGGAGGGTACTATATTCTTCCTTTTTGCTGTTGTATTTCTTCAACCCTTTTGTTCTCTCTCTCTCTCTCTCTTTCTTTTCCAGTCTGTTTTTCTTCCGTGCCCTTTTCTTTTCCTCTTTCTTCGTATTATATACTATGACTTTTTTTACCATTTTCTCCATCCATGTGTGGATCAGGTGGTGGAAGTCCTTTTTTTCTGCTTCTTCCCTCTCTTCTTGAATATTCCATTCTTAGCTGTAAGGTTGCGTGTTCACTGTTCAGGCATCACCTCCACATTAATGCGGCCAGAGGGTTAGTTGGGCAGCATTTAATGCGGAGGCAACAGTACCCTCAAATATTTGTTTTCTCTCATTCTTATCATTTATATGATATTTCCTCATTTACTTTGTTGCAAGGTTTGTTCGAGGCGTTACCCTAAGGGACTGATAAGTCTACTGGCCACCTCGGACAGAAGCTCCGAGGTGATAATTGTCCTCGGACACGGTCAGATCCTTCTTAGACATTCTTTACTTCTTTTCGGAGTGCAACTTCCATTTCTTCCTTCACTAGTCGTCCTCGGATACTCTCTTATCTTCGGACTGGGTATTGGGCCCGGCCCATTCTTATGCAGTCTGTACATATGAGACTAGATATTGGGCCCAGCCTTTCCCAATGCAATTTGAACATACGAGACAATTGGCCCCCACATAAAGAAAAAAAAAAAACTAAATATAAAATGAATAATATCAATGGAAATTTATAAGGTTACTGTAATAAACTTATAAATTTACATAATTATATATGAATTAATGTGGGTCGTTTTTGGGTAAAATTATATAAATTTTACAATTTTTATTTATTTATTTTTTTTATTGTGCTCTGCCGCATGTTAAGTCAGAAAAATATGAGGTAAGAATCTGTTTTTGGGTCGGACCAATAATGAAATAGCATAGAGGGATATATGGAGCAAAATCCATAGTTCCACACGGCATAAGTTATTACATTTGTACTTATATGATGGGCAATTAGGATTTGGCTCATATCTTATTTGCTCTTTGGGTGTTGTATAATAGATAAAACTTATATAGATTTATTCGAGTGTTGTACCTTCCTAAAAAAAAGTTTTTACCTTAGATTATCTAATTTAATTTAACTATATGGTTGTATTGACTAATAAATCACATAGTTAAATTTAATTGTCCTTGAAAACGATAGCACTAGTTTTATTGTATTGGTTAATATAACTATGATATTAAATTTAATTAGATAACTTAATGTACAACATCTAAAAAACTATAATTATGAATTTCTACTATATATATTACAATTTACAAACGAATGTGTCTTAATAATAAATTCGCAACCACAAAACACTAATAGAATTCACATTACACATGATCAATTTGTTGTTGCGTTAATAGTCATATTCAAAGTCCACACACAAACACTATGTTCATGATAATTGTTACTCATAGTTGTGTTAGAACACGCTTTGGTTTTGCTAAATGTCTTTGGTTGACACCTCCTCCTATTTTCAAAGGGTTCAATTCTCCTCTCCCACAATTATTAGATAATAATAAAAATCACTTTTTATTTTTTATGGGTACTAATAGGGTTCAATCCCAACCTTCTTTATTCGAGGACAGAAACCATTTCCAATCTTTACTAGAGCAACATTAATATTACTGTTACATAAAGTTATGAGATATTCTTCTCAAAAAAAAAAAGAAAAAGAAAAAAAAAGTTATGTGATAGTGGTAGGATTAGTTAGCATGACAAATAGGATATCCCACTAAAATATCCGAATCATCTAGGAGAGAGAAAGAACATTCCTAAACTACGTAACGCCTTGTTTCTATTTTTGGGTATTAGAAAAATATACATATGAACCTTAAAGACCTGAAAACAATACTAGGTAACTAATACCATCAAACTGTCAATATATCCACAAGCAAAAGCTTCTTTTATGAGATAAACTCCAGAGTGATCACCAAGCAAACTTCAACATGTAAGCTTATATACTAAACCCCTCAGAACTACCTTTTTCTTTGTTTCCATTTTTTTTTTCTCCAGTGGGTATCTGTAGCTTCCTAGTGTAAATTGTTAAATGCATTGATTCTGTATGTGTATATATATTCTTGGGTCTAAATTTTGGATTCCCAGACATAAAGTTCTGTCTTTTCTTTTTTATTTTGTTTAATTTTGCTTTGCTTTATTGTTTTTTTCTGGTCTGGATCATCCAACTGTTTGTTTAGAATTTTACTCTATGATTTTGCTGAAATAAGTTTCAACTATGTTGAATTATATGGTTGAAAATATTGCGTTAGTTTCTTGCTGTTTTTCTAGTGTTGAATCAGTGTGCATTCCTTAGTTAGCAATGTGTCTGAGTTGGGATCAAGCTAAGTTGACTTGTTGATGCAAAAATGTTGTTTGATGAAGAGTTTGAAAAAAGGAATGATATATTTGGGTTTATGGCCATCCTCTTTGATTTATATTGCTTATTTTGATGAGTAATGAAAGACCAGTTTGATTCTGTAGAAAATGAGATCTTGGAAATCACTTCTTCCTCCTTTTTTTTAGAAAAGAGTTTTGGATCATTATAGAGTTTGAAATCGTTGAAAATTAAGCAAGTGCTACCAGTGGTTGGGTAGTAGAAGAGGAGGGGTATCTTTAGCCCAATCTCCTATTGTTTCTACTGAATGACATGAAATTGTCCACTAAATCTAAACCCAGGAGAAGGATGTTATGATTTCAAGCTCACCTCTGGGTCTGTAGATTGAAAGGTTTACAAAAGAGCGGCTTTCATATTTTATCAAAAGAATGTAATGCTTGATGTTGAATATTGAATTCTAGAACTGAAAATTTTTGTTGCTCATTATCATTTTTAAAGTAATTTACGCATACTCACTATTCAAGAACCGTGAGCTCAGGAAAGATAGGCGCAGTATGAAATGGAACAGATATGAAATTTGATGTTGCATTATTTAAGATGTAAGAAAGGACTATGAAGGAATGCACATCCATAAAGACCTAAAAGTAGCTCAGGCTGAGATTTTGAATTGGGTAGTGTCAAAAGGTATGGTTTTGAGACTTCTGACCTTAATTGAGACTACAATGGCTTAATTTTGCTTCAAAACTAAATACTTTGGATAACTTTTGTCCAAAATGTGATCACTTTAGGAATACAGTCTCGCACTTGGCAAAAGGAGATCATGCCAACAAGATTTGTCTGTCTTGGATCCAGAAATCAGTCTACCAGACACACTGACTGTTTTGCTTCTTGGGAATTATATTTGAAAAGTTTGGTTGCAAACCTTCCTCTTATATGGAAATATTCTTTTTATTTGCTGTAATTGATGAAATAATTGATTGATTAAAAAATTGAAAAATCATTAAACTGTCCTCTTTGAGGACTGATATCTTAAAGAATCTCTAAATCTCTAAGGTTTTTTACAAAGGTTTCTCCAATAATGGAACCAGCCTTTACAAAAACAGCTGGATAACCAATTGGAGCTTCTACCCAAGCTTCACAACCTTGTTCTGTAAATAGCTTCCCTGTCCAGATATGTTGCCAATTGGAACTTTCTCCCACTGGAAAATAGGCCTTAACATTCTTCTTTCCTTTGTCTAGGACAGGCACCACTAGGATCTCAGTGCCAACCAAGAACTGCTGGTAACTTAAGTGATGAACATGTTCATCTTCTGGGTAGTGGAGAAATAGGTGGCGGCAAACTGGCAGGCCTTTTTGAGCAGCTTCCTGTTTTCAAATAAATTTACAATGAGAGAAGGGGGAGAAAGTTGGGGGAAGGGGGGGGGGGGGGGGGGGTGGTAGCCATCGCTCGCTTCACCAAATTTGAAAATAAATCAGTATCCAGAGTTCTAGGAATACCTTAACGAGTTGAATTCTGTAAAACTTCCATGCTTTGTACACTTTAGCAAGGCGAGCAAATTGTGATAAAGTTTGGTGGTTTGAGTAGAATTGGCTATTGCTGGATGGCTTGTTCCCCTGCATGGAAAAGACAGGTAAATTAAGTTTCTAATGAGATTATACATCTTATGTTCTTCAGGTGAAGGAATCGTAACGTGTTGGTCAGCAAATGAAAATTTGAAAGGATTATTTTTTGAGGTTGTGTGAATTTAGTCCTCCTTTAGATGTAAATGACTGACAAAATTTTCATCGTTGACACAACCAACATTATTTTTGTCCTTTGTCCCCCTTTTTCTTTTTCTTTATGATCTTTTTTATGCTGGAAAGAGATTCTAATGATGTTGATAATAACAATGATAATGCATGTTATTTTTTCACATGGTAGGTTTTTTAACTCACTTCATGGGTCCGGAAGACAGTGGTGAAAGCATTTAGCTCCATCCAACGCAAAAGCAACTCTTCACTTCTTGTATAGTTTATAAAAGGTAAGTTTACTGCACAGTAGCCTCCAATATCACTGTGGTTAAAAGCATACCCTGAAAGTCCACTGCTAAGGAGGCCAGTGACCGCACTCTTTATCCCATCATTAGCCTGCCAACTTACCATTTGGTCTCCTTCCCAAAATAGCATCCCCCATTTGGGACTATTTCTGAAACCAGCTCTCATGAAGAAAACTAAGGCCTCTTCTGGGTCTTCTTTCCCCTTGCCCACACATTTACTTTTCCATTCTTCCACAAACTCTCTGTTTATTTGGGCCCATAGTTCAGGGTATCTATTATGTGCAGATATAGGATCTTCACCTAAAATGGCAAGTATCCTGATTAGTAGTATATCTGAATTCATAAAGAATAATCGAGTGAGGAATAATACAAAGATTATGTGGCTATTATCACTTAAACCATGGGTACCAATAGACCTATATAGGTTCCTTCTTTGGCTTGGGACACTTGTGTCTTTCTTATTCATTTGTTTCATTCTTTATAGTTTCTTATTCTTTTGTTCTTTAAATTTTTGTTCTTTTGGGGTCCAGAAGGCTGGCAGCTTAGGAAATATGATGGTTAAAAATATAAATAAAAAAGACTCTGGAAAAGCCTACTGAGTTGGCTTGCCTTGAAAATCTCACACAATAATATGATGATTGTTACATCACTAGAGGTGGTATATTACTTTGTCAAGTAGGTGTGCAAAAAGGCATAGGTATGGGAGACGTGAAGAAGAGATGAATAATTATGGTGATGCTTAACAGTTAACCCTTATTAAAACTATGACAGAACATGACATATTGTTAAGTGTTGGGAAATATGTTATACTAATTCCTACAACATTACTTGCGAAAAACCAGTTGTGGAAGAATGTTTAAGAGTGTCTCTAAAAACTACCTCTGGAATTGAGAAACACATTAACAAAACCTAGACACCCCCACCTAAAAGAGAGATGAAAAAAAAAATTCCTGAAAATGGGGTTTACATTGAACATGCAAAGAGGATTCTACTTCATTAATTTGTTATCTCACTTTGGCATCACAAGAGACCCACGAGTTAGGAAGGTTACTCTGACCCTCATGTTGACTTTCAAATATAGGTTAAGATTTAAAACCTGAATAGAGAGTGGCATCCACAGGCAGGCCTTCACCAAAATCAGCCATCCATCCTCTGACTCCATCATCCACCATTTCTTGTAAAATCTGTTTGAACCAACTAGCAGTATTTGGGTGTGTCAAATCCATCATTCCAACATCAAAAGCTGTATTAGGAACCATGTATGGTTGTCCATGCTTGTCTTTCACTAAGATGTCTAACTTTATTGCCTCCTCAAAGAGATTTCTCCTTCTGTTTGGCTTCTCATGAGTCTGTCAAAGCAAGTGAAAACTAATTTTAAAGTGATAAACTCTCAAACTATCACACATTGCAACACGACATTTTGTACATGGGGTATTGCCATTGTATCACTTACAAGATAAAAATATGATTAATGATATATAAAAAAATCATATTGGCTTTTTTAATGGCATTAGCCTTCTTAGTTCTTACAATGATGCAGTGCACTGCTATTAATGGCAGGTTAGTAGTTGCAGGAATTATACTAGAATTTATAGTGGAGAGCATAAGTCAGGGACAAGATGTTTACTGGAGCTAGACAAGGATTGCAGTATGTCATCACTTTGATATGCTGAGCGTTTAGATCTTGAACTAATTGTTGCCATCCGCAGTACCTTTCTGTATCCACTTCCCAATTCCACCACAATTGTGATCCAATCAATGTCTCCCTTTGGCCCACCCAATCCTGTTCAACAATCACTATACAATATAAATGAATGCACATAGATGCATGTAACTAGAACCGCATATTGTAATTTCAAATATTTTTGAAAATAATGAAAATTGTCTATGGATGGAAAAAAGTCATACTTCAGAAGTTTCAAAAGTTCTGAAATGGCTCATCATTGACATGGGTGTCAAGATTTGTAGAATAATTGTTGAAACAAATTAAAAAAACTTCACATTTTTGACAGGTTTAAGCATGTCATGCATTACCTGCAACCAAAATGCTGAAACGGGAACATTATAAGTCCTTAGCTTATCCCAAGTATCGCGTACAGTTTCTGTGCCACCTTGCATTCCAACCACAGCACCAGATATTATCCACTCAGGAAGCACGGGAGGCCTCCCAATGGTTTCTGTAAAATGTTCAACGAGCTCAGAAGGTGAGTTCCCGTGCAATATCCGTCCTTGAACTGAGGTCCCATGTATCTGCAAGCTCCAGCATACAGAAAATGGGAAACTGCATGTTTAAGATCTCGAATGAGCCCGTTATGTATAAACGGAATTATGAACTTTTCCCTTCTAAATTCTTATTTATGTTTTTGCAAAAGTCCCCCTAGTTAATTACTATTGACACCATGTGAGCTTATCCTATTTTTTTTTGGGGGGGGTATTATTTAAGAATATGAAATTCATTACCAATTATTAATCCAAATAGTTCTTCTATAACATCATGAAAAGTATTCATCTTCTTTAACAACATGCATTGCTTCTTCCAATCCAAAGTTCAATTTCTGCTAATAATCTAGTTGCTTTGGGGAGCAAGATTCCCTTTCAAAATCTTTTACAACATTCTCCTTATTAGTATCTGAATTACTTATCTGAAACAATTATATACTTATAAGTTGTCATTATGGGTGTAAGATCCAATAGTTATCAGAAAGTACCTGAATCTGAACTCTATCGTTTCTGGTTAAATCGAATACTGAATAATCATAACCTTCAAGATAAAGAGATCGCATCTTCGATGTCATATAGAATGGAGAAGGAGCATACGTTGTACTCCAATCACCCCCAGCTCTGCAATGAGGAAAACAATGATTCAACTTCAAATTTACAATACTAGTCATTAAAGAGCATTAGGTGGTGTAAGAGCTATTCTTTTTCATTTACCTGTAGCTAACCAAGTTAGCTGCAAAAGTTATAGGTTGATCTCCTCTTCCTATACCTTGCTCCTGAACAAAAATAGGCACCCTTTTGCCTTTGAAATCCATGTGTGAGAATTGCTCCCCAAAACCATAAAATCTCTCTTTAGCTTCACTTGAATAGGTCAAGCAGACCCTGTTGAATTTCGTGGATTCTGCAACTTTCATCTCTTGTATTTCTTCCTCTGCTGAGGAAACTGTCACATACCCTCTTGGCCTTGAAAGGAAACCAAGCTTCCTTTTCCTTATCTGCCCCAGCCTCCGCCTAAAGCCCCGGTATCTTCCTGTAGGTGTTGGGGAGGTTTTGTGGCTTTGCTTAAAGCCTGGTTCCCCAAGCATCATTTGGAAACCAATCTGATTACTGTTTTTCTGATCAAACAGGAGCCAATACCTTGCAGAAGTAGAAGTCTCCTTTGTCTCAAATTGTATATCTGCAGAAATGCCAGCTTTATGAAACTGCTTTTTCTTTTTTTTCATGCTGAAAATCCAACCAGATATTAGCAACATAGGGAATTGGGAACTATTCAAATCATTTTTCTGCTCAAACCCATATTGAGAATCTTGATTTATTGCCTCTAATGAATGATCAAACTGATTGATTACTCTTATTTCCTCAATGGTTTGGTGATTACAAACCAAATGAACATCTCCATCTTTCACAACAAAGGATCCTCTGCTTTCCTCCACCTCTGTTTCAGCCAATGCTGCAGACACAAAGGCTTGGCCTGGAATGGTAGACCATATGAGTTTAGAAGGATTTGATTGATGAGAAATGGAAAGATACCCACCATTGTTTGAGCACCAAAGAAGCTGGAAATCCTTCCCAATTGAGAATTTTTTGTGTGAAGGTATTGTTTGGGAATTGAAAAACAGAGTTCCTTCAATGAAAGGGTGGGAAGTTTGAGTTGATGGGAAAGGGTTATTAAGATGTTTGTGGTGCTTTTTGGTGATTTTGAGGTTTGACATGTTGGGATTAAAGAGAGAGATGGTCCATCCAATTCTATTTATAGATTCCAAATCCAAAACTTTAATACAATGTATAATATTTTCAAGATTCCTATCAACTTTTCTTGCAGCTTTTCAAAAAGTTCAAGATGGAGAAAAGTCTTTTAGTTTTTTTTACACACTTTTTTGTTGACTTTTGTAGTAATTTAATCGGTGTTTTTGGAGGATAGGGATTGTTTTGCAGCTGTTTTTTTTTTTTTTTTTTTGCATCTGAGCCCCATTTATTGATATATTTTTCTTTGCTCCCTCTTTTGATAGGTCTATATACTTTTATAATAATTTCCCTTGTTCTCTTTTCTCTTTCTTTCAAAATTTACCAATTGAATTTGAAGTCTAAATCCTAGCTGATAATTTTAGTTGATTGTAGTTCCGGGGATTAATTATTTTTTAAGGTTATTGAGCTCAATACTCTATCACTAACCAACCTTTTTAGCTCTCAATTTTCTGCTGAGGCTTTCAATTAAAAGATACCATGCAACAAATTTGATATGATATTGCAGCAAAATTGGACTTTTTGGATTGATATATTCCTTTTGAACTTTTTGACAAAAAAAAAAAAAAAAAAATTTTTGAGAGTTTCTTTGCTTTCTTTGGTGCCATGGTGGTGTAGTAAACATAATTTTAGAAAGTTGGGCATTGAAAATTAACTTCAGTTTATCTACTTTTGGTGCCTAAACTAAAATTGTAAATAAGAAACTGTTTCATCTAACACGTAGAAACTTCCTATATAGGTCATGAATTTATCCAAATTAAAATGATGACCAAGTCAGAATTGAGCAAAATTTGTGCGGCTAAAATAGAACATTACTAGAGTGGCTTGTTAGACCGATGAGGGCTAGAAAGGTCCCAATTGGCTGGCGTTTTTTGAATATCTATAAGAGGTCAATACTCAAATAGAGGACAGGATTGGGAAAGAAACAAAATTTTAGTTGGACCGTTCAGGTTGTTGACTGTATGATCATTTTATGAAAATATTCAATAAGATTAATGAGTTTTTTGGCTGACTTTTGGTCATGCTAATTTTGACGATTCCTATTTCAAAAACTTACTAGGTTTCATCCATTGCATCACTTTTATTATCACACCTCTTCTTCTTTTTTTTTTTTTCTTTTTTTTTTTTTTTTTCTTTAAAGTATTATATCTGTTTCTCCCTTTGTCTTTCATGGTGAAGATGTAATTTTTATTAATTAAAAGGTGAGCTTTGTAGTTTAACTGGTTGACATCTTTCTTATTTTTAATGGAGATATTTAGGATTTAAATTCCTTTATTCCAAAGTTTTAAACTTTATATATAATTCATTGATAATAATGAGATATAATTCTTTATTTTGTGAAGTGATTTTTTTTTGAGCTAGTAAAGTACATTTTTAAATGAAATGACAACATGGGATAACATTTTTAATCTTTTGGTCTTGTAAGAAAATGAATCCTACCTCCCCATTTGTTTTTACAAATTTCAAAATTTTTACTATAAAGACAATGTTATCCTACAAATTTGATTCAAAACTAATTTTTTTCTCTAATATGGTCCTTAAATCCAGGCAAAATGTTGCTTCAAAATGGGGCTGCTATGCTAATTAATGGCTTACTATCACTTTCTTGACAGCAAGTTTTATGATTCAATTTTGTAACTTACCCAAAATTGTATAATGGACAGTTTGAACTGAACACTCACTCCATTTTGTAATACTACTTGTCTTTTCCTAATGATGTATCTGACCTGCATGTTCTTCTTGGTTCATTTTTTCAGTTCATCTAGCCGTTATAACCGGCATCATTCATTTTGTTCATACATGTGTTTGCTTATTAAATCTTTTATTTTTATTTTATTGAGTAAAAATAAATAAATAAATAGAATGCTTGTCCTAGTTTGTCTTTTGAACTTGGTCAATGTATTTGCTCCAAACTTGTGTCTTTATGAATGCACGTAGCCTTGTTTTAGGCAAAGTTCATTGTGCAATCATGCACGTTCGAAATTTTGGGCAGAACTGCAAAAAGTGCACGTCTTTTGCACATTCAGACAAATCTTGGATTGATTATCCATTGGTGGGATCTGCCAAATGCATACATTATTCTTCCATACATAATTTTTATTGAAAATTTACATTTTCAACTTGTGATTTTGGGTGTACTAAATTAAATATTATAATTAAAGTAAGAAATTAAACTCATAGAAAAATTTAAAATTTATAGTTTCAATTTTCAAAAATAATAAATTAAATCACAAGGTTACAAAAAGTAACAAATTAAACACTAATCAATTATATTTGAACAATAATATAGGTAGATGCTTTAATTTGTTACTTTTTTTTTTTTTTTTTTTTAACATCGTGATTTAATTTGTTATTTTTTAAAATTATGAGGGTTTGATTTGTTATCATCATTACATTATAGGGTTT
Source organism: Quercus agrifolia (assembly GCA_029955455.1). Taxonomy (NCBI): domain Eukaryota; kingdom Viridiplantae; phylum Streptophyta; class Magnoliopsida; order Fagales; family Fagaceae; genus Quercus; species Quercus agrifolia. Next base: position 9,760,086 of record JARQAD010000011.1, on the reverse strand, counting down.
ATAATGAAAATTTTCCCCCTTTTTAATGTCAAATAGTAGCTTTAATGATAAATAATAATCTATCTAAAAAAACATATAAATAATTTAATGTATCATAGTTATTAAATCTTAAATCATTTAAATATTAAAATAGCTACATTGATGTGAATGCTCTTAAGTGGTTTAAGTTTGTCAAGAATCTTATAATTCAACTAGTTGCTGTTAATACTTTTTAGTGTTTCTAATAACGATATCCAAGTTTTCAATCCCTCATCCCATGTTGTAACTATCAAATTATAAAAAAAAAAAAAAAAAAAAAAAAGAATAAAGAAAAAAGAAAAAAGAAAAAAAAGAAGAAGAAGATAAATTACATTTTACACTCTTTGATTTGATCCTATCATAATTTAGTTAATAAATATTTAATTGTTATAACTGACTCTCTAAGAAGTTTGAACTAATGAAACAATTACATTTCCGTTCAAATTAACAAATTTAAATTAAATGAACAAACAATATAGCTCCTTATGGTTGGATCATAAACTTTTTTAATTGCTACAGTTTGACAATGTTATTTTTGTCCAAACTTCCCCTATTTTTTGAAACCCTTTTTGTGAGGATAAGGATGAGAGTCATGAGACCTTATTGGATATGATAGACATCTCTTACATGTTCTATTCAAATTGCTTTTGCATGTAAATCTAGTAACTGAAACACGGTTCTCAGCAAAAAAAAAAAAAGTAACTGTATCAGGGTGTTTCAAATGTTAATCTATTTTGTTGGAGGATTTTATCCTAACGTACACTAACTTTTTATTTTATGAATAAAATATGAAATTTCCAAAAAAAAAAAAAAATGATAATATTAAAACATTTATGGGACCAAATGTGACCATTTGCTTCTTTTATTTTGTCTTTTGTCTTTTCCACGAATGATGTACTTATTGTAAGTTAATTTTCGACTAATTTTACTCTATTCTACTTCAATTTTTCTCTCTCCATCTAAATTGGCCTTCAGTATCATGAAGCAAGGAGCAGCAGTTAAGAGGATAACAAGTTCAATTAAGATAACAGCATTCAGATCTCAAAACTAAAATTTGGAAAAAAATAGAACATCTTAATTTAGCATGGGGAGCATTTGACAGGATTTTCAACCATGTTCCCAGGATTGCAAACTTTCTATCATAGTATCATCCATGAACTAGGGGGCGTAATGGTGAAATAGTGTCTCAGCATCCCTCAAGGGGTTACTATTTGCTATAAGGGCTCTAACCTTTAAATGTAACAAAGGAGCAACTAAAGAAAACTACATTGATTGGACACAATTATATTACATAGATCCCTTGAGCTCCAAACATGAATAGCAGTATATGAGGCAAAACCATAATAAATCCATAATGAAAGTTGAAACTGAAAAAGTCAATAATTCCTAAAACAAACAAGTGAAGTTCCTCAATCAAGTAAATCTGACATGGCTGTCCTCCTAAATGCATCAACCTGAGCTAACTGGGATGCCAAAGTTTTGTTTGGGAATATATTATCTGCCTTCATCCTCTCCCTAATCCCATAAGCTGGCGCCTTTGCATTTATATAGGCCTGGATTAGAGTCTGGAACTGCCGGAATCTAGCCACATATCCAGACTGTCTCATCCTATGAAACATTTTTTCTGAATTATGAATATCACCCCTCTTTGCATACTGTTCCATTATAGCCATGAAAGAACTGAACATTGGCTTCATCTGGTTCTGCTGAGTTGCCTTGTGCAAGATGGAATCGGCCTTTTCCACCTCCCCTGCCTCCACATAGAGCTTTACAAGTGCATCCCAAGTCAATGGGCCAATCCTGCACCCACTCTCCCCCATACGCTTAATAAGATCCTTGCCCTTGGTCAGCATCTTTTGGCTTGCATACACATTCAGAAGCACAGAATAATGCCTAGAAGAAAGCTTCTTCCCCATTTTTGACATTGTATCAAAAACTGCCTCTGCTTCTTCAATCTTCTTCAATTTTCCCCAAGCTTCAATAGCAGCCATGCACTCCTCAAGCCAGGGATTCGACTCACAGATCTTCCAAACTCTCCTCACATCATCAGCCTTTCCCAGCTGTGCATAAAGAGGAAGCAACAGTCGGCAAGTAAAACGATCTTTTAAGTTATCCCCTTCCATCTCCTTCAAAATTGCTTCAGCTTTTTCTGTAAGCCCACCGGAGGCATAATGCCTAGCTAAGACGGCTAGTGTATTGATGTCTGGTTCAATGCCTTCAGCCTTCATTGTTTCAACAATTTGGTCCATACCAGTTATGTCATTCGATTGGCCTTTGGTGTCTATTAAGATCTTATATGTGAACAGAGAGGGCTTGACACTTTCTTTCTCCATTAATAATAATACATCAGCTATTTTCTTCTTGTCAAGTCTCTTGTAAAGTAAGAGCAATTGGTTGCAAGCAAATGATGTAATTGGAAATTCAAGGTCCTTCATTTTGTTGAACACAACCTCTGCTTTCTTAACGTTGTTGTCAGCAACACAGTTTGCCAGCAAGGTTCGGTAGATTACTTCCCCTCTAAAAGATTTTGGAATCTTCTCAATGTAGCTCTCTGCCCTCTGGAGACCCCGTACCTTAGAAATCAAATCAAGGCGAGAAGCATAATCTCTCTCAACAAAGTCAAGCTGCTTTTTTGCCTCCAGCCACTCTGAGAGCTGCAAAACCGATGTAGCATAAAAAGAGATGAAAACTGCTTTATTTAATAAATTTTATAACTCAAATATATAACTTCAAAACCAAATCTTCCTTTTGCACATGCATAAAAATGGACTCTAAACAATAACTCAAGTACTCAACAATCCAAAGACGGTGGCATCAACCACTAGTATTGGTGGATGATTTTCCTTATCAACAATTGAAGTGCCAAGGGCCTTTGTTTTAGTGGCATCTCCACCCTTGTTGGTGAGAAATATCCCAGGTTCAATTCCTCACAAGCATTACACAGAGAAGCAAAGTGCAATGTAGTAACCATGTATCTCTGTTTAATTGAACAGAATCTGTTACCACCCACTTGAAACAATAGTAATAACAGAGTTCAATTTTGAGTAAAAACCAGAAGGCACTCACATTTCACAAGGTTCCACCCTAAGGATCTCCATCCCCCCAATATCCTTTAAATCATTTTTTCTAGAAGTAAATCTGCTCACACTTACAGTCATTGGATTAATTGGGCATGAAAGAAGATTTCTAAAATCAATATACAGGAAAAAACTGCATGCAACAGCATAACAAATAAAATATATAAAAATCAACCAACCTAACAGAGTCAGATATAATTTTTTTTATAGGTAATGAAAGATTTTTTTTTAAAATTTTTATTTATTTATTTATTTAAAATAGCACCTACCAAGTACCAGGGGTGTACTCAGAGAGAAATACAACCAAACTCAACAGATTCAGATATCATGATAGAACTATATGAAGAAACCCCACCCAAATCCTTTAAATGAACCTATTGTTCATAAAAGCCAGCTTCCATGGGAAAAAAATATCAACCTTCAGATGCAATCCATACCTCTTTACTTAACAGGTGGCCTGTTCTACCATACATGTATTGAAACATGTGGCCCAAATGAACAGCACACTGGCACACAACTTCAACATTGTCATAGTCTACAAGATTTGTGCTAGGAACACACCATAAACCCACTTGCATTTCAAACAAGCACCAATTGTGGGCCAATTAGCTCAACCGGTAGAGTCTCTTGTTACTGAATAAGAAATCTAGGGTTCAAATCCTGCCTATACCAAAAACTAATTGTTGTCTTGGCCAAATGATAAAGAGAAATCATCATGGAGTGGATGCAATATGCTGAAATCCATAGTATCTATCAAAATAAATAAAAAAGTGCAAATGCAAATACACCACATGATACTCAAGGGAAGTATCTTCCAAATTTTTCCACTATGATGTCTTCCAAATGCCCCTTCAAACATACCAATAAATCAACCACCATTTATCATAATGTATGAATCCCCAAACAGGCCAAACATCCATTGAACACATTTCTCTAGCTATTTCACATTAGGAGTAGATGATTTCTTGATCCCTGATTCATTCACGCATGCAATACTAAAACACTACTGTTTTGATGCTCCCGCAGATGATTCATTGTTAAAATCTTCCGTAATGCAGCTGTCCAAATAAGAAATGCCAGTCTAAGTGGTACTTAATCCTTCTAAATACTCCTCCAAGGGAAGAAGGGTAAAAAAAAAACCCTCCCTCCAATCTGAAAGCCTTAGAATAAGATTTAAATGAATATCATGACTTCTAGAAGGTTCAAATTATTTGCTCCTCACCCTCTCAATGAACCTTGGCAGAGTATAAGTTATATAGAAAACAAACCAAGGATTTCAGTTCCCAATCTTGCACCATCCTATTAAAGCTTGGATTCCAATGAAGATTTCCATTTGACCAGTCCATATACTCAGTTCTCAACAATATGGGATATTCAACTTCGGTATAACTGCCTATTGGATGATTTCAGCTAAATGAACACAGAGATATTTACGATATGCACATCATACACATGCACAAACAACTACTAGCTAGGGACCAAATTTATACAGATAGCCACCAAGGAATAGGTAAATTGACTATTGAAGCCCAAAAATATGCAATATGAGGACAAGGTGAAAATTTTTTCCCTGCAAGCTATTTCTAATAAAAGTTTTTAAGTAAAGAAAAAGATCATATTAACTTACCTGCAATGCCCGCCCATACATCCGACGTTTACGAAGGTTAATCATGACCAATGAGATTTCTGCCCGGCTCAAATCGTGTCCTTCTTCAAGCCACTTATCAAGAGCGGTATTTATAGACAAACCTGGAGCAGCCATGATGGCTTTGAACAGTTCTGATTGAGCCCTTCTAGATGATTTTTTCTCAATAGGGTCAGTCTCAATGTCTGATAACTCTAGCTCATTTTGAGAAGGCTCTTCAACATCCACATCAGAGAGTTCTGGTCCAGAAATTAATTCTTCATCACTTGCATCTGCTACATTACTGTCTTGATTTTCCTGAACACTAGAAGTTGTCTCAAGTTCAGAAAAACCATCTTCCAAATCATCTTCTTCACCACTGCTTTTTGCACCAGCTTGTGAAGAAAAACTACATCTACCCACAGAAAATTTTGAAGAAGCATGCTCTGTATAGTAAAACCTCTTCAAATACAGCCATCTATCGTATGCCTGTTGAGGAGACTCAAGGACACCAGCCTTGTCATCCTCTATGCAGGAACTTGGTATTTCTAATTTAGCACAGCATGCGCGAGAAGTTCTTATACTGAATCCTCGGCTCCTGAAAACAAAAGAAAACATAAATAAACTATCATATTAGGCAACCACAACAAGGTAAATATGAATAATATAAGATTCTACTCAACTTTGAAGGCTGTCACTTCACAGGATTTTCCAGGAGAAAACATTAGATAAATTATTAACTAACAGAGAGGTGTCATGATATATAAAAGAGAGTTCTGGAAAATTTTATAAGAATCCAGCAAACAGTTAGGGCTTGGATTAAATAAGATATTCTTTACGGCAAAAGAAAACATAAAGGGTGGAAGCAACAGTAACTGAGTATTACAGAAAGAATGGTAATTTTACAGCTGTTGCTCGTCATACATTAATATGATAGCGATCCCTTCTATACCACTTTTCAATGTCAGAAGTCACTAAAAGCCAGGTCCCAATAATAATCCTCCAAGTTTAGAACCATAAATGTCGAAGAAATAACAGAAGGGAAGGTATCTAAAATTCACATAAAGAAGATACTAAATTATTTTAGTGCAGAAAAATGGTAATTGACATGTTCGCCAAAAGTACGGGCTAATTATCACAATAAAATGAAAGCATGAAATGAGAAACATCCAAGTTATAGATTTTTGAAAAGATATCTTCCCTTTTACCACATATTGATTGAATAGAAGAAAGTTAATCCTTGAATCATGTGCACTACAAAACTTATAAAGGTACAAACAATTTTTTTTTTTTTAAGTGGAAAGTCACACACGCACTGAGTGGATCATGAATGCACAAGCAGCACAACCTTACCTCTCCACTTCATTCTTTATGGAGAGATGAAATACCATTTTAGCTAGAGATCATTGGCCAGTTTGAATCAAGTATAAGATACCACAAAAGAGAAGCTTAAGCAGGAAGAGGTTGCAGACTCTCCCTAAAAATTAAAGCCAGGTTGGTTTTTTCAAAGGGAAAAACATGTTTTGATAACCACAATTTAGACAAAACGCATTTGATTAAGCATATAACGAATATCAATGATGTGGCATCAAAGTTGACGGCAGAATTTACCTAGTATCTTTTAAAAAAGATAAGAAAAAAAAACCATGACAAGAATTTGGTTAGTGCTTTGTAAAAAAAAAAGGACACAATAATTTATTTTAAAAAAGACTTTTGAAACTTTAGAAATCAAATCACAATGAAAATGGGGAAAATTAGAAAATACAGAAACCGAATGAACCATTAAACCCAAAATTCCACTATCTTCCATTCTTTTACACTCTCACAAACAACCAAACCATAGGGGATTAGCCAATAAAAAACCGGAGTAAGTATGCCTTACACTAAATCTAATTTTTTTTTAATTGAGAAAAAACAGAAAGCATGAAAAAAAAAAAAAAAAAAAAACCAACATCCCACTACTTTTTCCTGCTCTTTCTCAGCAACCAAACAAGTGGGATGAGATACTAAGACCCAAATAAGTACACATTTCCACTGTGATAAAATAACCAACCAGCCAAAGAAGCCCATTAATTCCTAACATCCAATTTCCCTTTCATTTCCCTCAGCTTTCCCAGTAATCAAACCGAGGGATCAGATACTAACAAACCCCAAAAAAAAATGCAAACTTTTCGTCACAAAAACACAAAAAACCAAAGCCCATTTCAACATTCAATTTTCCCTGCAGTTCCCTCATTTTCTCAGTAACCAAACAGATAGTAAATCCCATAACACACAAAACAAAACACAGAGAAAAGGGATTACCTGAGAGGAATAGAAGCCCGACGAAGAGCCCACATGGTGAAATGAGACGTATTTGTGAGAAAATCAAAAACCCTGATAGTCGGAATCAGAGAGAGTGAGTGTGATAAAAGAGTAGGCACACTCTTTAAACCCTAAAAACCCTCAGTGGCATTTGGTAATTTCGCCTTTGGACTAGGATTTTATTCGATAGTTTTTTTTTTCAGAAGTCCCCCAAGTTTTTATTGAAATGGCATTTACTTCCCCATGCCTGGATTTTTATTTATTTATTTATTTTTAAATTTTTTATAACTAAATTATTAGCCTTAAGATTTGAGATTTTTTCATTTTAGTTGTTTAAGTTTGAGATTTTTTATTTTGGTCTACTAAGAGATAATTTTTTTTTTTTTCAAATGGTAATTTTATTAATCTTCGTGATTGAATTGGTGAATAATTATTATGTACCAACATCATGGTGCTTTTTTTTTACCTTCCCTTTCTTAGTGAAAAAATTAGTTATGAACGTGAATAGGAGGACTACTTTGAAAAAGTGGAATCAAATTTGGTGAAATAAAATGAAAAATATCAAACTTAAGAAACCAAATTTAAACAACCTCAAATTTTAAGAGTTAAAAGTATATATTCTAGTTATTATTTTTAAAAATAAATCTAGTGATACAAAAAGTTTTTAACTCTTTTAACAACTGTTGAAATGTGTAGACTGTAAACACCTCACTTTACAAAGTGAAAATTTTAATTTTCTCAAGTGGTTTTAAGGGTAAAATAATCATTTTAGTCATCCGAAGGTAAAATATATTGTCATTTTATATTAACAATTCTAAAATTAACATAAGAGTTACTTTATCATATTTGGTCTCATTTTTGTGTCAAGGGAAGATAATGTGTCATAGTAAGAATTAGGAATTTGGAGATCTTTACCAATTTTGTGAAGAAAAAAAACTTAATTTTTGAATGGTGGAAATCCGGCCTTCAAATTAGTCACAATGCGTGGAATTAAAATGTTTTAATTTTATTGGTCATTGGATGAAACAATAATAGTAAAGACTTATGTTATGTTCTTGCATGTCCTTGGTAATTCTACAAGATAATTATGGAATTTTTAATTATAAAATAAAATTTTTGATTTTAATCTACAACTAAATATTTAAATTAGTAATTCTAAAGATCAAAATCTGGTTAATCCTTTGCATTCAATCTCTTACTTTGACCAAGTTTGAATAGACTTTATTTTATTTTAAATATTTTTGTAGTTAATTTTTGATAATTTTTTTAGACATTTTTTTTGGAACTCAAACATTTCAATTATCATCTGGATATGAGTTTTCAAGGTCCATAGGTTACTCAAGGCTCCCTTCTTTATAAATAGAGAGTGGTGCATTAGGAAAAGGAGTCTTTCTGCTACAATTTTTTACAAACTAGAGAAAGCTCTCCTTAGATCCAATTTTTAAAGCCCTATTGCATAAAGAAACTGCAATCTGCAACAGAAGAAAAGAAGGGAAAATTATTGACAAATTTGGATGTCTTTAAGATTGCAAGAAAAAATATGAATAAGTCAATTGCATTTTTGTATGATTAATGAATCTTGCTTTACTCACATTTTTAGACTATCAATCTTCTTCTCATTCAGCCACCTCATTGTCTTTTCGTCAAGCAGAAGAATTTAAATAATAATAATAATAATATGAACTTTTTGCAAATGCTATAGAAGAAAGTAAGGGAAAATTATTAGTAAATTTAGATGTCTTTTTTTTTTTTGAAAACTAAATTTAGATGTCTTTAAGATTGAAGAAAATAATATAAATAAGTCAATTGAATTATGGTATGCTTAATGCACCTTGCTTGTGATTTTAAATAAACGGGCCCACTAAATATGTTTTTGTTATTTTTTTCAAGTCTCTATTTTTATTAATGAAAGTTCATTTTATTTTATTTTTAGAAAAAAATGAAATAATTTGTACCAAAAGTAGTTAGAAATTAAATTTTCTCAATCTTTAGGCTAATATGTATCCATCTAAACAAATGGATTTCAAATAAGCATTTTCATTTAGATTTTTATTTAGAAACATATAATGTTTGAAAAAAATCATCTAGTAGAGCACGGTTTTCACACAAGTAATAAAAGTAATAAAATTTTGCTTTCGCTAATGCATAAAGTAAAGCACGGTTTACCCTTATAGTTTTTTTTTTGTTTTTTGATATTTCGTTAATTACAAATTTACAATGGAGAGGAATGATTCAAATCCTAGAGTCTAGATATCTTTGATAGAAACATTATAAGTTGCCAACCAATTGAGCTAAAAAGATCTCTTTTATCACTTTTTTTCATGTAAATAACAAAAGGAAAAGTAAAATGTACACGTAAAATTGATTTTACAAAGTAGAATTGTCATATAGGCATACCATATGAGCATATATAGAGTATAAAGTGGCCACTGGCCAATTGAAGACCAATCCTCCTTTCCTGAGTCCAGCGCTGTGTTGTGATATTCAAAGAATTGCCTTAAGCTATTATTATCTTCCTGACCAGCTCTAAAAGCAAATTGCACATCATATATTCATATGACATTTCCGCTAACACAGGGTCTTCAACATGACTTTTAGCAGCTATTGGTTCTCTTAATTTCTAGGAAAAAATAAATTAAGGTCTGATAGTTTTTAGAAGGAAAAATTATAATGTTGGTCTCCAACATTGTCAATTTTGTCCATAACATTTTAAATTTGTCAGTTTAGTTTCTAATCCTTTCATATTGTGTCAAAACGGTCTATGTCATTAAGTGGTAGATAAAAAATATTAATATTACTAACAATGATATTAAAATTTTATTTTTTATGCCACTCGTACTGCCACATGGACAACCAGGTGTCAGTGACCAAACCGAATTTGAAAGTGAAAATTTTGCAGTTTTTTTTTAGCTCTAAAAATATATCATTGGGATTTGGGACAAAGAAGAAAATGAACAAATTCAAGCAACTTTTTCCCAAATTGAACAAAAGTATTTACCAAAAAAAAAAAAATTCTTTTATTGAATTAGAAAAATTCAACCCCCAAAAATATTGCTTTGTTCTCCAATTTTAGAACATGAAAAATTCTAAGAAAAATGAAGTGAGAATAACTTTAGAGACCAAAATCATAATTTACCCATTTTAGTATATCAACTTTCACCAAGGGATAAATTTTATGGTAAACAATCGTAGGCAGGCAACATCTTTTGCACTATTAATCATTAAAATAAGAAACTTTTTCCAATAAATAAATGTCATATTTTTGGTCCATAATTGTGGACCATTAACCCAAGGATCAAAGGGCATGCTAAATTAACTCCAAACCAGGAGACCATGCAGTTTCAACCAAGCCAATTGCACCATGTTTTTAGCCACTTCAATGCCTCACTTGGTTACAAGCTCACATTACTAAGCTCAACAATAAATATCATATTTTAAATCTTGGCTTACACCTTAGTTTATGTCTACTTCTTAAAAGATTTAAAAGTTAAAAAAAAAAAAAGTAGCAATGAAAATGCAATTCGTATTTTCATGCTATCATTACACTATTTTAATCCAATTCCTTTGGAAATTTTTGTTTAAGTTTAGCTTAAAATTACGATAGAATTCACATTATGGAGAAGACAATTTAATGTAGATCATTTTTTTATTTAAAATTTAAAAGCAAAAGAGAGAAAACATTTCATAGTCTTTTATTGTCAATTATGTAGCTCATAAGTTTGTCAAAGTGTTTTTCGTAATTGTCTTATAAGCTCAAATTTAATTAAACCTTTGGAATATACAATAATTAATTAACTTGTAACCTTTGAAATATCTTAATTGGTAATGGCTCGTTCATATACAACATTGACATTTCCAACACCTAAAATAAGGTAAGTTATGTGAGTTTCAATTAACTCAACTTAAAATCTCTTATTTTCGAATAAAACATCTAAGATTTGATTCCGTCTATACTGAAAACCAATTGGTATCTTGGTCTGATGATAAAAAGCAATCATCAAGAGTGGACACCATAGGTTGAAACTCTTTATAAAAAAATCTAAAAATAATAAAACAAGTTATGTTATATATACCCTTTTTTTTGCAACTCCATTAAGCACAACAGAAGCTAATTATGCCTAAAATTACTAAATTCTTTTGTCTTTGTTTCCCTTTTTATCTTTTCCTTTCCTGTTAACGGAAGACCAAAGGTATGTAACTTCAAATTTTCTTATTGTATCTATATTTAGCCATTAAATATAACTTTCAGCTTTAAATTTCTTAATCTAGAAGTAGGTCATATTAATATTGGGCATTTTACATCATTAATAGTTTTCTGAATATTTATTTATTTTTGATAAGTTGATAATTACAATGAGGGAAAGAAGATTTGAACTCTGAATGTCTTAGAAACACCAAGAAGTGTTAACTAGTTAAGCTAAAACACTCTTGGTCCGAATATTTATTAGAAACACATGCAAGTTTACTTAGGAGTTAGGATATGAATTGGAATTTTTTAAATTTGCAATCTTGTTGTGTGGTTCTTACGTTTGTGCTCATTGAGTCACCAACAATGCTGAATTTTTAACTTCTATCCTTTGAAGAAATTAGCTTAAATGTTCAGTAAGATCAGGATAATCTTCTCCAAGAGATTGTTCTATACAATAATTAATAATTTAATACTATATGTAGCAATATTTTTGAAAATCTTTCTTTCTTTCTTACCTGCCTTTCTTTTTTCTTTTATATAAAAACTAGCATATTTTATATTTGACAATGTGTGTACAGTTTTTCAGATGTGATATTCCGTCGATGATATATTGTGTCAATGGGATATTCATATTATGTGTGTACACTATAAGGAATAGCTCTCTCTCTCTCTCTCTCTCTCTCTCTCTCTCTCTCTCTCTTTTCTATGGCTGTGTTCCTTCTCTTATAATTTGGGTTGAAATACGATTTAAATATAAGTAGAGCTTGAGCTTGAGGTGGCTACAAACATGTCCTTGGCAGAAAAAAAAAAAAAAAACCCGAATTTCCATAATACGGTCTCGATCAACTGAGTGTCTACCAAGACTTTTTGTCTAAATCAACATTCTCACACAATCGCGCTTTGAATCTTGCTCGACCATGGTCTTCAGTCTTACACAAAGAATAGAAGTTTCAACTTTCATTCTGTATTATATACATCTATATCTATATCTATATATTATTAAAAGCTGAAGCGTAATATTTATTATTGCTATGCTTCTATTAAGCCACATCAGCAGCCACGTCATTCATTTATTTTTTATATTTTCTTTTCTCTATTTAAACTTTTCTTCCCCTATTTAAATAAAAAAAAAAAAAAAAATCCTCTTCTCCCTATTAGTTCACACACCTATTGTTACACTTCTTCCAACCTTTCCTTTTTTTTTTTTTTTTACCTCTTTATCTCCTCACTACTTTACCGTTATACTTCCTTCCTCTTTTTTATATATATTTTTCTCTATTTAAACTTTTCTTCTCCCTATTTTCAAAAAAAAAAAAACTCTTCTTCTCCCTATTAGTTCACGCACCTATTGATGCACTTCTTCCAACATTTTCCTTTCTTTTTTGCCTCTTTATCTTCCCACTACTTTACCGTTATACTTCCTTCCCCTTTTTTATATTTTAACTCTTCTTCTACCCATTTTATTTTGTATAAATTTGATATCATTTTCCTATTCAATCCATATTTTTCACACACAAAACTGTGAGTACCCTCTCTCTCTCTATCTCTCTACTTTCTTTCGGTGAATTTTTGTTCTTTCTTATAACTCTAATTAAGTCTGATATATATATATATATATATATATATATATATATTAATATGTGTTTTGGTATTCTGTTTTTTTTTAATATCCTGTCAGAAAGTCTTTTCTTTCCCTTTTATATCTTTGGTTGAATTTTAGTTTGGGTTAATACTTAGATTTTTTAGAAACAATAATTTGAATATGCATACCAATTGTTTTAGTAATAAATTATTATAAAGCCTATTATTTATTCATTTAGTTTCATTTTAATTTTGGCTAAGATAAAATTGTAATTTTGTAATGAGTTTTGATTATTATGATAATTTTCCTTATTCCTTAAGAGATGAGAAATTTGAATATTAAGCAAATATAATACACTACAATAGAAGTTAGAAGAATACAGTTCACCTTAAAAAAATATTAATCAAACGTAAAAAAAAAATAATAATAATAATAATAAAATGATATACTTGTAGAGACAAAAAGATAAAAAAAAAAAACTTGTAGAAATCTTTTTTTTTTTTAAATAGACAATACTTGAAGTAATGGTTACTTTTTATATATTACATCTTATTACATAATATTTATATTCCCACGCATTGCGTGGGTCTACGGCTAGTTTATATTAAAACTCATAAGCTTTGAATTCATTTTCTTTGTTCCCGGTGGTGGTGGTGGGTTTTTGTTCGCAACATATTGGGTTGAATTGGCATTATATTGGCTTTGAATTGTTGCAATTGAGGATGTTGGCGGTGGTGGGTTTGCTAAGTGTGGGTGTGGTTGGGTTTGTGACTATTATGTTTGTTGGGTCTATGATGTAGCGGGTTTGTTCCAACTGAGAGAGAGAGAGAGAGAGAGAAAGGAAGATAGAGAAAGAGTTGAAGAGGAAGAGAGAGAAATAAATAAATAAATAAATCAACATGGTTGGTTGTGATGTGAAAAATAAGATATGAGACATTGGGTGAGTTGTAGAATGGTATGGTTAAATAGATATATTTTTACATTCTCATATGCTAATGCTCTAAGCTACTGTGTCAATAATAAGTGGAATATGTTCAGAGATAGTTGATGTCAAAGTTGAGAACATGTATACAGAAAGAAGATTGATTCATTCTCAACATTATTGGCTGAGTATCACCAACAAACTCCCTTATTACGAGCTTGTTTTTCAGTTGGAGGACTAAGTCTGTTAGAAACATCCTTCAATTCGAATAAAAGGGATTTTCTACAACCTTTCCAGAGGGTCTCCATAGACATTTTTGGTTATTTAATTTCATTGCTTCCAAATTGAAAATTTTTGTTTGTTTACAGCTTTTCCAATAAACTTTGGTGATCTCAAGGATTGAATGCTTTTTTACAAAAAGTAATTAAGTTTTTGAATCAGTTTGATGTTGTGGAAGTTACAAGAAAACAAACACATCTTCTAAATGGAAACGAAACTAAATATGTTAGCTTCAAAACGAAAATCTCGAATTTACGAGGGGTTCCTTGAATCCACAAGGTGATAGAATTCTTGAATCCATTAGAGAGAGACAATAGACAAAGTCTAAATTTATATTAATATGAGAATTAAATTGCCTTAGAGGTTGCAATGTGCTTAAGTAGTAAAAGAAAACCAAGGGTGGCTAGGAATACGCATAGAAAATCTTAATTCGCACTAATCACATAATTAGGTGGTCACACTAATCACAAATTAGGTGGCAAAATGGTAAATTTACCAAAACTATCAAAATTGAGATAATTGCGAAAATTGAAACTAATGTCTTTAAGAATCATCCCAAAACAAACGAGACTTTATTCTAACTTTTAAACTAAAAGTTATTGAATAAAACAAATATTACTAAAAATGGAAAATCCTTCTTTCCGAGGCCTTAACGGAGGAATTTGCTTAAATTAGGGCGACCCTCGAGGCTTCAAGTCTTGAACAAAAGACTATTTCCCTTTAGCCTCCAAATTTCATGCAATTCCGACACCATTGCCCTGATGAGGTCTACCGACATCCCACCTGATCTTGAACAGTGATTTCCGGCGCTCTTACGGGTCTTGGAAGGCCTATTATATTCTACATCACAATTAATAATTTATAATGGTATTAAAGTAACTGGTCTTAAATTTAAACTATATCTCTACTCTACCAGCTCCGATTTAGAAAGTGAAAAATACAATGTGTTGAGCCCCAATTATTAAGAGAGAATCTTAGTCCACACTATCAAAGCATCTTTAGATCTTTCTCCAAGGATTATTCTTCGCTAGCTTAAAATTCAAAAGTGTAAAATACTATTTTAGTCCCTAAACTTTGCCAAAAGTTTGTTTTTCATCCCTCAATTTTGTAAAGAATTTTTTCAATAGTTAAGAGACAAAAATAGGAATAAAATAAGAATAAAATAAGAATTTTTTTCAATAGTTTAGTGATGAAAAACAAACATTTGGTAAACTTTAAGGACATAAATAAAACATTTCCAATAATTTAGGGACGAATATGAACTTTTTAATAGTTTAGGGACGAAAAATGAATTTCTTAAAGTTTATGGATAAAAAATCAAACTTTTGGTAAAGTTTAGGGACCAAAATAGTATTTTACTCAAATTGAAAGATCACTCAAAAAGAACAAAATCCCTACACAAAGGACCATGACATCCTTACAATATTTAATTTTGATTTTATTGTTGTCGTTATAAAAACAAACTCATCAAGATCTGCACTACCTATTATGTGAGAGAATAAGACTTTTATTTTTCATTTTGTCAAACACAACTCCCAGGAACCAGTGTTTTAATTTTAAGCTATAGAATGAAAAATTTATCCTGTTTATGCCGTAATGCAAGGGAAGCATACGTATTTACTGATCACTCTCTTTCTTTATCTTTTCTTTAAATATGGTACAATTGTAGAATACTATACAGGATACTACATATTGACCAGCAAAACGTTACAGGGGCAGGAATGCCAAAGCAGCTATAGAATTCAAGTTATGCGGTGTCTATTTGCTTGCGTCAATTTGGAGCATGCAATTAGTGGAGAATGCATAGCCTATGTTGGCTACTGCCTTTATTCAAGTAAGTTACTCTACAAGTTAAGGAACTAAAATTGGGGAGCCAATATTGGTAAAAACAAACAACCAATAGATTAACTACAATCTTAAAGACTTCAATTTCACTATTTGGTGCGTTATAGCGGGGTCTGGACATGTGAATTTAAATTTGGATGATTAAAATTCAATTTAATATAACTTTAAATTGAATTTTGTAATCGTTATCTTTACCATGAAAATATTGAAAGCTTGCTCAAAAGGATTTAGCCATGATAATATTGAGTAATAATAATTAGTACGAATCGATGAAGATATAGAATTCTTGAGAAGCTATGTGAACACAATTCCAAGGAAGAAAAGTTCTAATTTAGCCACAATTTACATTAATCTTACACATTCGCACTCTTTTTGTTTATCGTTGTTCAATTGTGTGAATATTGTAGACGAAGCAGAGAGTTTGATCAAGGAGAAAATTGCAAAACTCAAGAAGAGAGTAGTGCAGAGTTTGAAGCGGGAAATTCCTCAGAATCCTTAACGAGGATATGTATGAATACTTGTGTCAAATTGAAGCCTGGAGCACTTACAATAAAGGTTAAGGAATCAAGGCTGGCAGAGAGACATCACGACATATGAGGCTCGATGATTAGTGTTTTACCAAAAAAATTAATGTCCGTTTAGTTATTGTGATTACTTATATTGCATGTTAAAGAAATGATTAGCGAATTTCATACATGTTCTTAAGAAATTAAAGGATGGTGACATATTTTATAAATCTTGAAAATTTACAATAAATTTATGACTTTTTTTTTATATATTTATTTAATAACCAACAATGCAGCCAATGAATGGCGAAAGCTGATGACAATTTGTAAACACTGTTCAAATAAGTTACCAAAAATAAGCAATTCTCAAACATACATTGAGAGTAAAATAAACTTGATGTTAAAGCTCTGACAACCCTCATGATGGAATTGAACATGTTATAGTAATTTTGACAACTGAGAACCTCAAGAATTAAAAAGATATTGAAGAAACAGAGTAAGCCAAAAAAGTCTGTTTAAACCCCAAGAATTAAGAAACTAAGCAATGTCCTATTGGGTGGAAAGTTGATGCATGTCATTGGAGAGTAATTCTTAGGTACTCCCAGAGTATAGAGAATGGTGCTCCCTCCTCTCACATTCATGGTGGGATCTGCTCATTAAATTCATAGTAGGGTCCACCATGAATGTGAGAAGAGGGAATACCATTTTTCCGTGCTTTGGGAGTACCTAAGTATTTTCTGTCATTGGTTGCCAATTTCCAATTACCTTCATAGTTAAGTGTCCCCTATAAGCTATAACACTAGCTGAATATTTAGTGTGAAATATATATCCTCCGGTTTATGTGTACTGTATGTACGGATGACCCACTTAAAAATTTACGTATTTGTATATGTTATCTAATCTAAATGTTTCTTTTTATCTTATAATTTCTTTATTTACAAACCTAAATGTACTTTTTTTTTTCTCTACAAATTTTTTGTAAAACTAAAAATATCCATAGTAACTCTATCATTTCCGTATAGATATAATTTAAGATTTTAAATATATTGTTGCGTGAAATGTACTCTTCTTCTTCTTCTTCTTCTTTTCTCTTTTTGTACACAGATTTTTTTTTTTTTTTCACACAACCTAGGGGGATCAAACCTGTGGTCTGGTACCATCACTATAAATGGAATGCCTGATAAGCTACAGCAGGCTCCATCCAAAAGCTTATAGGCAATTAACATGGTTCACTAATTTATATATTATATGGACTAAAAACATGTAGTCAGGGTGGTTGAGGAAATAGGCAAATTGCTAAGGAAGAGAAACTTCAAAGCATTCAAGTGGAGGGAGATTTAAAAATTTTGCATTGAGAAATTGCAGTCCTGGAGGCGGATGCAAAGGAGTTAGCAAGGTCTTTTGTAAGTTGTAATTTCTAATAGCTCACTGTCGTTGTAAATGGGCTGTAAAATTTACAGCTTTTTATTTTATTTTTATTAGCTTGTCTTCCTTCTGCTGTTATTTTTGCTTGGAGGAAAGATTTTTGGTTCTTCTGATTCAGTTAAATAATATTCTGATTTATCTATTTAAATGTATCCAAAAAAGAAACCCAAGTAGTCAGTTAATTCAAATCAGAAACTGGTCTTTTAAGTCTATCTCTCTCTTTATATATTATATACGAAACAAAAACAAAAAAAGTTGTCAGTTTTGGTAACAAAATGGTTTGGTTTCCTGATGATATTCCTAGCATTCATTTATTAGTATGTTGCCTGTTAATGATAGACTATCCACTCTATACAGAGTTGCTAACAAGTTGTCAGTCTATCTCTCTCTTTATATGCTTTTAAGTGTTTTCAGTAGGACATAATGGCAACAAGTTTTCTAATTGTGTTCTTTCACTAGGAGATTAAGGGAAGAAGATTCCAAATGAATCTATATAAGATTGCTAGGGCTGCTACAATCTACCATATATGACTGCAAAGAAAGACGAGGATTCGTGGTGGCACTATCAAGATAGAAGGCATTTTCTAGCCATTAGAGAAGATGTTAGAAGGATGGTTGGTTTTTGTTAAAAAGAAGAGCAAGTTACATCTGCTTTAGTCCAGAGTTTCATGTTCAAGCAAGAAAGCAAATCAATCCGACAGCTTGTTGGCAATTAGCAAGCTACACTAATTTGCTACTCTTTAACGGTTCTCTCTGAATAATTTACTGATCAATATCATCTAAACTGCATTTTCAGATTTTGTTTCAAATCCAGAACATAAGATAAATAGAGTAACAGTTGCTTAAATTCACAGCATCACAACCATTAACATTCTAGAAATTAGTTTAAGACTGTCTTGCTTACAAACCAGAATGCCCAATTGTATTTGGCCACCATAGAAGTCAGGGACTCTTCAATTAAGCCAATGGTATTAGAGAAATCAAAGTACAATGGCACCTAGAAG
Organism: Quercus agrifolia; assembly: GCA_029955455.1. Taxonomy (NCBI): domain Eukaryota; kingdom Viridiplantae; phylum Streptophyta; class Magnoliopsida; order Fagales; family Fagaceae; genus Quercus; species Quercus agrifolia. Next base: position 9,741,311 of record JARQAD010000011.1, on the reverse strand, counting down.
AAAAGAAGGCTTGAAAAGTTGTACATAAGTAGATAAACTAATAAACTAATGGACATAAAGCTCATCCAAAAGCATGGTAGGTGTAACCCAAATTGGCCGAGAATAAAAACGAGGGTTGTCCTTACCGAATGGAAGGCGTTGGACTACCCTCTGTGCCATGTTAAAAACTCCAACATCACGGCCTCCATATGCCACTCCTGGGTACCTTTGCCACTCCCAATTGTCATCTGTGAAGTAGATGCAATTACTTCTGCAAAAGATAGTGCTTGTAGGAATGCACCAGGAATTGCCACCACCAACAAAAACAGAAAGATCTTCCAAGTCGTCTGTCACTTCCTCCCAAGCCAATTCACCAAAGTTGAGCTTGTAGACCAAAAAATATGTAGTCTCGTGCCTCATCTCCGAAGGAATATGAAATCCGTAACGAAAAATCCCATAAAGATTCTCCGATGTCTCCACCAAATACAGTTTTTGGGGCACGCTCACTTCTTCTTCGCTTGGTTGGGGTGCAATAACTAGTACCTCAGCTGCCAGAGGAGCATCAAGCTCAAGGCACACCAGTTTGCCGTTGTCACAAAGTCCATATAATTGATCATTAAAACATGCAACATCATTGAATTTCAAAATGTCTGGATTGGTAACAATAGCCCACTGACCCTGTCCCCTTCTATTCAAAGCCGCTTCTTCTCCTCCTCTGTCGAAAGCCACCCTAGCAAAAGCTAAGCGATTCACGGGGCCGAAAATTGCAATGACAAGTAACGATGAGTCCTGGGAAGGGTCATTTAAAAGAATGAATTTGTGTACAAGGCAAAACCACTCTTCTGTAGCAGCCAGAGTTCGAATTGTGTTTAGTGGGGGAAGAGCAATTTGTACTCTTTTCAGAAGGTGCAGAAGGTGGGTTTCATAATCAGGACCCAAGGTTACAATCCAACCATGTGGGGATCCCCAACAGCGTTTTCCTTGGACTTCAGATAGTAGTAATTGATAACGATTGTTGTCGCAGAGACTGAAGAAATGTCGCATGTCTGTGGAAAGTGTTTCGGAAAGCATCAGCCAAGGAAGCTGAGGCCTTCTACTGATGCTCAAACAAACAGAACGCCATGTTCGGGAAACCCCTGCAACCGCTATAAAATCTTGGAAAGTATGTAGTCGATTTACAATCTCACGAACGACTTCTGGTGGGAGTTCGGACTGGGCATTGGAGCCTAACCCAATTTTCAACCAAAAACATTCTGCATGTCTTCTGATCATTTCAAATGCTAAATCAGTAAGTAAAATAAAAATCATTGTCGCTATGACTGAGGCAAGCGGATGGAAGGGATCCGTCAGAACTGCTTGGATCGACTTAACAATTAGATAAAGAATCCTGCTGAAACTTAAAGAAACCTTATAACGGGGACCGAGAGTGACGGTGATGATGATAATATAACAACCTCGTGAAGTACGATAACATAGAGATCTTTCTATACAAAAAATTAATATAAAGACAGGCCCATTTGTCAACATCACAATGGAGCTCACAGCCAAGGAAATGCGTGAGGCCAGAACTATGAAGACCAACAAAATTAGGAAAAGAAAAGAGGCGAATCCTGAAGAAATCACAAAACCGCGACTGGGACTAGTGATGGAGCTAAAACTGTAATGTTCTAAATAACGAATAGTTAGATATCTTTCCCTACAAAATTTTTTGATTGACAAACATCCAATCATTATTAGGAGAAAAGAGCAGTAAGCTCCCAAATACATATGGAAACGCTCCTCATTGGTATATGGGTCCAGAAATGAAGAGAACATCGAAATGAAAGAACCACTAATTAAGAGGCTAGAATGAATTTCTCTACGGTGGGTGTCAGTGATGGCCTTACGACTACAATGAACCGAATATAAAGCACCGACAAACTTCATGATGGAAATTGGATGAGTTACGTCGATATATTTTGATGAGTTACGCCGATATATTTTGAGTCAACGTCGTGTTTTGACAAGAAATTCAGTCAGAGCTGGAGGCAGGTCTTCTGTTACGTGTGTGGAGGCTAACAGCAACAGGTACTAAAGCTGTCAGAAAGAGATGAGTTTGGGATGGTATAAGTACAGCTTTCATCTGTAAATTAAAACGTAACCTTATGACAATTGAAGCCAAGAAAAAGAAAAACACACTCAACCACCAAAAAAAACCCCTCTCATGAAGTATTCTATAATAATTGGCACATATAAACAGTACTGTTTACGAAAATGCTATAAAAAAAATTTATTCGTATTCTCTCTCATCCTTTATGATTTTTTTTTCTTCTCTTCATTCCTTTATGACTTTCTTTTTTTTCTTCCTTTCTTTTTTCTTTTTTCTTCTTTCTTTCTTTGCCTCTCCTTTCATCTTCTTTCACTCTCTCTTCCTTTTTTCTTCTCCATAATTTGATCAATTATACGGTTCTCATAATAGACAATTGATGTGGTCCACCATTTTAGTAAAAGACTCTTACTTGTTTAAAATTGTGGAGTTTTAAATAAAAACTAAATACTGACACATCAATTTTAAATATGTGGGAGTCTTTTACTAGAATGGTGGATAAGTGATGTGATCCACCATGAGGACTGTATAATTTCTCCATAAATTTTTTTTTTTTTTTTTTTTTTTCCTGACACACACTCTCTCTCTCTTTCTTCTTTTTTCTCTGCCTAGACCATTGCCATTGAGATCGGCCATTGCTGTGGAGTTCGGCCTCACCAATGAGGTCGATTGGTGAAGATCGCATGTAATTTTTTTTTTTTTCAATTGTGGATTCCATGTGATTGTGGGTGGTGGTGGAGTTGGGTTGATTCCATGTGGTTGAATAAATGGAGTTGATTCATCTCTTCATTTTTCATTTTTTTAGAGTTTTGTGTTAATTTTGGGGATTTTTTTTTGAAGTAGTATCGGGTGGTGGTGGTGGGTTGTACCTACGGGTGGTGGTAATGGGTTTGTTACCGTTCTGTGCTTGTGTTTGTGTATGATGGTGGGTTTTTATTTTGTATTTTTTTTATATTGATGGTTTTTTTAAAAATATTATTTTTATGTATAGAATTGAAAAATAGAAGATGTGATGAACTATGAATTGTAAAATGATGTGTTAAAATAATAAAGTAAGTTATTTGATGTGTCAAAATAGCATATTTATAGAACATCTGATGCGAATACTCTAATGGTTAGTTTGAGATATCATTGGATATATTTACTGTGTGGATGACTACTTTAAGAATTAAGTATTATAAATTCTTAGAGCATCCACATTAGTCTGTTTAAATTTTCTGTCTATTTTGCACGAAAAGACCTATTTTTTCTATTTTACACATTCACTTTTACAAAACACTCATATCAGTTTATCTATTCTACACATTTATTCAATAAAATATTCATTATTTTACAATTTTTTATTATTCACTCCCTCACTGCCCCTCTCTCTCACAGACCCACAACTACCATCACCACCCAGCCAAATCATCACCCACCCAATCGGCAGCAAGATCATCAAAACCTACCAATGAACCAGAAAAGCCAAGCCAATCAAGATCAAAACCCACCAACCCACACCCACAATCAACCAAAAAACTAGAAAAAATGGATCAAAACCCACCTCCTTGCGACGGCCGTTGGCCTCAACCAAAGTGCCTTGCAGCGCTGCCACCTCCTTGCGACGGTTGCCGGCTTCAAGCTCAACCAAAAATGGATCAAAACCCATGAGATTCTAGGCGAAGGATCCGTTGGAGAACTCCGTTCATGTTGTAGGCGACGGACTCGTTCAACGACTTGGCTTGCTCGATCTCGTTCTCATTCGCGGTGATGGCGATCGGTGGAAGCTAAAGGAAGAAAAATGGATGCGATGAGAGAAAGTGAGAGCTGTGTTGTGCGCTTGAGAGAGAGGGAGGTGAGAGTCAGGGAGCGAGGAAAGAGAAAAAACTAAGAAAAAATTAAATACACATGCTACAGTGCCTGTGTAAATTTACACGGGTACTGTAGCTCGTTGAAAATTTTATATGATTTTACATGTTTTTAAATGGATTGATGTGGAGTGTTTTTTGGTCCAAAATGTGTAAAAGTGGTCAAAATGTGTATTTTACACATTTATAAAAGAGCTGGTGTGGATGCTCTTAGCGTAAAATAGAGTGATGCACGGGATTCCAAAAAATTTAATGGTACAATTATATGTTAATCACAAAAAGCATACACCAACAAAGATCTGTTCGCCGCACACCTTTGGTGCGATGGTCACTCCACAAGTATAAGTGCTTGCGGGGTGTGGGGGCCAAGGGCTGGGGTTCAAGTCTCCAGAAGGGAGCTTCAGACACATATACACTTAGCGTAAAATAGAGTGATGCACGGGATTCCAAAAAAATTTAATGGTACAATTATATGTTAATCACAAAAAGCATACACCAACAAAGATCTGTTCGCCGCACACCTTTGGTGTAATGGTCACTCCACAAGTATAAGTGCTTGCGGGGTGTAGGGGCCAAGGGCCGGGGTTCAAGTCTCCAGGAGGGAGTTTCACACACATATACACTTAGATTAGGTTAGAGTAAAATTCTATCTTGTATATATATATATATATATATATATATATATATATATATATATATATATAAATAATAATTAAAAAAAAAAAACAAAAACAAAGATCTGTCCAATACAGCAAACAGAATTGATTAAGGTAATAAAATTTATAATATTTTAATAACACTATATCATAACTGTGGGGGTGATCCCCAATTAATCGGATTTATCCGCTTTGAGTTCTAGTGGTACACATATGGTTGCTCCAGAAGCTTATAAACCATATGTGGGAGGGAACTCTAACCGATGTGGGACTACAAGGTGGCTTTAATGGTCTAGCCCTTGGTTCCACCCGTTGGTTAGAGCCGATAAACCGTGAGGGACTGGCTCCCCAAAGCGGATAAATCCGATTAATTGGGGATCACCCCCACAATAACGTATGCAAATTTGATGCCACAATTTTGAGAACAATAACAAAAAAAAATCATAAGTGAAAAAAGAGTAAATGTAATTTTAAAAAATCCACCAAAAGTGAAAATGAAAAAGGAAAAAAAAAGAAATAGAGAGAAAACCTTTTTTTTTAAAAAGGCAAAATATGAAAAGGTTGGAGTGGTACAAATGGAGTAATAAGAAGTGAAAGTAAGAACTGGAAGGTTAAACAAAATGTAAGGGAAAAATATAAGAGGACATGGAGAGAATTGAATAAGGCAATAGAGAATGATTTTGACAAGAAAAAAAAAAAACAAAAAAAGAAGAAGAAAATTTCTTGAAAATATGATTGATGATATAGCATAACAAGAGGTTTGGAAAAGTAGATGTAATGCTTCCATATTATATGTGGTATCGATTTATTCTTCATATTTCTTTGTCTTTATTTTATTTTACAAAGATATAAGAGTTCTTTTTATTATCAATAGTCTTGTAATTCAACTTATACAGTTATACCATATGGTATTTCCAATGTAAACATCAAGGATCAATGGCGGAGCTAGGAATTCATCATTGGGAGAGCCACTCATAAAATTAGACAATATATATATATATATATATATAAATTACATCCTTTTTTTTTTTTTTTAATGATTCTTGATAGAATCAAGAAACAAGGAGAAACATTAGGCACTGTTAAATTAATTACATCCATACTACATACTATATATAAAATTTAAAATAGTAACTTGCATATAATTTTAATAATCAATGATAAATAGTATTTCATCAACAAAAATAAATGATAATAGTATTATTTTTTTAATAGGTACATATGTCATATGATATACGGATTATTTTAATAAGAAATAAATATATGATAAAGAAAAGTTGAATTATAAAAAGATGAAAGGAAAAGTACACGAAAAGTGGGGATGCTACACAAGGCAGCACAGCTGCAAATTACAATCTACCCGCTTGCTTTTTTAGATATTCTAGAGAAGGTTTTAACCACACGCTCACAACCAGCCTTGTATATCCTATATGTTGATGTATTTTACCATCAAACCCTTAAAATGATGCTCCAACTAGACTACCAAATTGTGCCAATTGTAAAAAATTTTACAATGTTGTTACAGTACCATCCTATTTCTAGGATGTTACTGTAGCAAGATTGTATACTTAAAAATTATTATTTTATTATTTGATTGATTCTTCTCTCTCTTCCTTTCTCATTATTTCATTTCCCTCTCTTGTTTGTTTTCTCCTCTTCAGACCCAAAACCATTTTAAGGTCTCGAGCTGGCAAGCCAGAGTTTCGGATTGTGAAGCAAGGAGAGGAACGGAGGCCGGTGAATCAGACCGACAGTGAGCTTGGTCTTGACTTGGATGAAATTAGCCATCGACTCGGCAAGTCGCAAGAAATTGCCCTGGTCCATCTGCTTCGACTGCTTCGGGGACTAGTGCAAAGTAACAAGGCAGATGTGAGGGAGGGCATTAATGCCAAAGAGAGTGAAGCTTTGCTTAGACTCTTTGAATTTGATGTTGCAGAAGAAGAGGTTGGGTTTGCTAGGGTTAGGGTTAAGGTTGTTGGTGATGAAGAATTGGGCGAGGAGGGAGAATTCGGAGTGGAGGTTTTTGAGCTGGAGCTCTGACTTGTCGTGGAGCTGGGTGGCATCGAAGAAGATGAGGAGGTAGTAGGGTTTAGGGGTTTTTTTTTTTGGTGATTATGTGGTGGCTATTTCTTGTGGATGTGGCTGTTGTTGGTGGTTTTTGGAGGCTTAAATTTTGTTTTTTTTTTTCCCTCTGTGGTGGATGTTTCTTGTGGTTGGGGTTGTGGTTGTTGTTGGTGGTGGATTTGATGATTTGAGTTGTGGGTTTTCTTGTGGATGTGGTTTGCTCGGTTTGATCTGAGTTGTGGGTTTAGTGCTTATTTTGTAGGTTTTTTCCGTGGGTGCAGCAATGGTGGGATGGTGGGGTTTGGATGGTGGTTGTGTGGGGTATTGGGATTGTTCACGATGGTGAGAGACAGGGGAGCAAGTGAAACAGAAATTAGAGAAACTAGTCGCGGACCTGCGCGTTGCGCGTTGTTATTTTTTTTATGATCGTGTTATTATTTGAAATATTTTTGAATGTATTAGTACTTAAGTTGCATTATATATGTATAAACAATATATTGTAGGATTCATGATGATAGAAGGCATTGTCTTGGAATTAGATGTGGAAAGGATAGAACTATAGTTGGCCTTGTAGTCAGTCAAAAGTTGATCATCTGTCTTCCCAAGTTAGCAAATTTTAATTAACTTAAAATTAGATAGAAAGAATTTTATATTCGAAGTTAGCGTCATGGTAGGTGAAAACTTTAGAGGACTGTAATTAAGTTGTTTCTAGTGTTTTTTATTAAATTTTAATAATAAAAAAAGATCTATTCCTTTTAAGATAGAGATTAGTATTATAAATAAGATGTGGAAATTTCATTGTATTATGCTTTTTGGAAACATAATTTCTACCAAAATCAGTTGGCTAAGTTGTACATTTCCAAGTCAATTGAGCACATTTTGCATGTTACATGTAATTCTTCATTTCCATATGGGTAAGGGCATTCACGATCCCAATGACCCACTCCATTTTTCTTGCATGCTTGGTTTTTTGGGATGCGAAATCAGTTTGTTCGAAAAACTGTATGTCAAAGGATTTGTCGATAGTTTTGCAGCAATTGTTTTCCATTTGGTTGGTTTAGAATTGATAATAGTAATTGTATTCCTTCATCATTTGATTCGCATAACAACGCAATTGCGAGTCCATACTTTGCATTTTTGTCTCCTTCTATGTTTGCTTGAAGAAGGATTTGTTTTCCCACTTTAGTTTGATCTTGTAAAAAATATTTGTGAGCTCCGACCCAAAATAGTGTTTGTTTGTTTCTAGCCCTAAAGCATTGATGAATGAGTTTCTCTTCATCGTTTCGAAGGAATAATGGATTTTGGAGTAGTCTAGTTAGATTGATGTGGTGAAGGACTTTTTTCCTTTTGGTTAGCCGATTGAATCGCTTGCAGTTGTTTTTAAAAAAAAATGAAAAGACATTAAGAAACTAATGCGATAGAAAAAATGAACTGGTGACAAAACATGACAATAATCATATACTAAGAATTATACTTGAAAATTATTATTATCACAATTGCAATATTTTATTGAAGTTATAAATTTTTTTTCTTTTAGAAATAGAACAATGTTTATAGAATTGTGCAGTAGTTCACAGTAAAAAGTTAATAAAAAGAGGAAATTGGAAGTTGTGATATATGGACCAACATTGTTATGAGAAAGAAAATATATGTATATATATATATAGATATATACATTGTAATGAGGAAAAAAATATATCTATATATATATGTAACATCATTCATGTCATGATTTTGGAATACACCATCTATGTAACGCAGGGAACTTTAATGTGAAGGGCCATAGGCGTAAAGAAAAAGTTTGCATCTATTCAACCCCTAGGGAGTGTAAACTTTGTTTTATTTTTTAATTGCAATATTTGATTGATGAAGCTATAAATATTTTTTGTGTTAGAAATATAACGATGACTATAGAATTGCGCGCTATGTCATAGTAAAAAGTTAATAAAAAGAGGAAATATAAGATTTCAATATTTTGTGGCACAATTATGGATGTGATTGATTGTGATTAGTAGGGAAAAAGTGATGAGTTCATATGAAAGTAACAAACATGAGATTCAAATTTAAAGTTGTGTACCTGATTTTGATGTTGCTTAAAAATTTTGGTGATTGTCTTCCAACATTGGAAAATATTTCGAGCAATAAATCTATCGGTAATTCATGTTGCATGCTCATTTTTGTGATTGTGGTGAGTGTATTTTTATGCTATTTTTGGTGTGTATTTTTTGGTTGTTTTGTTCTGTAATTTATAGTGTTTTGATTGTTGTATGGATGAGTGATTGTTGATTTTATTTGCAATTATTTATAATTAATTTTTTGGGTTTCATTTTTGGATAGAAGCTTTTCATATACCCTTCTCTATAAGTCTTAAATCCTGTAAATTATGTTTGACTGTTCAATTTTCATTGGTTTTTTTATTTATTTATTTTTGGTAGGTTGGCATTGGAGATAAAGCAACATTGGAGCTCAGGGCTGCATAGCTTGGGTTAGATTGTTGGTTTGGGTATATCCGAGAGGCATGTGTTTGTTGGAGATAAGAATAAGAAAGCCAGAGGAAAATACCATGTGTTAAATTTAGCTCTCTAAGAGTCTAAAAGCTGTGTATTATTGAAGGAAAATATAATATAATGCCTTGGAGAGCTACAATGGCTTTCTGGATTTAGAGAGCCGCTGTAGCAGTTGGATTTTCTACAAAGCCTCAAGTGAGGTATGTAGAAAATGAAGAGGAAGAGCCTCAAGCGTGGCTGTTGAAGATACTCTAACACCACACTAACTCAACCAAAATTTTGCCTCATTTTCAAGTATGGAGTCAGCAAGTCATTAAACAGAATTAAAGTCATATTTGTTATGGGTCGATGCAATAGCAAAGCAAACTGAAATCATTAAAATAAAAAATAAAAAATAAAAAAACAGAAAATTTGTGACTTTTTAAAGAGTAGAAAAAAGAACTGCTGTAATTATTTTCTTCATAATTTTCATTGTTTAGTTATAAATATGTAAATTAAAGCATAAGAATACATAAATGCAAAGTTAAATGTAAATTTAAAACCATCCATGATGAATATGTATAGACAATTTTTGTAGTTTTTAATTTTGTATGAATTATGATTTAATTGTCTAGTTATTAATGTGTAAATAAAGTAGATGAACTTGTTAGATATAAAAATGAAATACATGAATATGTAAAATCCTCTCACACGTTATTCTTACAACCATAGAAGGTGCCATTTCACTTGTTGGTTTACTACATGACTGATGGTCTTGGTATGTGGCATAAGAGATTCTTCCTTTAGTTTATAATTTTTTTTGAGACCGTAGCATAATTTTTTATTTTTTTTATTTTTTTGTTTAATATAAGTGCCTAATGTTTTGTCTATTAATAAAGTGTCATCATAGTTACAGAAAAAAATATTCAATATAAATAAGAGAAACTGTGAAAGTGATAAGAGATGTTTTGTCAATTTTAAAACAACGGTTGAATGGAAATTAAATATTTGTGGGAATGGACCAGTTGTTATGCTAGTTATTTAGATGTAGAATTTTTTGTAAGTTCTATGAAAAATTAAAACTATTCATGCTTTCAATTATTACCAATTATTTATCAAACGAAAACAGCAAAAAAAAATTTTAAATCAGGTTTGTATTTTATTTTTTTTCTTTTTTGGTTTAAATGCTTTTTTTAAAAAAATTAAAATTCTATCGTGGTATTTCTATTTAATTCATGAATTCATCATTTGGGGGTGATTAAACAAAATTAAAGTCATGGCATGATAAATGTAGTGTGATAGTGGGAGAAAATAAATAAGTAGTGGGGTAGGATTTATAGGGAGGTGGACCGGATTAATTATATAAATTTATTATAGGGTGATAGTGGGAGTAAATAAAGAAGTAGTGGGCTGGGATTTATAGGGCTGTAAATTATAAAAACCATTTCAAAATTGAAGGGAAAATAATTTTATTTATAAAGAGAATGACGTGGCAGTTGATGTGGCGCAACGTGAGAGCAGCAGAATTAAACGCTATGCTTCAGCTTTTAGTAATATATTGATGAGATATATTATTTTGGGAAATATGTTTTATAGTGTAGATATATTGTTTTAATGAGTAGAATAGGAAAATAAAAGTTGGGATGTTAGAGCATCCACATCAGTGGATGCAAATTTTCCATCTATTTTGCAAAAAAAAAAAAACTAATTTTTCTATTTTACACGTTCAATTTTACAAAATACCCACATCAGTCTATCTATTTTACACATTTATTCAATAAAATATTCATTCTTTTACCATTTTTTTATTATTTTCTTCACTACCTCTCTCTCTTAGACCCAACCACCATCATCATCACTACCCTGATCTCTCTCTTAGACCCAACCACCAACCCAAGATCAAAAAACCATCCAAGATCAGAAAACCAACCCAAGATCAAAAACCCATGAGGAGAGAGAAAACGAAGGAAATGGCGGCACAAATGAAGCGTTGGATCATGAAGCTGTTGAGGGTAAGAGGAGATGGGAGGCGTAGGATCAAAGTGGGAGCGTGAAGAATCGCTGTCATCGCCACCAATTTCGAAATGGCTTCTTCGTCCATTGCTATGAGCTTTACCTTTTGTTTCACAAACCCTAAACAGAGAGAGAGAGAGAGAGAGAGAGAGAGAGAGAGAGAGAGGTGTCCAATCATGTGATGAGCAAAATATTTGCAACTATGTGATGGTGCAGCGAATCAAAGCTTCCAATCTTCAATCTATTTGTTGTTATGGTACAAGTAAGTCTTAGAAGTATTAGAGTGAAAATTAGAATTTTTTCCCCTTTATTATTTGGTGAGATATTTGTTAAAATATCTCTGTAATTATCTTAAGATAACAAAAATATTTAATTATTATATTTTTTCTTACTAATAATTAGCATTGTGTAAAAAATATTATAAAATAATTTGTATCTTTTGCATTTTTTAAATCCAATCTAGGAAGGAGGGCCAAAATGATGGTCCGGCTCCCCTCCCGTTTCAAACTCTCATGTTTTCTCCAGTTTTAATATAGATGAAAGACACCTGGCAGACCAACAATCTAAAGGCTAAAAAACCCACGTCATTCTCTCTCTCTCTCTCTCTCTCTCTCTCTCTCTCTCATTCTATCTCAATTACAGACCAAGCAAACCCACCGTCATACTCATACACCCAACACGTTAAATACAATTTTTTCTTCTTTATAATTTATGTTTCTTTCCCTTTCCTTGCTCCAATCTCTCTCCAATATCATCACTGTCAATCGGGTATTAGAGTTAAGACCAGATCTCGCTAGAGAAGAAAGCATCACCCAAATGGAAACAAAATATTTTGGACAAATTCAAAGAACCCAGAAGAGGTAAAGCAAGAACTCTCTCAAAATTTGTCTTTCTGTCTCCCTCAAAAAGAAACCCCAAGAATAACCTTGCAAAACTCATAAGAGTAAAATCAAAGAAATTTAAGCCACATACCAGTTCCCATAATCAATCACCCATCCATCAAATATATCACAAAATGAAGTGCTAGAAACAAAAAGAGAGAAGAGTAATCATGTAGCAGTGATGAAATCAATAACAAGAGGGAGAGACATAGACATTGGAAATTAGGAATATAAAATCAAAGAAAAATTTGTTGAGCTTCTAAGTATTTGCAGCAGCGATCTTGATGTGCTGGCCATGCGTCTCAGATGGTGTCTCCGGCATTATTTTCGACAACTCCTTGCCATCCTTTGCCAATGGTGTTGGGTTTATGTATGATAGTGCCTAGTGGGTTTGCTTGGGCCGTGAAAACTTCTGAGTAATTGAGAGAGAGAGACAAAATTGAGAGAGAATGTCATGGGGTTTTTTTAGCCTTTGGATTGTTGGTCTGCTAAGTGTCCTTCATCTATATTAAAACAGGAGAAAACATGAGAGTTGGAAACGGGAGGGGATCCACATCCCAAAATGAGAGAAATTATAAGATTCACATTATGGACAAGTGATGTGGCCATTATTCCACTAAAAAATTTTTATTTGTTTAAAATTGTTAGTTAACAATTTTTTTTAAACAGAAATTAATTACTGACTCAGCAATTTTAAACAAATGGAAGTTGTGGGGGCCAATTGATCCCATGTGTTCAAACTGCATTGGAAGAGGCCAGGCCCAATATCTAGTCTCATATATACAGACTGCATAAGAAAGGGCCAGGCCCAATATCCAGTCCGAGGATAAGAGAATATCCGAGGACGACCAGTAAAGGAAGAGATGAAAGTTACACTCCGAGGAGAAGTAAAGAGTGCTTGTGAAGAATTTGACCGTGTCCGAGGACTATATCCACCTCGGAACTTCTGTCCGAGGTGGCTGGTAAACTTATTAGTCTCTTAGAGTAACGCCTCGGACAAACCTTGCGACAAAATGAATGGGAAAATATCAAATAAAGGATAAGAGTGAGAAATAACAAATATTTGGGGGTACTGTTACCTCCGCATTAAATGCTGCCCAGCTAACCTTCTGGCCGCATTAATGTGGAGGTGATACCTGAACAGTAAACACGCAGCCTTACAGCTAAGAATGGAACCTTCAAGAAAAGGCAAGAGAAGTGGAAAAAAGGACTTTCAACGCCTGACCCACACGTGGATGGAGGAAATGGTAAAAAAGCCATAGTATATAATACGAAGGAAAAGAAGAAAGGTGGGGGAGAAAAAAAAACAAAAAGAATTGAGTACTCTCAAGTCATAGTAATAGGGCATGTCTGAGGATACTTTTTGTACAGATATATGCGTATAACTCTTTCCTTCTAACGCTATAATCCAATATCTTTGCCCTAGATTCAGACTAGCTTTTTCTCCCGCACTTTACAAATTTATTGTTCGGGTTTTGTGGGCCTGGATCCATTCCTGTTCTGGATTCAAGGCAACTCCGGTCCTTACAGAAGTTTTTTAGTGGAATAGTGGACAAGTGACGTGATCCACTAGAGGATTCTATAATTTCTCCAAAAATGATGATTTCCTTAAAATTTTTCAAATTATATAGGATAACAGATAATTCAAAAAAAAAAAAAAATTATATATCTACTAAATTTTTTTCAAAAATTTTGGGGGGACCTAGGCACCCTTCGGTCCCAACGTGGCTTCACCACCGTTAAGGATTCAAATCCTCCCTCCCATTGTAACTATTGAATTTAAAAAAATAAAAAATAAAAACTTCTTTTATTTTATTTTATTTTTTTTTAATATATAACTAGAGCAACAATGACATGACTCATTTCTTCTGTTGTTTTGAATTTCTCACATAAAATATTTGACATGGCAAGGAATACAACATGGTATCTTCCATGTGAACGAAGATATCAATTTGTAAATATTTTATGCTTTTTCCTATCCTTATTTTTCTTTTGGTAAAAATTCAAAACTGACTCTCTAACTTTCAGCTTTTGTCATTTCAGTCCTCTAATTTTCAGTTTTGTCATTTTAGTCATCTAAGTATCAATTTTTGTCAATGTAGTCCTCCGTTAGAACTCAGTCCTCTAACTTTCAGTTTTGTCATTTTAGTCATCTAAGTATCAATATTTGTCAATGTAGTCCTTCGTTAGAACTCAGTTATTTTTTCCTGCTAAGTGATCAAAACTACACCATTTTGACCTTTTTTTTAATAATAATTTTCATAGTTAAAAGAAAACTAAACAAAAAAGCTGTAAAAAAGAAAAAAACACGTCTGAAAACATGTCGGAAATGGCGAACACAAATCTAGAGGGAATCAACGGAGTTCGAATGAGTTGGAACGTGTGGACATGAACGAAGGTTGAAGCGAGCAAGTGCGTAATCCCACTCACTGCCTCCATTTCTCCAATCCACCCTCACCTTGACATCCCCACACTCTGCTTCGCTGCAAAACCTGTGCCTCTATTCTCAACCCTTATGCTTGTGTCGTCTTCGTCTTCGTCTTCGTCGTCTTCGCTGCAAAACCGGTTTTCATTTTCGTGCTCGATACTTGCATGATTGGGGAGGAGATGGGCTATGTCAAATCGGCTTTGAGGCGTGCGGCGTGCCATTGGCTTGTTGCCCGAGAACACCCTTGTTGGCTACGTTTCATTTGGGACTCAAATTTAGGTTCATGAATTGGACTTCTCCGACATGTTCAAGGTTTTGATTTCTCAGGTAAGGGGAACGACATCGTTCCCCTTGCAGACACTTCACCAACATCAATTAATCTACCAACATCAATTAATCTATTAATAAAATGCTAGACAATTATTCACATTATTTATCATGTACGTATTTTTCGTAAATAAAACAATAGAGACTAGATTGATTGCAAGTTAAAAAATACAAGAATCATTTTTTTTTTTTTTTTTTTTGGAGAAAGATGACAAGAATCAAATTGAATGCTTAGAAATTGTTATAACCAAATTGAAAGTACCAGCATAATACAAGGATGAAATGAAAAAGTATTTCTTCTTATAATTATCATCTCACCACTCAACAATTTTTTTTTTTTTTTAATTGGCCTTTTCCCTTTCATTTTCCTTCAAAACTGATTCAAAAATTTTCTATCATTTGATAAAAGAAAAGAAAAGAAAAGAAAAAGTTCAACTGACCTGATCATGCTCAAATTTGTGTCAAACGATGTCCAAAGAAAATACCTGTTAATTTTGGAAATTAAATGAGTGTTGTGACTTGAGCAAAACATTTCCAATTATAACACTAATGAGAACCAAATAGGTCACACGTTTTTACTATGGATAAAAAATTTTGGGTTCAGTTTTGTCCAATTTTGTTATGTTTATCTTACATAATAGTGAATCCCACTAATTAAATTCATAATAGGATCCACTATTAATGTAAAATGATAGAGTATGCATTTTTACTCTCAAAGTGTTCTATAATTTTCATGCACTTCTTATAACTAATTTAGTTCACCAGTATGTATTACTTTTAGTGTAATTATTTAGTTAGTACTCCGGGAACATGTATTTATTGTGCTCCTGGAACACTAAATGAAATGAATTAGCAACCAATTTGGAAAGTATAATTCGTTAATAATATAATTTGCCAAAACCATTACAAATTCTTTCTTTTGAAAATTTGGGTATCTTTTTATTTTTATTTTTATTATTTTTTTATAGATTAAAAATTCATCCCTCAACTTTCCGCATCCCTCATTTAAGGTAACTAATGTTGGGTTATATGTGCAAGTAAAGTCTCATATTGAATAATGATGAGAAGAGTGAGTGGTTAGTATAACATAGCACATTGAGCACATACCACTCAAGGAAGCTCCCCAAGGAGTATCTCTCCAACAACTAACACAACCTAGCTAGCAAGATCAAATATGCGGTCTAGTGCCTTCACTGTGGATGGAATGCCAGTTGAGCTAGCAGGCACTATCCAAAGCTTGTTGGCAATTAACATGGGGTTGAGGCAACTTAGACAAGAAGCAAATAGTAAGGAAGAGAAACTTCAAAGCATTCTAACTGGAGGGAGTTTTGGAAAAGTTGCATTGATGCAATCAATGCTGAGATGGATACAGTGTCGTACTGTCTTTGCAAATGGGCTGTAAAATGTATAGCTTTTGTGTTTTCCTTAGCTTGTCTTCATCCTGCTGTAATTCCTTCTTGGCAAAAAGAATTTTTCTGTTCTTTCGATTCTGTTAAATAACACTCTGGTTTATTTATTTATTTATATAAAACAAGTAATCAACTAATTTACTCACTTTGTGGGGGTAACCTTGTTACCACTTTCATCTAAACCTGGTTTTCACAGTTTGTAATTCAAACCCAGAACACAAGAAAAATAGGTTCACAGTAACTGAAAGTCTGAAACAACAAAATTCACAATATCAAGTATGAAGAAAAGGACAAAAATGTAATAGAAAAAAGACTAACAAAGTAATGTCTAACATAGATCCTATTACAATTAGTCTGACTTACACACATAGCGGGTCTACTTTTTATGGACATGGATTTAACTTGTATAAGACGTGGGCTAACTACAAATAGTTACAGCCTAACCACAATCTGTCATTTTACAGTTTCTAATTTACTCACTTGTGGGGGCAACCTTGTTACCAGTTTCATCTAACCTTATATTTCGTAATTCAAATCCAGAACACAAGATAAGTACATTCACAGTAACTTAAACAACAAAATTCACAATATCAAGTAAACTTGGGGAAGATGGTGTTATGAATTGGATTCCTTCTAAGACAGATCAGTGCACTTGTGGTTCAACTTGGAATAAGATTTGTACAATTTGGATGAAAGGTGCAAAATGGTATGGTGTCTGTTAATGATAGACTCTCCACTAGATACAGAGGTGCTAAATGGGGATATCAGGGAGACTAGTGTGTTTTCTGCAGAAGCCAAATTAAGAGTGGAAACCATTTGTTTTTGAGTTATTTTTTCACTTGGATTATGGCAACAAGTTTCAAAGTTGAATTCTTTCACTAGGAGATCAAGGGAAGGAGGTTTCAAATAAACCTGGGTAAGATTCCTTGGGCTGCTACAATCCACCAAATATGGCTGCAAAGAAACACAAGTATTTTCAGTGATGCAATCTATGCTATTAGGGATACTGTATCCTGAGAAATTGCAGTCCTGGCAGTGGATGCAAAGGAGTTAGCAAGGTCTTTCATAAGTTGTAATTTCTAATAGCTCACTGTCGTTGTAAATGGGCAGTAAAATTTACAGCTTTTGCGTTTTCCTTCGCTTGTCATCCTTCTGCTGTTATTTCTGCTTGGAGGAAAAAAATTTTGTTCTTTTGATTCAGTTAAATAATATTCTGATTTATCTCTTTATATGTATCCAAAAAAGAAACTCAAGTAGTCAATTAATTCAAATCCAGATCACAAGATAAACAGATTTGCAGTAAACCGAAACAACAAAATTCACAATATCAAGTAAATCTGGGGAGGGAAGTGTTATGAATTGGATTCATTCTGAGACAGGTCAGTACACTTGTAGTTCAACATGGAATGAGATTTGTAACAGAAAACCCAAGGATGAATGGTGCAAAATGTTTTGTTTGCCAGATGATATTCCTAGCATTCATATATAGTACATTGCTCTATACAGAATTGCTAACTGGGGATGAGAGGGAGACTTGTGTGTTTTCTGCAGAAGCCAAATTAAGACTTGAAACCATCTGCTTTTAAGTGTTTTCACTAGGGCATTATGACAACAAGTTTTGAAATTGTGTTCTTTCACTAGGAGATTAAAGGAAGAAGGTTCCATATGAATCTATTTAAGATTGCTTGGGCTGCTACAATCTACCATATCTGGCAGCAAAGAAAGACTAGGATTCATGGTGGCACCTACAAGATAGAAGGCATTTTCAAGCCATTATAGAAGATGTTAGGAGGAGGGCTGGTTTTTGTTAAAAGGAAAAGCAAATTGTATCTGCTTTAGTCCAGAGTTTCATGTTCAAGCAAGAAAGCAAATCAATCCAACAGCTTGTAGGCCATTAGCATCCAGTACTAATTTACCCAGTTTTATGGTTCTCTTTGAACAATTTACTGACCTATCATCTAAACTGCATTTACAGATTTTTTTTTTTTCAAATCCAGAACATAAGATAAATAGAGTCATTGTAGCTTAAATTCACAGCATCACAACCATTAACATTCTAAAAATTAGTTTAAGATTGTGTCTTGCTTACAAACCAGAATGCCCAATTGTATTTGGCCACCATAAAAAGTTGTGGACTCTTGAAGTAAGCCAATGGTATTACAGAAATCAAAGTACAATGGTACCTAGAAGAAAAGAAGGCTTGAATATTGTACATAAGCAGACAAACTAATAAACTAACAGACAAAAAGCTCATCTAAACGGATAGTTGCTAGGTGTAACCCAATTTGGTCGAGAATAAAAACGAGGGTTGTCCTTACCGAATGGAAGTTGTTGGATTTTCCTTTGTGCTATATTAAACACTCCCACATCACGGCCTCCATATGCTACTCCTGGATACACTTGCAACTCCCAATTGTCATCTGTGAAGTAGATGCGATTACTTCTGCAAGGGATGGTGGTTGTAGGAATGCACCAGGAATTTCCGTCACCAACAAAAGCAGTACAATCTTTCAAGTCTGTCACCTCCCACTTCGATGCACTAAAGTTGAAATTGTAGACCAAAAAACGTTTAGTCTCCTGCCTCATCTTCTTAGGATTATGAAATCTGTAACGAAAAACTGCGATAAGGTTTTTGTGTGACTTCATCAAATACAGTTTTTGGGGCGTGCCTATTTCTTCCTCGCTTGGTTGGGGCGCAATAACTTGTACCTCAGCTGCCAGAGGAGCATCAAGTTCAAGGCACACCAGCTTGCCGTTGTCACAAAGTGCATATATTTTATCATTAAAACATGCAACATCATTGAATTTCAAATTGTCTGGATTGGTAACAATAGCCCACTGACCTTGTCCTCTTCTATTTAAAGCCGCTCCATCTCCTCCTCTATTGAAAACCACTCTAGCAAAAGCTAAGCGATTCACGGGGCCAAAAATTGCAAAGACAAGGAACAACAACTCATGGGAAGGGTCCTTTAAAATAATGAATTTGTGTACAAGGCGAAACCACTCTTCTAATTGAGCCAGTGCTCGAATTGGGTTTAGTGGTGGAAGAGCAATTTGGTCTTCTTTCCTAACGTGCACAACGTAGGCTTCATAATCAGGACCCAAGGTTACAACCAAACCATGTGGAGATCCCCAACAACGTTTTTGGTCACTTGTAGGTAGTTCTAACCAGAGATATTTGTTGTTGCAGAGATTAAAGAAACATTGCATATCAGAATCTAGTTTGTTGGAAAGCATCAGCCATGGAAACAAATACCAGGTTGTAGTTTCGAAACAAGCAGAATTACAGGGGTTACAAAATGTTAAAATCGCTTTAATATCTTCGATATGTATTCGATTTCCAATTTCACCGATCATATCTGCGGGGAGTTCAGACAAGATGAGAGCCTGTGATCCATTGGATTCTAACCCAATATTGTTGGAGGTTCCAAGAGAAGAAGGATTAACCAGAAATCTTTCCAACCATGGTTTGACGTTAGATATAAGTGATGAATCAGTCAGGATAAGAATCACAATTACTGGAGATTCACTAATGACAAAAGATGAAGTGCTAGTTAAGATCGTTACGAAAAACTCAAACAAAGACAAGTCTCTTTCAGCATGAGCAGGGGACAGAAATGTGAGGACCAACACAGTTACAAACAGAGTTAAACGAAAACTTGAAGTAGAAATCACATAACCACGAATGAGAGTGACGAAGAGAGCTACTTGAAAATACACAAAAACCTTAAAGATGTTGAGGATTGTAGTAGTACTAACCGACCTCGCCATGGAGCTAGCTAAGGAGAACTGATTATACAGTTGAAGCTTGAAATGGAATCGGACACGATACTATCTATTCTATCATAAATGGAAGAAGAAGAAGGGGCTGCTAGCTAGGATTGTGAAGCTTTTGAAGTGGTCTGAACAAATTAAGAAATGTTTTACTCCTTTTATTATGTTTGGGGATTGGTGGAGTTTTTGTTTTTGTTTTTGTTTTTTTTTTTTTCTATTTTTGTTTTTGTTTTTATAATTTAATAATTTTACTTTCTATTATATACTTTTCAAAGCAGCACATGGTCCTGGGTCCCTGGCTACAACCTTTATTATATAGGATCATATAATATAATATGCAGAGAGTGTTTGGATTTTATTATCCAAAAAACCTTTTAAAAAAAATTTATTTGGACTCTTTTGACTGAATATTACAGAAAATCGAGTTTATTTGTGATATGAGTACCATTCAAAATTATTTGGGAAATTGAGGAAATAAGCAAATTTCGACAACCCCATTGCCGAAATTCTAACAAAAAAAGGATTAGAAAGGAGAGAGAAATGATGTGATAGAGGAGTGAGAAAAGAATTAAATTTCGGTAATGAGATTATCGAAATTCCTTCTGCTCGAAATTGAATGCCTAGATTGATAAAGTGGCCAAAGAAGAAGTGCTTGAAAGGAAAAAACCAACTATAGCAATCAAATTGCCGAAAATGAGAGAGAAAAAAAAAAAGAATTATGACAACCAAGTTGTCGAAAATAAAAGGGTAAAAAAAAAATTGTGGCATCACAATCAAATAATAATAAATAAATACAAAATAACAAGAAGTTGCCGAAAAAAAAGTTGTTAGCATTCAATTTTCCTTTACTTGAGTAGTACTGTACAAGAGCAGCAATATTGGAATATATATAAATATAAATATAAATATATATAATTATGATTCTCAAAAAAAAATTATTATTATGGTGAATTTTTTTGACCTTGCCAGCTTTTTTTAGAAATGCGGTGCAGGGGTCTACCAAAGTGAGTGTTGAAGAGTAAAATACCACTCTTTTTTTTTTTCTTTTTTCTTTTTTCCTCTCATTTTTGACCATTTGGTTGCCACGATTTTTTTTTCTCCCCTCTTGAATTTCGACAACTTGGTTGCCGCACTTGATTTTTTCCTGAGCACTTCTCCTTTGGGCACTTCCTCCTTTGGGCACTTCATGGACATCGATCTGGGCAATAGAAATCGGGTAGGAAGAATTTCAGTAACCTCATTGATGAAATTCAATTCTTTTCTCACTCCACTATCGCATCATTTCTCTCTCCTCTCTCATCTTTTTTGTTAGAATTTTGGCAATGAAGTTGCTGAAATTTGCTTCTCTCCTCAATTT
Source organism: Quercus agrifolia (assembly GCA_029955455.1). Taxonomy (NCBI): domain Eukaryota; kingdom Viridiplantae; phylum Streptophyta; class Magnoliopsida; order Fagales; family Fagaceae; genus Quercus; species Quercus agrifolia. The sequence continues at coordinate 9,720,004 of JARQAD010000011.1, read as the reverse complement.
TCCAAATAATTTTGAACAATACTCATGTCACAAATAAAACTCAATTTTCTGCAATATTCAACCAAAAAACTCTGCATACTAAAGTGTTTAAATTAGCCTAGCTGATTACCGACCATAGGAAGGGATCTTCCACAAAGTTGGACCCTTTTATACTAAAGTATATGCAAAGATTATTTCTTTATTAAGAAAGGTATATTCCATCAATATATATATATATATATAAAGGAAGATTAGCCTTCTTTACTGGGCTTTATTTATGGTACTATTATTTTCTTATTAATGTCAACAAATTAATTGTCCTATTGTATTTGACTCCGCCAGATGGGAGCCTGAGGTTCATTGGATTCTAATGTTGGAGGTCACAAGAGAAGTGGAAGAAGAAGAACTCTAGAAATCTTTCCAACCGAGGTTTGATATTAGATATAAGTGATGGATCAGTCAGGATAAGAATTGCAATCACTGGCGATTCACTAATGAAAAAAGATGATGAGCTGGTTAAAATCGTTAAGAAAAACTCAAACAATGACAAGTCTTTTTCAGCATGAGCTGGGGACAGAAATGCAAGTACCAACACCGTTACAAACGGAGTTAATCGAAAAATTGAAGTAGAATTGACATAACCACGAATGAGAGTGATGAAAAAAGCAATTTGAATATAGGCACAAACTTTAAAGACGTAAGGTAAAGCACTGACTGACCTCGTCATGGAGCTAGGGCACGTGGTTGTTTGTCACAGGCTACAACATATATTATATACTGTATTTTGCATGCTGTAGTGATAGTGTTTTGATTGGCTTGGCTGCTACTAACTACACGTATGCCATGGAATTTCAGATCATTGGTTTATGCGGATTAGAGCTTTCAAATATGGTGACCGATACACAATACAGGGATCTTCCACAAAGTTGAACTCGAATTCTTTCTTTTTTTTTAGAAGCACAAAGTTGGACTCTTTCATTCAATATATAATTATATATGCAAAAATTATTTATTTACCTTTCTATATTGAAGAAAGGTAGCATAAATAAAGAAAATTTACCTTTCTTCATTGCGCTTTAGCCTTTATGGTACCATCATTTATTGGCAATAAATCTCATCCAAAATATTTCCAAAAAAAAAAACTGATGTAAATGTATAGGTCCGAATATACGTGTAATGGTGTGTCATGTGTGTGAGATTTGTAACCATGTATAGTAAAGTTGCTGTGTACGTACAAGTGTACCGTGTAAAGGTCAGATTATATGCTTGCTGTGATGAAAGAGTTACTTCCCCTGACCCTGTGTTCGGCTTTCTTGCTGCTATTGTCCTCTTGTATTTGCCTCCACTGTCTTCTCTCATGACTTTCTGCTTTGCTGTGATGAAAGATTTTTGTTCTTTTGATTCAGTTAAATAATATTCTGGTTTGTTTATTTAAAAAAAATTTATCAAAGGTGAAAACAAAATAAAAGAATAGATCTATAAAAAAAAATAAAAAAATGAGAACTCTAGCTTGTAACTGTCGGGGTGCTGGTAAAGCTTCGACAGTTAGATCACTAAGAAGCCTCATCCGTAACTCCAATCCATATTTAGTCTTTTTATCTGAAACGAAAATAAAGGCTCTAAGAGTAGAGAAATTAGAGTAAAGCTTAATTTTGTTGATTCCTTTTGCGTGGATGCCAATGGCCGCTCAGGCGGTTTGGCCATTTTGTGGAGATAGGGCATGGAGTTGGAGGTAGTTTATTCAAGTAGATATGTTATAGCAACTCTAATCTACTCTAACCCTCCAAGGACCCCATGGCTCTTCTTTTTTGTCTACGGGCCACCTTCTAGAGCTAAAAGAAAACAGTTCTGGGAATTAATGGAATCCATGGTTAGTACCTTCTCTGGTCCAAGGGCAATGATTGGAGATTTTAATAGCATTAAAAATGCTAGAGAAAAGAGAGGAGGGAAACCAGCTACCAAAAGCTTAGTCAACAGCATTAGAACCTTCATCACAAATTCTGCAACAATTGACTTGGGTTTTAAAGGCCCACCCTTCACCTGGACTAACAAAAGAGAGGGTCTAGATAATATAAAAGAAAGATTGGATCAATGCCTGTGCAATCAGGAGTGGCAACTGCTATTCCCAAAAGCGGGGGTCACTCACCTTTGTGCAACTAACTGAGACCATTCTCCCATCCTTTTAGACACAAATTTTGAAGATGAAAAGATAACTTGGCCATTTAGATCCGAAGCTATGTGGACAAAAGATGAAACAAGCAAAGAAGTTGTGGACAAAGCTTAGCAATTACAAGTGGGAGGTTCACAAGGTTTTAAGCTGGCAAGGAAGCAAACAGACACTAAAAATGAGCTGAAAAAATGAAACAAGTAGCATTTTGGTAATATCAGAGAAAGAATCAAAGAGTTGGAGAAAAAGATTGAAGAAGTCCAAGGTGCAGAGCCTACCAAAGAGAATCTGGAATTAGAAGCTGCCCTTAGCCTTGAGTTAGATGACTAGTTGGCCAAAGAGAGTCTCAAATAGCATAAAAAATCTAGGGAGATTTGGCTCAAAGAAGGGGATAGGAATTCAAGGTTCTTTCATCTCACCACTTTGATAAGAAGGAGAAGAAACTTCATTTCTGATATCAAACAGGAGGACGGTTCTTGGATTTCGGGCAGAGAGGCCATCCAAGAGTATTTTAACACCAATTATCAATCCTTATATTAGTCAAGTAGACCCCAAATCCCAGAAAACTTGAAAAATCTCATTGATGCTTGTGTCTCAATAGAAAAGAATGTTGAGTTGTGCAAAATCCCTACTAGAGAAGAAGTTAAGAAGGCGATATTTGGGATTAAATCACTTAAATCTCCTGGTCCAAACGGCCTTCCTACACTCTTCTATGAGCACTATTGGGAAATTTTTGGGGACCAAGTTACTTTGGCAATTCAAGGCTTCTTTAGGCATGGGAAACTTCTTCAAGAATTCAACAACACCTTCATTGTGTTCACTCGAAAGAAAAATGGAGCATGTAATTTTAATCAATTCCGTCCTATCAGTTTGTGCGACGTGGTATACAAAGCGATATCAAAAATTCTAGTTGGCAGATTGAGACCTCTTCTAGATAAAATGTTGGATTCAACTCAAGTTGCATTTGTTCCTAGTAGATGCATAACGAAAACATTGTGCTGGCACAAAAGATAGTTCGCAGCTTCAAACACATGAAAAGGAAGAAAGGATTCCTAGGAGTGAAGATAGATTTTCAAAAAGCTTATGATAGGATGAAATGGATTCATTCAAAGGGTCCTGAAGGCATTTGGCTTCAATGAGCAGTTTACAAATCTAATTTAGCAATGCCTATCTACGGTTCATTACTCCTTGCTCTTAAATGGTGGAATTTGCCCTGCATTCCAACTTGAACGAGGATTAAGACAAGGGGATCCTCTATCCCCTTATCTTTTTATTCTTGGCAGTGAAGTGCTGATGCGCTTGATCAATAAAGAAATAATCCAGCACAAGTTTACTGGAGTAAAGCTCACAAGAATAACTCCTCCCATATCTAAACTTTGTTATGCAAATGACATAATTCTCTTCTGCGAAGCTTCTATGGTTGAGTTATCTTCCTTAAAGGAGTGCTTGAGGAAATATTGCCAATGGTCGGGAAAAATAATCAGTGTGGAAAAGTCCAGGGTTTTCCCTTCCAAAGGGGTTAGTCCTCATTTCCTCAATCAAATTCGAGCTCATTGGGGCCTAAGCAAACTCCTTCCTTCAGCAAAATATTTGGGAATCCCATTATTCCTCACCCCCCACAGGAAAAAGGACTTTAATGACATTAAGGAGCTAATCAAGAACAAGCTCAGTAGTTGGAAAAGCAAGAATCTGTCTTGGGCAGGGTGTGCTACTCTTATCAAATCTGTGGCTCAAGCCATACCCTCCTACTCCATGTCTGTCCTCCAATTCCCTAAAGGGCTTTGTGAACAGTTGGATGCTATTGTGAGACACTTTTGGTGGAATCCAAAATCTGATAAGGGGTCTTATTCTTCTCTTATTGCTTGGGCTTCGTTGTGTTGGCCTTTCAAAGAGGGTGGATTGGGATTCATAAAGTTTTGGAAATTTAATCAAGCTTTGCTAGCTAAACTCGCATGGTGGCTCCTAGCAGGTAAAGATTGCCTTTGTATAAATCTCATCCGAGCAAAATATAAAGTTAGAAACAATTGGCTTAAACATAAAGCCTCTGGTAGTATTTCACCGGTTTGGAAAAGCTTAGAGGGTATAAAACAACTCATCGCTTAAGGTGCGTGCATTATGATTGGAAGTGGGGATTCTGTTCGTATATGGGAAGATCCTTGGATCCCAAATCACCCTCACTTTCAACCAAATTTGCGTGAGAATGCATCTATGGGTGGAGCTATAATTATATCACAAATATTGGATCACAGCAAGACATAGTGGGATATATCCAAATTGAGGTCTATTTTTTATGACACAACAATAACCTCAATTTGCCGAATCCTTTTACCTCTTAATGTTCGTTCCGATAAATGGATATGGACCAAATCAATGTCTAGAGAGCTATCTGTTGAGTCAGCTTATTGGCTTAGTAGAAGCTTTAACCCTCCTCCAAACCAAGACTTGCTGAGAGGCCAAATTTGGAAGACCAGAATTCAGGAAAGGTTGAAGATGGTTTTATGGAGAGTAGCTACAAATTGTCTCCCCACGAAGGATCAAAGGTTGAGGTATGATGCCAATGCAAACACCAGTTGCCAACTATGTAATACTGGGCAAGAGTCAACTATCCATCTTTTTATCGATTGCCCTCTAGCTAGAGCATTATGGTTCAGTAGTCATAGCTAGGGACCGGAGAGGGGAGTTGGTATTTGCTTGCTCCAAAAAAGTGAACACCACCCTCCCTCTCCAGGTAGAAGCAGAGGCTCTTTTATGGGCTTTGCAACTTGCTAAGCCTTTGAATTTAGCCCCAATCATGTTAGAAGGCGACTTTTAGGTTTGCTTCAAATCAATCACAATGCAAGGTATGGACATCCCATGGACTATTGAGAATGTCATTCAAAGTTTGAAGTATCTAGCCTCCAAATTCCCTTTTTTGTCTTTTAGGTGGTTCCCTAGAGAAGCCAATGAGGCCGCCCACTCTCTTGCTAAATGGAGTTTGATGTATAGTTTGTATGGTTCTTTTGACTTTGGTAACAGCCCTTCCTATTTTGTTAAGGTTATCAGGAAGGAAGCTGGGTGCCTTGTTGGTTTGTTGTGGCTTTCTCTTTGAATAAAATTATTCATTCATCAAAAATAAATAAATAAATAAATAGAGAGAGTATAAGCCTTTTTTTTTTTGGGTAGGCTGTAAAACATGTGGATGGATGGAGATGTGTAAATGGAGTAGTAAAAAATTTATAAAGAAAATAAGATGGGAGAGGAAAGGTTGCCAAAAAGAATAAGGTTAGAGCATCTACAGCAGATGTGGCAAATGCAAATGTCAAATATTTGACACATTTGCCACACCAAACACAAAAATGGAGCTTTATAAGATGTTCCAAATCTAAAAAATTATGCAACACGGCTACAGTATCATCTCAAATATGAGACGGTACAGACAGAAATGATATAAATTTTTATAGTTTTTTATTCTCTTTTCTCTTTTCTCTCTCCTCTCTTTTCACTCTTTCTTTTCTCTTCTCTCTCACCGGTTCCCTCTCTCTTCTCCTTGTATCGGTTATTATCTCTGTACCCGTCTCTTAGGATCTTCGACCAGTCCGGGATGTTCACCGATAGTGACCACAGCGTAGCTCTGAAGACGACAGCGCGCTCCGCTGGCGAGGGCTTGGAGGACAACTTCTTGGAAATGCGCGAAGTCAGAATGGTTTGTTTGTGAAACTCACCGGTTCCCTCTCTCTTACCTTTGTTCCTCTCACTGATTCCTCTCAATCTCTCTCACCCTCTAAAGTCGCCACCGCTGATCTTGCCCAACTATCGTCAATATCGCTCAGCCACGCTCGATCTCACCGATCTCACTCACAGGCGGATCTCACCCCGAGGCCACCGTCGATCTCACCTTCTTCCCTCTCCTCTCTGTCCGCCTTTCACTCTACCTCTCTCTGGTTGTGGGTTTTTTTTTTTTTTTTTTTTTTTTTTGCAATTTAGGTTTATCTGATATTGGTGAGTAATTGTGGTGGTTGGTTTGCAGTAGAGGTGGGTTGTAGTGGTGGTGATGGTGGGTTTTGATATGATGGGTAAGTTATGGGTGATGGTGGGCTGTGGGGGTGGTATAGGTTTTGTGTTTGTTTTTTAAATTGTAGGCGGCAGGTGGTGGTTCAGTTGATCTAGGTGGTGGTAGGCTGTGGGCTATAGGCAGTGATAGTGGCAGTGGTGGTGGGCTGTGGGGGTGATGGCCGATAGTGGCTATCGGTGTTGTTGCGGCAATGGATATTAGTGGCTAGTGGTTGTGCCGTTGATGTTGTTGCTATTGTTAATGACAATGGGGAGGGGATAATATATTATTTTAATGTCTAGTAAATATTATTTTAATATATAGAATTAAATTATAAAACATCTAATAAATGAGATATTGTAAAATGATGTGGTAAAATAATAAAGGAGGCTTTTGATGTGTCAAAACGACATTTTTTTGCAACATCTACTACGGATGCTCTTAGAGTGAGAAATAATTATGAAGGAAGAAGAGTGAAAATGAGAAGGGGAAGGTTAAAAAAAATGTAAGGGAAGAATATATATAAGAGGACATAGAGAGAATTGATTCAATTGAATAAGGCAATAGAGTATGACTTTGACAAGAAAAAAAACAAAAAAGAGGAAAATTTCTTGAAAATATGGTTGATGATGTGGCATAAAAAGAGGTTTGGAAAAGTAAATGTGATGCTTCCATATTATATGTGGTATAGATTTATTGTTCATATTTTTTGTCTTTATGTTATAATTTTTTTATTTTACAAAGATAGAAGAGCTCTCTTTATCAAGAATTTTGTAATTCAACTTATCCGGTTATATCACATAGTGTTTCCAATCTAAACATCAAAAATTCAAATCTCCTCTCCCATTGTAACTGTTAAAATTAAAATAAATAAAAAAATCTCTTTTATTTTTTGTTTTTCTCTACATATAACTAGAGCAACGATGGCATGACTCACATAAGGTATATTATAATTTCTTCTATTATTTTAAATTTCTCACATAAAATATTTGACATGGCAAGGAATACCTATATGACATGGTATCTTCCATTTGAACGAAGATATCAATTTGTAAATATTTTACGCATTTTTCTATCGTTAATTTTCTTTTTAAAACTTTTCTTTTTAAAACTTTTGAAGCTCAAAAAACATTGATAGAATATGAAAGATGTTATTTCTATTGATCCCAAATGGGTTGTGATTTTACTTTGGCTCGGTGGAATTTGGTTATGAGGATTTTGTTTTTAGTTTTTAGTTTTTTTTTTTTTTTTTTTTTGAGCAAAAGGATTTCGTTTTTAGTTTGGGCATTTTATGTGAGCACAATGGGTCAGATACAAGCTTGGGTCAGTTAGTCACATGGGAGTAGCTAGGGGCGGAGCTAGAAATTTTGGTTTGGGGGGGCTGAGGTTAGACTATCTTGTAGTGAGTCACAATTCAAGAAAAACTCAAAATGCTATGTATATGTCTTTGTGCATTGGTTTAATCAATGTAATTCTTATTAGCACTTAAAAAAACTAAAATTAAGTATCTTAAGTTCATTTTCCCTTCTAAGTTTCTCTTTGTCCTTTTAACAACCATAAGTTCAAACCATTCAAGAAATTAAATATAAATATAACAATTAAATCTACAAGAAAATAGAAAATTTTTAGAATTAAAAATAAGAAAATCCTTATAAGCCAATATAAAATAATATATAAAAATACAAGATGACTTTGTATTTTGAATAAAGCTTATCAATTGGTTTAATTAAAAAAAAAAATGGAGAAGAATACTCTAGTACTACTCAAGATCTTAAAGTCATTTTTACTAGTTTCAAATAAGCTCAGCGCTCTTTTTTGGGACAAAATTATAAATTTTATATAAAGAAAAGAAAGAATACAAGGCCAAAAGAATGGCCACAGCAAAATAGAGCAGAAAAAACAAAGTAGGAAAAACAACAATAGGTATATTCAATAACAGAGAGCAACATTTACTATCAGGTAGCAACAAATGCAGACAACAATCTAAGCTTACAACATAGAGCAACATAGTAACAATAAAGAGCAAAACCAGCTCACACTGGGTCAAAAAAATATATTGAAACTTGGAAATTGAAAAAGTAAAACTTTTAATCAAGCCAATGGTTTAACATATGAAGGAGTTTCAACAGTAAAGACTAATAATAAACTAGGGAAAATATTAAAAGTTAAAAAGCAAGTTTGCAAGGAACACTAAACGTGGACAAATGGGGGAGCCAAATAATTTTTCATGTGGGGGCCAGTTCTTAGAAAAATGGTTCAAGTATGCAATTTTACCTACTCTAAATTTTTTTTTTTTTTTTTTTAAACTTTCGGGGGGGCCATGGCCCCCCCAGTCACCAACGTAGCTTCGCCCCAGGGAGTAGCATGGGTCTCATTTTGGTAGATAGGTTATGTGGCAATTAAAATTTAGACACTTCAGCAACATCAATTAATCTATGAATAAAATGTTTGCAAGTAGTTCACATTATTTGCCACGTAAGTATTTTTCATAAGTGAAATAACATTAAAAACTAAATTGACTACAAGTTTAAAAATATAATAACTAAATTCAATGCTTAGAAAATGTGATAACCAAATTGAATGTACCCGCATAAACAAGGATAAAATTAAAAGGTATTTCTGCCTATAATTATCATCTCACCACTCACCAAATTTTTTTGTTTTTAATTTGGCCTTTTCCCTTTCCTTTTCCTTCACAACTAATTCAAAAATAAATAAATAAATAGATAAAATTTACTGATTCAAAAATTTTCTAAAATTTGATAAAAGGAAAAAAAAAAGTTCAACTGACTTGATCATGCTCAAATTTGTATTCAAAGGAAATACTTGTTAATTTTGGAAATTAAATGAACATTGTGACTTAAGAAAAACATTTCATAACACTAATGAGAACCAAATTGGTCACACATTTTACTATGGATAAAAAATTTTGGGTTCAATTCTATCTAATTTTGTCATGTCTATCTCACATAATAGTAAATCCCACTAATTAAATTTATAATTAATGAAACCCACTATTCATGTAAAATAATAGAGTGCACATTTTCACTCTCATAGTGTTCTATAATTTTCACTCACTTTCTTGTTAGTAATTTAGTTCACTAGTCTGTATTACTTTTAGTGTAATTATTTAGTTGTGATGCCACAATTTTATTTATTATATTTTAGATAAAAAATTGGATATTTGGAAAAGTTGCGTTGATGCAATCAATGCTGAGATGGATACAGCTACGTGGGAAATTACAGTCCTGGTGGGTGGTGGATGCAAAAGAGTTCGCAAGGTCTTTTGTTAAGTTGGAATTTCTAAACAGCCCACTACCTTTGTAAATGGGCTGTAAAATGTATAGCTTTTGTGTTTTCCTTAGCTTGTATTCCTCCTGCTGAATTTCCTTTCTCGGCAAAAAGATTTTTTTTCTGTTCTTTTGATTCTGTTAAATAATACTCTGGTTTATTTATTTATTTATATAAAACCAGTAATCAACTAATTTACTCACTTTGTGGGGGCAACCTTGTTACCACTTTCATCTAAACTTGGTTTGCACATTTTGTAATTCAAACATAGAACACAAGAAAAATAGATTCACAGTAACTGAAGCAACAAAATTCACAATATGAAGTATGAAGAGAAGGACAAAAATGTAATAGAAAAAAGACTAACAGAGTAATGACTAACATAGATTCTATTACAATTAGAGTGACTTACATACAAAGAGGGTGTGCTATTTATAGGCCTGGATTTGACTCGTATAAGACTTTGGCTAACTACAATTGGTTACAGCCTAATTAACACAATCTGTCATTTAACAGTTTCTAATTTACTCACTTGTGGGGGCAACCTTATTACCAGTTCCATCTAACCTTAGTTTTCATAATTTGTAATTCAAATCCAGAACACAAGATAAATACATTCACAGTAACTTAAACAACAAAATTCACAATATCAGGTAAACTTGGGGAAGATGGTGTTATAAATTGGATTCCTTCTAAGACAGGTCAGTGCACTTGTAGTTCAACATGGAATAAGATTTGTACAACTTGGATGAAAGGTGCAAAATGGTAAGTTTGCCTGATGACATTTCTAGCATATGCATTCATCAGTATGTTGCCTGTTAATTATAGACTCTCCTCTAGATACAGAGGTGCAAACTGGGAATATCAGGGAGACGTGTGTTTTCTGCAGAAGCCAAATCAAGAGTAGAAACCATCTGTTTTTGTGTTATTTTTTCACTAGGATTTTGGCAACAAGTTTCGAAATTGTGTTCTTTCACTAGGAGATCAAGGGAAGAAGATTTAGAATGAAGCTATTTAAGATTCCTTGGGCTGCTACAATCCACCACATATGGTTCAAAGATACACAAGGATTCATAATGGCAATTTCCAGATAGGAGGCATTTTTGACCCATTAAAGTTGATGTTAGAAGGAGGGTTGTTTTTGTTAAAAAGGAGAAGAAATTGCATCTCTTTTAATCGAAGTTACATTTTGAAGCAAGAGAGCAAATCAATCAAAAAGCTTGTTGGCAATTACCATGCTATACAATCTACTTTCTTTGAACAATTTAATTTCCAATATCATCTATATTGAATTTTCAGATTTTGCATTTCAAATCCACAACTAAAGTTGAATAGGTTCACAGAAACTTTTAAATTCACAGCGTCACAAGAATAAATATTCTAAAAATTAGCTTAAGATTGTGTCCTGCTTACAATCATAATACCTAGGGGATCAAACCTGTGGTCTGGTGCCATCACTATTAACATGGTTCACTAATTTATATATTATATGGACTAAAAACAAGTAGTCACGGTGGTTGAGGAAATAGGCAAATAGCTAAGGAAGAGAAACTTCAAAGCATTCAAGTGGAGGGAGATTTAAAAATTTTGCACTCAGAAATTGCAGTCCTGGAGGCGGATGCAAAGGAATTAGCAAGGTCTTTTGTAAGTTGTAATTTCTAATAGCTCACTGTCGTTGTAAATGGGCTGTAAAATTTACAGCTTTTGTGTTTTCCTTAGCTTTTCTTCCTTCTACTGTAATTTCTGCTTGGAGGAAAGATTTTTTGTTCTTCTGATTCAGTTAAATAATATTCTGATTTATCTCTTTATATGTATCCAAAAAAGAAACCCAAGTAGTCAATTAATTCAAATCCAGAGCATGAGATAAATAGATTTACAGTAACTGAAACACAAAATTCTAAAAATCAGGTAAACCATGGGGTGGAAAGTGTTATGAATTGGATTCCTTCTGAGACAGGTCGGTACACTCGTAGTTCAACTTGGAATGAGATTTTTACCAGAAAACCCTAAGATAAATGGCGCAAAATGGTTTGGTTGCCTGATGATATTCCTAGCATTCATTTATCAGTATGTTTCCTGTTAATGATAGACTATCCACTCTCTACAGAGTTGCTAACTAGGGATAAGAGGGAGACATGTGTTTTCTGCAGAAGCCAAATTAAGAGTAGAAACCATATCCTTAAGTGTTTTCAGTAGGACATAATGGCAACAAGTTTTCAAATTGTGTTCTTTCACTAGGAGATTAAGGGAAGAAGTTTCCAAATGAATCTATGTAAGATTGCTTGGGCTGCTACAATCTACCATATATGACTGCAAAGAATGACAAGGATTCGTGGTGGCACTATCAAGATAGAAGGCATTTTCAAGCCACTAGAGAAGATGTTAGAAGGATGGTTGGTTTTTGTTAAAATAAGAGCAAATTACATCTGCTTTAGTCCAGAGTTTCATGTTCAAGCAAGAAAGCAAATTAATCCAACAGCTTGTTGGCAATTAGCAAGCTACACTAATTTGCTACTCGTTTATGGTTCTCTTTGAATAATTTACTGATCAATATCATCTAAACTGCTTTTTCAGATTTTGTTTCAAATCCAGAACATAAGATAAATAGAGTCACAGTTGCTTAAATTCACAAGCATCACAACCATTAACATTCTAGAAATTAGTTTAAGACTGTCTTTGATTACAAACCAGAATGCCCAATTGTATTTGGCCACCATAGAAGTCAGGGACTCTTCAATTAAGCCAATGGTATTACAGAAATCAAAGTCCAATGGCACCTAGAAGAAAAGAAGGCTTGAAAAGTTGTACATAAGTAGATAAGCTAATAAACTAACGGACATAAAGTTCATCTAAACGCATAGTAGGTGTAACCCAAATTGGTCGAGAATAAAAAAGAGGGTTGTTCTCACCGAATGGAAGGCGTTGGATATCCTTCTGTGCCATGTTAAACACTCCCACATCATGGCCTCCATATGCCACTCCTGGGTACCTTTGCCACTCCCAATTGTCATCTGTAAAGTAGATGCAATTGCTTCTGCAAAGGATAGTGCTTGTAGGAATGCACCAGGAATTGCCATCACCAACAAAAACAGCAAGATCTTCCAAGTCTATCACTTCCTTCCAAGCCGATGCTCTAAAGTCGAACTTGTAAACCGAAAAAGATATAGTCCCGTGCCTCAACTCCAGAGGATTACGAAATCCATAACGAAAAATCCCAAAAAGATTCTCCGATGTCTCCACCAAATATAGTTTTAGGGGCGTGTCTATTTCTTCTTCGCTTGGTCCGAGCGGAATTACTTGTACCTCAGCTGCCCGAGGAGCATCAAGTTCAAGGCACACCAGCTTGCCGTTGTCACAAAGTGCATATATTTTATCATTAAAACATGCAACATCATTGAATTTCAAATTTTTTGGATTGGCAACAATAGCCCACTGACCTTGTCCTCTTCTATTTAAAGCCGCTCCATCTCCTCCTCTATTGAAAGCCACTCTAGCAAAAGCTAAGCGATTCACGGGGCCGAAAATTGCAATGACAAGGAACGACAACTCATGGGAAGGGTCCTTTAAAAGAATGAATTTGTGTACAAGGTGAAACCACTCTTCTGTAGCAGCCAGTCTTCGAATTGTGTTTAATGGTGGAAGAGCAATTTGTACTCTTTTCATAAGGTGCAGAAGGTGGGTTTCATAATCAGGACCCAAGGTTACAACCCAACCATGTGGAGATCCCCAACAGCGTTTTCCTTGGACTTCAGATAATTGTAATTGATAACGATTGTTGTCGCAGAGACTGAAGAAATGTCGCTTGTCTGTTGTTTCGGAAAGCATCAGCCAAGGAAGCTGAGGCCTTCTACTGATGCTCAAACAAACAGATCGCCATGTTCGGGAAACCCCTGCAGCCGCTATAAAATCTCTGAAAGTATGTAGTCGATTTCCAATTTCACCGATCATATCTGCGGGGAGTTCAGGACAGATGGGAGCCTGAGGTCCATTGGATTCTAACCCAATATTGTTGGAGGTTCCAAGAGAAGAAGGATTAACTAGAAATATTTCCAACCATGGTTTGATGTGAGATATAAGTGATGAATCAGTCAGGATTAGAATCACAATTACTGGAGATTCACTAATGACAAAAGATGATGTGCTAGTTAAGATCGTTACGAAAAACTCAAACAAAGACAAGTCTTTTTCAGCATGAGCAGGGGACAGAAATGTAAGGACCAACACCGTTACAAACAGAGTTAATCGAAAACTTGAAGTAGAAATGACATAACCACGAGTGAGAGTGATGAAGAGAGCTACTTGAAAATACACAAAAACCTTAAAGACGTTGAGGATTGTAGTAGTACTAACCGACCTCGCCATGGAGCTCGCTAGGAGAAGAAACTAACTGATTATAAAGTTGAAGCTTGAAATGGAATCGGACACGACACTATCTATTCTATCAGAAATGGAAGAAGAAGAAGGGGCTGCTAGCTAGGATTGTGAAGCTTTTGAAGTAGTCTGAAAAAATTAAGAAATGTTTTACTCATTTTATTATGTTTGGGGATTGGTGGAGTACTTGCATACCGATAAGTTTGGATTAGGCCGAAAAAGTAGTATATGCGTCTGGCGTTTTTTTTTTTTTCTTTTTTTGCACTCGTTTGTGAGACTTATGGATTGTGGTTCATGTGTACAATAGTTCGTATAATTTGACTTTTCTTACCCTTTTTCAGTCAATCTGGGCACATCATATACTATTTATAAACTCATAAATTTCATTATTTAATAACTTTTTTATTAAAAATAAGTCTCATAATACTATTTATATATTTAAAGTGTTTTTCAATTTTCAGTTTCAGTTTTTAATTTTATCCAAACAATCTGAAAGTGTTTAGGTGAGCTTGGCTGATACCCACAATAGTAAGGGATCTTCCGCAAAGTTGGACCCTTTACACTGTAGTATATGCAAAGATTATTCCTTTATTAAGAAAGGTATATTCTCTCAAATATTAAAAAGTGTATAGAATAAAATTAATAAAGGAAGATTAGCCTTCTTTATTGGACTTTATTTATGGTCGGTACTTGGTAACACTATTTTCTTATTATTGTCAACAAATTATTGTCCTGTTGTATTTGACTCCTTTTTTTTTTTTATGGTAAAAGTTGTATTTGACTCCGCTACTGTCTTATTTCTTGCTTTCTGCTTTGTCTTTGGCTCTCCACTCTCACTAGCGGTTCCTTGCTCTATCTGACTATCTTGCTTGCCTTTGATTTTGGTTTTATTGGTTGGTCGTATATTTTGCTTTTCTGAGGTTTCTAGGTTTGCTTTGGGAATTTTTCTTGGTTCTTTTAGGCTGAGAATGAAGAAGATATTGATGGAGAGGCAAGTGATGCATAGCTAAGGAAAGACACGGAGAAAACAGACAAGACAAAGTAGAACCGAGAAGAAAGGAATTTTTGTGGCTGATGGACTGATTTGGTCCACCGTTGGAAAAAATGAGAGCATTTGGATTCGGCTGAAAGTGGCTGAAGGTTTTTTTTTTTTTTTTTTTGATTCCAGCCGTACTATTTGACCAAGTCAACCGTTTATGAGTCCCATAAATTCTTATCACTTTTTCATTAAAAATTGGTCACATGATACTATTCACACATTTAAAAATTATTTCGTTACAATATTTTCAATTTCAGTAAAAATAAACTCAATCTAAATTAACCCTCTGTCTAAAAAGAAAAGGCTTATAGTAGTCTTTTTGATTAAAAGAACGATACATTGGTTGACATGAGCATTTATGTCAGCATTTTATATATATTAAGAATCTACTTTTCTTTTTCTTTTTTTATCTTTTATTATGTGTCTCAATTTAAAGACTGTATCTTTTGAAGAAAAACTAATGTGAATGCTCAACTAACTCGAAGCACGTGGTTGTTTGTCACAGGCTACAACATATATTATATATTTTGCATGCTGTAGTGATAGTGTTTTGATTGGCTTGGCTGCTACTAACTCCATCGTATGCCATAGAATTTCAGATCATTGGTTTGTGTGGGTTAGAGCTTTCAAATATGGTGACCCACACACAATACAGGGATCTTCCACAAAGTTGAACTCGAATTCTTTCTTTAAGTTGGACTCTTTCATTCAATATATAATTATATATGCAAAGATTATTTATTTACCTTTCTATATTGAAGAAAGGTAACAAAAATAAAGAAAATTTACCTTTCTTCATTGGGCTTTAGCCTTTATGGTACCATCATTTATTGGCAATAAATCTCATCCAAAATATTTCCAAAAAAAAATGATGTAAATGTATAGGTCCGAATAGTTGTGTCATGGTGTCTGTGAGATTTGTATGTACAAGTGTACCGTGTAAAGGTCAGATTATATGCTTGCTGTGATGAAAGAGTTACTTCCCGTGTTCGGCTTTCTTGCTGCTATTGTCCTCTTGTATTTGCCTCCACTGTCTTCTCTCTTGACTTTCTGCTTTGCTGTGATTAAAGATTTTTGTTCTTTTGATTCAGTTAAATAATATTCTGGTTTGTTTATTTATACAAAAGATATCTAGGAGTCAACTAATTCACTCAGTTTTGGGGGCAATTATGTTAGATATAGAATCATCTAAACTTAGTTTTATTATTTTGTAATTCAAATCCAGAACACAATAAAAATAGAGTCACAGTAACAAAATTCATAATATCAAGTGAACCTGGGGAGGAAGGTTTTATGAATTGGATTCCATCTACTTGTAGTTCAACTCGGAATGAGATTTGTACAGGAAACCCTTAGGATGAATGGTGAAAAATGGTTTGGTTCCCTGATGCTATTCCTAGCATTCATTCATCAGTATGTTTTCTGTTAATAATAGACTCAACTCGATACAGCCTTGCTAACCGGGTATGTGCGTTTTCTGCAGAAGCCAAAAACCATTTGTCTTTTAGTGTTTTTTCACTAGGACATTATATTAAGGCAACAAGTTTCAAAATTTTGTTCTTTTACTAGGAGATTAGGGAAGAAGGTTTCAAATGATGCTACGTGAGATTGCTTAGGCTGCTACAATTAATCTACCATATATAGCTACAAAGAAACACAAGCATTCATAGTTGTAATGTCAAGATAGAAGGTATTTTCGAGCCATTAGCATGTTATACTAATTTACTCAGTTTTAGGTATCTCTGAACAACGCACTTACCAATGTTATCATCTAAACTGAATTTCAGATTTTGTGCATCAAATGCAGAACACAAGATACATAGATCATAGTAACTTAAATTCACAGCATCACTACCATTAAACAGGTGGCTTAGACTGGTGGTTTAGACAAAACAAAGTAACCTACCTACATAAACTAGGTGTGACCCAAATTGGTCTTGAATAATAACAAGGGTTGTCCAAACCGAATGGAAGGGGTGCGACAACCCTCCTTGCCATGAGAAACACTCCCACATCAAGGCCTCCATATGCCACTCCCGGAAACATTTGCAAATCCCAATTGTCATCTGTGAAGTAGATGCGATTATTTCTGCTAGGGATTTTGCTTGTAGGAAGGCACCACGAGTTGCTGTCACCAACAAAAAAAGCATGATCTTCCAAGTCTGTCAATTCCTCCCAAACCGAAGCACGGAAGTTGAACTTGTAGACCAAAAAATATATAGTCACATGCCTGCTCTTTGAAGGAATATGAAATCCGTAACGAAAAACCCCGAAAAGATTTTTCGATGATTCCACCAAATATAATTTTTGGGGTTCCCCTACATCTTGTGGTTGGGAAGCAATAACTTGTACCTCAGCTGACTGAGGAGCATCAAGTTTAAAGCTCACCAGCATGCCATTATCACAAAGTCCATATATTTGATCTTCAAAACGTGCAACATCTTTGAATTTGAAGTTGTTTGGATTGGAAACAATAGCCCACTCACCTTGTCCCCTTCTATTCAAAGCAGCTTCTTCTCCCACTCTAGCAAAAGCCAAGCGATTCATGGAGCCGAAAATTGCAATAACAAGGAACTTTGAAAACTCTTGGGAATGGTCCTTGAAAATCATGAATTTGTGTACAATGCGAAACCATTCCAGATCTGTACCAGCCAGTCCTCGAATTGTATTTAGCGGTGGAAGAGCAATTGGTTCTCCATTCATAAGGTGAACAAGGTGGGTTTCATAATCAGGATCCAAGGTTACAACCCAACCATGTTGAGATCCCCAACAACGTTTTTCGTGAATTGTAGATAGTTCTAACCTACAACATCTGTTGTTGCAGAGATTCAAGAAACATCTCACTGATCTCAGGTTAGTATCTAGAGTACTGTCGGAAAGCATCAGCCATGGAAACAATTTCAGGCTTGTAGTTTCCAAACAAGCAGAACGGCAAGGGTTGCAAAACGTTAAAATCGCTTTAATATCTATGAAATTAGGCGTTCGATTTCCAATTTCATGGATCATATCCGTGGGGAGTTCAGACCAGATGGGAGTCTGTGGTTCATTGGATACTAACCCAATGTTGGAATTCACAAGTGAAGAAGAAGAACGATTAGCTAGAAATCTTTGCAACCGAGGTTGGATGGTAGATATAAGTGATGGATCAGTGAGGATAAGAATCACAATTAATGGTGATTCACTAATGACAAAAGATGATGCGCTAGTTGAGATCGTTAAGAAAAACTCAAACAAAGACATGTCTTTTTCAGCATGAGCAGGGGACAGAAATGTAAGGATCAACAATGTTACAAACAAAGTTAAGCGAAAACTTGAAGAAGAAATTACATAACCGCGAATGAGAGTGATGAAGATAGCCACTTGAAAACAGACACAGATTTTAAAGACGTCGAGTAAAGAACTGGCTGACCTCATGATGGAAATGAATGTGTAGCTCTATGACTGATGAAAATGGAATTGAAAGCATCAAAACAAGCCGAACAACATGGCTTGCTGACAAACCCTTAGCTCCAAGAAATTCAGGTCTGCTGTGTGTGGAAGCTTAGCTAACAGATAGAAGAGTGGTCAGAATGAGATCATTTTGGGAAAGTAAGTAGGGTTTTCATCTGTAATACTAATTTGATAATTGAACCAAAGAAAGAAAAGACATTGAAGAAACAAAAAACAAAGCCAAAAAAGAATGTTTAGTCGCCTAAGAAACTATCAATTGTACCCAAGAATAAAAAAGACACTTAGAAACAGACAAAGAAATAAGAACCGTGAAAATGATCCGTGGACATGTACAGTTGTACCCTTAACATTGTACAAAACCCTTTCTTTCTTTTCTTTTTTCTTTTTTTGAGAAGAAAGAGTCATTTTTATTTCACTAATTTAGGAACAAACATCAGAATCACCTTGGTTTTTAACAAATAATGGAACTTCCTTAAATCTGAAACATAATTGTGAACAGTGTTTTTTTCCCCAGATCGATCAATCGACAGCAAAAAAATTTTTTTTTTTGTGGGTATATTTCATTTAAATTATTTAAAATTTGTTTGCTAAACAAAATTCTCATTAATTAATCAATGTACAAGCCTCTGGTTTATATATATATATATATATATATATATATATATATATATATATCCTAATTCAGAGCATAACAAACTTACAACTAAGCTCCCTCCTGTATGCTAATTCATTGTAGAAATCTATCTCAGATAAATAAATAAAAGGGGAGTTGAATCACAAAAAATAAAACATGTAAATACGTACACGAATTAGCATACCAAATTTTTTTGAATAAGCATAATTACCAGATGACCGAAAATTTGAATAAACATAATTTTTTCCTTGCTATATCAGCACTCTGAAAGTTTGGGTTCCAAACACGAAGTCTCAGACACAACTAGGCAAATATAAATTATTTTCAAAAAATAGAGAAATTGTGAAGGACTAATGGCCCATGCATGCACATGCAGAGGTGGTAGAGTCTGGATTTTAGTCCATGTGGTGCATGATTAAAATAAAATGTTGAAAGCCAAACTAATTAATATTAGTAAGAAGTACTTAATTAATTACACGAAATATTTGATTGACATTGAAAAAAATAATGTGAATATAAATTATATATATATATATATATATATATATATATTTTATGTCCTTGGTGTTAGATTTGGTATTTTATTTTTATTATAGAAAGGAGTTGATACTTGTGTGGGCCAATTTTGCCCTGGGTTCCAACAGTGTAAAGGGCAAGGCCCGGCCCAATATCTTGTATGAAGAGATACGAACATCCGAGAACGACCAGCCGAGGAACGGATAAAATTACCATCCGAGGAAAGGTGCAGCATGTTAGCAAGGAGTGGGGACTGTGTCCGAGGATGATGGTCACCTCGGCAATTTTGTCCGAGGTGCCTGGTTAACTTGTTGGTCACTCAGAACAGTGCCCAGGACAATCTTATAACGGCACAAAGGGGAAAATATCCAACAAAAAGTAATGGTAGAAAATGGCAAATATCTAGTGGTGCTGTCACCTCCGCATTAAATGTCTCCCAGCTAACCTTCTGGCCGCATTAATGTGGAGGTGATACCTGAACAGTGAAGGGGCAGCTTTCCAGCTAAGGATGGAAGATTCAAGAGAAGGTGAGGAAAAAAGGCAGAAAAGCTATGATATATAAGGCAAGGAAAGACAGAAGGAGGGGGGATCGAAAGTAAGTGGAGAGAAAAACGGAAAGAGAAAAATCATATCTTTAGGACATGTCCGAAGGAGATTTATTGCTACATATCACGCTCGTATATTGGATCTTTTTTACACTAAAATCCAATATTTCGGCCCAAGATCAGACTAGCTTTCTTTCCCGCACTCTATAAATTCATTGTTTGGGCTACGTGGGCCTGGATCCATTCCCGCTTAGGATTCAAGTCAGTTCTGGTCCTTACAATACTTATAATAAGCATTTTTTTTTTTTGGTTAAAGGGATAATATATTAAACATTAACCAACCACAGCAATAAGTCTGTTACAAGAAGTTGCTGCCCTGTCAAGAGTGAGCAAATTCACCACCACATCCGGTGGGATATCAAAATAAATAAACATAGCAGAAAACTTGGCCCATAATTTAGCAAGTGCATCAGCACATTGGTTGGCCTCTCTGTACACATGTTCAATCCGAGTCCTGGGAAAAGTCCTCAATAGGTTCCTACAGTCAGATAAAAGCAGTTCCAAAGCAAGGTTAGCAACAGAATTATTCAGCAGATGAACAATGGCTAAAGCATCTAATTGAATAATAAGACTCTCAATTCCTAGAGAGGAGGTTAGATTCAACCCATCCCGAAGAGCCCATAGTTCCACTACACAGCTCGAAGTGCAGCCCACTCCCCTTGCAAAACCTTTAAGCCAAGAACCTTCACTGTTTCGGAGTAACCCGCCACAGCCAACTTTGCCAGGATTACCCACAGTCGACCCATCAGTATTGAGGGTAGTCCACCCCACAGGAGGTCTCTTCCAAGCCACTTGAACAATTTCTTTACAAGGGGCTAGTTTGCTGCCAAGGCCAAAAGCAAAAAGCTCAGCCCCTTTCTTCACACAAGAAC